>ML677334.1:8230131-8253700 GCA_007922305.1 Dermatemys mawii | reverse complement strand
CACACATCCTATTTATTCCCAGTTGGGCTTGTGCTCTTAAGTCACTTGTATGATTTAGAAAATCCACCAGAGTTCTTATCCTATTTTTTTTCACTACTTCTACTACTGTCACAAGGCAAAAGCTGAGATTTTTACTAATTGGAATCTAGAAGTTCTTTACAGATGCTTTGAGGACTAACATGGGGTCTGGTCTTGCTCCCACTGAAGTTAATGCCAAAACTCTCCTGGCCATCAGTGGGCACAAAATCAGGACTGGTGTGTTAGTTGTGTCTCTACAATCTACATAAAGGACAACAATCAAAATCCTCCTTTCAGTTTACTTCATTACAGCTGCATGTGCATATCTGTTTAAGAGATGGAATTCTGTGTCATTCACTGGGAACCTGTATACTGAGTGGTCCTCAGAATAAAAGTCTGCAGTAGCAGCCTACCAATGTGAAGATTTGGGTGGACAAGTGATAAAAATTTAAAACACAAGCAAGTAATAAACAGGATCCCACATTTTAATGCCTCCCTGGTTGCACCTCTTCACTCCCAAAAAGGGAAATGAAAGAATTCAGTTAGCATTCTTGTAAATCTCTAATCTTTGAAAAGTGACAACGCACTTTGGGAGCTAGAGAAATAGTTCCATACATTGAGAGAACATGAAGGTTGCAATGAGAAGATCTCAGAAGTCAGGAAACAACAAAGTTAAGGTTGTGTGTGTGTTCCCATTATGACAGAGGCTTTACTTACACGATCCCATGATAATTTTTCCCCTGCACCACTACCTAATTCAGCTAAGATTGAGTGAATCTGGAAATTGGTTGAGTGATAGTAATTGATCAAATATCATAAGCGAGTGGTGAAATGGCTCCATAACTATGTTTCCAGGTTTCCTAACATGTAGGTTTTTTAAGAGGTGTGAAGAGAGGTTTAAAATATTTGCTTGGGCTTTACAGTTAAGTGCTTTCAAACCTAACTGTCTTGCAAAGTTTGAGTCGGAATATTAACCAATAATTCATAAAAGTACTAACAACATCGCAGCATGCACGTAGAGGCCCTATTCTCACCTTCCAGAACACGTAATAAGCTTCTTCTTTATTCTCTCCTGGCCTATTAAAATGAACTGTTGACACAGTTTAAAAAAAAATACAGACCCTTCTGTCAAGCTCTGAGAAAACTGCCCAGGAAAGACAGACTCAGTTGCCAGTTTCTCCATCCTTTCATGCTCTTTGATTTGAATCTCCCTTTGTGTCCAGTGTGGAGTCAACAGGATGCTGCATCATTACCCTTCCTGATGGCGGCTTCCTTTGATTTTTTTCAGAGGTTTACTATTGCCATAAATACAGACTCCGATCACCTAACAGTTATCTTGCACTAACAGTAATTGTGCTTAGGCACTTATACTGGCAACATTTTAATTTCTAAAGATTTGTATAGTCAATTAATTTCTCTTCACAACATCCATGTGAGGTAACAGTAAATAAACAATACCTAGCACAAGTGTAATATATTGTATCTGTAGATCTCAAGTATTTTGCAAAGGTAGGTGAATATTGTCTCCATTTCACACATGGAAAGACTGAGGCAGAGAGACTGAATGACTTGCCCATGATAACAGAAGAGTGTGTCAGAATCAGGATGAGAACTCAGGTTCCTGACCCCAGTCCTCTGGTAAACAACTCTACTATGACAAAACAATGATTTGATCCCTGCTTCCATAAATTCCTCATCATTACCCAACTAACATATTAATATACCAAGTCCAAATGAATTTGCACAAAGGGCAAAATTTGGTATGAGTCTCCTTTGTGCATTAAGAATTAGCCATACAAGTTCTGCAATAAATTCATACATTATTATATGTAGAAAGAAGTATTTCTTTGTGAGTAGGACCTTCACTAAGTATCTAAAAGATGGATAAGTTGATTTTGCCACTATCTGTGACTGTGAAGTCAAAATGTACTGATATCTCTTATTGCCTATTTTTGTTCTAGTGCAGTATATTGTGTAAAATGATTCAACCTATACAAAACTCAATCCTTGGAACTCATTGTGCGATTTTTCTAAGCCAATGAGAAATGTGCTAGTGCATGTGAGCCAGGAAGTGAAAAAGACTAAAAGCTGATTAAAAACATACATTAAATTAAACTTGTCTGCTGTATTTTCATTGTCCATGTTGAGACGTGAAAAGATAAAAAAGAAGAAACAAGGGCATAAATAATTAAAAGTAATTTAGATTTATTAAATGACTTCAGTTTTACTCATCTATGGTGTTAGTAATATAGCTGAGGAATATTTTTGTACATATTGAGGTAGTGAGTAACACCTGGCATGAATTTGACAGTGTACCTTAATGGCCTGCAGTTTGAGACCCTGTAGTTTGAAAGCTTTTGTAGACGGACTTGTTTGATTTTCTTTAGCCATGCTTACAGTTATCTTCATTTGAAGAAAGAAAAATCTTGACAATTTGATCTGATGATTCCAGCATGTGCCTGACGTGAGTTAGTGGCCACTGAAAGAGGCAGCTGAGTGGAATACTAAGCACCACTACTTTCATTAATCCTTGCCCATCGAGGCATAGACTTCCATTTTCAGAAGGAGTGGAAATAGAGTTGCATTACAGACCAAATCCCTTGAGAGCAGTACATCTTGTATTACAGACTGACACCCGTATCTTTAAAGATGCTTCTGTGCTGGCAGTATCCGTGTTGATGCTATGCAACTTTATTGCTATCACAAAATAGATCTTGGATACACGAAAACAGCTGAACTCTGAGTAAGACAGACAGGCACAGAACTCACAGGTAGGAGGGGGAATATGACGATTTCTCCTTTGCATCCTCTCAGTCCTCCTCTACACAGGTGATTGGAGAGGTCCCTACTGTAACACAGACAGTTATAAGGATCAGTCTAACTTAGGGTGCCTCCCAGGGTTGCTCTGTGGGCTGCAGTGCTACCTAGAATCTTGGCAGTGCTATGTCCCAGCCCCTAACACTCATCTCTTGGTCCCCAGCATACCTCCTTGCTAGGCCTTGTTGAAAGATCTTTAGAGGGCAGTCTTATGATCTCTTTCCATGATACCTGTGCCAGGGGAATCCTTATCTAATCAGAACTGGGGCTTTTAGGGCCTCTTTGTACAACTGCAGCCCTTTTACACAGCATAAAGGGGCCAGAGCAGGAGTGAGGAGCTTATCCTATTAAAGAATTCAACATGCATTTTCCATGAATAAAATCCTGCCCTTCTCTGAGGGCAGTTAATTGTCCCCCAAAAGAGGGAGCTTTTGTTAAAACCCCATTACTTAATTGTTTAGAGAAAAATCTTACTGAGACAGAGTAGGTAGAAGGTGACATGGAAGGTCACTCTAACCTATAAAGATGTTACGTAAAATGTTATTAGAAACATAAGTATGATACTGAGCTGCAAGTATGTGTAATTAACTGTATTTAGTCTAGAAAAGTGTTTGAGATTTCCAAGGTCTCTGATTAAGCCTGTAATTGTTATGGGAACCATCGCAAAAGAACTTGAGTTCTCAGAGATGGGGAGGTACAGTACCTGCATCCATAGCCACTGAAAATCTTCTGTTTGTTATTTCTAATGAGATGCTGGTTGAATAACTATTTTTGGACTTTGGAAATTGGCCAAGATGTTCTACAGGATCCTTCATTTCTTGCATTCTTCTTCTGCAGCACTAACAGACAACGCCTTTGGAAGCAGACATCATTTTCCTGCCTCTAAGCCTGAATGACACCCTGACTAGACAAGACTGAGAGATGAAGGATGAAGTGGAATAAGCCAGTTCATCCATTGACATTTCACTGATGGCATCCATTCCTGACTGCAGAGGAAAGTTCATTGCCATTCTGGGATCTAGCTTCTTACATGGTGCCTGTCACTGTAGTATCTGAGTGTGATGTTCCCCTCTAGTTCTATCTAGACAGTGATCTGCTAAGCCACGCCAATCCTTGACTCTGGAAGCCAGCCTTACCCTGCTCTGCAGTGAGAACCCCCACTCCTGGACTGTTCATGCACAGCTTCTGGCATGTAAGCTGCTCCTAGCTACTGGCAAACAAATGACACTAGCCAATATCTTCAGTCCCAGAAACAGCCCTAGGAACCTCCGTCTTGCAGTGTCCAGTTATGCCCACCGGATGCTGCAAGCTTATATAAATTTATCAGTTTAACAAAGAAATTGATATGTACCAGGCTTGTTCTCCCAAGGGGAGTCTCTGACACACTGCCAACCAAACACGCTACTTCAGGTAGAACAAACAAAATTTATTAACTATGAAGATAGATTTTAAGTGATTATAAGTCAAAGAAGATCAAGTCACAGTGGTTACCAAAAGAGAAGAAAATATATGCACACAGTTTAAACTCTCAACCCTATTAGACTGGGGAGCAACTAGAATAAGCAGATTTTCTCATCCCACTGAATAGTGTGTCCTTAATACACCGTTTGTTCCTTAAACCTGGGCTAGTCTCCTGTGTTGGAGTCTTATCTTCTTCTCAGAGTCTTGGTTGCCTGCAACATAGATGGGGGCAGGAGAAGGGCCTAGTATGTGTCCACCTTGTCTGTTTTATACTCTCAGTCCATGTGCTTATAGAACACAAGTCCAGGCATGTCTGTGGGGCATTGATGAGTCTCTCCCAGCAAGGCTGAACAATTCCCCTGGCGGGGCCTCATGCAAGTGAGTCATTGCATTGTAGCTCTCTTGAGGGACAATGGCCGTTGATGGGCTGTTTCACAGCCCACCTAGGCATTGGTTACTTTCCTTGCTGTTACCTCTGGGGAGCTGATTCTCCAACCTACAGCATGTTTCAGTGACCACCTTACAACACAATTCTCATAACTTTATATACATTAAAGATACACTTATATGGATAGAGAAATGACTTTCAGCAGATTATAACCTTTCCTCTGAATCCTTGCAAGGCATGCTTTATATATAAGGTCATGATTATAAGAAAATAAAAAATATGGGGGTTACAATACACTCCCCAAGGTACAGAGTGTCACACTGAGCAGCTAAAAAAATAACAGTGTGTGCATAGTGATATGTTGTTTTCTTTTCCCTCCTGCATCAGTCTTCCCTTATCGTTATGATAATCATTATGATTTAATTTTGTGTCTGTGCTCTGAACCAGAGTATAGTCAGCAGGAATGGAGAAAGTCTCTGTGTTTATCCTATGTCAGAGGACATGGGTCTGGGGGTGTTTTTAAAGATATAGAATGGTTTGATGTGTTGTTTAGAACTGGGCAATAAATGTTTTTTTCATACTATGAAAATTTTCAAGATTTCAAAAAAAAATTCCCATTCCACATTGGGACAAAACTAGAGCCTTTCACAATTTTTTGCAAAAACCACCACACACAGAATATATCTACACTGCAATTAGACACCCATCCTGGCCTGTGCCAGCTGACTCATGCCCAAACTCTGGGACCTTCCCAACTTACTAGGTCCCAGAACCTGGGCTCCAGCCTGAGCCCAAACATCTGCACAGAAGTTAAACAGCTGGGCAGTGAGAAACCCTGATTCAAGTCCCGCTGTGTAGCAAACAGGTGTGGCCTCCTTCAGAGACTAACAGGGAGGTACCCCCGCCTCAGTTTTTGATGGGCGGAGCCAAGACACCCATGGCCACCCTCCTGGAAGCAGATGGGAGGGACAGAAAGTATAAAAGGTGGACCCTGCATCTGTAGAAGGAGACTGAGCCTTCCCAAATGCTGCTGGAGCAGGAGCTTGAAGAGGACCTCTGCAGCTTTGAGGACTCACCAGAGCTGCCAGATGACCAGAGTGCCGAGGAACTACTGGGACTGCCACTGGCAGTGTACCCTAGGGAGACAGAGAATGACCCTGAGAGACAGGTACACAGCAAGGGGAGTGTAGGAAGTAGCCCAGAGACACCAGACGTTAGTCCAGATATGCTGTTGCCTGAATCCCAGTCAGCATGCTTCATTTGGATTCCCACTGCCCCAGTGGTGGAACATACACCACTGTTAGGGCGCTGGGCTGAGACCTATTAGAGCTGGGTGAGCTCAGATCCCCTTGCCCCCTTCTGCCATCCCTACTCCTTTGATGGCAGCCCCCCAATCTAAGGCCACGAGGCCTGCATCTTTCTGCCATCTGCCAGAACTAGGACATCAGACTGTTTGTTGCTCTGCCTCACCTGAGGCTAGTGCCCTGGACTACTTGCTGTTTGATCCTGCCTACAGGGCCAAGCCTTAAAGGCTACTAATTTCCAATAACCCTTGCCTGGCTAAGGACCAAAGAGTGAGAGAGGGTGGCCTTCCTCTCATAGAGTGAGATGGCCATGCTTTCCTACACACAAACAGAGATTTTAGTATGGAATTTCCCCGCTGGAGCTCTCTTGTTTTGACTCAAAATTCTACTCTCTCTTCAATGCTTAGCCTAACAGTCAGCCATAGTGATCATTTGCCATTTGGGCCATTCCTGTGTGGCCACAAAGGCTTGATTAAATGAAAATCCAACATCAGAAGAGACTTGATGCACTCATATAATAAGGGGTCTGCCTCTGGACTGCCCCCCACCCCTTGGTTGGTGGAATTTTATCCTGGATGTTACAAGCCACACAGAGAACATCAATCACCAAAACATCTTTTGGCCTTCTCACAACAGGTCCAAAAAGCATAAGGGTACGTCTCACTGCCTGCCAAATTGGTGGGTAGTGATCGATCTATTGGGGATCGATTTCTCACGTCTACACTAGATGCGATAAGTCGATCTCCGGGCATGCCCCCCATCGACTCCTGTACTCCACCTCCGGGAGAGGCAGAAGCGAGTCGATGGGAGAGTGGCAGCGGTCAACTCGCCACCATGAGGATACCCAAGTAAGTCAACCTATGATACTTCGACTTCAGCTATGCTATTTGGGTAGCTAAGTTTCATATCTTAGGTCACCCCTACCCCACCCCTCCCAGTGTAGACATTGAAATTCTACTCCAGACTTGAGAAACTTACTGACCTCTCCTGTGAAGACATCAAGCATGAGTGGTCCATCCATCCAATATGCAGGAGGAGGGTACCAGCCCACTGCAGGAAAACAAAATAGGTCAGTGCAAGGGAGTTGTTAAGAGACAGTTCTTCTCAGTGCTCATAGGGTGGGAAGAGTACTGTATGGCCTGGTGGGGGTCCTACATGTGTCTGAACAACCCAGATAAGCAGCCAGACACTGAACCTTTTGGGGTTCCTCCATCATAGAGCTGAATTCTTTTTTGAGCCTAACCTCCACCAGCTTCATTTTTGCCGCTACAAACTCGGATGTGCAAGCAAGTTCTTGGTTATCTAAATGGCCTAAGTGCCATAACGAGTAGGGGAGAGCAGGCTCTGAAAATCTGGCCCATGTAATTCTCTTAGATTGAAGCTGGTTTACTGTGTGCTTTTACATTGATTTCTCAGTGGTGAGGCTAGCTTCCGGTGTTCCCTTATATGCAGTTTGACTAAGATGATGTTGGGGCTTCATGTTTTTCTTTTATTCTGCTTGCAGTTGAAGTACACGGGTTACAATCAGTTATGCTTTGAGGCCACTGAGATTTTGCTGGGAGACCAGCTAGCTTTTGTTTTAGTGACTTATTTCTCTTCAGCATTATTGGGAGCTTATTGATTTTCCTTAGTTTTCCATGGCTAGGTGGAGTGCGTGTGTGCTTGAGAAGTAGCCAACGGCCCTGAAATAGATCTAAACACCAAAACATAATGTTAATGTAGTATAACACTTTAGTGCAGATGCTCCAGAACTTTGGACTCAGAGGCCCTCCGTCACATTGCACTGGGAAAACCTGACTCCTGGTATCAAAAGGTTAAATTCAAAAGCAGTTTATTTGTAGAAGTATTAAACAGCTCTTAAACCTCAAATAAATAGAGGGGGGGGAGGAATATATTTTATTCTCCAGTTCCTTAGCAGCTCCAAAATATCAGATTTATAAAATATTTCCCCAGATTCTGAGTAGCTCAAAAATAGCAATCTAATGAAGTTATGAAACATGTGTGAGCAAAATCTTGCACAACAAAGCCGCTATTCTGTATGTGGAGAGCAAATTCCATCTACCTTAAATAAATTATGAAATGTTCCTTTAAAAAAAAATCTGTTGCAGAATTGCTCTACAATTTTGTATTTTTAACTATTTTTTCTTTAGCTACCAAATTCCCTCAAAACTTTAATTATTCAATCTAATTCTGTTCAAAGTGGGTGTATACTTCTTTCTGACCCAAAAGCAAAATAAAATTGGCCCAAGCCAGCTCTAATTGTATGTATTTAGTATCTATCTGGACATTTCCTATTGCCACTAAACCACCCTAATCAGCCCTTTTGTTTAGTGTGTGCATTTTTGAGACTTCCTTTTGTTTTTTCCTGTCTCTTTTTCAAATTTATTATTAAGAGCCTCAAACATTGATTTATAAATGAGAATATGATTTGAGTCTCTCGGGATTGCAGTTTTCAGAGAAAGGGTGAGTGGAGATGAATATACAGTATTTGACATTTCTACAGCAAGGAGTGCTGCCGTTTTAAGGTTAGAAGCCAAATAAGGCAATTTGATAGAACAGAGAGGAATGATGCTAACAAAACAGACTTCAGTTCTGTTTTCTATCCCCATGTTTTGAGATTTAGGAGTGCACTCAGAACTAATAAACACTAGAAAGCTGGCTGTTATACTGGACATGCACTTTGCTTCAACATGTTAGGTTCACCATTCTTAACAACATAACACCCAACATTTTTTTAAAAGTGACAGGAACAACTCAATTCACTAATTAATCCACATGCGCAAGACACTTTTTTTCTCTGACCTATAGAAACTTTTCAGAAATAACATTGAGGGTCTCTCTCTCACCTCAAAATGAGTGGTTCTCAATCTCTTCCATACCACACAGGCTCACGTTACAACAAAAAGTGTTTCAGTACCCTTTTCCCATCTAGTCATAAAGGGAGGGATGGGTGAGCATGACCTCAGGCCCAGAATCAAGGCTCAAAATCAAGGAAAGTTGGGGCTGAGGAGATGGTTCCACTCATCCCCTTCTGGGCCATAAAAGCCTTATTACTTGAATGCTATTAGCAATTCCACCTCCATAAACATGAGTTATTTTGATGAGGATGAGCAACCCACCAGCTAAAAGATTGATCCTTCCAAAATGGAGAACATGCGAGCCTAAACACTGAAGAGTGGCAAATGACTCTTAGTTAAAGTTGGGCAAACAATGCAATTTTTGGTTTGCTGGCAATTCCAAAAAGTCAAAAAAAATTGTGTTAGAATAAACTTAAAATTAATTTTTTTGAAGGTTTTGGTGAATTGAAAAGCCAAAAAAAAAATGTTTCACGTTGAATCAAGCATTTTGTTTGACGTGTGATTAAGCATTTTGTTTTGATTTTGAGCATTTAATATTTTTTATTAATTTTTAAAATAAAATTAAAGGAAATTTTGAGTCAAAGTCATTTCAAATCAAGATATCAGTGTTTCATTTGGAAAATGTTGGAAAAAAAGTGTTTGAGGTTTTTTGTGGGTTTTTTGTTTGTTTGTTCTGAGGTATTATTGCCTGAAACAATTTGGTGAAATGGACAGGAAGTTGCAAAATGTTTCTGTCACCAGATCTGCATTTTTCACCAAAAAAAGGTTAAGCCAACCAGCTTTATGATCTGCCACCCTCAGTGGAGTGTTATTTACAATTAAGACAGGGAAGAGCAGGTTCAGTAGCAGAGCCATCCTTAGGATTTATGGGGCCCTATGCAGTATTATTAAACTGGTGCCTCTATGCCTGATGGCAGTCCGGGCTTGCAGCCCAGTGAGGAGGCATGAGGCAGCCAAGGATACCGAGCTTCATGGTGGCGGAGAGTCATAGTTCCTCGCAGAGACCCCCATGCCCTCTCCCTCACGCAGAATATGTGGCGCCAGCACATTCGGCTCTGTGAATATGACCCTGCCTAAAGAGACTGCAGCACACACTGGGTGCGCGGGAGCTGACCCAGTCTTCCTGCTGTCATGGGCAGTGGGTGAAGCTGTCACGTGGGGAGACTAGCTCCCCAGTCCACCTCTTCTGCCTGTGACCCCACCCACACTCCAACCCCACTCTGCCCGGCCCGGCCCTCTCCCCACTGTCTCCTTCCTCTCTTCCCTCCCCTTCCCTGCTCACCATGTCACATGGCCCTGTAGTTGTGGTGGCTGCCCCACTTCTGGAGAACAGGGCTTAAAAGCAGCCAAGCTAGGCTGATTGGGGAAGCAGCCACAGCTGTGGCCAGCTCAATTAGGGCCCAGCTGACCCTGATAAGAGGGCTGGGGGCCAGGAGCTGGAGAGAGGGTCTCACTCTAGTCCTGGAGTAGGAAGGGCTAGCTGCTGGGAGCATGGTACTTGAAGTGGAGCAGTGCTGTGGCAAAGGGAGCTGGGGAGCTCCAGCCTGGCAAACCCCCAGGCTGCAGGCCTTGTTAAAGTCCCAAAAAGGTACTGGGGCTGCAGAGGGGCAGCCTGGGGATAGGCAAAAGCAGTAGGTCCAACCCACTTCCCAATGATGAGTGGCCATTACAGACTGCAGTCTGCCCCAGTGAGCAGGGGCTAGATGATGACTGGCAGTAGCCACCGAGGCAAGGTGGGTTTAGAGGGTTGGGGGTTCCCCTGGCAGGGGAATCTCAAAACATGGTGGGGTACTGCTGGGGAGAACCTCAAAATAAAGGGCACCAGGGTCTGGGAGGGACACGGGGCCAGTGGCAGGCAAGACACCGGCCTGCAGAGGGCGCTCTGTACGCTGGTAAAGAACTAATTCCCCGATGACTAGAAGAAGGTGCCATGCTGGTGAGTCTTTATCTCGCTACAGGCCCCTAGAAGAATCTCAGTGGCAGAGCATATTCTATAATGTTAAAAATGCCTCTGAATCTCAGATGATACTGATACAACAAAATATTTTAATCAAAATGGATTGGATGTCCCAGAGGCTGTGCAAGATAAAGGTCTTAGCCTATGTGATTCCACCATTATTATAGCATGGTGTCCAAGGCTGGGCTAAGGATTGGGGGAAGAGGGTGGTGAGTGACATGATTTCTGGCTGCAAAGGTAAAGCTTGTTCTCTTCAGTCCTAGTGATGGGTTTATATTGGTTTATGTTTTAAAAGATACCTTCACAAGGAAGAAGGCTAGAAACCCTTTAGAAGATTGAGGATATAGACAAATTTAGACTCCCAGTTCTTCTGAAATCAGACAGGGTGCATAGATCCATGGGGCCCAAGGTCTGGTTTTGCCTGACTGTAGGGTCTCCCTGGCTGAACGACAAACATCCTGTGACTCCTTCCCTGGAGGCATAGGACCTCGTCATCTTAATTATTTCTCCCATTCCTCATTAATCATAGTCAGAGGATCAGAAAATACATAACCCCACCTGATCACTAAACTTTTTTAGTGGACTTTGACTCAGTGCCTCTACCCCTTTACTGGGAGTAGGGAGGTTCACTGGCAGCTACAGCAGTCCCTGGGCAGCAGTAGTCATTAAGGTCCTTGAATGTGAGACAAAGGGGAACAGTATTTGCAAAACTCCTAGTGGAGAGGGGATTGGGAATTCATTTGCATGAGCTTCCCATCTCTGCTGGGGCTTCGCAGATGTTGGCCAAATGGTATCTGAACAGCTATCCACACCACTACACTGGACTGACCATCCTGCTGATCAGTCTTGAAGCCACAGACCTCCTCTCCAGAGAGCATAACATTTTGGCCAAATATTTTGGAGATGGACCCAAGCTGCAACATTTGGATTGAGATCTGGATCCCAATTTACAAAAAGTTCAGTGTTGTTTGGAGCTGTCGTTCTGGTGCTGCCTATTTGAGAGAAGGACCAACCAGGAAGGTTGACTCCCGAATGATTCAGCATTCAGGGCTTTTCAGACCCCAGAATTTGGTTTGGTCCATCTCTACACAGAAAAAGAACTAATTTTTCATAACGTTTTTCACTATGCCAATTCAGCATTCACTCAAATAAGGTCTAGCATAACCAAAAAATTCTCACTGTGAAGTCAGTGGAAATCTAGAAAAATGACACTGTGAGGGACACAGACAAGATTTAAATGGAAGTTTAAGATACAAAAAAGACACATTTACATTGATCATGCAACTCTATAGCAAAGGCATCACCGTGTAAAGAAAAAAATTAATCAGAGCTGTAGGTTTTGATTTATTTAGTCGGAAGCAAACCTCACACAGTCTGGCAATTCCATTCAGATCATACACAGGTTTGGATTCTTATCTAAGCCTCATTAAGCAGTAAGTAAGTTATGATATCAAGTATACTCAACTGAGTACCTCTACCTTGACTTTCCCTTCCTCGACATGAGTTCTATCTCCCCCGAGTCTTGTTACCACATCCACCCACTTACAGCCTCTCCCTGCAGCACGGGAGATTCACCTACCCACTCATGAGCAGGCAAAGAATCACAAGTCTCTTCCCTGGTGTTAGCCTCACCTTTCTGTACGGAAATACTGTGGCCACTGTGCCAGTTCTTATATTCCACCCTTTACCCTTCTCATATGTGCTTTCTCTCCCCTGGTAGTTTTTGGCCTTCAGGGAACCTATGTTTCCATAAAGGACAAGGATCAGATTGGAGCCACCATGACTCCTAGCAGGTATGAAGCCTGAACCTGGTCTGACATCCAGTGATCAGAAATCTTCCCTCCTTAAGGCTTACTTCTCTTCAGTGGCCCCCAAAAAACTAGTGATTGACCAGTTCTAGGCTGACATCCACATGAGGATTAGTTTGTATAAGATATGAGTAAAGTCAAGATGACTGCCATTAAATTATCTGCTTGTCATCACTACTCGCTTTTAAAACTAACCACACTGCTGAAAGTTCTTCTGGGAAGGGAATATCTGGATTATGTCACAGTGAAGCAAACTGAAGGCTGATGCCATAACAAGACCCCCAGAAGTACTACTTTCTGCAGTGTCACTCTTGGAAATTGAAGGACAGCAATTGGTTAATAGGTAATGGAGCAAACATGTTTTCCTGAGTCTGTTTTGCTGATCAACAGTATGACAAGACTAAACTAACTAATAGAAATTATACCATGATAGGAAGAAGGTCAAAATAATATATAGCCAAAGCATGTGTCCATGAAGCTACAGAATGCAAAACAATGTCAGTTTGTATTGGTGGAGATCAAATTACCAGGAAAGGAAAAGAGTAATTGAGGTCAGGACAAAGAAACCTGGTAGGTATGTTATATTACGATGTTGTACCATATGTTTATACCTGTGTGAATAATGTAGTTACACCAATTTCCATCAAAAAAATTCCAATTTTGGATATTAAAAGCTATTCTAAAAAAGCTGTAATGTAAGCTGCATCAGCTTGTTTAACCTTGGACCACTAGCTTCAGACTACACGACTAAATGAAGTCAATATTGTTTTGCTGTTATTGCTATATCTTATCATCCCATGCTCTATAGCAGTGGGTTTCAAACTTTTTTTCTGGTGACTCAGTTGAATAAAATTGTTGATGCCCATGACCCAGCGGAGCTGGGGATTAGGAGTTTGAGGAGTGGGAGGGGCTCAGCGCTGGGGCAAACGGTTGGGGTGGGGGGGGTGATGGCTAGATGGGGCTGAGCATGAGGGATTCGGGTGTGGGAGGGGGTCAGGGCTCTGGGCTGGGGCAGGAGATTCGGGTGTGGGAGGGGGTCAGAGCTCTAGGCTGGGAGTTCAGGCTCTGGGATGCAGGAGGGGCCCTGGGTTTGTGGGGGCTCAGGGCTGGGACAGGGAATTGGGGCACTGGGTTGGGTCATGGACTTACATCCAGCAGCTCCTGGTCAATGGCACAGCTGGGGTACTAAGGCAGGCTTCCTGCCTGTCCTGGCACTACGGATATTGCTGTGCCCCAGAAGAAGCCAGCAACAAGTCCAGCTCTTAGGTGGGAGGTGCACAAGAAGCTTCGGGTGACTCTCACCCTCAAGCACTGCCCCCCAAGCTCCCATTGGCCGGTTTCCGGTGCTCGAGGCAGCAGCAGCGCACAGAGTCCCATGGCCCCCTGCCTAGAAGTTGGACCCACTGCTAGCCACTTCTGGAGCCATTCTATAAAATTTAATCATTATCTCCCCTCATATGATATTCTATTTTTTTAAAACCTACCGAGAGGTTACCATTTTCTATGAAACTGTGTTTTATTTAAAAAGCAT
Source organism: Dermatemys mawii (assembly GCA_007922305.1). Lineage (NCBI taxonomy): Eukaryota > Metazoa > Chordata > Testudines > Dermatemydidae > Dermatemys > Dermatemys mawii. The sequence goes on along the minus strand of ML677334.1, from coordinate 8,239,558 downwards.
TTTCTATAGAACCCTACTGATTTATCTGCATTAAATTCTCTAGGATTTTCCCATAAGGATGAAAATATGTAGCATGGTTAGTTTTTATTTTTAACTGTGTCTAATGGATAGACAGATTGTATTGGCCTTATTTTTCATTTTTTTCTTTTTTTACACTTGCAGAGGTGATTTTATTTTTGTGGATTTAATTTTATTTATGTTGGCTGGCATATCCTCCTTTAAACCTTCTACAAATACACAGTGAGGGCTGGGATCTTTAAAAGTTCTTGGCATTGAACTAATTCTGCATACCACTGGTTTCAAAGGCAGCAGAAAGAGGCTATAACTAAGCATTTTGAAAATCCCATCTCTCAGGTGTGTATAAAACCTTTGCTCCTAATCTAACCAACTAAAACTTTTATCCTTTCTCCACTTGTGGGGTGGTTGCCTTCCATCATAGCATATCATACTGTACCACAGTTAGCCCCCAAAACAGGGTGTGATGGTTCCTACTGGGGTGCCACCTGGAACTGGGTGCCACTGAGCCCTGTGACATCACTAGCCTGGACTCCCTCTCACACTGTGCTGCTGTGAGAAGCTGCAGACCTGCTCCTGGTTTTACACTTCCACAAACATTCCACAGGTAACAGGTTTCAGAGTGGTAGTGTTGTAAGTTTGTATCAGAGAAACAACAAGGAGTCCTTGTGGCGCCTTAGAGACCAACAAATTTATTTGGGCAAAAGTTTTCATGGGCTAAAACCCACTTCATCAGATGCATGGAGTGCAAAACACAGTACAGGTGTATATATGCACAGTACATGAAAAGATGAGAGTTGCCTTACCAAGGGCAGGATCATTGCTAATGAGAAAATTCATTTAACAGTAGAATACCAAGGGAGGAAAAATCACTTTTGTAGTAGTAATGAGGTTGGTCAATTTCAAATAGTTGACAAGAATGTGTGAGGAACAGTAGGGGGAAACTGTTAATTGAATTCTCTCATTAACACTGACTCTATACCTGGTAAGGCAATTCCAATCTTTTCATGTGCTGTAATATATATACCTGCCTCTACATTTTCCTCTCCATGCATCTGATGAAGTTTTAGCCCACAAAACCTTATGCTCAAATAAATTTTAATCTCTACGGTGCCACAAGGACTCCTCATTTTTATTCCACAAGTAGTGACGCCCAGCTGCAGTTACATGCTGGCTCTCTGACCAGCCACTGCATGAACCAACAATAGAGGCTACAGCTAAGATAACCCCCAACTTCCCAGGCATGTGCCCCCTCTGGAATATAAACCCAAAATTATACCATAGAATGATAGAATATTAGGGTTGAAAGATTCCTCAGGAGGTCATCTAGTCCAATCCCCTGCTCAAAGCAGGACCAACAACAACTAAATCATTCCAGCCAAGACTTTGTCAAGCTGAGCCTTAAAAATCTCTAAATATGGAGATTCCACCACCTCCCTAGGTAACCCATTCCAATGTTTCATCACCTTCCTAGCGAAATAGTGTTTCCTAATATCCAACCTACACCTCCCCCACTGCAACTTGAGACCATTGCTTCTTGTTCTGTCATCTGCCACCACTGAGAACAGCCTAGCTCCCTCCTCTTTGGAACTCTCCTTCAGGTAGTTGAAGGTTGCTATCAAATCCTCCCTCACTCTTCTCTTCTGCAGACTAAATAACCCTATTTCCCTCAGCCTCTCCTCGTAAGTCATGTGCCCCAGCCCCCTAATCATTTTCGCTACCCTCTACTGGACTCTCTCAAATTTGTCCACATCCTTTCTGTAGCGGAGGGGCCTAAAACTAGATGCAGTACTCCAGATGTGGTCTCACCAGAGCCAAATAGAAGGGAATAATCACTTCCCTCAATCTGCTGGCAATGTTCCTACTAATTCACCCAAATATGCCGCTGGCCTTCTTAGGAACGAGGGCACACTGCTGATTCATATCCAGCTTTTCATCCACTATAACCCCCAGGTCCTTTTCTGCAGAACTGCTGCTTAGCCAGCTGGTCCCCAGCCTGTAGCAGTGCATGGGATTCTTCCTTCCTAAATGCTCTGGAATATAAACCCAAAATTATACCACAGGGATTGGCAACCTTGACACACGGCCCCTCAGGGTAAGCACCCTTGGCGGCTCCGGCCAGTTTGTTTACTTGCTACATCTGCAGGTTCGGCCGATTGCAGCTCCCACTGGCCGCAACTTGCTGTCCCTGGCCAATGGGGGCTGCTGGAAGTGGCGGCCAGCACTGCACCGCTTCCTGTAGCCTTCATTGTATCGGAGCAGTGAGCCGCAGCCAGTGGGATCCGCAATCGGCCAAACCTGCAGAAGCGTCAGGTAAACTAACCGGCCGGGCCCGCCAAGGGTGCTGACCCTGGGGGGCCATGTGCCAAGGTTTCCAATCCCTGTTATATCATCTTGCACTGCATAGGGAACTGTACAGTGTAAGCTCATAGAGTTCTCCCCTCCCTCAATGTGGAGAGGAAGTGCAACAGCCCCTGCCCTTTGAGCTAAGATTCCCAAGCACTTCACTTCAAACTTACTGCTTTAGGATCCAAACTTTGTGGCTCATCCCTATCACAGTTCTGGACCAAATCAACCCCCTGGCAAAAAGCCCTACTCAAACTTAGTAAAGTTAGAATTTGGATAAAGAGACTGACTATGCACCTCATTAGACTTATCCCTATACTATTTTGGGTAAATCATGAATGCTAGACCCCTTTTCCCTTACTTTAACTGTGATTCATTTGTCCTATTCTACCTTTGCTGTGCTCTAGACCTACTTGCAGTTAATAAAAGAAAGAGGAAATAAGTACAAGTTGAAGGATTGAAAGAACTGAGTTGCATTGTATAGTCTTTAAGTCCAGTTATCCTTTGAAGTCCACATTCAATGAGAGCTAATCCCCTTCCTTTCTCTACAGTTTGGTTCAAACTGGAATGTGAGGGTTATAGCTCCCTCTCATTTGTCATTTATTTACAACAGAGAGATTTTATACAATCTTAAAGATTAGCAAGTAATAAAACTAGACACTGAAGTAATCAAATCACCAGGGAAAAGAATAACTGTAAATGACCCAGAGTCACCAAAGGCATCTCCCTGGCAAAGTGTCAACTGCACAAAAGACATAAAACATTAACCATGAAAACACAGGAGGCTTGATTCTCCACTGTGCTGCACCTCATGATGGCATTTACAACTAAGCAAAATGAGCGTGAAATACTACCAGGTAGAATGGCATTGCTTTATAGTGGGTCTGGGTGGGGGTATTGCGGCAAGTTTGGTTTTGCTGTCTTTTGAGCAAATAATGACTAAACACAAAACCAGGAAACATTAATCACTGGTGACGTTAATGGAGTTACCCCAGGGATCTAATTGGCCCCAAAGTGGCAGAACAGAATTGCCTTCTTCTAAATCAATATTGATCCAAGGTCTCAGGATATTGTTAGAGAGGACTGGCATCTCATCTTTCAGAGAAGATGTGTGTATTACAAACAAAGATCCAGATCACTTATCATCAACAAAAGATCCCATAGCACTTTTTGTAAAGTGTTAGTGCCAGTACCCCCACCAAATTCCAACAGAAGTAACTATATTCTACCTTCAATGAATAAAACTGTGTTTTCATTTGGAGGCTATTGTTTTACTTCACTTCCCAAGAGCTGTTCTGTAGTGTTGATAGTGCAGAACAGCTTCCATAATGCAACCTTAGAGCTATGATGCTATGAAACACAGTTCAAAAAACGCCCTAGGTCCCTAGAAGTTGCTTTTGGGGATGATGATGCTTATTTCCACCTTCCTCCCCTGCTGAAGAATTAAAAACCTAGTGGTGTGACCTTAAAATAGATAGGATGTAAATGTACATGCTGCAGGGCATAAACCACCCTGTAACTCAGGGGGATTGGGAAGAAATTTCTCCAGTGTGCAGGTTTTCATAAATGTCCACTAAGGGATTTCTTCTACCTTTCTCTGAAGCATCTGACCTGGCCACTGTCAGAGACTCGAGTAGATGGAGTGCTGGTGTGATCCACTATGGGCAGGTCTACACTCCAGCAGGAATTGACGCTGTGAGATCCATCGATCTTAGACACGATAAATCGATTCCTGAGAGCTCTCCCATCGACTCCTGTACTCCACAGCTGTGAGAGACATAGGCGGAGTCGACGGGGGAGCAGTAGCAGTCAACTCACCACCGTGAAGACGCTGCGGTAAGTCTATCTAAGTATGTCGACTTCTGCTATGGTATTCTCGTAGCTGAAAGTTGCGTATCTTAGATCAGTTCCCCCACCCCCAGTGTAGACCAGGGCAAAGGCAATTCCTACGTTAACCCATAACACGTGCAAGTTGCAACAAAGGTAGCCAAATTTGTGAAATGGTGGTAAAATCCTATTAAATGATAGAATGGATAAATAAATAGACAAGACTGATGTAAAATGAAGTAGGGACTAGATGGCACAGGGAGGGAGGTGATAGAATCTAAAAGCTTTCCCTCCTAGTCAGAATTCAAATCCTTCCTAGTCTGGTAGCAATACAAAATTATTACCTGATTGTCCAGTGGTTTGGTAATTTCAATTCATTTTCCTGTGGAAAAGAGTCCACACAACAACAACAACAGCAACAACAAAAACACTACTACACATGATGCTTCTTGGCTTTCTGAGCACAGATATCAAAGACTGAAGAGATATGGAGTCTGAATCAGTGGTGGATTATACAGTAGGCCTGTGAGGACCCCAGCCGAATGGGAGGCCCTGGAAAATGGGCATCTCAGCAGAAATCCGCTGCAGTGCAGCGGAAGTCCAGAGCCCTGGCAGAAGCCACGGGGCAGCCCAGTGCCCCGACCCCAGTCCCCAGCAGCAGTGCCAGGCAGGGTGGGGGGAAGCACCACCACCCAGGACCCAGCGCTAAAAAAAGCTCTCGCATCCTGCTGTGGTCTCAGAGCTTGAGGAACTCTCTCCCCGCTGCAGCCCCAGGGCTGTGGTTAGGGGGAGTTTTCTCTAGTCTTGGAGCTGCAGTCGGGAGTCGGGAGAACAGAAGGAAGCTAATGGGAGCAGGGCCACAATGGGGGGCAGAACGGGGCAGGGCCACGGGGGAAGGGGTGGAATGGGGGCAGGGCTGTGGGTGAGGCCATAGACGGAAGGGGCAGAATGGGGCAGGGCCATGGGCAGAAGAAGTTGAGTGGGGGCTACAGTTCTGTTGCCAGGGGCCACTCTACTTGCTCTGGCCCAGGGCCCCAGATGACCTTAATCCGCCTCTGGCTTGAACTATCTTCTGACTCGTAGAGGTGGTGCCTTCCATGGCAGTATGAGGATGCGCAGGCAATATTCTTTATAACTATACACGTCCCTCCTTTCTGCACCTCAGCAGAAGCACTGTCTTTTCAGGAGTTTTCAGAAAGCATTACACGGAGTTAACCTCAAGGCTATTGTATGTAAAATCCTCCTAAGTGGATGTTGTTAGTCTGCTGTCAATTTCAAAGAGAGAGCACCATACACTTTCTTAATATTTGCTTCCAAAAGAACACCGCTACAGATGGTACATTGTATTGTAAATAATATCTGGAATACTATAAATAACTTATAAAGCAAAGCTATTAGACAATAAATCAACTGGTGTTCCTTATGCAGAGTTCCTTCCTTTTCCTTCTGTTACAAACATTCAAATTTATGATTTCTTAGTAACTTTTCCTATATTTAAGCCTACACATAAAAACACATCCCCAGTGATCTTTGCTCACAGCTGATTTCTCACTCTTTATAGTATGACCATAGTACAGCTGTCACATGAACGAGGAGTGGCAGAAGATCCTTTGAAGTGGGGGGCCCACCAGTGCCCAAACTGTGGCCCTGCCTTCCCTTGCCTCCTGTTCCCCCTGAAGCCCCGCAACCACACTGGCCCTCCTCCCCTAGCCCCCATCCTCATGCCACCCCTCCTCCTCAAGCACCCACCCTCACATCGCCCCTTCCCCCAGGCCTTGCTCCCACACTGCCCCTCCCCCATAATACACAAACACACACACACACACACACACACACACACTCCTCTCCACCCCCTTCCCACCCCCGCTGCAGTTGCTTGCCCTTACACCTAGTAAAAAGTAGAAGGGCATAGCCCTCCCATGTTTGAAAGGACTGAGATGCTGCCATTTCTCAGTCTCTAAAGAGTTCATGTCAGGGGCCTCGGAAAAGGGGCTGCCAGGGAGTCATGGCTATCCCCACTTTTAAAGACTTCAGAACCCTGTCAGCAACCAAACCGGTGCAGCAAACCTTGTCAGCAAACAAAGGGCTGAGACCCGCCAGGTGGGTTGCCAACTTGCCAACAGTGAGAACTATACAGCCTCAGAAACAGCTACTGTGCATGTACAGTAACTGCCCTACCCTGTTCTGGATGTTTCTGGGTCTTTCTAATGGAGTTGCCCTGCCTTGCTCTCTGCATGTGTGGAGAGACACAGACTATCCAGCTAAGGTCCATGTCTCACCCCACTGCTTCTCTTTCCCACCCCTCGAGAAACAAAGTCAAATGCTGCAACACAAAACATGTGGGTTACACATGCAGCTTCCCAGCTCGGCTTTATTTAGGGACTTCAGTGGCCCTCATCACCATTCTTCGGGGTAGAGTACATATTGTGTTGCAAAACTGAGACCTTCATTCATTTAATTTTTGCCCACAAAGGATGCTATTACTAGCAAATGATCAGGGATTTTTAAAAATGTTTATAGCCCACATCATCTGCTAGGGTGTGTGAATCTGTGTCATGGAGCAGGCAGAAGAATGGTCCTGAGAAATCAGTACAGGTACTAAAGTATCCAGTGCCAGCCCTGATATAAATTTATTGTACCTGTAGAGTACACACTATTGGAAGATAAGAATGCATCACAAATATCTTCTCTTCCGGCTTTCTACTGGATCTTCTCCAGTATTCTTGATTAATTTGATTGTTTAGTACCACTGGCTCCTAGAGATTTATCACTTCCCATTTGATAAAACACCAGTACAATTTCCTCTCAGGTTAAGCGCTAGGGTTTTTTAAAAAAAATCCTCTTCATCTGTGGTATGCAATGCTTCTGGGCCAGTTAAGCTCTATTCCATGTTTCACTGACAGAATCAATTCTCCCTCTGTCTTATAGACTACAAAATTCTCATGTTATCATCTTAAGGCAGCCCTAGCAATCCCACTCACACAGTTTAATTTATAAAAAGACTATAAGGTACATGAGGAGCATGGAGGAAAGGAATCATTCGTCTTAGCATTACAGCACCAAGTTTGAGTACAATCCACTTACAAATGATACATGCTGACATCGCTTAACTCTGCTATGGGGGAGTCTTGCTTCTATCAAAGAGAGCAATAGAAGGTATTGCAGCTCACAACAGCCTTCATTAGGGCTTCTCCAGTGTGTTGGGCAGCTGGTTTGGAGCAGCGCAGGAGTTTTATCCACAGCATCACGAAATGGTCGATTAGTAAGTGTAGTCAGGATAAACAATGGGGATTGAATCTCCAGAGCTAAAAGCATGAGCTGATGACCCAAGGCTGTGTCAGAGTTTCATCCTCTGCAGGTCAGGCACAGAGGAGAATGTAACATCCACTGACTAGTGGATTACATCTTCACTCTGGCTCTTCATATTTAAATGAGTTTCTGTGCTGCTTCTCCACTGGCAGAGAAGCTACTTCAGTAAGAGGACAGACTTGTGGGGTGTATTTTAAAATGCCATTTAATAACTGAATAATATTAGAAATATTTGAAAGGGCTTAAAAACAATAAGGCACAATGGCGTAATCTCTTTATAGAACTGCTGGTGTTCGGATACCATTCTTTGACTGCTGTTTTTCATCTGCAAATGGTGATTACGGGAGAAAAATGAGCATGACAACAATGAGAATTTTTCCAAGGATGGTGATAAAGATCTCTTCCCTTGTCTGGAATTGCCCTTTGACCACTAGACTCTTAATCAACAGAAAGAGGAAACAAAAGCTTCCTTCCCTGATTTGACCTGGTTTCAACTGAGATGCAAGATTACCTTTCACAAAACACCCTCGTAAACACTATGTAAAAGCCAGTTTTTAAAAATAGTTTAGATTCTTGCTTCCTCCACTTGTTAGACTAAATAATAATTACAACAGCACCTGTTTTAATGTACATTTGTACAAAGGAAAAGCCCGCCTTGCTTTACGCAGATATAGCAGTGTCAGGGGTGTTCAGTCTGATTTACAGGCACACAACTCTTTACATCTAATTCAAGGAATGACATTTCAGTAGGTAACTTACATTTAGGGGAAAAAACAAGCCCTAGCCAGCTCTGTGGGTATTCAGACTAATTGCTGGTTGCTGAGAGTTGTCTGTATGTTTGAAAGCAACTAATGAGTCCCTATGCATTCCTTGGAAACTTTGAACTCTAGATCTGGTGAAGAGGAGTCCAAATGTGAGACTATGGGCTATATTATCCCTTATGTGGGGGGAACACCCATCTAGGGATCATGGACTTACGGAGTTTCCATTCTGTTGTTCCATTCAGGGCTGGAATTTACCCCCACCCCCTGCAGAACAGACAGGGAGTTCATACTATTAGCCCTTATATCTTGATACATCCACCAAGGCCAGAAGCACTTCTGTGCCTACAGTTCCCTAGACCATTGCCCCTGGGCTTCTCCACTGGTGACTTCATCCAAAGCCACCTTCAAAGAGCTTTACTATGTGCAGGGGACTGATTGTTAAGTTCCCTCTAGCTTGTTGCCTATTAAGCCCCATGCAGGGGCCCAGGGTTGCAGTGAGAGAGATGTCTTTCCTCTTGCATGGACCTGTCCTGGACTTGCCCCTGCTGGGGGAGAAGCGTCCCTCCCCTGACCCCATCACAGCCCTGCCATGGCTGGGGGAGAGGTGTTTCTCTCAGCCCAGGTGAGGCTGTGGGGAAAGAGAGCTAGGGTGAGTCCTCTCTCCCAGCCATAGCCCCTGGGCAGCCTGCACCCCAAGTCTCTCATCCCCAGCCCCACCCCAGAGCCCATACCCCCAGCTCGAGCCCTCACACACACACAATCCTCTGCCCCAGCCCTGAGCCCTTCATCCCTGGCCCCACCCCAGAGCCCTCAGCTCTGTCCCTGGCACCCCAATCTTCTCCCCCAGCCCTGAGCCCCCCTCCCACACTCCAAAGCCCTCAGTCACAGGAAATGCTTAGCTGCTGCAATTTGGCCCCAGATCTGTGCTGGGAAGACCTAGAAACATGTAGAAAAGGGCCAAAAAGGCATAGCAGTCTTTTTTTTTTGATATGCAACCTTACTTACAGCTGCATATGCTAACAGCACTGAAAAAAATATGCAACGCCTGTAAATTTGGCAAATTACCATGTTACAACACTCTTATTACTGTGAAAATAAAAGTATCTGCCTGTGTGTGTGTAGATAGATAGATAGATAGATAGATAGATAGATAGATAGATAGATAG
>ML677334.1:8182204-8230121 GCA_007922305.1 Dermatemys mawii | reverse complement strand
TAGATAGATAGATAGATAGATAGATAGATAGATAGATAGATAGATAGATAGATAGATCCAACTGTCACTTGCTCAGAACTGAAATTCTGAATTGGCCTTTCCCCAAGGCTTTTGAGGCTTTTTCCAGTTTTCTCAATGTCCTGGGGAAGGAGCCCTACTGAAAACAGCCATATGCAGGCAGGAGCGGGCTGCAGTGGCCACTGTGCAGCTGACTGAGTGGCAAATGCAGAGCAAGCCTGCAGGAGCTGGGAGGGTGAAACTGCAATAGACTTTGAATGTTCCTATCTGTGGTGTGCCACTAACACGTCCTCCACAGACTCCAGTTGTCCACAGATCACAGTTTGAGAAACCTGTTTCCCTGTACAGTTTGTCATCTTACTCAGACAAGTGTATCTTCAGCACTTTCAAGAGAGAGAGAGAAAGTAACAAGCACACAGGAAAGATACATCTGGATAAGTTAAGGTATGAACATAAACGGATATAATTATGCCACTTTGCACCATCATGTGGACATCCCTGTTTCAGAATAAGTGTGGCTTTTTTCAGGTACGAAGTGGGGGGAGGCAGGGACAACAGATGGGGTGTGAATAGGAAAAGAGGGGAACAGGGACAATAGGCATCCAGGTGGGGACGGATAGTGGCCAAGGAGCTGAAGAGGGCTAAGAGTGGCGTGTGGAAGAGGCAGGAGCCAAGAGGTGGGTGGAAAAAAAAGAGTTGGGGGGATTGATACAGGGACAAGAACTGAGGACTTAGACTAGAGCAAACCGGGACAGAAATGGGCAGAAGATTCTATAACCATTTAAGGAGACTCCTTACAGAACCAAGAACTGAACTCATGATTCTTCAGTCTCCACATTCCTCTGCTGTCTTACAAATAGATGAAAAGCCAAGAGACAAATTGTCCTCTTCCTCTAGTGGTTGGTCCAGGTAGATGACAACAGCCTGCTATTAATAGGTTACTCTGTTGGTTCAAGTGACAGTCTGTGCTGTGGATCAAAAAGTTACAATCCTGCTGATGAGTGATGGCCCACCGGGGTGTCTGTACCATTCCAAAATGATGGAATTTGATTTTCACTTTTTTTAAAAAAAAACTTTAGATTTTCTATATGTAATTTTCTATGTTAAAAGAACATGATTAAAGTTTCAAGTCAAGTCCTCAAAAGTTAGGAAATGCCAGAAATAAATTTGCCTGTGTAACCTTAATTGGGCCTCATGTGCATATGCATTATGAGACAATCTTTAATTAAGTGGTCACATATTTTTTCCATATGTCCGTAGATTTGTCCAGTATGAATTATACTTCTACTGAAAACTTTCTGTTATTTTTGGATGTGTCAAGTGCTACTATCAGCATTAATCTAGAGACATTGCTAATACAGTAACTCCTTGCTTAACTTTGTAGTTATGTTCCTGAAAAATGCAACTTTAAGCAGAATGATGTTAAGCGAATCCAGTTTCCCCATAAGAATTAATGTAAATGGAGGGGAGGTTCCAGGGAAAAAATTTTTACCAGACAAAAAACATATTATATGTACAGTATAAACAAACAATTTAATACTTGTGACAAAGCTCCAAGTCTGTACTTGTGGGTCCTGCGCTTCCTGGCAGATTGAGGGGCCTCAGAAACTCATCTAGGCCCCAGAGTGACCTCCCTTTCTCAGTATAATTGGCAAGAGTCACCGCCTAGTGAGCTAGCTTCATCACAGGCCAGTATGGAAGATGGAAAAGGGGGGAGCCCAGGCCCACCCTCTACTCCGGACTCTAGCCCAGGGACCTTAATAGTATCAGCTAAGATGGCTGACCTTTTAGGCACAAAACACAATACAATTCCCTGGGCTACTTCCCCACAGCAGTCCCCGCTTCTTCAAATTCCACTTCACCCTTACCTCAGGGCCTCCTTCCTTCAGTATGATATGTTGTCCAACACTCAGTCTCACCAACAGCATAACTTCCTTCCACAGCTCCTGACACCCACAGCCCACCTGACTAACTGGGAGGCTTTTATCTGGATTCAGCCAGTCCCTGATTGGCTTCAGGTGTCCCAATTAGGCTAGCTGTTTCTACTCCTTTCTAGAAGGTTCTTAATTGGCCCCAGGTGTCTTGACTGGTCTGGAGTAGCCTTTGTTTGGCTATCCAGGGAACAAGGACCTGCACATCCTGAGGCTGATATACCTGCCTTCCAGCACTCTCCTATATCCTTCTGGTCTGACTCCATCACATACTGTATGCAGCAATGATGACTGTGAAGCTTGGTTGAGGTGGTGAAGTTAGAGGGCGGAAGAGAATGGGATATTTCCCAGGGAATGCCTTACTGCTAAATGATGAACTAGCATTCAACTGAGCCCTCAAGGGTTAACACATTGTTATCAATGTAGCCTTACACTCTACAAGGCAGGATGAATGGAGGGAGAGGAGACAGCATAGTAGACAGAGACAGAGACACACCCTGTGTGTGTGAGAGAGAGAGAGGTGCATTGCCTCTTTAAGTATGCTGACCCCACTCTCAGTATACTGCTTTTTTAAGTATATCAGTACGTTCAGATGGCAGCTGCAGCCAGCAAGCTCTCTCCATCCTGAGTCCTGTCGTATTCCCACCCTGCTCTATATGGAGAAAAGGGTAAGCAGGAGGTAGGAGCAGTGGGGAAGGGACACCCAACATTAGCCTCCCTCTTCCCCCTCTACCCTACACAGCAAGCAGGAGGCTCAGAGAGCAGCTCCAAGGCAGAGGGCAGGAGCAGTACATGGCAGTGGGGGCAGGGACATTGAACTGCTGGGAATTGGTAGCCTGCTGGGCAGCTGCCACACAGGGAACTTAGGGAGCTCATAGGGAAGAGCTGATAGTGGGGCTGCTGGTCCACCCTGTTTCCAAGCCCCAACCAGCTAGCTGTAATGAGCTGCTCTTCCTGCAAACAGTGGACAAAGCAGGCAGATGCCTTATAAGGGAGCTTTGGACAACTTTAAACGAGAATGTTCCCTAATTGAGCAGCAACATAACAATGAAACAACATGAACTGGGATGACTAAAAGAGGAGTTACTATAATTTCAGAGGACTAACGTTAGCTCTCACTTAAACCCACGTAAATCTGAGGAGAATTTTGTGTAGATATTTTAACAGAAGAAAAGCTTTAAATTAAAAAACTAGAAAAGGAGTTTAATTAAAATACTTTTTATTAAAATTAGGATTGTTTAATGCCCCCATTTACAGATAGATGGATTAAAAGCTGAGCAGGGAATCTGATTCTATTTTTATATCACAGCTTACAATAAAGAAAAGGAGATGAGTTAAAAGGATGGATCTCTTGCTTCAGATAGCTAAAGTAACTTTGATCTTTCTAAACTACTTTGTTGTGTAAACACGTAGGCAAATCCAGATGACTTCAACTGTAGGGATTTAATAAAGTATCATCTTAAAAATAAGCAAAGAAACTGTGAATGCTTGAAGAATGGCTCAGAGCATTCCTTACTGATTAATGATGGGTATTTTTTCAGTGACTTACTTTATTTTTATTAATTAAAAGAAAATATAGCCAGATGTGCCATCCAAAACAAAAGAAGCTTTGTATTAATGTTGTTAATAAAGCTGGGATTTTTGGCAACAATTAAGAGGACCTTCCTGTCTTTCTCAGTATTGAGCCAAATACAGACACGAGGGCTCTTATGACTTTATTATTTAGCGATTTGTTAATCATGCACCTATTGCAACTATTAAGTACAGTTACAACAAGGGCACTGTTCGTGTTTATTACATGAATCTGGCCTATATCTGAATGTTCATAGTGATGAGAAATTCTTATTAGGCCCCTTGCTGCTTATGAGCCCAACCTTTTTATGAAGTGCTCAATACCACCTGCAGCTCCTAGTATGCCAAACTCTGAAGTCCTTGCATAGGACCTGCCGTATCATTAATTTTTAAGTAATTTTGAGATCAATGGAAAGTGTTTAAAACCTGATAAGTTCAAGCCTGCAGTTTTAACTCAGTCCTTCCTCAAGCAAAAATTTTGACTAATGGGAGCATGATCTAGACCAAAGATTGTTTGGAATAGTCAGCATGTTGTATTTCATGGCTTCCATTGTGTTTATTCTGTAAGGATAAAATACATTAAAGACCAGCTCAGTATCTCAGCTTCACTTAGGTCAAGGCCCTCAAAAGTTTTGAACAGTTTCTTTGCACTGGCATGAATTTCACCCTCAATGCAAAAAGGATATGAATATATCAAATTCAAGATCTTGGCCATCATCCTCAAGGTTGATCTGGGCCTGTGATACTTAAAATTGCCTCATAATCCTGAATCAAAATGGCATTTGTCCATCCTACTCATCTGGCACAAGGGAACAGCCATCAATAAGATGGAGAGCTCGCACCAGCACTGCTGTTATAGTCCTGCTGACAGCCAGATCCTCTCGTATCTGGCCCTACTTGCAATGGTTTTACCACCAGTGAAGCACAGAGCTCTGCAGAGTATGAAGGTGAGGCAAGATGGGCATGTTAGATTTTTTGCATCAGTCATTAGAACCTGGGACAGAAAGAGGTTGCCCTAGTCAGATACAGCACATCCAGGACAGCTGAGCCCTGTAATCTCTCCCCAAGTGTTGTTTGGCTGTGCCAGTGGGAACTAGGCTGAGACCAACAAACTCATTTCACATAAATCATTGAGCAGATACTTGATAGTAACTACTGTTGGTCACTACCAACCCTGCCTGGATTTGAACTCTGAGGCGAAAAACTCTAGCCCATTCCGGACTCAGGTAAGGTATAGGTGCCATAGGCCTGGCCCCTGCTCTTGCAGTGGTATGATCAATTCAGAATCTCAGCTTTCATTTCTAATAAAGTCAGTTTCTAGCCTTCATGGTTGTGAAGAAAAGCTTGAAAATGTGACCGGAGTGTGAACCGGAGTAATTGTATCAGGCTGCAGAAAGCCTGATACAATAGCTTTGGGAAGGGGAATTGCCCCTTCTATCTCAATGGAGTGTTACTGCCAAGACCCAGTGCTCTGAGTAGCCCAGCCTAGCCACTGAGGCACATTATGCCAGGTCCTGGGACAAGTACTGCCCTCCACCTCGCTTTCTACCACTTGCCTCTCTGGGAGGAAGAGGACGCCTGCCGCTGCTTCCAAAGGGAGAAGGCCCCTTTTGCCATTCCTAGAGAGGAAAAGGATGCCACATGCTGCAGCCCAGGCCCCTCTTTGGTAGGGGAACCCCTTAGCAAGGCTATTCCAAGTGTAGAAAAAGCAGGACCATGGTGTGTCAACAGGAGACAGCTGTTCCTGGATCAGCAGATTGGCTTAGACCCTGATCCCATTATTAAACTCCTTGCTCTTTCAATGCCCACAGACGAGGTTATCTTGCTTGCTAACATTATGCTGTATAACAATACAAAATGCATATATAACATGAAACATAAAACAATAGTGTTTACCTTTGCTACCATGCTGCCTTTTTCTACAACAAACCAAAGAAACATTCCCTTGGTGAGAACTTAAGGGCTTGTATTGCTTACTTAGGAAAGGGTAGGGGACTAGCTATTTCTGTGAAAGGAGGAAAAGCTCCAATGAATGTTGATGATTGTTCCCACAGTATTTGGACTTATTGTTTTTCAGTAGTATTGTGGAGCAGGTTGTGCCAGGAATGCAATGGGCTTTGAATGGAAGTGGATGTTGATTGGTACTGCACCTCTCATTGTGTGCCACAATGGACTTTGTGAAAAAGGAATTTGTGCTGTGTGTATTGCACTGCCCAGACACTCACATGCTAAATTGGCTTTAGAGATCCATAGAAGAAAATAAACCTTAACAGTGAAAATACAACCCTGAGCAAATTAAAAAAAAAGGGGGTGGGGGCAGCTAAGATGGTGTGCCGTTATAGAGAAACAGGTACATGGAGAGTTAATTTCAGACACTTACGGTAATTATCAGTGTGGTCCAGTAGACAAGCACTGGACTACTATTCTGACCTGCTGTGGTCTTGGACAAGTCCTTGTGCCAGTTTTCACTCCTTCACTTGTCTCTAAATCCATTAAGATTGTGCAGATATGTTTGTTTGTACAGCACCTAGCACAATGGAGCTCTCTTTGGGGGCAGTCTCTAAATGCTAATATAAATAATCTTATCTGATAAATCAGTTTCTCCATCTGATTTGAGTTTTGCAGGCAAAGTAAGATGGGACAAATTAAAACGTTGAGTGTTAATGTTGTAATAATTTGCCCTTTTACTGCTTCTTCCATCCACAAAGTCTCAGAACACTTCCACTCCAAAAAATTAAGCCTCTTGGGCAATATTCTTTTTAGGAAAGTGATATGATACCCATTTTAAAAATGAATATTCTAAATTACACCAAGCTCACTTGTGCCATTTAGGCCTATGTTGGCAGTGATGTTAATCTCACTACCTCCCAAGGTAGCACTGGCAAGCAAATGGAGAGCTATTGCACTGATGTGCCTGTTTATGGGTACAGTATCCTCTCCCTCTCTCAATTACCATTTAGTATTAATCATTTCAGTGCCAATCATTAGACACGAACAACGCAGGCTACTTTTTTAATATGAACAGGATTTGGGATTGTGGGAGGAGCTTTTTTTCCCACTTTGCCCCCTGATTAGCTGGTTGAATTTCCCATAAAGAAATCAGTGGGGAGTGTGGATGACTGGTTCTATATATTGTTCATTCTGATCAGTCCTTTCAGGAAAGTAAAAAGAACATGCTCATGAGATGCTACATTTGTGCCTAAAACCTAAGCATAGAAACCTAGAACACAGGAATGTGCCAGTATGTGGGACAGCATAAAGTGTCCTATCATAGTCCTATCAGCAAGTTTAATGTGTGCACTAGTGTGTAAAACACCACAAACACATAAAAGACTTGAGATGTGTATCAATAAAGCCCCATGCTATGAAACTGGATGTTAAAATAAAGTTTTCTTTCACCCATCAATGTTTGCAATGTGTAACTCTTGTAATAGAAAATGTGGACAGGGCAGAAGTGCTTAATGATTTCTTTGTTTCGGTTTTCACCAAGAAGGTCAATGGGGACTGGATGTCTAAAATACCAGTGAAAATGAGGTAGGATCCAGTGAATGCCAGTGAAAATGAGGTAGAATCACAGTCTAAAATAGGGAAAGAACAAGTCAAAAATTACTTAGACAAGTTAGATGTCTTCAAATCACCAGGGCCTGATGAAATGCATCCTAGAATACTCAAGTAGTTGACTGGGGAGATATCTGAGCCATTAGCAATTATCTTTGAAAAGTCATGGAAGACGGGAGACATTTTAGAAGACTGGAAAAGGGCAAATATGGTGCCCATCTATAAAAAGGGAAATAAGGGAATTACAGACCAGTCAGCTTAACTTCTGTACCCAGAAAGATAATGGAGCAAATAATTAAGCAATCAATTTGGAAACACCTAGAAGATAATAAGGTGATAAGTAACAGTCAGCATGGCATTTGTCAAGAACAAATTGTGTCAAACCAATCTGATAGCTTTCTTTGAGTGTAATAAGCCTTGTGGATAGGGGGAAGCAGTAGTTGTGATATATCTTGACTTTAGTATAACTTTTGATACTGTCTAGCATGACCTTCTCATAAGCTAACTAGGGAAATACAATCTAGATGGAGCTACTATAGGATGTGTGAATAATTGGTTGGAAAATCATTCCCAGAGAGTAGTTATCAGTGATTCAGAGTCATGCTGGAAGGGCATAATGAGTGGTGTTCCACAGGAATTAGTTCTGGGTTCAGTTCTGTTCAATATCTTCATCAATGATTTAGATAATGGCACAGAGAGTACACTTATAAAGTTTGTGGATAATAGCAAGTTGGGAGCGGTAACAAGTGTTTTGGAAGATAGGATTAAAAATGAAAATGATCTGGATAAACTGGAGAAATGGTCTGAAGTAAATAGGATGAAATTCAATAAGGACAAATGCAAAGTACTCCTCTTAGGAAGGAACAATCAGTTGCACACACACAATATGGGAAATGATTGCCTAGGAAGAAGTTCTGCGGAAAGGGATCTGGGGATCATAGTGGATCACAAGCTAAATATGAGTCAACAGTGAAACGCTGTTGAGGAAAAAAAAGCAAACATCATTCTGGGATATATCAGCAGGAGTATTGTAAGCAAGACATGAAAAGTAATTCTTCTGCTCTACTCCGCACTGATCAGTCCTCAACTGGATTATTGTGTCCAGTTCTGGGTACCACATTTCAGGAAAGAGGTGGACAAACTGGAGAAAGTCCAGAGAAGAGCAACAAAAATTATTAAAGGTCTAGAAAACATGACTTATGAGGGAAGATTGAAAAAATTGGGTTTGTTTAGTCTGGAGAAGAGAAGTCTGGGGCATGATAACAGTTTTCAAGTACCTAAAAGGCTGTTACAAGGAGGAGGGAGAAAAATTGTTCTTCTTAACCTCTGAGGATAGGACAAGAAGCAATGAGATTAAATTGCAGCAAGGGAGATTTAGGTTGCACATTAGGAAAAACTTCCTAACTGTCAGAGTTGTTAAGCACTGGAATAAATTGCCTAGGGAGATGGTAGAATCTCCATCATTGGGGATTTTTAAGAGCAGAGTGGACAAACACCTGTCAGGGATGGTCCAGATCAGTGGTCTTCAAAGTGGGGTGCACAGGACTCCCCATGGGGGTGCGCGCTGTCCCCGCACCACTGCAGAATTGGCCCTGGGGCACCGCCGAAATCAGAAGTATTCTATTTATATCAGCCAAAGTGCCGTCGAAAGCAGAAGCTTTCTATTCAGCAGCATTTCGGTGGACATACACCAGGGCCACAAGAGGAGAAGAGAAAACAGAATGGGGCTGCGGGGGGAACACTTTGCGGCACGCTGGTCTAATCAGCGTTTCCCAAACTGTATTCCGCAGAACACTGGTATTCCACACGATGTGAATAGGTGTTCCATGAAAGAATCATAATTTTAAAAAAGGGTCTTTACATTTTTTTTAATTTTAAATTTGGCATATTTGAAGCATATTTTACAACATTACTATAATTTAACATAAAACTCTTTTCCAGTCATTGATAGATCTTGTATTGAATATCATGGTGTAAAGAGAATTTTGACTCTTGCACTTGATTTTTGTACTACTTCATATGCACTTTCCAGTTAGATATTGTTAGTTCAAGTTATTTTAAATTTGCATTTTTGCTTTGTTTTATAAAATAAAATATATTTCAGCATAAATAATGCAAATTTTTTATTTGAAAACCAAACAACTATAAAATAATATTATAAGTGTTCTGTAAATATATACCAGGCTAAAAAGTGTTCTGTGGCCAAAAAAGTTTGGGAAACACTTGTCTAGATAATACTTAGTCCTGCCTTGAGTGCAGGGGACTGGACTAGATGACCTCTCGAGGTCCCTTCCAGTTCTATGATTTTGTAATTCTATAAGAACGACACAGCTTTTCAATTACCCAAACCAGGAAAATCTACGGGAAAAGTGATGTTTCATGATTAAGATAATGGGTGGGGAATCAGAACTCCTCACTTCTCTCCTGCCTCTGGCAATGATTTGCCAAGTTTCTTAGGGAAAAATCACATAACATAACCTCTCTGTGACTTAAGTCTTATCACAGTCAGTATGATGATTACAACAGTGCAAATGATGTTCTCACTGCTGAACAAGGCACAACAGAGACAGGTTCCATCTCACATGTAAAATGCACAGCAAAATGTGACAAACATTTTATTCGGTCTATAAAAGCAAAATCAAATTATGCTTCAACTTTCTTGGGATGTTACGCTCTTGTAATCAGATTTCCCATAACATTTGTTATACAAGATGATAGAGTTTTGTTTACTACTCTATAAAAGAGGTATAATACTTCACTTCATGGGGTAGTTTTAATAGCATGGTTACTTAATAAATGATTGTGATGTGGTCTAAGATCCTCTGCTGAAAAGGACTGTATACTTGTAATGAATCACTAAAAATATTAATAAAATATTCTCCATGGTTATTATATAGTAGCTTGGGACAGATTTATCATAATAAAAATGACAGATTGAAGTTGAAGTTAAATGTGTGTTCCCTGACCACAGTTTATTATTATTCCTTCACAATCTGATTATCTAAATTAACAGAAGAGGGCCCATCTTCACCTCTTCCTACAAATTCTAGTCTACACTATTAATAACTGTGCTGTATGAAAAGTCATCAGATAACCCATTTAATCACTATACATTACATATCTGCTCCACGCAGCTCATCTGATCTGTCTGCTTGAGATAGTAAATATTTCTTTGCAGTATTTCTGAGAGATAACAGAACACCTTAAAGGTGAGCTGCAAAGAAGAAAAAATGTGAGTAAATGCTTCTTTATAATGGATGAAGGCCTGAAAAGATTTTTCTTCCGCACGTTTTCTTTCGTAGGTTTTTTTTATATTAAATAAGAATCTGTCTACATTCCCACCTATGCAGTGTCAGTTCTGAAAATAAAAAATATTGCTTGTGCCCTGGCACCTATTTCATTACAAATTAAGCTGTATAAAAAGCAGGGGAGACTTGTTATTTCTGCTGCTTCTAATATAGAAACAAGCAGGAAAAAGTTTATAAAATACAGGCCTTCATAAGGAATTAAAAGGACACTTTTTTTATTTACAAGACCCATTTAGCTTCAACTGTAAAAAATTCAACCCCTATAAGTGCCTGTTCTTAGAAAGTATTTTGAGGTCTAACTACATTATACAAAGGCTGTTGTAATTGTCCAGAATGAGATGCAATAGTATTTATCTGGATTTTCTAAATATAGATGTCTAGAACTATTTTCTGATTACAAACTATCTAATTAGCCAGTTCTTTGGTTATCTACCAAGAAATTATAGAGTCATAGACTTTAAGGTCAGAAGGTCCATCCTCCTCCCCTTCCTCCCTCCCCCTGACCCATATCTGCCCAGAGAAGACACCCCCATACACTCTGGGGGCAATAGGATCCACATGATGTCTCTCTCCCCACCATGTGGGCTCTGGAGGAAAA
Organism: Dermatemys mawii; assembly: GCA_007922305.1. Taxonomy (NCBI): domain Eukaryota; kingdom Metazoa; phylum Chordata; order Testudines; family Dermatemydidae; genus Dermatemys; species Dermatemys mawii. Next base: position 8,219,136 of record ML677334.1, on the reverse strand, counting down.
TGCGAAGAGGAGCCAGTCAGAGATTTCAATTGGGAGAAGCATCCAAAGCAGGGACCTCTGATCCTTTGGAGAACTTTCTACAGTTTTGACAAGATTTCCTCTGCCCTATGCTGATTGGATATTTGCTCCAACCTTCTCCCTCACAGTATCTTCACCCCAGTCTCACTCCTTCCTGTTAGTGGCTCCTCTCCCTTCCCTGTAGCTTGGCCCCTCTTAATGAAACACATAAAAAAAGGTGGAACTAACATGACATTTGCTGTCATCACATTGTTCACTCTGCTTTTCCCACCCTGGGTCTGTCGTGTCTATTTAGACTATGACCTCTTTGGGGCAGGGACTGTCTTTCTTCTTTTCTTTGTACAGTTCCTAGCACACTGGGGACCTCGTGCAAGACTAAGGCTTCTGGGTGCTGTGGTAATGCAAATAATTAATAATAATAATAATGAACCCCTGGGGATGCCTCACATTCACCTCCACCAGCTACACTGAGGTAAAACTACCATTATACTGAGGTTGGTTGTCTCCGCTAAGACATTATGTGATAGATATTTCATTGTTTAAAATACACACCCACACACCTTTTTTCCCCCATATTAATTCTGACAAGGGTTGCGGGAGGCCGTTTAGTGTATGATCAGATTTTTAGTTTCATTTTGAAGTCTGTATATAAGATTAGACAAGACTGGCCAAGCTCCCTGTTCCACTCATGTTGCTCAAAAATGTGCAACTCGGGGCAAATGTGCAGAGGGGTCTTTGATTAATTGTGCCTAAACTCTCTGAGCCACAAAATAAAATCAAACAGATAAATGGGAAGTATTGTGTTTTTAAAACTGAGAGAGTGAACTCCTCTCATAGGCAGGCTTTTACCTGCCACCCACACTTTGATGAGGTGTGACACTAAGCGCTGACCCAAAATGAGTATTGTCCTGCACAAATCTGCTATTGTCATATGACTTATTAACATCAGCTTCTGACAAAAATGTTTAACGTTGTTTTCAGGTAAGGTTATAAAAGATGGCATACAGCCAAAAGAAATTGAATCCCACCTTTCAAGTTTCTGCCTCTGCTAATTTTTGTTGACTCCTTCATTTAGAGTGTTTCCAATTTTAAACACTCTGTCATGTCATACATTTGGACACCGCCCAGCTCAGAGTTAAGGGCCTGATCCATAGCCCAGTGCAGGCAATGGGAAGCTTTCCATCAGCTTCAATCGGCTTTGAATTCGGCCCTGTGTCACTAACATCTTGAGATGAGGAAACAAGGTGCTTTCCTGCGGGTCCCAACCCCAGCCAGTCAAATTAGTCCAGTCGAGCTAATTTAACTCGACTGAAAACTCCATTAACATCCACGTACACAGGTTATGTTGTCACTGCCAAAAGAAAGCTATCTCCACAAGGAGTTTACAAGGAGATAAGTCAGGGATAATTTTTACCTTGATTTAGCAGCTAGCTGAGGTAAACCCTATAACCTCCACCTAGAGTTTACCAACTAGCTACATCAGGGTAAAAAGCACAGTGCCTTGAGTCCACTAGGATTTTACATCGAGATAGCTGACACGAGGTATCTAGCTCACTGTAAAAACATACTCATGTTAGGCAGTGAAGACAGCCGATGAGAACGGAGCAGGCAGGCAGAGTGCAGCTATGGTGGGTGTTGTGTGGTGGGCAGAGGTGCAACAGAGATCTCAAACTCAGTGGTTGGTAAGCTGCCTAGCTTTTAAAATATCTGTCCTCCTTTTACTGTGCTGACAACAGTATACAGTGCTCATTCAACAACTAAAATGTCCTCAGAGTGAAAATATGGAACAATGCCTCTAGCAGTTTCTAAAATACAGATCTCCTCTTGGCAACTTTGAATCTGTTTTAGAATATATAAAATAAGGGATCTGACCTGGCAGCTACTGAAGTCAATGGGAATAAAAGGCATGCGGTACTTTACACAAGCCATACAAAACTTCTCGGGGTCAGCCCCAGTGGAGTGATTCCTAACACCCAGAGTCCGCTCAGGCTGGTTCCTTTGCTCATGGAGAGCTCATCACAGGGTCAGGGTCAATATTAGAAATATCAATCCTACAAACCTTTTAATTTCCAAAGCGCTTTTCTAGAAGCTTCTGAGGTCACATCCAAATTAGGAAAAAAAAATCGGTGTTCTTACACCACCTATTAGTTAATATATGGTAAAATCTATAGTAAAGACAAGGCAGTTTTTACATGTATTAACAGATTAGGGTAAATTTTAGTGATGAGAACACTCCCTGCTTATTAGGGAAAACAAGACCTCTATTATACAGCCATGTTGCAACATGTTACAATGCCACTAGCAAAAAATATTCCAGCTTGTGTTTTCTCCACCCATCTATCACATTCCACCCCAATGTTAATACTGTAAATCAGCTGCTCACTTTTGTCAATAGCACTTGCTAGGCATCTTTCTAATGTTGATAGGAAAGTTTTGCAGACCAGTCGGCTCATCTGAATTTGTCATCACTCCACTTCAAAGGATGAAGGAAAGACTTCTGACTCTTCTCTTTCTCCCTCCCCACCTCCAGTTGTTATGAGTGGGGATAAAATTGGGCCCAGGTTGCCCTTTAATTGTGGTATTTGTCTATAAGTGATAGTGATAAGGGCTAAATTTAATTTGTTCCCACCCATATGCTGCCCTCTTTCAGTCCATTCTCCTTCTCTTGGGTGAGGCATGGTTTACTTGTTCCGAGATACGAGATCACATTATTTGCAGCCATTATCAAATGGTAATGTGTCTTGATTAGAAGGAGTTCATCTGCAAAACTCAGATTTTGGTTTGAACACTACAATGTTTAGAAGTGGTCTGGCTAAGGGAGGGATACACTGAAGCACAATGATCTTCTACATGAGTGCCTAGTCTCCTCACAATCCCATTCAATCCAATTCAAAAATGTGGAAATCACAATATGCCATTACCTGCCAAATATTGCATAGAAATTGTTGCCTGCTTCCCAGTTCTGCCATGATAATGGGGTCTGACTCATCCTTCCCTTGTAAATCCTTCACCAACTCTGCCATGATGATGGGTCTTTCTCATCTTTTTTCCTTATAATGGGGTCAATCTCTCATTTCCTTTCCCCCCTAATTTGTTGATAAATTTAAATAGCTTGGCCACAAAGTTTGTGTCTCAGATGAACTTGTCCATAAATTTAAATAAAATAAAAGTCACATAATCTTCAATTTCTTGTACTTGATTGCGCATTTCCTTAACAGATAACAAGGAGCTTGTACTTTGTATTTGCCGACAGTACAAACGTGTGGGTGACCAGTTTTATCTTATCCTCACTCTAACCATAGAGTTTGTCCTCATTGCAGAATTACCCAGGCTCTTACTCAGGTTTTAGCCCAACCCCTCCTACCATCCACACCCTAACATTTTACCTGGGTTTGGCAATGCTTTAAGACTAAACTAGTTTACCTGGCTTGGCAAGGAGGGATTAAAGCCCAGGTGCCACTTTAAGTCAGGCTGGAACATGGAACCCATCCATTGTACAGTAAGGATGCAGGCTAACTTACTTAAGTGCCGATAGTTCTCCAATGCCTTCCCACAATTCCCCTCAAAGGATAGACAAGTTCTTCTGAAATTGATTGGGAAAGAATCCTAGATCATCTCAGCACGAAGAACCATGGGATATGCTCCCCGACACACAGGTGAGCGTAGATACAGTGAGGACTCAGTAACATGGGTGGGGCCATGCAGTGAGGATGCTCACACCAAGACTAAGCTAACCTGGGTGCTCACACTGGGGTGCCAATCACCCAGACTAATCCTACAGTGAAGATATATCCTAAGAGAGTGACCATGAGCTGTATTTGGCCTTTGGGCACTCTTTTTTTGAAGTCAAATTCAAAGCAAAAGAAAGCACCCTTATGTCATAGTCAGACATAGGACTTGTTTCCATTACATTGATTTCAACTGAAACAGGAAAAGAACAGCCATACCTGGTCAGACCAATGGCCCACCTAGCTCAGTGTACTGTCTCCAGCAGTGGCCAGTACTAGAGCTTCAGGGGGAAGAGTGCAGAACAGGGCAGATGGAGTGATCCGTCCCTATCTTTTCCTCCTGGCTTCTGGCAGTCAGAGGTGTAGGGTTGCCTGAGCATGGGGTTGCATCCCTGACCATCATGAGACTTTTCAGAAATAAAATATATTTTCAAGTACTGGAAAACTGATTCTGAAACCAGAAAATCTGAGGTTCTCTTCCCAGCTGGTGTTCAATTCCTGAAGTGCAAAACACATGCAGAGCCTGATGCTGCAGTCCTGTTCAGTCAAAACGTCAGTGTTCCCAACTCTCACAATTGTATCATGAGTCTCTCAATATTTGGTTTTTTTACTTAAATCCCCAGCTTCTGGAGTCATGTGATTATTGGGAGGGAATCTCCATTTTTAAAACAAGATTAGGAGGAAAAGCTTGTGGAGAAAAGTTTAAAAACTTAAATCCTAAAGGATCAAAACCCAAAAGGCAAATAACAAGAACCAAGAATGTATTATTTTAAGCCAGTCTTACGACTGGCAATATTGAAACTCTCATTGATATCTATGGAAGATTTACCTGTGTATGGACAATGGCTTTGGCCTTATAGTCCTTTACACAATATAATACATTGATTAGCTGCTTTGTTTTACTAAAGATAGAACATGTCATTAGGATTCATCAAACTGCCGAAGACTGGATAATCCCAAGTATTGAAAAAATTCCAGTTTGGATGTTGAGTATGAGAAATTGTCAGATGAGTTTCTTTTTTTAAAAAAAAAAAAAAAAGAAAGAAAAAGAAAAGAAAATCAATTATGTATTCATTTGTTTAACCTAAACTGAATACAATTAGCTGGAAAAGAAGCCCCACTTTAAGAGTTAAGCCCACCTCGCCTTCTCCCCTGTAAGCACTCTTGAGAGAGATCAGAGGAGAGAATCTTTAAATTCTTCCATAAAGGGATGAGCACTTGTCCTTTGCAGAAGAATCAGAGAGTCCGGACTCCACAGCAAAGAGAGGATGAGCAAGAAAAGCTATCCTCACTTGATAGCATATTCCCTGTGAGGATTGTGGAAGGAAAGCTATGTTTACCCTACCAGGACCACATCTGGCCTAACTCCTTCCATTCCACATGCAGCCTCTGCAACTCACAAAATGACCTCTTGGAGAGGGTGTGCAGGGGGAGTGGCTGTCCCATCCTTCTGTGCAGACAGGGCATGATCCCTGCACAGAGGATTGCTCCCAGCTTGCCTTTGATCATGGGGCCCACAGTTGTCAGTGAAAGCAATGAAAGAAAAAACTAAATAGATCATTTTAGGGAGCTTTGGGGTTGATATTAAGAAAAACTATAAGGTTAGTTAAGTTATGGAACAGGCTTTTACAGGAGGCTGTGGAATCCCTATCATTGGCAGTTTATATAAACAGATTGGACAAACACTTGTCAGGGATTGTAGGGAGCCTGGGTGGCCTCCTGCCGAGCCAGAGAGTAACGAAACATTCTCTCAGCCGGAGTGGGTGGGCCCAGACCAAGCTGGCCCTGCCCCCAGGAAGGGGAAGGGGAAGGGCGGAACAGGAAGTATAAAGGGCGGGGCCCCTAGCTCAGTCAGTGGACCACCAGGGAGGGAGACAGATGCAGACTGCTAGCTGCTCCCTTCCCACCCTGCTGCTAAACCAGGGGAGGTCCTGGACCCAGGGAACTCTGATCTAGGCAAAGGACTGGGGTTTCCAGACCTGCCTGCTGCTGAGTACCCCAAGGGACTCCCGGAGCCCAGGAGTGACCCTTGGCTGACGGAGGTGGACACCGAGGAGGAACCAGAGCTGCCCGCAGCAGACGACCCTGACTCCTGCTGGTGTCCCCTCGCCTGTGAAGTGCACCCCAGACTCTTGCCAGCGCTCCCCTGCCTGAGGGGCACGCTACTGATTCCTTGCTGGCGCTCTCCTGCCAGAGGGGCATGCCATGGACTCTGGACAGCACACCTCCCAACCCTAATTCCACAGTAACTGGGAGGTGTGACCAAGGCTGTTCAAAGAGGCAGTAGCTCCCCACCCCCCACCCCCCAGCGGCTTGGCAGACCTACTGACCCTCTTTACAATGATGTTCTAGGATTTCTTGGTCCTGCCTCAGCATCGGGGGCTGGACTGGATGACCTCTCGAGGTCCGTTCCAGTCCTGCATGTCTCTGATTCTCTGATCATAGAGGGGTAGACTTATTTAGACATAGAACCAGAATATATCAGACAACAAACCAATATCATGCTTGATCTTCATTTAAGAGCCTTTATCAAATGATGTGACTTAGACCACATTGCTTAGCAGGGTAATCTTGCTCATATCTTTTACATTGTCCAATCACACGTTAATCTGAATTTAAAAAAATTAATTTTACAAAAAATAACAAGGATAATAGTAACATTAGACCTCTCCTTAATACTTAAATCAATAAAACTCTGGAGAACTATGGCCCAGTCCTGAAAAGACCTCTGCACATTAGCAACTTTACACACATGAGATTTTTGCCAAGGGGGCCTCTCACATGAGTAGTAATGCAACTGCTGTTGCTAACTCTTGCAACTTTACCGTGAGTCTCACGATACTTGAGTATAAAAGAGGAAGTTTCTAGCCCTCAAGATGCAGAGAAAAGCTTGAAAGCATTAACCAATGCAACCTAGAGGCTCAGAACCTAAGAGGCAATACAAAGAACCAAAAATGATTGCTTTTTTAAATCTCATGATTTGTGGGAAGTCTGACTCAAGATTTTTGACTGCTTGGAGTTTGAACTGCTCTGGCCCTGATCCAAAGCCCACTTAAATCAATGGAAAACACAGAAAAGCTGAGGCATCCAGGTAAACTATCTTACAGCAATGAAATTTTTCCCGGTTATATATTCGTCAATGGCTACATTCTATGAGTATGGTATTCAAATTTGAAGGAGTTTATTAAAATGAAACTATAAAATATTTGCTTTTCTAGTGTCTGTTCTATCTATGGATCTCCAAACCCTTTCCAAACAAGGTAAATAAGACTAACTTCTATGTAAGGAAAGGAAGTATTATCAGCCACATTTAAAATGAGGATACCAAGTCACAGAGAGGTGACTCAGGCCAAGAATTCTGTTGTAGAACTGGTAATGGAAGCTAGATTGCTTGACTCCCAGTCCTGTGCGTTAACCACAAGACAGTCCTTCCTGTATTGCTGAAAAAAATAAACCAGGAATACTTATGAAACAAAGTTAATTACATCAAAAAAGTATGACATCAGGTAAGTATCGTCTATAATAAGTAGTATACATTGTAATAAACATGTACCACAATAGTTTTGGAAAGAAATTGAATTTTGTTTCCTGAGCCCATCACTTGACCTGAGTCAGAGTTACAAGAAGCGAATATGCTGCCCTTTGACTTCAGTGGTTCCTGTTACAAATGTGGTGCTCAAAGTGTGTGACTAACAGTGCTGACCAGATCCAGACACAATGTTGACTCTCTGCAGACTTCCCCGCACACAGCTTTATCTCCCACCTAATTTACATCATCATTGTGAGTCCAGTCTCGAGTCTTTCCTGGACAGAAACTTCCAAATTTACCATGTTGCATAATGTTTGGTGATGTGCCACGCATCCATGAGGGACTGAAAATGAGGCTGCCATTCATTTTCACTAGTGATATAAGAAGGATGTGAGTTGTGAATTAAATCTCTTGAGGCGAAAAGATACCCTTTGTCATTTTATTCTGACTCACAGCTTTTGTACAATATTTCCCAGCTTGACTGTGGACAGTGTTTTCCTTCATATTTCCCCCCTTTTTAAATAACACCTTCTATCCTAACTGAAAAGTGATTCAGAACCCTGTGTTTACATGCACATTCTCTAATACTGTATATAGATATGGCCACATGTTTTTCCTTCAGGAGACATTCCTGCAGGGTCCACCTGAGTAGCAGCTGAATAGGAAACTCACAAAGAGTTGTTATAGCTCCAAATGCATTACTTCCTGGCCGGATTTCCACACAGAAATCTGGCAAGCCCATAGGAGCCTGTGCTATTGGGATTGTTCAGTTCCTGTTCCTCTTCTGGCTCTCAGCCTTGTTGTCCAAACCAGCTGGAGCCATAGCAGAGAGACTTGCACAGGTTTAATACAGTGAGGGCAGCTGGGACAGATGATGTAAGCTCATGTGAGTAGAAACCCACCTTGTGTTTGTACATCACCTGGAACAATGGGGCCCTGCTCAATAATTGGAGATCCTCAGTCTTACTGCAATTAGAACTAGTTGGGGATGTTTGAAGGAAATGTTTTTTCACTGGAAAATGCAGATGTTTCAAAACTGAAACTTTGCCGGGAGTGGAACTTCCCAGTTTAGTCACAGAGGTTTCTCAGGTCCAGGATGGAACTTGGGAGACCTCACCCCATAGTAGTCAGTTGGCCAGAGCACTCAAAGCTTCATTCAGGCCAGGGAGTTGAACCTGGATCTCCCAGGTGCAAGTCTTCACCACCAACAAATGCTGGGGTGGGGCTCTTACTTGCTCGATTTTGTTATGAAAAACTTGTGAATATCTCAATTTCATCCCACTTCAGAATGGGAACATTTTTGAAATCTCAAAGTTTCATGGATGGAAAAATCATCTCTCAGCCTGCACTAACTACCATTCAAATAACCATGTTCCCTATCCACCCAGGCAGAGAAAGAAGCATGTGCAGATGTCCTGCTCTGTGCAGAGCTCCACAGAGCTAGTGTTAACTCAAAGATATGTCTTAAATTCCACAATAAACTGCCCACTATTTGCTGTGGATAAGGAAGAGAATAGATACAGAAGGGCAGAATCTCCATCCTGGCCAAACTCTGCACAGTGCAGGCAACAGAACCTGCAGCTTGACCTCACTTTTGTGTCTGTTCATACTCTGGACTGGCTGAGGGCCAGTTTCACTTCCGATGCAACTTCCAGCACCCTTGGGGCTGTTGTAAATTGCACTGCCTTGTAAGAGCTGCAAATGAGAAGATCTGATTAGATGCATATCCAACCACATCCCTGTCACCCTTCCTATTGTCAGAGAAGGAAACAGCCATTTTCACAGCTCTGTCTCACCCAGGGAACTCTCTCACCCTAAGAGTATTTGCTGGGGCTGGATTATAACTTCTTTACACTGCTCTGGTACTGTACAAGTATCCTCAGTATACTGCAGAAGCTGCCCAAGTATGTTCAAAATCTAGATCTAAGCTGACTTGAGCCCATCTCTTATTTTAACCTTGCTCTGTGACCAGTAACAGAACAGGTAGAGGAAGAAAATATTATTCTTAGCCTGATAGTGACCTAAGAAGATCAGTCATGGTACTAGTCTGACAGACTCTTTCCATGGAAACTCAAACAAATATTAAAAACAATTCAACAGCAACATTCCCTGAGCAACAAGCCAGCCAGCTCCCATCATTGACAATATTCAAGCTGACTGCAGGATCATCCATGCTAGAAATACAGTACACTGGTTTATGACCAAAACATCTCAAGAGATGTGCATGTGTCCTTGAAATTATACCTTCAGTTTTGTCAGGCAAAAAAGAGTCAACTTCACATGCTCTATCCTTTAGGCTTTTCTTTGTCAGCATCGACTTTCTCCTTTTCATTTGCATGCTGTGACTCACATTGGGGAAGAACAGCACTTTACTCTTGTTGTAAGGGACAATATATTATATATTATAGCATGCAAAATCTAAGCCAGTTTCCCATATGTTGGAAACTATCATTTATATTTCTTACACTAGTCTTACTGGCGTCCCTGGTCTCTCATTTTGCAATCCTATAACAGTTAAGTAATATTAGTAAGTTAGACTATGCGCCGATGTTAACATAGTTTTGTGGTGAAAGCATGGGACTAGCATCTGGGTTCTGTGACCAATTCTGCCACAGACTTAACCTCTCTGTGTCTTGGTTCCTCATCTATAAAATAGAGATAATCATCACCAACACTGGTGGAAACACTAACTTCATTAATAATTGTCAATGCTTTGAGATAGATGATGTCATAGAAAATTACAAGCCATTGTAACTTCTGGGATCCTTTTACATTAAAAACTATGGCTGAATCATTTGCAAAATGACCCAAATTCTTCTTGTTTTCTGTCAGGATCAGTTTGCAAATGATTCACAAATAGGAAAAAAAAAAAGGTCTAAACTCTCCGCAAATATGAATAATCTGATCAGCTCTGTTCAAGATTATGCTGAGCTTCATCTTAAATTTAAAGAAAATTAAGGTCGCACTATCATGTATCCAGCTGAGGCCCCAGTTCAGCCAAATATTGAAGAATTACTTTCAGTAGGACTTAAGCACATGTCTAAGTGCTTTTTTGAATGAGAGCCACAAGCACTAGCTTGCTCACCTGTCTTCAAGCTATATTTTTAAAGTTCATTTTAAAATTATAATAGTTACTGGGGAGAATTTCCAAAAATCTATGAAGAGCATTAAGTCTATTTGAGATTTGGGGACTATTCTTATTAATTATTATTATTAATTTGATTACCATAAGGCCAGGAGCCTTAGGCCAGGTCTACACAGGGCGGGGGAAAGAGGGTCGACCTAAGAAATGCAACTTCAGCTACACAAATAGCGTAGCTGAAGTCGACGTATCTTAGGTCAACTTATCTCGGCGTCCTCACGGCGGCGAGTCGACCACTGCTGCTCCCCCATTGACTCTGCTTCCACCTCTCACGGTGGTGGAATTCTGGAGTCGACGGGGAGAGCGCTTGAGGATCCATTTATCGCATCTAGGAGAGACACGATAAATCGATCCCCAATAGATTGATCACTGCCCTCCAATCCAGCGGGTAGTGTAGACCTGGTCTTAGTCTTGAGCCAGGACCCCATTGTGCTACGTGCTGAACAAACACAGAACTAAAAGACAGCCCCCGCCCCGAAAGGGCTTACAATCTGATCCCCCAATGTCATACAAGCTACAACTGTCAGCCTTTTCTTGACTTCATAGCCTTAGTGGATATTGGATCGGATGTAGTTAGCTACAATTGCTAAGCAAATATTAAGATGTCAGATATTGGTAGATTAGGTATGCATCAGGCTGGCAGAGTTGTACGGTACTATAGAACTTTGACTCAAGCAGAGCTGACACTAGGCATAAGCAGACGAAGCAATTTCTAAGGCCCTGAGCAACTGAAGGGGAGGCCTCAGGCCTGCCAACAGCAGTTCCGGGCTGTCGGGCAGAACAGTCAATGGGTGCCCTTCCAGCATGGCCAGGGGTTCCACATGTCCACCTGGCTGCCTTTGCCACCGCCAGTACCACCCCATGCGCGCCCAGGAGCCCTGCGTCTCACCCGTGCAATTTAAAATGGCCCAGAGCTCCTGGACCCTTTTAAATCACTTGGGTCCCTGGGCAATTGGCCCCTTTGCCCCATCAAAGGGACTGTGGGGCCCTATTAATTGTTAGTAAATGTTGGGGGGCCCAAAATATTCCTGCTTAAGGCCCCAAATGGGTTATCACCAGCAGTTTCTGGGGGCCTAAAGAAACATATGTGGCATGAAAATACCTTCAAATTGACACAATGCAGAGATTTAATTAAGACTGTAAAGTGTTGATAAATTGAATTGATGACCTAATAAACAAGATCAGATCAAGATGTTAGATTAGCAGAGGGTTCCCAAAGGCATGGAAGCAGCAATAATTAAGCTGTTATTTGCCAAAATGGATGTCAAAATATTCAGGATATCTTTGTGAGTAGCCCTCCAGGGCAGCTTTGGAAATAAGGAATAAAATGTAGAAGCGACAAAGAGTCCTGTGGCACCTTAAAGACTAACTTGTCAGTCTTTAAGGTGCCACAGGACTCTTTGTCACTTCTACAAACCCAGACTAACATGGCTACCTCTCTGATTCTTGGAATAAAATGTGAAATTTATAGATAAACATTAAATATGAGGGTGAAAGAATCTTACATTATTTCATGTTCATCTGGCTATGTGAAGGCATTTATTGAATATTACACAAATATCCTGAGATGAAGCAGAGAAACTGCCAGCCAGCACAGCAGGAGTTAAAGAGAGCCTTTGGGCCCAGCTAGCCATGTCCCACTCTACCTGCAGTCAATGCCAGGCCTGGGGACCGAGGGAGAGAAGGCTCCATTTGGGGCTGACTGGCAAAGAGGCAGGAGCTAGCTGCCTCTCTACCTGAGAGGTAGGAGCATTAGCTTGCTGGCCAAGGCAGCCCAGAGGGAGCAAGCACTGGACCCCAGCCAAGGGAGACTGTGAAGAGGACTTAGGAGCCTCCATTACCAGAGGTAACTGAGTGAGCAAACCCCGGTGCCATTGTGGTGCTTGCCCTCATCACCTTGCAGGTGCCCTGCCTGAAGGACCCTGGGACTATGGTGAGGTGCTACCCAAGACCCCAGAGAGGACGCTATGGGAAGCAAGCAGCCCAGCAAATTGTACTAGAGGGGCCATGCCCCAAACTGAATGGACTGGTAGCCCAGGGCAGTGGATTTTGATTCCCTGCTGGGAGGGTCTCCTCCCCCACCCTTTTCAGGGGTTGATGTACACAGAGCCCTGGGCGAGGACCTGGTGGAGAGGGAATGCCCACATGTCATTATCTCCTTTGGCCTTAAAGGCTGAGGATCCTCAACCACGCAGGGGGCTGAGAGCTAGGTGCTCTAACCACTAGACTATCTGGCCCTCCAAGCTGCCTGTCACACAACCAGTATTGAATAATTTGGGTCTGGAATAGACCGAGTCCAATTATTCATTGGAACTAATATTCATAGGGAAAATAGTCCTTTTTTTCTGTTTGTGAATTGATCCTGATTTCTAAGAGCATTTTTTTGGATTATTTGATCAGCTCTGGAACATGCATTGATTTATTTTGCTAGTGCAAGAAATGGTGGTGTATGTATCCAATGTTATCAAGGCACTTTATTTGTCCTAGCAAATTATTGATGTCCTGAAAACTTATTAACCTCCAAACTATCTTTTAATTAAGAAGGCTTTCAACCCTAACTACCAAGTTTTCATAACCAAAAATTTGTTCATTCACCTTGGAGTTTTCCTTTATTGACATCATTACAAGATTTTTTTTTTTAAGTGTGGTGCCCAAAACTGGCTTCATCTGGAGCACAAGAAAGATTGACAAATTGGAAAGCAACAAAAGTGATAAAAGTATTAGAAAACATCTGACCTCTGAGAAAAAGTTGAGAGAATTGGGCATGTTAAGTCTTGAGAAAAGACAGAGGAGGGGAAATTATATGTCTTCAAATATGTTAAGGGCTGTGATGAAGATGGTGATCAATTGTTTTGATGTCTACCAATGGTAGGACAAGATGCAATGGTCTTAATCTGCAACAAGGGAGATTTAGGCTACATATTAGGAAAAAATTTCTAAGTATAAGGATAGTTAAGTACCACAGTAGGTTATCTAAGGAGGTTGTGGAATCTCTGTCACTGAAGGTTTTTAAGAGCAGGTTAGACAAACATCTGTAAGGTCTGGTCTTATAGGTATATTTGATCCTACCACAGTACGGACCTTCTGAGATCCCTTCCAGCCCTAGACATTGATGATTATCTTGCTGTTTAAGGAAAAAAAAATCTCCAGACTTTTAGAACCCCTCTCTTTCTTGAGCATCACAACATTCTAACACTGTCAGACATGCCGGTTAATAAAAACAATTGAAATCTCCCTTCAATATAAAAACCAAATGTAAGTTTGCAGGGTCATTCCAAATCTTACTTGCGCCGAGTCCCAGCTATATCAAATGACTTCTCTCCTGCTTCCAGTTCTTTAGAGGATTAGCCAAGATTTGAAGAAAAAAAATGGGTGCGAAAAGTTAGACTCCCAAAGCCATATTTAGGCACTGAAATAGGTAGTCTGGTTCTGCAAAGTGCAGAGCACCCAGCCGTGTCCATTGAAATCCAGGGAAAGTACTAGGGGCTCTGCACTTTTGAAAATCAGGCTACCTATTTACCAGGCACCCATTCAACTTCAGGCACCCATTTTTTAAACTCTTGGGCCCCTTAGTCCAATAGACCATATCTTCTTGTTAAGATAATGGTGAACTTATGTTTACACTGAGCCATGTTTACACTTACAAGCTTACAGCAGCACGCTACAGCTGTGCTGCTCTAAGAGCCCTCATTATTCCTGGGGGAATTCTATGCCACTGCAGTGCAGCAGAAAAATGCCCCCCTGAAGACACTCTTTGCTTTCCCACAGAAACCATTTTCTGTGAAAAGTAAAGAGTAGCTGCACCAGTGCTCACTCACCACTCCCCAGCAGCTCAGACATGTCTGTTTTGGCAGCATGGGGGAGAGGTAAATCACTGAGAGGGGGAGAGGTAAATCACTAAGAGGGGGAGGGTCATCCAGGGATGCTGGTCCCAGCTGGGTGGGGATGGGGAGGAGGAGGATGGAGATAGAGACAGCACCCATCCTGCTGAGCTAAACCCCCTGTATTGGGAGCCCCCCACATTCAGACTCGCACCCCACTGAGCCCCAACCAGCTGCACCCTCACCCCTCACTCCACTAAGCCCCACTCACACTGAGCCCTAACCTGGACTCCCTTTCAGACTCCCACTCCCCCTGCACCCAGAACCCCGCACCAGACCCTTGTGCATCCAGATTTGCAGCAGTTGTTATTAAAGGCCTCAGTTCTCCATACTTTACTGCCTACAGCATTTCTCTGATAATTAAAATCAGATCCCGCTCAGCTCATCACTGTTAAAAGGGGTCTCTCAAGCTTCAACATTCAGCCTCAACATTGACATCAGAATGACATATTTGGTTTTAAAATAGCCACTGCAGCTTAACTATCCATCCTCCAAAATGAGTGTTGCAACAGTGTTTCAGTCCCAGCTGTTATGCTGAGTGTCCCAACAATTTCTAGATAATGGATTTCTTACAAATCTGTATGTACATATGATGGGAATGTATGTGTGCCTGGCAAGCTTTTTCTCTTCCCTCAGCATTGGAGCAAGAGTGGAACAGAGTGGATTCTAGACAGGGCAGTGACAGAATAGACTCCATAGCCAGGTTAGCAGAGCTGTACCAACCCAACATTGTGGGCCCCTATCTGCTCCATGCGAGGGCAAGCTGACACCTCAGGCTGGGATCAGACTGAGCAGCACTGGATAAACCAACAGAGAAGACACTCAACACTGGATGGTCTGGGCTACTGCTTGAAGCTGAATCAAATTGTAAGTAAAGTTTCAAGTGAGTGGAGTTGTGATGATGTGTGTGTTGGACTTCCACCTAATGGACACTTCCTGAGACTGGGGTTGAATAAACTCCTATTATATTGATGTGGGTTTCTTGCTTTGTATATATGTAAGTTTGTGTATGTGTGTGTATACACACACAAGGACATAAGAACGGCCATATGGGGTCAGATCAGTATCCTGGTCCAGCATCTAGCCCAGTATCCTGTCTTCTGACAGTGTCAGATGCCCCAGAGGGAATGAACAGAACAGGTAATCATCAAGTGATCCATTCCCAGCTTCTGGCGAACAGAGGCTAAAGACCATCCCTGCCCACCCTGGCTAATGGCCATTCATGGACCTATTCTCCATGAATTTATCTAGCTATTTTTTGAACCATTTGTCCATGTTCCCTTTCTCATCAATAAAATATTCCTTTGCTTAATATCCCATACTAGAGTTAAGACTGCCTGCTGAGGGTGACCAGGGAGAGTTTATTTTGTTTTTCTCAGAGCTGACATATGAGTAAAAGGCTCAGCGAGAGTGCTCGAGCCATTTATTTTCATTTATTTTCCAAGAAGGACGCCTACACATTTTGATGGTGGTCCTTGTTGCTGCCATCAAAACCTGGCAGAAAGTTTTCACAAAAATTTAGGAAAGACAACTCCTTAATGTGCCATTACAATATTAAAGACTGCACCAAGGGAGAAAATTAAAGTTGCCTTAACTTTGGCATTTCCTGGCTATTCGGTGTTTAACAACGCCACCTTATTATTCAATCATGTTGATGTGAGATTTGTACATGTGTAAAATTCAGCATTTTGAAACTGCAAACAGAGTATCCCTAAAAGGAGACGGACGGCTAGCAAAGCAGTGTGGCCATGGGGCCCAAAGATAATGAACCCCACCATTACCATTCTGGGCAGCTACATCTCAGTTATTCACACCACAGGGTGGGAGGTGGAGCCACCATCAGTGTATAGAGGTTGGACTGACTGCAGAGATAGGAGCCTACATGGGGAGAGAGATTGATCCTGGCAGTGGAAGGAAAGGAAAGAAAGATAAGAGTCTGTAGTGGAGAGAGGAGGGGCAGAAGAAGGAAGCATGTGAGGATGGAAGGAGGCATGCTTTGGGGGATGCAAAGGCTATGGGTGAGCCATGTAAGCATAGTGGGAAGACATATAGGATGTAGGAAACATGGTGGAGGCCTATGAAGTGAGCCTTGTTACGTAGAAGGGAGCAAATCTTTTTTGAGGGATGGATTTTTTAGATAATCTAATACTTAGGAAACTGTCAAAGAGTTTCATATGCGTTCTGCAAATTTTAGATTGCTTTTCTTTGCCTTCTGCCTTTCGTTCTTCCTAGGAAGAATATCAGCTAAAAGGCACAACCCTCTGGCAGCCCTCAAACACTTGGCTTGTCATGGGTAATTGTCCCTGGGAACTTTCACCCCGTGGTGAGAACTCTACAGACAAGGAGATGGACACAGGGATTAAGGACCTGAGCCTCCACAGTGCTACATTCATTCTGTTCTCATTACAGTCAATGGGAGGTGTCTGGGGCTGAGTCACTGGGCAGGGCCAAGTCCTAAGTGACTTGTCCAGCACAAACAGGAAACCAAGAGCACTGCCAGGAGCAGAATGCTGATCTCCACACTTCACATTCCATGCCTCAAAACTGCACCACTATGCTTCCTTCTTGATCATGCTAATGCAGTGTTAAAGTTCTACAGTTAAAATAAACACAGTAAGGCCCTGATCTTGCAACAACTTGTGCACAGGCTTAATTTTACACCCATTGAAGTCAATGACATTACGGTGCATAAAGTTAAGCGCATACAAAAGTTTTTGCAGGATTGGGAACTTAGGAAGGGAATGGAAAACTCATTGTTAACTTGGCCACTGCGTACATCTGTACTCTTCTCTCATCCCAGTCTTCCTGTAAAATGTGGTGCTTATATATAGTGTCTTTCCCTTGCAGCCGTCTGTGCCATTGTACAATACCATGTGGGTAAATACAACTCTCATAAGAGTTTTTGTTGACTAAGTTCTGGGGAAAAAAAATCAAGATTTCACTGTATCAAAAACAAAAATTATAGAATGTGCCATATGGTCACAGTAATGTTGCTGCTGGAAAAAGCGTAACTGTTGTATTTTGATTTTTTTAAAATATTAACTTTGCTAACTTAATAGTGCATTAATACAGTTTTTTCAGGCAATATGTAGAGATAGCAAGAGAGTCCCCGCCAAAAAAAGGTTAAAGATCCATCAAAAACATAAAAACCAGGTTTCTGAAATTCTGCAGTCAAATGTATTTGATAGTTATTTAGGCTCTGGTTCAACAAGGTATTAAAATATGTATGTGAATAGTTCCACTGACATTATACTACTCGTGTGCTTAAAGTTAGGTATGTGATTACATACTTTACTGAATCATAACAAAGGTAATTTATGGCTTTTGTGGTTCAGACAGAGATGAACGGACAAACTGAATCCTGGTGTATAGTGAGTACACTCTCACTCAAGTCAGTCCTAGTTCCATCCACTTTATGCCAGGTCTGAATTTTCCTCTGACAGTTTTTGCCTAAAAAATCCGTAGAAGTGGCAACTGACTTAAATTAACAGAATGGCCTGAAACTTTCTTATGCATTTGTTAAGCCAGACTTGAGATGTGGACTGAGCATTGCTGATCCTTTGGGGATTTCTGACTGTTTAATTACTGTGAATCATATTGAAACATAAGAACATAAGAAAGGCCGTACTGGGTCAGACCAAAGGTCCATCTAGCCCAGTATCCTGTCTACCGACAGTGGCCAACGCCAGGTGCCCCGGAGTGAGTGAACCTAACAGGTAAAGATCAAGTGATCTCTCTCCTGCCATCTATCACCCCACTCTGACAAACAGAGGCTAGGGCCACCATTCCTTACCCAGCCTGGCTAATAGCCATTAATGGACTTAACCTCCATGAATTTATCCAGTTCTCTTTTAAACCCTGTTATAGTCCTAGCCTTCACAGCCTCCTCAGGAAGGAGTTCCACAGGTTGACTGTGCGCTGTGTGAAGAAGAACTTCCTTTTATTTGTTTTAAACCTGCTGCCCACTAATTTCAGTGGGTGGCCCCTAGTTCTTCTATTATGGGAACAAGTAAATAACTTTTCCTTATTCACTTTCTCCATGCCACTCATAATTTTATATACCTCTATCATATCCCCCCTTAATCTCCTCTTTTCCAAGCTAAAAAGTCCTAGCCTCTTTAATCTCTCCTCATATGGGACCCGTTCCAATCCCCTAATCATTTTAGTTGCCCTTCTCTGAACCTTTTCTAATGTCAGTATATCCTTTTTGAGATGAGGAGACCACATTTGTACACAGTATTCAAGATGTGGGCACATCATGGATTTGTATAAGGGCAATAAGATATTCTCCGTCTTATTTTCTATCCCTTTGTTAATGATTCCTAACATCTTGTTTGCTTTTTTGGCTGCTGCTGCACACTGCATGGACATCTTCAGAGAACTATCCACGATGACTCCAAGATCTTTTTCCTGGATAGTTGTAGCTAAATTAGCCCCCATCATATTGTACGTATAGTTGGGGTTATTTTTTCCAAATCGCATTACCTTACATTTATCCACATTAAATTTCATTTGCCATTTTGTTGCCCAATCATTTAGTTTTGTGAGATCTTTTTGAAGTTCTTCACAGTCTGCTTGGGTCTTAAGTATTTTGAGCAGTTTAGTATCATCTGCAAACTTTGCCACTTCACTGTTTACCCCATCCTCCAAATCATTGATGAATAAGTTGAATAGGATTGGTCCTAAGACTGACCTTTGGAGAACACCACTAGTTACCCCTCTCCATTCTGAAAATTTACCATTTATTCCTACCCTTTGTTCCCTGTCTTTTAACCAGTTCTCAATCCACGAAAGGATCTTCCCTCTTATCCCATGGCAACTTAATTTACGTAAGATCCTTTCGTGAGGGACCTTGTCAAAGGCTTTCTGGAAATCTAAGTACACTACGTCCACTGGATCCCCCTTGTCCACATGTTTGTTGACCCCTTCAAAGAACTCTAATAGATTAGTAAGACATGATTTCCTTTTACAGAAACCATGCTGACTTTTGCCCAACAATTTATGTTCTTCTATGTGCCTGACAATTTTATTCTTTACTATCGTTTCAACTAATTTGCCCGGTACAGACGTTAGACTTACCGATCTGTAGTTGCCGGGATCACCTCTAGAGCCCTTTTTAAATATTGGCGTTACATTAGCTATCTTCCAGTCATTGGGTACAGAAGCCAATTTAAAGGACAGGTTACAAACCCTAGTTAATAGTTCTGCAATTTCACATTTGAGTTCTTTCAGAACTCTTGGGTGAATGCCATCTGGTCCCAGTGACTTGTTACAGTTAAGTTTATCAATTAGTTCCAAAACCTCCTCTAGTGACACTTCAATCTGTGACAATTCCTCAGATGTGTCACCTACAAAAGACGGCTCAGGTTTGGGAATCTCCCTAACGTCCTCAGCCGTGAAGACCAAAGCAAAGAATTCATTTAGTTTCTCCACAATGACGTTATCATCTTTAAGTGCTCCTTTTGTATCTCTATCATCCAGGGGCCACACTGGTTGTTCAGCAGGCTTCCTGCTTCTGACATATTTAAAAAACATTTTAAACATGGATATTGTCATCAATGCTCACTTCATTTTGTGAAATCCTTTGCCTGTGAACACAGACTTTGATGGCCTGCAGTACCTCTACTCCACAAGAGGAAATTTCAAGACCAATTTTAGCTAATTCAGTGGCCATGATTATATGCAGCTGTCACAATTCTGCATCTGTATAATCCACTGTGTGAAGTGCCAAATTCCAGAAGTCCTGACTTTTCATAGCTCCAGGGCCATAGCGCTACTAGCCATTAGATTGGTTTTAACTCTTCCAGTGTAGGTGAATCTGCAATATATGCTCAGATAGTCACAAATCTTTTAAGAATTGTGAAGACCGGGGAAACATTCAAAGGTGCAGCCCACTCAGCACATCAGAGTATGAAAAATGCTTGTGTGGTAAACCCAAGGGAGTGAGTCATTTGTTTCTCATTACAGCATGGTTTTAAGTCAGTAAATGACATTAGTGAGGACTGAGGCACATTGACAAAACTCAGGAGAGGACCCAGCATACCTCTACTTTTTATGTATCTGGTCTGTGGCTAAATAGAAATTAGCAGAACTTTTCTTTTGGCAACTTTCATATGACCTAAGTTTACTGCAAAAGAAAGTCTATCACCTGAGAAGTCATGGACTGGTAAAAGACCATTTTGCTGGGTTAAAGGATGTGAACCTATGTATCACTGGTGATACAAAGAGAACTTACAGTAATCCTTGGAGAGCTGGCTGGTAACTTGGTACTGGCCACTCCTCATTTCCAGCTACCATATTTCATTAGAAGAATCTAGAGTTATATTAAATTATTTTATTTTTCCATACAAGCAACTGCTGTAGTTGTCAGGGAGATGTTTTGCAGTCATGGATGGAAAGGAAGCTGGTCCTTGGAATGAATCATGACTAGGAATGAGGCGACTCATGCAAGCAACTCTACTAAGATGTGATCCATGCAGAGAAAAAGCCCCACTGTGCCATACAATCAGAAATGTCAAGAAAAGAGTACCCTGGATCAGTTAAAGGGCTAGATCACCTGGTTCCTTTCTTGGGAGACAGCAAAAAGCCTCTCCCTCAGAAACAACGGCTGTACTGATTACTGATGTTCTAACAGAGTCCAACATCCTTTACCTCTGGTGGTGTTTAGTTGAGCTTGTTTCCTGTGGACCTCATCCACTGTTGCCACCAACATTATTCACCAACTGAAATCAGAGTAGCATCTCTGAATATTTCCATGCCCATCCTCCATACAAAATGGTATGAACTTTGAAATATCAGCTATCTCCTCTAGGAGCAGAAGAAAAGTGTAATTTTGATAATTAGCTGACACTGAAACGAAGACATCTTTTTCTAACATGTCCTGCAATGAACTGCATGTAGTTATTAGTAAGGTAATATGTATCACTTATATAGTATATGTATCACGTTCATACACAATACATCTTATAAGGTAAAAGTGTGATGTCACATTCAGGAATGGAGCCATTCACCTCTCAAACCCCAGCTACTTCGGACCCAATTGATACAGGGGTAATTTTAAGACTGCTGCTAAACCAGCTGCTGTAGCTGCAGTTTGAAGCAGAAAGGATCAGGACAAAGGGAAAAGAAAGGTCAGGGAGGAGCTAAACAGGAAGTAAAGGACATGGGGAGAGGCAAGATGAGTCATGACAGGAGGAATGAAGTGTAAAATGGGGGGAACTCTATGAACAAAGTGCTGTACATAAAATCAATAATAGACAAGTTGTGAGTTATGAATCTGTAATTCCATTGGGAGGTTCTAGTGGCTCAAGCTTCACTCTCAGTTTATGACATCACCTGAAACTTTTGATGGAACTATAGCCCTGTAATTTACAGTTGCTCATAATTTATTCCTCATATAATTGGGTCAAGGACTTTCAGTGATATCATAAACCACAGAGATATCATTCAAGTTATAAAAATCAGAATCTTGATATTAGTTTATAATTGGACAAGCCACCCACATGCATTATTTTTTAGAACATATGGAGAAAATGAAAGTTTGTGTTTAATTATTAGATGTAATTGTTAACGTATGAATCTCATTTATAAATTCCTTTGCATGTGACTATTTCGCTTATCCCTCAAGATGGCTCCATGCTTATTGGATCAATGAAAAGGTTCATTAAAAAAAGTTTTTGCCAGAGTTGTGTTTGTACACTGCATATTATAACAGATTCTGCAGAGTTTCATGATGTGATTGTTTAACTCAGTGTAATGGGTTGTCCATCGCATACATGGCCCAAAGGGACTAAGGTGTCCAGATGGGCGAAGTAACTGAACAGGCTACACCTGGAGGAGCTAGGGAGCAACAAGAATTAATTAAAGAGGAAGCTTAGCTGGACAAAAACAGGAGAAGCCTGTATAAAGCCCAGTAGCTGAGAGTAGAAGTGGGTAACTGCAGCTACACTCAGGATGAGAGAAGGAAAGGTAGGTAGTTGCCCAGGGATACAGCAGTAAGGGACAGGACTGTGCAGACTTTAACTGCTGATGATAAGTTCCCTGGGCTGGGGGAACCCAGTGTAAAAAGTAGGCCTGAGTTCCCCTACTAGCCACTGGGGAAGTGGCACTATTAAGGGGCAGTAAAAGAGAACACTGCAGAGGGCAGTACTGAGAGACTTTGTGCATATGATTACCGTGGAAGAGGAGGACCATTGTGACTTGCCAAGAATGCTAAGCCACAAAGAAGAGATGCAGCACCTCCTGAGGAACAAGAGAGGGGCTGCAAAGCAAGAGAGCAAGATGACAGGCCAAGGAACTGCAAGAAGAGGGTGTTGGGCCAAAAGAGCCAATTCCCAGAGCAGCCAGGAATAGGTGCCATCTAGTGGTGAGTAGAGGCCCTCTGACACCCAGCCAAATACGGTATTTACATATCACAGGTACAAAGGATATCCAGATTTCTTCTAATCAGAGATTGGTTGCCATGAGCTAAGCCAGTAAATCAGTGTTTGGAATGGTTCAGTGGATATTTTGTATGTCCCTGAGCTGAATCAATAGCAGCTTGCTTGCCACATCTCTAGTGATGTCCTCTCTAAAGTCACTGATGTGCTTTATTGACCTTAATAACTATTAGAATATATCCAGCAGAAATGAAAAAGGCTTTATTCTGTGAGGAAAATCAGATATGCCCTTTTCTATAGTCCTTAGGCCTTCAATACATGTTGTGTGTTTAACGTAAAAATCCTTGTTAGTCAATGAACTACTTATAAAGTATTTCCTAGGAATGATATTTCTCCATCCCTCTTTATCTTAAAATAAATACACTGGCCCTGATTCTCCTTCATCTTACACTTGTTTTACACAGAGGTAACTCCATTCACTTCAGTAGTTATACTAGTGTAAGAGAAAAGAGAATTAGCTCCATTGTGTGTAGCACCTGTTTATCTGTTCAAGTAAAATTAGATGATCGTAACAATACTGCAGTGAGAGCCATAAGTGTTAAAGTATTCTTTTTATCTCCCCACTCCACCCCAAATAAGGTCCATCCATGCATCAGCACCGACTTCCCCACACCACCCTGATAAAGTGCCTCATCTCTGACTTGGAGGGGCCACTTAAAGTGAGAGCAAGAGTTCAGCACCCATAACTACTCAATCCTTGGTCTCTCTGGGACTATTAACAGCAACATGTGTTAGATCTGATTTTGTGAGGTGGACATTTAGGACCTGATCCAAAGCCTAATGAACTCATGGGAATCCTTCCCCATATTTCAGATCAGACCATTATCCAGTAGAAACAGAGACCATCAACTCATTTGATACTAGGGTGACCAGACAACAAATATGAAATTGGGACAGGAGGTGTGGGATAATAGGTGCCTAGATAAGAAAAAGACCCAAAAATCTGGACTGTCCCTATAAAATCAGACATCTGGTCACCCTATTTGATACACCCACCTGTAAGGCAGATTCCCTTCTTGACTGGGATGGGGAATTAAAGAGCTATTTGTTCCCAATCCTCCTCAACTCACTGTACCTGTGAGACTTGTCCAGCCTGGCGATGGGCAGGTCCTTAAAAGGGAAGATTCACACTTAGTGCAGGGAAAGTAGCAGAACTGCAACCCAGAGCTCCGCTCCTGGAAGTGGGGTTGCTGACTGGGGAAACAGTTTGAGGGCCTTGGCTAGTCCTCTCGGATAGGAGAAGGCCTAGTACTTTTCCTGAAGGAAATCTTTTTGTGGACAGCAGAAGCATGCAGACTTATTTTGTTTGGCCTACTTTAACTCCCCATGTAAGGGACAGACATCCTGAATGGCATAGCTATAGGGCTGTGTCTGACAGAAGTAGCACCCTCTCTCTCCCCAAGGGGACGCTAGAGAGGTATAGCCTACGGATGATGCTTCTCTTCCTCTGCAGGCACATTCTGAGCTATTTCCTCTGAATCACTCTTTGCTTTAAACTAAACAATACCTGGCAGTCTCCTTGGTCTTGATATTAATTATCAAAGGAACAAGAATGAGCCTAACAGGCTCTCTTTGGTTCTGTTAGCCTCATCAGGGACCAAGTCCTCATCCCATTTGAGATCAGGTGTGAGCTTTGTCCTTGGCTTCAATGGGGCCAGGATTTGGTGCCGGTCTCTGCACAGCTAATGGCAAGGGATTAATTACAGGACTGGAACAATCTCTTTTGTCTATTAAAGTGTGAACTATGTCAAACTCGCCACCATCCCGTAAACACATACTCTTCCACCTTAGAAATGCTCAGCTATAGCACAGTCAAGTTGACATGCTACTAACAAGGTGGGTAAAGCTTCCATGTGATGAAGTAACTTGATGGACTGACTGTCTATGACACATAGCAAGTGAAAAATCAAGAAATATTGTTTTCCAGGGACGGGGGAGAGAATAGTTGTGTCTATCAGACAAAGCACCAGTATCAAGACGGTCCCAATAATATCAGGATGTCTGGCCCCCCTAGTCCACTGTGTATGGAAGGCAGACACAAATGAATTTTCCCGTTTATGTGCATCACGGACCAGAGCTCAAAGAGTTGAATCCTTCCTGGTCTCACGCAGGTGGCTCCAGCTAGTGAGGGAAGAGCGTAGGGAGTGAGTCACCAAAGCACGCATGGGAGGGGTCGAGCAGAATAGCACATCCAGTCAATGTTTCCACTTACTTGCTATTGCCCCCACGTGGAGTGGCCAAGCCCTGGCCCCTTTCTGCCTGGCATCCGGCAGTAGGCAGTGAAGGAAGGGCACAATGCTAGTTTCTGAAGCAGCTGTGAGGACGGCTGCCGAGCACACTGCCCCAGGAACCCTTTTCTGTCTGGTAGAATAGCTGAAGGAACCTCTGTTCAGCTGCTGTGTGTCTGCTCCCCTTCTAATCCCTGGACAGAATTTGGCCCAAAGCCAGGAGAATAATTTGGGGGACACTCATCCAAAGCTGCAGCAAACGTCACCTGAGCTGCAGAGCTGGGTGCAAGCATTAACTAAGCAAACCAGTTTAGGCAACATAAGAACTGGCTTGAATCTTCACACGTTGCCCAACCTCCGTCCTTGTGAGTGTTCAGGTTGCTTTGGACAAACTTTCTTCTCTCCAGTCATGCTTACTCCCAATTCATTTGCTGCTCTCACGCCATACAGAGCCAGTCCCACAAACCCTCCCTTCCTCCTCACCCTCTTAGCCGGAGGCCTAGCAGATGTGTATGTCTGACCCCAGTGCACTGTTCCTTGCTCTTTAGCACACTGAAGACTTCTCCTTACTTATGCTGCAGAAGGCACCGTGAACTGCTAGCAAAGAATCCCAAGAAAGAAAGTATGGGGGGTGGGGAGGAGCCATCTTAGTCAGTATCCACAAAAACAACAAGGAGTTTGGTGGCACCTTGAAGACTAACAGATGTATTTGGGCATAAGCTTTCATGGGTAAAAATCCCACTTCTTCAGATGCATTCAGAAGAGAAAGCAATCCATGCTCTGATGCCTCCTGTTATGACCACACTGTGCACTCAGGTAATGAACAGCAAAATCTCAGTGTGCTGGCAAATGAGCAGCTCTAAAGGCTACCAGACCTTCAGCTATAACGCTAGGGCAGGGAGCAGCTGTGGGAGTCTGGAGAGGGAATGAGAAGTATTGATTTGTGGAAAGTGAGGATCAGGGTGTAAGACCCCTTGGCGGAGATCCCTGGTCTGCAGAGCCTGCGATAGCTCCTATTGCCCTAGGAGGGTAGGCAGAGCTTGTCCAGTGAATACTGTGGCCGTTGAGTGCCACAAGAAATACCACCCAAGGGGGTCAGAGTGACAGGACCCTGCAGCCCCCTGATTAGTCCAGTGCACTATTTACCCCAGGGGGGTGCCCAGGAAGTTGTCTGGGCAGCCATAGCCTTCTAGCAGGCAGTGCCGCCTGACAACACCTTGGCTTTTGCTTTCCACTCTCTAGCCCAGGCCTGACCCTGACTCTGACTCTTGCCTTCTGATTCCCACCCAGTACTGGTTTTGGTCCCTATCCTGTCCTAGCTCTGATGCTTCCTTACTGAACCTGGCTCTAGTGCAGGGGTGGGCAAAGTACAGCCCGCGAGCTCCGGCCCGGGCAATGGGACCGATGGCCTCGCTTTCCCGCACCGGAGCACCAGGCAGAGCGGGGCAAGCATGGCCCCGCTGTCCCGTGACGGAGCCCCGGGAGCATGCAGGAAGCCAAGGTCCTGCTGTTCCGTGACGGAGCCCCAGGAGAGCACGGGGAGCCAAGGTCCCGCGGTTCCGCGACAGACCAAGCCCACAAGCAAGGAGGGTGGGGGAAGGGAGGGACTTAGATAGGGGTTGGGGGGGGTCTCGGGATGGGGTAGTCAGGGAACAAGGAGGAGGGGGGCTTAGATAGGAGGTGGGATCCTGGAGGTAATTAGAGTGGGGGGGGTCTCCAGAGGGGTGATGGTGGGGGGATGGGTCAAGGGCTCTGAGGGGAAAGTCAGGGGGCTGGAAGTGGGTCGGGAGTTGGATAGGGGATGGGGACAGGCTGTTTTCGGGGGTGGGGGAGGCTTCCCTACCTGGCCCTTCACACAATTTTGAACCCCAGTGTGGCCCTGGGGCCAAAAAGTTTGCCCAACCCTGGCCTACTACATGACCTGGTATGGTAGTAACTTTTGATCACTGCCACCCTAGATTAGATTTGAACCATACTCTAGTATTGCAAAGGTCCCTGTCTTATTACTGATCCCCTAAACTATCTAGCTCCTGTACAAGTGACCTTTCAGACAAAGTCGTGATCAGCATAGCTTGCTAACCCAGCTTCTAAAACAAATTAAACCACATGCTTCAAGAATCAGCTATGACACATACCTCTGTCTTGTTACTGGAGATTTTTAAGACTGATAATCCTATGGCTGCACACTCTTCAGTGAACACAAGGTTATTTTTGCCCAGTATTGTGAGCTTCTCAAATGTTTGCGTTAGAAGGTCTTGTGAGAAAGCTGATGGACATTCTTTCGTGAGATCCATACAGCAAATGCTCTACCACACATTTCAAGTGCTGAGGGAGTTACAGCAAGGAAAGCTTTGCTCATTTGTATTTCTGAGCAGTATAATGCTACCATTCCTAGCCTGATAATAAGGCATAATCCTGGCATTTTCAATTGCTATTTTATCAGGGTAAGCATAAAGACCAACTGCAAGAAATCCTGTGGGATTACCATATTACTAACATAGAAAACCACTGGTGTTGCTCTAGCAGCATTCAGATTTTGCAGTAAAGTACCATATAGATTGGCTAGTTCTGAGGTCAAAGTAATCTGGGCAAAAATACTGCCTTACAAGAGAAAGACAATATTCCCTTTGTTGGTCTGTTCCTCAAAATGCGAGCGATCCAATCTCGGTACTGTTTCCTGCTGGCATTAGCCTTCCAAAAAATCAATTCTGCCTTTGTGAATTTTTTAGAGGTTGTGTAAGTATTTAAAAGGAAACCTCTGTCCATAGATCTAGTGTGGTTGGGACAAAAGACTTAAATGGCAGTGGGGGCGGGCTGCAGTGGAAGAGGTCTGAGCATCCTACACATCCCCCACATTGTAGAGTTCGGGTAATTTGAGGTCACTCAAAAATCCAAGACAGTTATGATTCTCCTTTTTTTTTTTAAGTAGTAGAGATCTTTTACTAAATACAAACGAAGTGCAACTATGGGGGCAACGAGCGGTGTTCTGCTTCCAGTCTCTTCCTCTGCAAGTTTAGCTGGCCTCGTTGCAGTGGAACCACGTGGCTCCATTGTGCAAGCTCTGAGGAGGGTCCCTGGATGAAGAACGGCAGGCATAGGTGTGCCCCAAGTGTACAGCAGAATGCCCTGCTCTGCAGAAGATTCCTAAACTGCAGCACAGAGGACAGAGCAAGCTGCAGGAAGAGGCAAAAAAATGCAAATGACTGTGCAAATCCATGACAGGAGTTGTGTTAAAGAGCATTTGGAGGCCACTAGACTGAAGCAGCCTCTCTGAAACAACTCTACAATCACTTCATGGCCTAATTTGGAGATATTTCCACACTGCCCATCCTGCCCATGTCTGGCCAAACTACTCAAAGTGGACTCTGGATTTATCCCTTAATTACGTAGGTGTAATTAAGACTTAATAGAGTGATTTCATTACAGCTATTGGAGTTACTACTGATTAATTCAGATCAGTGCAAGCGTCTCTCAAAACTGACCTGACCTATGTTACTAATATTACCTGGAAAGCTTTTAAAACTGAAAATTATTTTATTTATACGGGTTGGAAGGTTTTGTGTGTCATTCAGCTTGGACAATGAAGCCAGACTGTTTGGTTTTCTGGGCCTCAGTATTAATTTTGCAATGCCTGAAAACATACTCTCTCTCCAGAACAACAGTAACAAGGCAAGCTCTTACAATCAATAGCTCCAGTCTTAACAAGACTTACATGTATGGCTTTGGGGGCTATTCAGATGCATAAGGATGAGCATGTGTTTGTCTCAGCAGAATGGGTGCATCCTGCAGTTGCACCTATACAAATAAATCCCTGCCTCCATGCAGACCCCATTGACTTCAGTGTGACTCTCCATGGTTGCAGTGGTCTACCCATATGGGTACAGAGCCATCGTGCCCATGAGTGACGGTAACCCATACTAGGACACGGTGAGGAAGGACAAAGGTTAAAGCACTGGAATGTTACAGTTACATTGCCTTGAATATAAGCAGACATGCATAATGCACCAAGTGCCGTAAATGTGGCCACGTCAGTGCGGCTGTGGCTGTCAGTGTGGACACGCTGGAGCGCTCTCCCTGGAGCTGTATCCGAAGGCGGGTATAACCAAAAGTGCTATAAAGCTGTAAGTGTAACCAAGTGTAACTAAGTCTGGCCACCTGACTTTTTAAAATTATTTACAAATAGCCAGTTATGGATTTTTTTACCTATTGCATGTACAGCCATAGGTGCAAATAAAAAACATTCCTTAATTTAAGATGAAAGGATTAGTCTCCAACATTGGATCACCAACCTAAAACCAAGCCAAAACAATATATGGGAGAAGACAAAATGTCTAGTCTGACCCTAAAATGCCTTTAGAGACAATTCTTTATTATACTTATGGGTGAGAAAGTAAAAAAAAAAAACAATTATAAATGTGATGCTAAGGTGCCCAGAGGCAGGAAAGTAACATGCATTACAAATAAACTGTCACCAATGTTAACAGTGCGTATTAGAATAGTTCTAATTGCTAGAAGGTCACAATGACCTCTAAATTTAAAGACCAAAAATGGCGTCTTTTAGTGCAACATATGCCATCCTCCTCCCCACAGAGAGATCCATATACAGCCATGTAACTGAGTTCAATGAAAGGGCAAATTTTATAAATCTAAATAAGGAAAAGTAATACTGAAAACAACAGCACTAACACCCTTTATTGTAGCCCTTGTTATAAGCTAAACAGCTCAAAGGAAAAACACAAAAGCCAGGTACAAAGAGAAATTGCAGTTGCTGCATTGCAAAGAAAGATTATTTGAAAATAGGCTCAATTCAGGCTAAACAATTCAACCAGATTGACTCCTCTCAACCCTGTGAGTCTGACACCTTTGAGTTGGGATCAATTAAGTCCATAGTCACCAGACAGCTGACAAATTCAATCACCGCTTCTAGGGATAAAATGTGGTATTGACCTCTTAATAAAGAGTGGGTGTGAAAAGGCCATGCTTCTATTTCAGCTCTCTAGTCTCTAAGTGATTGTCTCCTTTTATAAAACTATGCCAGTAGGTGAATCACGTGGACAGATGATTAAGCATCTCTAAAGATTCCTCAGTAACTTGATAATTTTGTAGTGTAAACGAAAGGGTGTAAACAATCATGACAGATTGCAGTTTAATCTGACACCTTGCTTACATGGAGAAAATAGAAGGGCTTCACTGATTCTGGAAATATTGGCTCAGAATTGTCCTAAACCACAAGTACTTCAGTCATCTAGTGAGTCAAAATCCCCTAAACTGCTGCTGTTACAGGAACAACATGCTAATTTAGGATAGTGCATTCTCAAATACATCCAACTTAAATTTCTGATGTTCCTTTATTTTTTCTGAGAAGATTATATGATACCATTTCCCAGCAAATATTTAAAAGGCGCAAGCCTTCTATCTGTCAACTTGAGCTTGAATTTAGCTGGAGTCTAGCCTAGAATTTAAGCAAAACTGAGCTACAATGTGCTATGTTCATAGAATCATAGAATATCACGGTTGAAAGGACCTCAGGAGGTCATATCATCCAACCCCCTGCTCAAAGCAGGATTAATCCACACCTAAATCATCCCAGCCAGGGCTCAGACAAGCCTGACCTTAAAAACCACTAAGGAAGGAGGTAGCAGCTAAGCTATGAAAAAGGTTCAAGTTTAGGTTGGGTTTAGCTAAAACTGTTCTAAACTCAACTACTTTTCCTAGTCAACACAAAATCTTAGGTTTGTTTAGATGACCAAGAGAGATTGAAGTTTGCTGGCATATATTAGCTAATCCTGACCTAACTTTGACCTCTTTGCTTAGTTTATTCTAGTGTATACAAAGCCTTTGACTCTGCAGGTCAGGATGGAGACAAGGTATTCTGGGGAACAGCCTATATTGTATCTATTCTCTGGATGGATAAATAAAGGGCTTCATTCTACGGTGTTTTCACTCTGGTACCTTTCATTAGCACTAAATTCACATGAACATGTTTTTAAAAGGACATTAAGAAACACTCTTAAAAGTGTCCATTAAAATCCGCGATCTGTCATAAGGCTATACACAACTACCTCTTCCAGCATCTACTAACAGAGGGGTGGGCAAACTTTTTGGCCCCAGGGCCACTTTGGGGTTCAAAATTGTGTGGAGGGCAGGGTAGAGAAGACTGCCCACCCAAAACAGCCTGTCCCCACCCCCCATCCAACCCCCCACCCACTTCCCACCCCCTGACTTCCCCCTCAGAACTCCTGACCCATCCACCCCCCCTGCTCCCTGATCACCCCTCTGGAGACCCCCCAACTCTAACTACCCTCCAGGATCCCACCTCCTATCTAAGCCCCCTTCCTCCTTGTTCCCTGACTGATACTGGTGCTTTGTCTGATAGACACAACTATTCTCTCCCCCGTCCCTGGAAAACAATATTTCTTGATTTTTCACTTGCTATGTGTCATAGACAGTCAGTCCATCAAGTTACTTCATCACATGGAAGCTTTACTCACCTTGTTAGTAGCGTGTCAACTTGACTGTGCTATAGCTGAGCATTTTTAAGGTGGAGGAGTATGTGCTCATGGGATGGTGGCGAGTTTGACATAGTTCACACTTTAATAGACAAAAGAGATTGTACCAGTCCTGTAATTAATCCCTTGCCATTAGCTGTGCAGAGACCGGCACCAAATCCTGGCCCCATTGAAGCCAAGGACAAAGCTCACACCTGATCTCAAATGGGATGAGGACTTGGTCCCTGATGAGGCTAACAGAACCAAAGAGAGCCTGTTAGGCTCATTCTTGTTCCTTTGATAATTAAATATCAAGACCAAGGAGACTGCCAGGTATTGTTTAGTTTAAAGCAAAGAGCGATTCAGAGGAAATAGCTCAGAATGTGCCTGCAGAGGAAGAGAAGCATCATCCTATAGGAGGAGTGGGCAAACTTTTTGGCCCAAGGGCCACATTGGGTTTCAAAATTATGCGGAGGGCTGGATAGGGAAGGCGGTGCCTCCCCAAACAGCCTGACCCCACCCACTTCCCGCCCCCTGACTGCCCCCCTCAGAACCTCTGAGCCATCCATCTCCCCCTACCCTTGTCCCCTGATTGCCCCCTCTGGAGACCCGCCCATTCTATCTGCTGCTCCAGAACCCTACCCCCTATCTAAGCCCCCCTGTTCTGTCTTCCCACTGCCCCCTCCCGAGATCCTCCCACCCTAACTACCAGCCCCTGGGACCTCACCACCTAACCCCCCAACTTACCTTAGTCAGCTGGGCGCTCCTCGACTGGGCCTGGCTAAGGAGTGTGGGGTCCTGCGGCTCCCAGTGTGGGACCTAGACCCCTACCAGGGTGCGCGGGCCACCTCGGCTCCCCACGGTCCACCCAGCCACCGAGCCAGGGAGCGTGGGGCCCCGCAGCTCTCCGCGCTCCATCCGGCCGCCGGGCCAGGGAGCGTGGAGTGGGCCCGCCCATGAGCATGGGGACCCATGGCACACCGGCCCGGCCCTTCAGTGGGGAGCAAGCTTGCAAGCTGGATGAAAATGGCCGGCGGGCCACATGTGGCTCGCGGTCCATAGTTTGCCCACCCCATACTAACAGCTGCCTCCAAATGGTAGCTGCTCAGAAACTACCTTCAGTGTGGTATTTTGTATATCCTGCAATAAGCATTCAAACAATAGTATCTAAAGCAAAATAAAACTGAGTTCCCCCTGTGGCCTGTCATCTTGCCATTCAAGTTAACCTGGGAATAAAAAAGATATTTATAGGTGACAAACAAGACAAATTCTTAACACCTGGTCAGTGGCTGAATAGACACTTCCAAGGAAAGTCCATCGTTTTGGGAAATGGTGTTTGCAGTTCTTATTTGCAACATGTCTCTTATCTGAGGCACCAGTGAGCCATGTTCCATGGTGCTAGGGACCCTATGATACTGGAGGTGTGGTGCTCTGGATCAGATATAAATCATAGGTAGTAACCCAGCTGTGGTTATTGATAGCCATAGTACCCAGGAGACCTTAGTTGTGGGCCAGGACACATGCCATTGTACTATCACCGTAGTAAAGATATCAGGTCTGGAGTGCTGGCAAAATTCTAATTTAGGTCATTTCCTTGTGTCTGACTCAATTCTGCTGGGAGTTTCAAACGGATATGTTGTCTTTCACTTCCTCTGCTAACCTAAGAGGCTGCTTTCTGCTTTTTAAGCTGTTGAACCCAGAGGGTTCAGATATCCAGATTAGGTTTAAATATTGTAGATTGTATAGAGAGCAATTTGGGATCCTTTTGCATGAAACTCTCTGTGTAACTGTCTAAGATTTGAAAAGCCTGCAATAGAAATACTTACCAGCATTTTAACCAAAGAGTAAAATCAAATATATCCCACAATGTTATTTACAAACTTCTGTCCAGAAGCACAAGCAAATCCTCACAGTTGTGGGAACTCTGAAGTGTTCAAAACCCCAGAAAACTTTGTCAGGTTAGCATGCACTTCTCGTTGTTAGCCAGAGCCTTAAGGGCTCCCACACCCACACAGTAACATTCACCACTGGTATAAGCAAATAGAACTCCAACACAATAGAGCTTTCCTGCTTCATCTGTGAACTGGCCCACAGTCTCAATATTTTTGACATGCATGTGATGACGTATTCAGACTAACATCAGTTGTCTATGGGGGAGATTTTCAAAGATACAAATGACAGTCCTGTAACTCCCACTGAAAGTCAATGGGAATTAGGGACCTAACTGTCATTCATGTCTTTGGAAGTCTCCATCTTTTTGCTACTACATTTCTTACCTATCAAAAATCCCATGAGTATTCTCTGCAGAATTGCTCTGTTTTTCTAGCCAAGACTCAAAATACCACCTACGGTTTATTACAGCAACCTATTCAAATCCCATAATCTTTACAGAAGCATTAAATTGGGCCCACAATCTCAGGACTCTTTATTAGCATCCAGTCGAACAGATACAGAAAAGCATCAAGCCTGTCTGCATGTTTGTTTGCAATTTGTCTATTCCAAAAATCTGCATTTGTTCTAAATCTTTTTCCACCTAGAAGAATCCCAATTCCCATAATCTTTGCAGAAGCTGGGTGTTGGGTTTTAGGGGAATGGTGGGTGCTGGAGGGAGCACAAGATGTATGAACAGTCAAGGCCAATAAATACTACAACAGTTGTTTTCTTAATATTCGTAAACTCTCCAACCAGGTGGGAACAGAAATTCTTCATCATCCCAGTTTAGTCTGTACTTGGTTTTTGATTGCCATTACTGTTGCACAGACAAAGAGCGAGTGCAGACAGACTTCATGCCACTACGACTACCAGCACTATATTTGCTAATTTCCTGAACTTCCCTGACTTCCTCCATGTCTTGAAGTCGGAGTGTGTCATATTGTTGTTTACCCAAAAACAAATGCCTTCTTATTTCTAAATAAGGAAGAAACTAAGTTGATTGTTCTTGTGTCTGTTCTGGAACTACAATGTAATCTCAGACAGGAATTTTGCTTTTGTCTAGTTTTAATTAAAGAGCCATTCAAACAAACATACAAAATCCAATACATAAGCAAACCTATAAAGCTGTAATTCCACAAGGACCCAAAACACTTCCCAGAATAACTCAAGAATGTTAGATATTAAAATGACCACAATTAATCAGGCCTCTGAAATGCATCATGTGTAGTCCACTGCCAAAAACTTGGTTGGGGGGAGTCTGAAGACAATATACCAAGTTGTTAATAAAATATACAAATAAAATTTGATTTTTTTCATTTGAATACTACTGATCACATTTTTGAAAGGTGCTTTTCCAAACCACCTTGGTGTTGAATGTACAGATTTGCTTTATTCTATATGCCCATGAGCATTTTGGGTGCTGTGGTTAATATTTAAATTTGGTACAGGCTGCTGGACAAGATTTGAGAATTCTGCCCTGGGTGAAATAGGTATCACACTTTCATGTACAGTCAATGAGGCTGAGACATCCAAAGATGACAGGAACTGAACAGAGACTGTTCTTTCTCCCTGTGTTAAAGCTCGGTGAAAGAGCAGAGGAGGCAGACAATATAGGAGAAAGTGGAGAAAAAGACTAGGTCTTTTAAGTAGATCATAGCAAGATTTTAAAAATGGAAAGGCAATACCTGGATGCCCTAACAGAATTTAGGAACTGGAATCTGAAATGTATGGGGAGCCATGGAGTTGACTGAGAATGGAAATCAGACTCAGACTTTAAGGTCAGAAGAGACAATTATGATCATCTAGTCTGACCTCCTGTACAACACAGGCCACAGATTCTCACCCACCCTTT
Organism: Dermatemys mawii; assembly: GCA_007922305.1. Classification (NCBI taxonomy): domain Eukaryota; kingdom Metazoa; phylum Chordata; order Testudines; family Dermatemydidae; genus Dermatemys; species Dermatemys mawii. The sequence continues at coordinate 8,183,900 of ML677334.1, read as the reverse complement.
CCTGTAATAAATCATGGCGTTGCGCTTCTTGGACATGTGTTGCCTGCTGCTAAGTCCAGAGGTGACTGGATTTCAGTAGTAGATGAGATTAGGGAAGTCACTGTACATTCTGGAGAGTGATTTAGGATCCTTTTGGGTACAAGTCACTGCGTAAATGTAGAATAAAGATTTTAAAATCAAGTAATGTAATTACTTAGTAGCATATTAAGTAAACAGTAAATCCCAATATATCCCACATTGTTTACAAACATATGCCCAGAACCACAATCAAATCCTCACTCTCATGGGAACTCTTAACAAAAAACAGAAAGGAGAGAACAAAAATTATTGGCAGGGTAACATGCACTTAATGCTGTTAATCAGGCACGCAGGACTAAATACACTGTGGGTTTAAGCAAAATGAACTCACTATCCAATGGAGTTGTACTTGCTTATACCACATGTGAATTGTGCCCACAATCTCAGGACTCTTTATAAGCAATCAGCCGAACAGATACAGAACAGTATCAAGTCTGTCTGCATGTTTGTTTGCTATCTGTCTATTCCAAAACTTCGCAGTTGTTCTAAATCTTTTTCCACCTAGAAGAATCCCAAAGCTATCTATACTGAATAGGTGGTAGTTCGGACAGCAGGGGCTTAAGGAGATTATAATGGAGGAAGAGGCATTAGTCAAGGCAGGAAGATATGGAGGTTTGTGAAACAATGGAGGAGTCTCCCTTCCTAAATTTTCAGGTCTCCTATGAGAAGCTTGTTTAATTAATAAGGGAAGGTTGGAATTACTCACTGCCAGAACCGCTATAAACATATATCCAAATTCTGCCAGCTATACACATTTTTGAATTATTACTCCTAGTGGTTAAGAACTAAAGTTCAGATATAAACATTAATAATGAACTTGATTCATTACTAGTTAAGATTAAGAGCCTTCACGTTGGTGTAAGTCAGGAGTAAAACCCGTTGAACTCAGGTCCTATGCCAGTATATGAAACTGGTGTAAGCAAAAGGAGGTTTGCTCAAAGCCTTGCACTGTTCTTCAGTGAACTTGCTGAGAATTTGACAATCAAATCCTCACTAGCTATGGAAAGCCATTATAAGTCAACCTTCCTGTTTTATGCTTCATTTTTTTAGGTGTAAATATAGCAGTCTGTGTGCCCTTTCCATGGGATAAGCAGCAAACCATGGTTTAATGCAGGGGTCTCAAACTCAAATGACCACGAGGGCCACATGAGGACTAGTGCATTGACCTGAGGGCTGCATCACTGACACGCCTCCCTTGCTGCCCCTGGCCCTGCCCCCACTCCACCCCTTTTATGAGACCTCACTCCTGCCCCATTTCAACCCTTTCCCCGAAGTCCCTACCCCAACGCTGCCCCCGCTGTGCCCCCAAGGGGTGCAGAAAGGGTGCAGGATATGGCGGGGGCTCAGGGCAGGGACTTGAAGTGCAGGAGGTATGCAGGGTGTGCAGGGAGTTCAGAGCAGAGAATTGGGGTGGAGGAGGGGAGCAGGATGCGGCAGGGGGCTCAGGGCAGGGAGTTGGGGTGCAGGATGCAGCAGGAGGCTCGGGGCAGGGAGTTGGGGTGCAGAATGCAGCAGGGGGCTCAGGGCAGGGAGTTGGGGTGCAGGATGCAGCAGGAGGCTCGGGGCAGGGAGTTGGGGTGCAGGATGCGGCAGGAGGCTCAGGACAGGGAGTTGGGGT
>ML677334.1:8093324-8181804 GCA_007922305.1 Dermatemys mawii | reverse complement strand
GGGCAGGGAGTTGGGGTGCAGGATGTGGCAGGGGGCTCAGGGCAGGGAGTTGGGGTATAGGAGGTTAACAAGTTTAAAAAGTTAAAGAAGTTAAAGCATGGGCTGGATGAATGGACTATAAGGTGGATAGAAAGCTGACTAGATCGTCAGGCTCAACAGGTGGTGGTCAACAGCTCCTTGTCTAGTTGGCACACGATATCAAGCAGAGTGCCCCAAGGGTCAGTCCTGGTGCTGGTTTTGTTCAATATCTTCATTAATGATCTAGAGGATGGTGTGGATTGCACCCTCAGCAAGTTTGCAGATGACACTAAAGTGGGAGGACTGGAGATATGCTGGAGGGTAGGGATAGGATACAGAGGGACCTAGACAATTTAGAGGATTGGGCCAAAGGAAATCTGATGAAGTTCAGCAAGGACAAGTGCAGAGGCCTGCACTTAGGACGGAAGAATCCCATTCACTGCTACAGACTAGGGACCGAGTGGCTAGGCAGCAGTTCTACAGAAAAGGACCTAAGGGTTATTGTGGACAGGAAGCTGGATATGAGTCAACAGTGTGCCCTTGTTGCCAAGACAGCTAATGGCATTTTGGGCTGTATAAGTAGGAGTATTGCCAGCAAATCAAGGGACCGCTTGACAAAACCCTGGCTGGGATGATTTAGTTGGGAATTGGTCCTGCTTTGAGCAGGGGATTGGACGAAATGACCTCGTGAGGTTCCTTCCAACTCTCATATTCTATGATTCTATGACCTTTTGTGTACATCTCCCAAGTCCGCTCCTGGAAACCCTGGCTGCTAAGCTCTCTTTGTGAATTAAATAGCACATACAGTCCACCAGGGTACCTTCATGAAATAGCTTTTACTCTTATTTATGCTTCAAGTACAGTACAATATAACAGTAGTTATATGGAACCCCTTTCCTACACCTTAGCTCAGCCTTTTATGCTACTTGTTTTTTTCTAGTGCTATCCAGCTGGTGAACTAATGAATTAATTAGTACATCAAGCTCCCTACAGATGCAAGGGATCTCTTTCATCCTTCCCAGCCCAAACAACGTAAGTTCCTCCTGTGTTCTACCCAGTGACCAATGTGCTGGCTTTCAAATGGCTCGATTTATAGCTGCTAACAGCATGCCCCTACACCCAGGCAACTTGATGCAACTTTATTCAGGAGGTCAGACTAGATGAGAATAATGCTCCCCTCTCACCTTAAAAATCTATGAATCTATCCAAAACCCCCATCACTTCAGAGAGGTCATATGTTGCCACTAGTGTGAAGCTCAAGATGGTCCTGTGGCTTAATACTTTTTTGTCCCACTGACACTTGTATTGTTATTCTGTAAACTCTGTAAATTCTTCTCACAGCCATAATTAAGCTTAAGGCTACATCTGGGCAAAAAGCCTACATTCTTGTAGGCCAGTCCTATAAATCCATACTCATTGTACAGTGGAACCACTTATTGTAGGTTGGGCTGGTAGCATTGCCTATTATTAAGGTTTCCTTACACTTACCATTATGAGACCCTGTTTGAAATCGCTTAAACTTTGCCAAAGTTAAAGCATTCAGTCTGAAATTTCTCATGCAGGGTATCTGCCTGAGGCTGATTTCTTTTTCTTTCTTTCTTTTTTTTTTTCTGGAAAGTTTCAGTTAAAATGGCTCAGCTGTTTCTGAGAACAAGACTAGGGGAAAATATGTTGATTTGCCTTTGTTAAATTCTCGCAACATTTTATTTTAAAAGCTCTAGAGTCCCAACTCTTTGGGCCTGGGGCTTGAAATCTGACAGAGGATGTTTGTATTGAGGATGTGCCTTTTGTCATCCTCATTAAAATTTGCCCAAATTTGGCCAAGTTATAAACCTTTGAAAAATCTTTGGGGGAGAAGGAGCTGGGAGTAGAGGCTGGCAGGGTTAGGGAGAGAGGGAAACTGGGATTGGATGTTGGTGGGGAGGAGACTTGAACTACCTGGAAAAGGAAACTGGGAGCTGAGGGAGTAGAAGGGCATTAGCACCTCTTTTCTCACCCTTATCAGGAGTATATCCTTTCTTCTGTACCTTCAATAGAGGAGAAGATAAAGCCCAGCCTGTTTTCAAACACAACTTTATGTAAGCTAAACAGTGTATGCAGCTATTAGTGTAAATGACCCTCTCCCCTCAACTGTAGGATTTTTTTTTTACGTCTGAGTTTACCTTTCAGCTGTATCTCCCATTGTTTTATCTCTCTAATTTTAGATCTAAATTTATTTTTGTCAACCTCACAATGCTGGAATTTCACTTTTTATTTCTATGTATTATGACACCTAAAATATGAAACTTCAAATGAATGGTAACTTTATACATTTGTGTTGAAGAAAAGATCCCATGTTATTTCAAGCTTATGTAATAGTGCTTGTTGCGCACCTTACTTCTGTCACACCTTAAACTGGCCAGTGGGCTGGGTGTTATTATGCTGCTGATTTCCAAGAATCCTGTCTTGTATTACTCACCTACGCAAAACTCCCACAGAAGCCAATGGGGTTCTGGGTGTGAAAGGAATGCAGGACCAAACACTATGTTTTCTTTATCTACTGTTGTAATTCTTTTTTAGTGCAGTTCTCCTGAAATATAAAGGTAGCAGGACACACCTTTCTAGCCAGATACTTAGAGGGCCTGACTCTCCCTGGCCTTGCACCTTGTGTAGTGATTTATGACAGCACAAGGCAGGTGTAAAATGATACTAAAGGAAAATAGTAACATTCTACATTTGCAGCGTACAAATGTAAAAATGGCTGTACAAGTTACAGGAGAATTAAGCCTAGAATACTCTAGAATGATGACTCCCACACTGAAGTAAGACTATTTTGACGTGTACTACTGAGAACTATGAATGTAAAATACTGAATACTACAGTATATTTTTATAAGGGCAGAGGATGTGTCCTGCCGAAGTAGATGTAGGTACAAAATTCCTACAGACTTAATGAGTTTGTTGTATGCAAAAAGACTGAAGGCTGTATGTCCTTTGAAACAGGTGTAAACAGTGGTCTCTGAGTACCTTTGTTTGCTGACAAAGCTTCACATGGCTTAGCATTTCAAAATAAACAGAACCTTTTGCCCTAGGAACTTGGGCAGTAAGCAGGACCAACTCTTTGCAAGTGTCTGTTCTTGTTTGCATTTGTGTTTACATTTTGAAAAGGCTTGTTTATGCCTCAGGGTGGGATTTGAAGTAAAGTGTCTTTTCATGACAATTCAACTTTTAATTGATCAGGATACACAAAAGAGACCAAATACGTATATTTTATTTTTGCCTCATCTATGGTTCATTGAGGCACAAAACAGAAACAAAAACAATAATTTAAGAACACCCTTTTTGCTAGGAACAACACAAAATCCAGACAGGTGTGAATTGCTTTTATTGCATTGTGAGGTGGGAAAGGGCACTGGACTCCACGCGAGCTCCAGCAGCTCAAAGCAAGCTGCTTGGGACGGAGACTAGCTTCACTTCTGTGGCCTTGGTGGCACTCAACTGAGCATTAAGCACCAACAAACAGGGGTGTTCCTGAATCGTTTACTGTACACGGCTCCAAACAGCGTGTTGGACTCTTGCGTCTCTCACGGGCTTGTGTTAGTTTGTGGCTGCCTCAGGGAGCCACCGGTGGGAGTGCAAACGAGGCGAGATCAGGTCTTCGCCACCACGCCGCTGCAGAGCAAAGAAGGGACCGGCAATGCCTGCGTTTCCCCAGGCGGCTCTGAAGCCCTCTTCCCTTCTCTTCGCCGGGAGACTGCGCGGCTTAGGGGACGATACTGCAGGACAGCGAGAGGCTCCACGCGCGGCTCCTTCTCTCGGGATAAACACCCGCAGCAGCGATCGCATCGGCTCTCCGCTGGGGGAGTGGAACCCCGCGGCTCCTAGGTGAGCCGGGGAGAGCGCGCGGCGGCCGCCCCAGCGCGCGGGCGGAGGAGGGCTCGCGCCGGCCGGGTCGGGATTCCAAAGAGGCGCTGGGCCGGGATTGGCGGCGGCTCTCGTGTGGGGGGCGGGGCCTCTGCGAGCCCGGGGGACTCTCCCGCGAGTGACCCCGCCAGGGCCCTGCTGGCTGCCGCGCTGCGCAGCCGGAGCGTGTCTCGCTCTCGCTGCAAGTCCCTGCAGGAGCAGCGCGCCCGGGACGGCTCGGGGCACCTCGGCGGAGCAGACACGTGCTGCTCGGCGGCTGGATCCTCTCTCCTCTTTCTCTTTCGTACAAAGACGTTTCAGCCCCCGGCGCCCGCCGAAGGCAGCGATGTGCCACCCGGGCTCCCGGGGCAGCCGCCTGCCACGGATCTGAGGACACCGGGGAGAGAAAGAAGACAAAGGAGCCCGTCTGGATGAACGTGCTGCTGACTTGGGGGGAGAGGAAGGAGTCAGGAGACGGGGCAGGAGTGATGGCAGCGGTGGAAGAGGTGTGAACACGGCGACACCTCCGTCTTGCTGGGAGGAAGCGCCCTGGCCACACATGGTTCGCCGCTCAGCCCTTTCGCGAGCCTGACTTCCTCCAGTTGCATTCTCCGCTTCAACAATGGATAACTTCTTCACTGAGGTGAGGGGCGGGGGGGAGAGGGGGAATGGGGGAGGGGGCAGTTCTCTGCTGTAGTGATCAGCTCTGGCTAAAGAGCAGATTTATGAGCTCTATTCTCCCCCCCACCCCAATCTGGATTGCTTTGTTACAGGGCGGGGGGCAAGCTTCTCTTCCACCTACTAGTCCTCTGGCTGAAAGTTTTCTGCTTTTAGCGTGGTTTAAACACATTATTTTTGCAGCTCTGTCAGGGTTGGAGAGTTTTTGGAGATGAGCAAAAGAAAGTGAGATCTAGTTGACGTATCTCCTTGAAACTCCCGTGCCAAAAAAGTATCCTTTAATGACAAGAGGGAGCTGCTTTTAAAAGTATGAGCCTTGGCAGGTCCCCAGTGCGATTGCCTCTTTCTCCACGTTGCACTGTAGGTGAGTTTCCTTTTGTGTAGCCTTTTCGCTGTCTGGGTGGCACACGCACTGTGTAGTCTGGATTAGGTCAGCACATGATGAGGCTTTTGGCCCCCTGGCTGCATCTGTGAGCTAAATGCTAGAAGAAAAGTGCCGGCTTTGCAAGATCACCCTTGTGCAGAAAGCCCCCTAAAACTTTACAACAAGGACATGGCTAAATGCCTGGCTCCTCACGGAGAGGTCTGGTATTTCCTTTCGAAAACTTGTTGGCTTCCTGTGAGAGAGGTACACTAGTGACTGCAGGGGTTCGTGCATTTCACTGCCAGAACAGGAGAGGGGGGCAAGGGGAAAAGAAAAGGATTTATTCCACTTCTATTTCCCCTGCTGACCAAGTCATAACAGTGGCCAGGCGTTGCTTTTTTTGTAGATGGGAATAATTGCAAACGATGCAGTTTTAACATTGTCACTTGTAATCCTAGGTCAGTTCATGGTTGATATTAATTATGCTCTGACTAAAGTTAATTTAAGAACACTTTAAGAAAAGTATAGTAAACACTTTTGGGGGACGTTGATGGCCTGATTCACTGAAGCGCCGAGACCTCACAGCTCTACTGAAGCCCATGGGACTTGTGAATACTGTGCATCTTTTGAAAATGCAGACCTGATGTCCCAATCCTGCAAAGATTTACACACTTGCTCAACTGCAGGGTGAGTAATGCCATTCAGATCCCTGGGACTGCTCACTGCATAAAGTTAAGCACATGTGAAAGTCTTTACAAGATTGGGGCCCAAGCGTGCTACTGATTGTGAAACTGAAGACAACATGGTTCACATTCACAGGTGTTTAGAGCTGCAGTCAACATAATAGGTGAGTTTGCTACTTGCAGAATCCTTTTGGTTGCTGTTCCCTGGGCTGACTCAACAGATTTCAGTATTCTTGCACAGTACTTCTGCATGTAATTTTGTATTCAGAGAAGGTGGTGAATGACAGTTCTCCCAACTTTTTCTTTTGTTGAATGCTGTGGTTTTAGCATACTGCAGAGGGCACCCACAAATATAGTGCTTTTGTACTTTTGACACAGCGAAAAATTTAATATATCTGAGGATAAAAAGCAATAAAAAGGGCACAGCTTTGACCATCACAATGTCTTATGGACACCAAGTAAATGCTGGTAATTAAGGTTGTGGATAACAGGACTTTCTCAGTACAATACAAATTGAGGGACATGATCCTGTTTTGGATAACTGGGATAATGCTAATAAAGAACAAGGAGAGAGTGTGTGTGTGTGTGTGTGTGTGTGTGATTACAGTAGGACAAGGTATCTGGAGGTTTATTCCTAGCTCAGCCACCATCTTTATTGTGAGATCTTTGGGAAACTTCCCTCCTTGATAAAAGGGCCAATCCTTTCCTACCTTGCAGAGGTGTTTGATGTCTATAATGCATTGTGACCTCAGAAGAAAGGTGCTAGAGACACAGGAAGTAGTATCACTGTGTATGGTAAAACACACAGTGTCTTCTGAAGTGGAAGGGAAAAGCAAACAGCATGCATTTTAACATGGCTAAATGTAAATTTATACCTTCGAGGAACAAAGAAAGTAAGCCATACCTACAGGATGAAAGACTCAATTCTGGGAAGCAGATGGGGAAACGGAGTCAGAAAGAAGTTGTCATTTACCTAAAGTTATGTAGGGAGTCTCTGACATTGCCAGAAATAGAAACTGAATCCTCTCACCATGTCTACATTATAAAGTTATACCTCTTTAACTATACTGGTACAGTTCAAGCGGCACAACTCCTACTAGTGTGGATGTAGTTATATTGCTGCTTTATTCTGGCATAGCTATTTCAGTATAGGGAGTGGAATAACTATACTGGTATAAGCATATCTGCAGTAGGACTTCTGCTAGTATAACTAGTCTAGTTAAAAAAACAAAACAAAACACGACACCGCTAACTGAAATAGTTATGCCAATAAAGCTTCAGGTGTAGACTGGGCCTCTATTTTCCAGACTGTGCTTCAGCCACAAGACTATCCTGTGCCCTCATGATGTAGCGTCTTCCGTGTTTTTGGTGCTGCTGCCATTCCCGAAAATAAAATAAAATAGCTGATCTGTTTACCAGAATTGTAATTAGTCAGATAAAAGAAGGTTTTATCAAGCACTGCTTACAAGACACCTTCATATGTAAGGCAACAAAAATTGTGTCATGTGCCATAAGAGGGAAATTTGCAAGGTTAACTCACAAGAATTGTAAATGGTAAATCCTAAAGTAATGTTGGCTTTTCTAAAGAGAATAGTTCATCTTTCAAAAGCTTATTTTGCATTAAGAGCAAGTCTCTCTGTGACTTGTTTCAGCATAGGCTTGCCAAATTATCATAAAAAGTCACCAGCCCTGACACAAAATACACTTGTTCATCCTACCATGTTGATGAAGAAAAGAACTAATGGTATTTACTTGTCCATTAGTCAAAATTTTGCCAGGCTGCATTAGCATTTCAACATATATTTCTGTTAATTTGTGGTTGCTAAATGTGCCTTTGATCTCTCGTAAGAGCTTTTTCAACATATTGATATTATTTTAAAAGATCAGTAAACATAGCACCTTGGCTTTAATCTCTAGCCAAAGTCCCACCCAAAAGTATAAACATTTTTCTTTGCTTGAACTGGTGAATATGTAGGTTTATATATTGAGCTCAGTACATAGTAAAGTGGCAACACATTAAGGGCCTGATCCAGCTGCCACTGAGGTCAGTGGAAGTCATTTGAGTAAGCTATTAGTTGGCTAAACTTGATTGAAGCAAACATCCTGTAACTGATACCATTGAGAATTTAATTATTTGTGTCCCCACTATATTAATATCCCATTGTACCACATGAATGAAAGGAGCTGTGTAAGAAAAATGGGTGTCCAGGTATCAGACCTGATTCTACTCTCTTTTAAACAGCAGCATAGGTCAGGAGCAATCCCATTGAAATCAATGGAGTTAAACTGGTATGAGAACAGAACATATATTACCTTATTTCTTTTAAAAAATAAAAGTTACATTGCACCTCCATGATGCCTGCATATTACCAAAGAAGCCTCTGCTTGTGTTCTCAAAATATTGCAGGCCACGTTAGTCACAAAACACTCCTTGCTATGGAACTGTTGTAGCCTAGCAAATAGGCACTATGGGATAAATATACCCACTGTTGCCTGCTTGTATTCTTTTCCTAAGTGCCTAGATAATGATAGGTGCTAATTGTAAGCAGCTCTTAATACATTTTGTTACTCACTGGAGCGAACACATCAAGCAATTGCCTAATTATATTAATGCATGTGCATTACAGAAAAAAATACATTCTTGTTGGCACTTGTCTGTTTAAACAAGATCTGGAATCCTGACTGAAGTTGGGAAGTTCATGCCACTCAGCTGACACACTCACTTCCAACTGATTTTTAGGAGTGAAAAACCTGAAGGAATTAAACTCACAATAGAGTTTCTGTTTCCTCACCACCTACCTTTGTTAGGAAGCAGAGTAACAAGAAATTGTGTCTGGTCTTCCATAGAAGCCTTTTCTGTTTTTTCCAGGAGTTTATAACTCAGCCGTTTAAAAGTTGCTTCAGGGAGAAAACTAGTCTAGAAGGTCTCAGTGCAGGATCCCTTTTCCCCTCCTCCTCCTTCTCAGTCTAGTTAAAGTTATACTTTAAATAGTTACTTTCTTAAAGTTTTGTAATTAAAAAATGGATTTTGATTTTAAAATACTTTTTCAGGGTGCTGGTTAAGACCTTTGTTTGTTTGAAAGAAATGGATAGGTTAGGTTATTAACTTTCACTGACCATGTACATAATAGTATTTTCATTTTTTAAAATTTGTCTGTTAACATCTTAAGGATCTGTGTTAAGCAAATCCATATTTTTATCATTTTAATTCTTAATAGAGCATTATGATCCAGTCAATAAGACAGCCCAAATATTTCCCACATATATAGCCAACTGGTTAAACAGACTGGCTCAAGAGGAGACGATCTCATATTTTAGCTGGGGTCTAAATCTTGGGATTTCAATGAGAGTTTTGCCCAAACAAGGACAGTTGGCTGTGGGATATAATTGCGGCGAGGAAGGAACACAAGCAAATATTGTCTCTGCACACAGAAGTAGAGGTATTGGGAGCAAACAGCACCATCTCTTTTGCCCCTGAAACTTGCAGGAGGCCACATCTCATGTTTAGCTTCTGCAGTTTTGGAGGCTATGTAGCAGGGTAGGAGGGGATGAGGCCAGGAGAAAGTTGCTTTCCATAGCATTCATCCCCTCTCACCACATGAGGATTTTTCAATATAGAGCTTGTCAGTGCAGACCCAGTGTTCATTCATATCATGCGAGTCTCCTCGTGGGGTGCAGCAGAGGCTCCTGAGGGAGCGATGCTATCATGGGGGCCAAGGGTGCGCAGAGAATGGCCTTCCCTTTCTTATGGAAGTTGCATGGGATTCCCTTAGACTCACAAGAAAACTCTGTGCTCCTGCTGTTTCTTTGATGGCCTTGTGTGGCCACATCCTCTTGAGCACTTGTAGGCTGAGGGGCAGAAAACACTGTGGCCTACGCAGTTGAGAGACTGATGAGTCAGAGACTGAGAAACTTCACACGCACCACAGTGTATTTCCCTGATTATGCCAAATGGTTCCAAACATAGCATGTTTTCTTGAAAGAAAACCAGAATGTATTAACCAAAGTAGGCCCAATCCTGTAACTTGTCCACATAGCCCTTGAGTTCAGTGGGAGTTACACATACAGGAAAGCTGAAAGATGGGACCTAATTGCTGTTATACTAAAAACTCTTGAAAAAGATAGTCCCAAGGGACTGTTTTCCCTCATTCTTGAAACTCCTGGGCCTATGCTAGCTTCTACCCTGGACTCAGATGATGTATGGGCCCTAAAGGCACTGCAGCCATCTGAAGGGGAGAATGCTTCCTTGTGCAGGAACTGCCTACACCCCTTTGCAGATTTCGGCACAGAGGAAACGCTGGGTAATAGAGGGGCAATCTTCTGTGTGGCACAGCATAGAATGAGTCTGTGTGTTTGTTTAAAAATATTTATGCTAGTTGACCTGTCCTTTTACACCAATGGTTCCTAGCCCCATGCTAGAACAGAGAAGTTGTTTCAGGATACTTTGGACCCCCTCTGATTTAGCCACAAAGAAAAAGAAGATGGTCATCATTCTCCTGAATCTGTTTGTGGAATCTCCCACCCGCCCCCCCGATTGAGCGCCTGTGCATTAGTCCAAGCACTTGCATCTGACTTCTAATAAATAGTCTGTCTACTTGAACATTACCAAGATTATATTATAAATTGTTTAATAAATAGAATATTTTACATGCATGTGTAGATCAAATGCCTTTCATTCCAGATAATCACCCACTATTTCACTAACTACATAGGCAACTAAAATGCAGCCACTACTAGGCAGGAGAGCAGCTGGAGATGAGATTGGAAGGTACAGATGAAAATATAACAGGTACAATAGCTATTTTTCTAAATGAAAAGTATCCTGTAAGTGAGGTGCAATGTGTACAAGGCCACCTTTAAAGCAATTTTATTTTAAAAAAGCAGCTAGTAATTTATCAAAATAAGTCATCTGTATAGTTTATTGACCAATGACGGGTGGTTTATGATTATTTTATTATCTGTTGAAAATGTAATCCGACACATCTGTTGGATTACAGAGTGAGAATTTCAGTGCCCATCTATGTGGGGAAACAGAGCTCAAAGGTCTGTTTTACTCTTTATCATGCTAGTAGAAATCACTTGAAGAGTGTGGTTTAATATATTTAGCTGACAGTCTAACTGTGTGTGCAACAGCAATGTGTGTCACTGACAGATTCCATGGGCTTTCAGTGGATTTGCTGCCCCAATATGGCACAGATGATGGGGTGGGGCACCTCATCAATAATTACAGTGTTAATTAGGTCAGTCTTTCAGTCGATCGTACTGTCATTGTAAAATTCTTGCTGAATTCTAGGTTTATGCTTGGTGAAAGCCTATTAGTTTTTCATGAAGCTCTTAAATTATTTAGCTTTAAAAGGTGTCTCCATGCAAACTGATACTTCTGGATCTCTGTATAAACTACTGTAGTTTCATGGAACAAACAAACAGTCCCAGTCCCTGGTAAGTGTGTGTGTGTGTGTTTGTATTTTAAATATGTGGCTAGGGAAATGTTGATATTACTGTAGTAGAAATTAAAGTTCTGTATGTGTTCAGTTTCTTTTTGTCGAACTCCGTAAGAAGGTTCCAGTGGCTGGCAACATTCAGCAGATAAAACTGGCCACAAGGGTTGTACTTTCCTTAGTGAATCATAGTTCCCGCTTGTGGTCTGAGCAGAGACATAGTTCTGGGTGGAGCCATGGTTAAAGAGGCAAGAGATGAAGAAGTCTTTATGAATCAATAGACAGCTGAGGGAAAAAATAATACCACCGTTCAGCTATTAATACTAGCCACTTCTTCATATGTACTTATAGTCTCTTGTAAAGCGTTCAAGGCTTGTCATCCCAAACAGATCACAATTTCAAATTCCAGGGAAAGGGTCATGGTTTACCATTTCTACTGATTTTCTTCTATTTCCTCATTACTCTGGATCTTGCCAGTAGAGAGGTAATAAGCAGCAGGATGGGTAGGAACAAGGAGAGCAGTTTTGATTGAGCTCACATCCTTTTTTTAAATTTTTGTTCTAATTTTTGGCTGAGTAAAATATAGTTAAGTTTTACACTGAGTATCCCTGAATAGTAAGTATAAAGGTATGTAATATGGATGAGAACATAAGAACGGCCATACTTGGTCAGACCACAGGTCCATCTAGCCCTGTATCCTGTCTTCTGACTGTGGCCACTGTCAGGTGCTTTAGAGGGCATAAACAGAACAGGTAATCAAGTGATCCATTCCGTCGCCCATTCCCAACTTCTAGCAAACAGAGGCTACTGCCCATCCTGGCTAATAGCCATTGAAGGACCTGTCATCCATGAATTTATCTACCGGTAGTTCTTTTTTGAATCCTGTTATAGTCTTGGCCTTCACAACATCCTCTGGCAAGGAGTTCCACAGGTTGACTATGCATTGTATGGAAAAAAATACTTCCTCCTCTGTTTTAAACCTGCTGCCTATTAATTTCATTTGGTGACTCCTAGTTCTTGTGTTGTGAAAAGGAGTAAACACTTCCTTATGTACTTTCTCCACACCAGTCATGATTTTATAGACTACTATCATACCCCCTCAACTCGTCTCTTTTCCAAACTGAAAAGTCCCAGTCTTATTAATCTTTCTTCCTATGGCAGCTATTCCATACCCCTAATAATTTTTGTTGCCCTTTTCTGAACCTTCAATTCCAATGTATCTTTTTTCAGATGAGGCCACCAGATCTGCAAGCAGTATTCAAGATGTGGACATTCCATGGATTTATATAGAGGCAATTTGATATTTTCTGTCTTACTAGCTATCCCTTTTAACGATTTCCAACATTCTATTCACCCTTTTTAAAAATTAGCATCACATTAGCTATCCTCCAATCGTTTGGTACAGAAGATGATTTAAATGATAGGTTACAAACTACAGTTAGCAGTTCTGTAGTTTCATATTTGAGTTCCTTCAGAACTCTTGGGTAAATACCATCTGGTCCTGGTGACTTACCAGTTTTTTCCCCAAACCTCCTTATCTGGGATAGTTCCTCAGATTTGTTATCTAAAAAGAATGGCTTAGGTTTGGGAATCTCCCTCACATCCTTGTCCATGAAGACCAATGCAAAGAATTAAGTTAGTTTCTCCTCAATGGCCTTACCGCTCTTGAGTTCTGTTTTCGCATCTCAATTGTCCAGTGGCCCCACTAGTTGTCTAGCAGGCTGTCTTTGGCTAGTTCTTCAAATTCTTTTTTGGCCTTCCTCATTATATTTTTACACTTCATTTGCTAGAATTTATGCTCCTTTCTATTTTCCTCACTAGGTTGAGCTTCCCCTTTTTAAAGGATGTCATTTTGTCTCTCACCGCTCCTTTTACTTTGTTTGGCACTTTTTGTGGTTCTCTTACTATGTTTTTTAATTTGGGGTACACATTTCATTTTAGCCTCTAATATGGTGTCTAAAAAGTTTCTGTGCAGCTTACAGGGATTTAACTTTTGGCACTGTACCTTTAATTTTTATTTAACTTCCTCATTTTTGTGTAGTCCCCCTTTCTGAAATTAAATGGTTCAGTGTTTGGCTGCTGTGGTGTTCTCTACCACAGTGATGTTAAATTTAATTATATTATGGTCGCTGTTACCAAGCCGTCCAACTATAATCTCCCTGTGCACTTCACAGTCACTATCACCATCCTGGTCAGGTGGTCAGTAATAGTCCTACTGCTATATTCTTATTATTAGAGCATGGAATTACTATCCATAAAGATTCTATGGTAGTTTGGTTCATTTAAGATTTTTACTTTGATTCTACACTCTCTTTCACATATAGTGCCACTCCCCCACCAGCACAACCTGTTCTGTCCTTCCAATATATTTTGTACTCTGGTATTACTGTGTCCCATTGATTATTCTCATTCCATCAGGTTCCTGAGATGCCTAGTATATCAATATCTTCATTTAATACTAGGTATTCTAGTTCACCCATCTTATTATTTAAACATCTTGCATTTGTGTATAAGCACTTTATAAACTTGTCACTTTTTTGCTGTCTGCCATTACATGATGTAATTGAATGGGACTTTTCATTTGACTGTTTCTCATCAGAGCCTACCCATGTTTTATCATCTTTCATCCTCTCCTCCTTACTAGGACAGACAATCTCCATTAATAGAGCTTTCCCTGAAGATGTGTCTGTCCAAATCACGTGCTCCTCTGCACCTGTTGGTTCCCCCCAGCCCTTAGTTTAAAAACTGCTCTACAGCCTTTTTAAGTGCCAGCAATCTGGTTCCACTTTGGCTTAAGTAGGTCCCATCCTTCCTGTTTGGACTCCCCCTTTCCCAAAAGTTCCCAATAAATCTAAATCTCTTCTCCCTACGCCATTGTCTCATCCATGCATTGAGACCCCGCAGTTCTGCCTGAATAGCTGGCCCTGTGCGTGGAACTGGCAGCATTTACAGGAATGCTATCATGGAGGTCCTGGACTTCAATCTCTTAACTAGCAGCCTAAATTTGGCCTCCAGGACCTATCTCCTATCCTTCCCTATGTCACTGGTACCTTCATGTACCATTACCACCAGCTCCTCCCTAGCACTACACATAAGTCCATCTAGCTGTCTCGAGAGATCCACAACCTTTGCACCAGACAGGCAAGTCACCATGTAGTTTTCCCAGTCATCACAAACCCAGATATCTATGTCTAGTGATCCAATCTCTCATACTATTAACTGTCTCTTCCTAATAACTGGAATTCCCTCGCCCTCTCAGTGCAAGAGGATACCATGACATCACCTGAAAGGAGGGTCCCAACTATGGACTCGTTTCCCTCTGCTCCAGTTAGATGTTCCCCTTCCCTCAGACTTCCATCCTCCTCAACAGCACAAGGGCAGTCAGAACATGGATGGCACTGTTCTACTGTGTCCCAGAAAGTCTCACCTTTGTACCTCTGTCTCCCTTCAGTTCAGCCACTCTGGTCTCCACAGTCTAAGGGCTAGGAGCTCCTTGCACCAAATGCATACATATGCCACTTACCCATAGGGCAGGTAATCATACCTGTTGCTGGACTTCTGCCTGTCTTTCCTTTTTACTCTTGCAGTTTGTTCTTTGTTGATGTTTTATATTTATTAGGGGTGTTTTTGGCTTTAAGTTTAAACAATGTTAAGTGTGTCTAGCGCCCTCTCCCATCCTGCTTTTTAAAGCCTTGGTCTTCCTGAGTAGCCCTGCCCCCTGATTAAGGGTTGATGGGTACAGTACAACTCAGCCAGCCCCTCCATTAGAACAGGTTTACAACATTTTCATTATTGTAGAAAAGCTGCTAAATAACTTTGGCATTCTGCAGTTTAAGGAGGTGATCTTTTGAAGTTTGGGAGTAAAATGAGAACTGATACTGTGATAGAGTAGAAAATAATTTTAAGTACATCCATGCTAAAGAAGGTATTAAAATGCTGAGTGGTCTGTAATATTGTAGGCATTATCCATGTTTGATAGGAGGGGGGACAAAACTTCTATCTAGTCTTCAGCATTTCTAAAGTTACCACTTAAAGACTGCATAGAGACAGGATTAATTTGATTGGCTTCATCATAAATACAAAGGTGAAGATTTTTAACAATGAGGGTAATTAGCCATTGGAACAATTAACAGACGTGGTGGATTCTCTGTCCATTTTAAAAATCAAGATATCCTCTAGTGGAAACAGGAATGTATTCAGGGAAATCCTATGACCAGTGTTATAAAAGAGGTCAGACAATTATCCTAACATTAAAATATAGTAATTTATTTGTATTCAGGATGAGTCCCTCAAAATTGGAGAAATCTGGATTACTTATTGTTGATTTTGTCTAAGATTAGCTACAGTTGGGGAGGGAAAAATGAAGAAAGGGGAAAAAACAAGGTTGCCAGTTAGATCAAATCAAGCCCAAGCTGATGTTATTGTGTCTATTTAGATCAGAAGATATTACTATATGATGGCTGTCTGATGGGGTTAGTGATCACTGTTTAGTTTCCCTTGGGCAGGTGTCTCTGTCACACAAATCACAACATTTGGCTCCCTTACTGGCAACCGTCTTCGAGAAGCCAATGACTGAGTGGGCAGGGACACTGAATTATCCTACATTCAGTCTCCTATTATTATAGCAAACTTTATAAAGTAGATCAGTGGTCTTCAGATTGGGGTGTGCAAGACCCCAGCACTGCTGCCAAACCTGCCCGGGAGACCTCCGAACTCCTGGGCGGGCTATTTTGGTCCCACCGAAATTCTGCCGTAGAAAGCGGAAGTTTCCGCTTTCTGCGGCGGCATTTCGGCGGACACCCCCCCCTCCCGGGGGCCGTCAGACTTTTCCCTCCGTGGAAAGGGGCCATGGTGGGGAACAGTTTGAAGACCCCAGAATAAG
Organism: Dermatemys mawii; assembly: GCA_007922305.1. Classification (NCBI taxonomy): domain Eukaryota; kingdom Metazoa; phylum Chordata; order Testudines; family Dermatemydidae; genus Dermatemys; species Dermatemys mawii. The sequence goes on along the minus strand of ML677334.1, from coordinate 8,165,860 downwards.
ATAAAAGGTTCCCCACAGTCACTAATGCTTTGGTTAAATAACTTGTACAAATTCTGTTCAAAGAGGGAAAATATTGATTATGAATTGATGCTGACAGTTTCTAAAAGGCTTGGACATCCTTTCTGGACTTGCAGTTTGAAAGAATTCAGAAACATAGTGAATTTTGTGCTGGATAACTTGGTAGTCTGAGTAGGCCTGCTCACAACACATAAATACAGGCATGCTGAATTGGAGCCTAAATTAGGGAATAATAGTATCTTGTAACACCTAGTCCTCTCCAGGGCACTCTAGCAAATGGTATATTTTATCAATGCCCTGTGACATTTAACAGTCTGCCATACATCAAACTTTATTAGAGTTTAGTGCTATGTTCCTCCTAATAAAAACTTGTTTGTATATATTCAAATACGGCTAAATTAGACCGTTCTGGAGGGGTATTCTGCCTGCTTCCAAGGACAAAAGTGTCAGATTTCAGAAGCATGTGATCCATTAGAGTTTTCTCCAAGTAAGTTCATTATAGTTCACACCGGCATAAGGCATTCTTAGATGGGTAGGTAAGTTGCAGCACAATCCTTTATAGGTGAAAGTATTACATTTTTTTGTGTGCATGTCCCCCTCCCTGTAATAAGGCGGCTACTCACCCCTGCAGCGCCTCCTGCGGTACGTCCAGGGAATCAGCTCTTCAGCCTCCAGAGCGCTCACTGCAGGCCAATGTCCCGCTTGCACTGGCCCCGTGTCCCTCCCTGGAGCTCATGCCTTCTTCCCTAGGGTGCTGCACATCTGCAGTATCCCCACAGAAGTTAGGGTTTCCCCTCCCCAGGGAACCCCCACCGCCTATCCCCACCTTGCCTTGGTGTAGTCAACTGCCAGTCACCACTTACACTGCTGTCTGTCCCAGTGAACGGGGGTCATTGCCACTCATCACTGGCAAGGAGGCTTTGGTCTGCTGCTTCTGCCTCTATAGCCATGGGCTGCCCCCTGCAATCCCAGTACCTTTTGTTGGACCATCCACTAGGCCTGCAGCCAAGGGGTTTCTAGGCCGGAGCTCCCCCAGCTCCTCTTGCCTTGCCCCAGCCCTGCACCACTTTAGGTAGCTTGTCAAGCTCCCCAGCAGCCAGGCTTGTCTACCTCCACATACAGAGGAGACACTCTGTTCCAGGACCCTGCTTCTCTGCCTTTTTATAAGGGCCTGCTAGTCTGTTTGGGGTGTGGCCACCCAGCTGAGCCTGTTCTCCCAATCTGCGTGGGAGCTTGCTTGCTCGCTCCCAGCCACAACCCTTTCTTGGGCTGTTTTAAGCCCCTTTTGGCCAGAGCAGGGTAACCATCCCTCTACACTCCCCCAAAGGAAGAAAAAGGGAAGCGTGCGTGTGTGTGTGTAGCTTTCTAGCATGCCCCAGGAGTCTTAAGTGTAAGATTCTTCTTCAGACATATGATCCCAACAAAGGGCTATCCTCAATATATACATAACACCTTTTTAAAGTTAATGACTCAGGAAATATTGGGCTTATTAGCATGGAGTCAAAATCATTTCCTTTTTATCTTCTTGAAAACCATCTACCCTCATTTCCTTTCCTAAATAATAGCACAACACTAAGACGATTAAGGCCAAAACTTTCAAAAGTGCTCCTAATTTTGGTGCCTGCTTGGAGCTAGCTAGGGGTTGATTTAAAGAAGCGCCAAGTACAGACGCTCCCCAACTTATGCAAGAATTCTGTTCCGGAACGCCTTGCCGAAGTCAAATTTTGCATAAGACAGAAACGTATCTCCGACCATTACACACACACAAAAAAACCCCTCCTGTTTTTAACTTGCGGAGCTTTTTCTGAAATGACAAAGTCCTGGGGCACCTGAAAGACTAAAGTTTTAAAGCATAAGCTTTCGTGGGCTAATACCCACTTTGTCGGATGCATGGATGCGTGTCAGCTTTTTCTGTAAGCATGGATTTGCGTAACTCGGATTTCAGTAAGTCGGGGAGCATCTGTACCTGCAGCTGTCACTTTAACTGGAGTAGTGAGTGCTCAGCACTTCAGAAAATCAGATTCAACCCAGGATCCTGTATCCCATCTTCCATAATCCCATAACTTCTTTCTGGACACTGACGGCATCATCATTTAGAGCAGCGTTTCTTAAACTCGGGTTCACAGACCTCTGGGGGTTGTTGAGGGTACCCCGTGGGGTAGGGGTCTATGGGCCCCACTGATCAATTCCTCCCTCTCCCTCCCAATGCCTCCTGCACGCTAAAAGTCTAGTGGGGCTAAGGCAGGCTTCCTACCTGTCCTGACTCCGTGCCACTCCCAGAAGTGGCCAGCATGTCCCTGCGGACCTGAGGGGACGGGTGTCTCTTTGTGCTTGCCCTGCTCTGAGCGCCGATTTTACAGCTCCCGTTGGCTGGGAACTGGAAGACTGCCTGCCCCACCCCACCTCGTAGCTGCTGCCAGAGGGATGTGCACCCAAACTCCCCTCCCGGAGCCTGCACCCAAACTCTTTCCCAGAGTCCTCACCCTCACCTGTACCTCCCCCGCAAACTCCCAAACTCCCTTCCCAACCTGGTGAAAGTGAGTGAGGGAGCGGGGATGGAGTGAACAGAGAAGGGGCAGGGCAGGTGCATGGCCTCAGGGAAGGGGGCAGGGCAAGGACTGAGTGGGCGGGCTTGGCGGTCCTGGAAAATTTGAAAATCAAAATGGGGATCCTCAGGTGGCTAACGTTTGAGAACCGTTGATTTAGAAAATGCTCAGTCCATGAAGTTCCTTTACGTTCAGGTATCCAGATTCAAAAGTGTCAAGTATGTTATAAGACTGGATAAAAAAGGTTTTTATTATCTGTCTACTAATTTGCACACTTTTGTATTGTATGTAATGTGCATGTTCCTGCTCACATTGAAGTTAATATCAAAATTGCTCTTGACTTCAGTGGAAACAGACTCAAACCTTACAACTGTGTTTAGTGAAGTCAGTCTCTGCTTTTTTTCATGAGTCTCCTCATGCATTTAATCTGTTATACTTCAGGAGACTATTTAGTCCCCTTTTGTAAATATTAATTGGTTAGCAAATCATTAAAATCCTTATTTAAGATAGCATGTACTTTTAAAATTAAATTACTATTGTTGGGAAAAATCAAGTAATTGTTCTATGTCTCTCTCTTTAGTTAATGGCAACAAACTGAATTAGGGGGAGCAGTAATTTCAATTTGACCAGTTTTCCTTCACTGGATAATATAATGAATAGCATGTCTTGGAATGGGATATTTATGTACTCCAGAAAATAGCCAAGCTTGCAGAATTGTGGAGTTCAGGTCAGGACAAGAAGTGGTAGAGTCTTTAGTTCAAACTTCTAGTCTTACTTGTGTTGATGTGTTTTTACTTAATATAGACTAGTTTTGTGAGAGGTTTCATGTTTACCTACTCATTAGAGCTTTTTGTTGATATGCATGATGAATAGTTTGCTGTGTTTTTGAGATGTACAACACATTTATTACTTTTTTTTTCAAAGAGAAGACCAGTGTGCCTTTTATGGCAAAGCTGGCATTTCCTGTTTCTTTTCAAAGTGTATACCAGGAAGAATATCCAATGAAGTGAGCTCTTTGTTGTTTAAAGTCTGAGAATCATATTCTGCCATGTGATACTTAATAGTCTGTTTTCAAGAATAAACAAGTCATGGGGCTGTTTGTCTATGCTGCATAGCATAATTTATGCAGCTGCTTTCTTCTTATGATTTTTTTTTCTATTTCAAATATTTTACACTCCAAATCTGAAAATTTATAACAGATGGCAGGCAGTTCTTGGGGCTAAGGAGGCTTAGGGAATGTGGTGGTTATGTTTTTATCTTATAGTTATACAGCAGTTGCAGCAAAGAATAGTTTTATTTATTATTTTTTACATTGCAACACTGAGGGCCAAATTCTAATCTCAGATGTGTATCATCATTACGATGGAACAGCCACAAAATCTGCCTTTCTCATTCAGGTCCTAAGTCATCTGGGCCTGTTCCATGGGCTTTTGTGAGGGAGCACAAAAAGAATGTAATGTAGCTCTCTTTATGTTGAGCTGATGATTACCATGCTGCTGCACATGTGTAATTGGCTACCTCCTCTTTTATATTAAGAGGGCAGGGGCACTATCAGTGCCTGGTGCAAGGACAGAAGGCTAAATCCAATTAAATGTGACATTCCGAACATTCTTGCTAGCTTTCCAGATGCTCTTGTTGAAGTCTTGAGCCTCAGCTCTCCGAGGTTCTAAGCAACAGTTATTGGAGTCATAAGTGGCAAATTGTTCATCACCTAGCATGTTGTGAATGGTGCTGCAGCTTGCAGCTTCCTGAACAAGCTAGTGTTCTGAAAGATGTGCGCATGCACCTTTCTGGGCCAGCCTGCATTAATGTGATCCACAAGTGCTTGGAGAAACACCCCTTCTGATTGACGTACTCGGAGGCTATGTGGGCTGGTGTCAGAATTGGAGTGTGCGTCCTGTCCAGTGCCCCTCCGCAGTTAGTGAACCCCACTTCTGCAAAGCCAGCCATGATGTCATGCACGTTACCCAGAGTCATGGTGGTTCTGAGCAGAATGTGACTAATGGCCCTGCAAACTTGTATCAACACGATTCCAATGGTCAATTTTCCCACTCCAAACTGGTTAGTGACCGATTGGTAGCTGTCTGGGGCTGCCAGTTTCCAGATTGCAATAGCCACCTGCTTCCCCATTGGCAGGGCAGCTCTCAGTCTTGTGTCCTTACGAAGCAGGGCTGATGTGAGCTCCTCACACAGTCCCATGAAAGTGGCTTGTCTTATCTGAAAGTTCTGCAGCCACCCCTTGTCGTCCCAGACTTGCATGACAATTTGATCCCACCACTCAGTGCTTGTTTCCTGAGGCCAAAAATGGCGTTCCACGGTGGAGCATGTCCGTGAATGCCACGAGCAATCTTGTGTCATATGCATTACGCAAGTCAACGTCATCATCTGACTCCTCACTGTGTGTTCGTAGCTTGAGGAGTAATTTGACTGCCAAACATGATGTGCCGATGAGACTCAGCACATTCCTCAGCACTTCAGGCTCCATTTGTGCAGACTGAAAGGGAAGACAGAGTGTGCAGTACAAAATACATTGAAAGATGGTGCCAAATGTGGACGATGAAAGCGCAGGGATTGCTGGGATGTGAACCGATGCATCATGGGGCATTGGGACAGGACCCAGAATGCACCACAACTCCCACCTCATTCCTACAAGCCACAGCGCTAGAATTGGAAGAGGTGCTCTGGAATAGCTGCCCATAATGCACTGCTCCTAATGCTGCTGCAAATGACGCAAATATGGCCACGCCATTGTGCATGCAGCTGATAGTGTGAACACACTGCAACGCTTTCCCTACAGCACTCTTCGAGGGCTGGTTTAACTCACAGCGCAGTACATCTGCAAGTGTAGCCATGCGCTAAGTGATCAGTCTTTCCTGGCCCTACTATCTACAAGTTCGGTTGAATAAACAATATGCTCATATATTATTATTTACAAATGTCTTCCCTGCTCCCTCCAAGAAGAAAGATTTAATTGTTATTAGACAATAATCAAGATGTTTGTGGCCACAGGTTGAGAGACAGGTCAAGCTGATACATTGCGTTACCCATTTGAAATCCCATCTATTTGGTCACCCCTGAAAGAACTCCAAGTGAAATCCTGACCCTGTTGAAGTGAATGAGAATCTTGTAATTTAAATCAGTGGGGCCAGGGTTTCATTCTATGGCAAAGCCAGTGGGCTAGATCGTACGGTTTTAGTGACTTTCTGTCAATGAGAACTCAGTTTTGTGGGCCATTTTCTACTTTGGATAATAGAATTATGGGTAAAGAAACTAATTCTATCAGGTCTGTTGGTTTCATAACCATGTTTTCCTATCCACAGCGACAATGAAAATGTTTCGTAACACTTCTGCCATAGTTAGAGATGTTCTTCTTGTAGCATAGATAGGTGCTTGTACTTGCATGAAAGGGAGAAACATGCCTCTTAGCTGCTAATTAAAAAAAAACAAAACCCAAACACCTTCCTGTCTTTGCAGTCCAGATCCAATTAAAGGAATGGCTTTCTGTCACTGTTCTGAAAACAATCAGGTGTTTTCATAGCCGTAGTTTGTATATTTTTATACTCAGTGAGGTAGTATAATCATTGGCAGTTGAGCAAACCTTAGTTCCTATACTGTATTGATCAATGAAATCTACTATGACTGTTACAGTGTATGTTTTTAGATTGACTAGAAAGGGATTAGTGGTAATGTTTTACAGAAAACATCACTTTGTTTCTGTAGAGAAAATAGGTCTTCGGCGTTGTTGTTAGCGAAGTTGCATTAGTGGGAATAATATTGTGGTAACAAATGTAATTTTGTTTTGTTGAGACTGAAATTCTCCATGAACATTGTCGTCATGAGATATTCTCTTCCTCCCTTGATTTAGTTCCCGAAATGATCAGAGATTGCATTTTATGCTGCTATGATATTCTGTTCTTCTCTTTCATAATGATGCTGTTTGAACACTGTCATTCTTGACCAAATACTTATTACAGTAGGCTGCAGGACTTCTAGTAGATTCTATAGTTACAACATAGAGGGGAAAAAAGAGGGCAAAGTTTAACGCAAAAAAATGCTGAAGCATGACTTTTCCGCTTCAGAGATGATATGATGGTAGATCTATAAGGTATAAATTGATGTAATGATCAGAATCCTGAGAATACTTTTTTTTAAACCTTAAAGGATATGTGAGGTGGCAGGGTCTGAGAATTGTTTCTCTCTTATAAAAACAAAAGAGAACTTTGACCTTACTAAAATATGTTTTTAAAATGTTACTACTAATATGGGCATATTTATTTCAAACTTGTTGCAATACAATAACAGGACATCTCTCCCTATGCCTGCCACCCCTACCTCCAAAATTGGACTGTTTTTAAATTTCTGCAAATACAGCACTTAACATGATATTACTGGAGTTCTCTTTAGATTGCTGATTTGCCCTGCCTTGCATTACAAATGGTGATGATAAACAACTCCCACTTTGGAGTAATGTCCCTGTACTTTGCAGATGCTTTATTCTATTTGTCCATTTTTGCTTTTAAAGTCTGAATAAATAATTCGACTCAGTTGGGGGAATGTCCCTGATTTTTGGGACATTGCATATCACAATGAATTTATTCAGGAATATTACAATAAAAAATTTAAATACTTTTTATACTGCTTTTCTCTCATTTTCCTCTGTTGTTTTAGTTGGAGTTTAATCACTCTGGGGGGAAAAGTTACATATCTTTTTTTGAGTTTATCTGGTAGTATACTAGGAAGCATGCTGATGGTTTTGTTTGGGATGGTTTCTGAGCTGACAGAAAAAATCTGAGTAGCTGAAAGCTGAAATTCAATGTTGGGGAGGTGGTTCATTAAGGAGAAAAAGTACATCTGGAAACAATAACTGTAGGTAGTTATAAATAGATTGCTTACTCATTTGGATGCTTGGATGGGTAAAGGAAGATAGTGTCTGAGATTTTCATCTGTGCCATCTGGTAAAAACTGAGATACAACATGATGTATCATATCCAAGATTTCCCTAGAATAACTGCATTCATTTCATTCTGAGCTAAATTTATGTTCAGTGTTTACTACTTTATGAGCATATACATTTTTCTGAAGCAGAGGTTGCATAAAAAGTAGATTGTATGTAAATGATTTAAATCTGACAATCCTCCCTCCCTCGGCCATTGATGGTGGTGATTGGTTGTTTTTTTGCTATTTTATGAGCTCTTCAGGGCCAGATCTATTTTGTAGTGTAAGGACGGCAGGATTTTGATCTAAATTCAGATCTGTTCTTTAGGATCCTCTTGCAAAATTCCAGAATGGAAAGCAACTGGTGTGTTTGGTGGCATTGTGCGTTGGTCTTTCTAGGGATAGAAATTGGTTTGCATCCTCTTGGTTTGTATGGTTAGAGTGCACCCCTTGTTCCATTTCCCGAGAGTTTGCAGTGGCCTTAAAATTTAAGGGAGGGAGAGCTGCTTTCATAGTATTGAAAAAAGCAACATGAAATTGAATTTGGGCTCAGAATTGTGCTATTTAGGAATTTGGATTAGTGATTTCTGCTTGTAACAGGACACCTACAAAACTACTTTTTAGTTTCAAGTTTTGTTTTGTAGGGTTGAATGTGCACTGGCTGGCTGGTGTTGGAGACCTATGAGATTATCTGTCTGTGGTCCCTTCTGACCTTAAACTCTGATTCTGAGACTTTAATTTGCAGTGCTGAAATATTGCCAAACACATAAGATCATCATTTAAGCAAAGCATTTAGGCATGCTCCGGCTCCTATTTAAGTTAATAGCAAAACTCCCTTTGACTTCACTGGTGCAGAATTCAGGCTTTAATCCTCAAACCTGAATTTCTGTGAGTTTTGCTTTGGACATAGCTTTTAAAGGAATAACATGCTACTGTCCATCATGTAGCAGCATCTGTATATGCTCGTCTGTGTGGATGTGTTTCTTCTAAACAAACCTAACTGAACATCCATCTTAATTTAAAAAGCACATCTGTTAAATTTTAAAATATAATTTGGTACTGGGATGTCCTACTCAGTTTCCCTCTTATTTTAAAGAATAAAACTGCTCTAAAATGAAGAAGTAATAAACACTCCTTAGAGGGCCTTCTGCTGACTTTCAGCAGACTAACAAACACTAATTCTGTATTTTCCTCCCGTTCCCAGAGGTGTTCTAGTTCACAAACATACATAAACATAAACCAAAGGGAAGCCAGGACAGCAGCTTCTCAAAACACAGGGAGAGGAAACTTGTTTATTTGGGAGAGGGGGAGGGACAATATTTGTTAGCAATTTGAACCATACATATCTGAGATTGTTACCAATAATGGTTAGTCAAAACAAATAGTTAAAAAAAAAAAAGCAGACTGGTGGGCTCTGTGGTGAAAATATTTAGACATGAAAAGTTAAAGTCCTGAGGTTCTGAGCTCCTGCAGTATCCATTGAAGTCATTTTTAGTTAGGTATCTGCGGTGCTGATTCAACAAGGCATTTAATTATGTATGTGAGTAGTCCCATTGGCTTCAGTAGGTCTACTCACATACTTAAAGCTGGAGACATGCTAAAGTACCTTGCTCATTTTTGAGGCCTAAATGTGCATTTATGTCCTCTGGATCACACTGGAGCTGTGGTGAATCCTAGTCTGGCTATATCAAGATGAAAGGTAATCCACAAAACAGACTCACCACTAGAAGTTGGTCCTTGCTGTGGAAGAATTTATGAACCTCTGACTTAGTCAAAACTCCAAAAAACTCCATTGCTGCTTAATGGTAACTTTCTGATCAGGTATGTTTGTAACAAAACTACTAAAATCCACCAGACAGATTTTCATCTGTGCTAAAGTAACAGGCCTCAATTCAACAAAACACCTAGGTAGCAAATGCTTTACTTTAAGCTTAACTCCAGTGGAACACGTCATACACTTACAGTTAAGTATAAGATGAAGTGCTTTGCTGGATCAGAGCTTTAGTTTGTAATTTGGTAATGGAGTGGAATGGGTCTTTTGTTTTTGTATGCTCTTTTGTTTTTCCTTTAACATGGAGTACTGATGTGAGCTCTCTTGCCATGTTTATATCCTAAAGTAAAAGAACAGAAAGTCTATATCACAGTTGTTTCTGTTGTCACTACATAGACTACTGCTTTGTTAGCAAGTGACTGTTCTAATGTTTCTACAACTTTTTACACCATGTCTGTGTCTTTGATGCACTGATGTACATGTTGTCTTTAGAGCTACTTCAGTGGCAGCTACATTCCCCTGGAGCACTGAGACGTCTTCATAAATCAGAAACTAAATTTCCCCTCTCCTTACGTTTCCAGTGAAACAGTGGAGGCTGTGCTGTGGGGAGAGGGCAGCATACATATGGTGAATTCATGGCTGAGATGCTGAACGCTTATTTAAAAAATCATAAGAAAATCTCTTGCTCTACTGTTCTTATGGGCCAATTGTGTTATAAAGTGATGAGTTTATACTAGACTTCTTGTGGCACCTTAGATTAACAAATTTATTTGGGCATAAGCTTTCGTGGGCTAAAACCCACTTCATCAGATGCATGGAGTGAAAAATACAGTAAGCAGTGTGTGTGTGTATTTTATAATGTATGTATGTAAATATATAAATATGAAAAGATAGGAGTTGCCTTACTAAGTGTGTAGGGGGGTCATTGCTCATGAGGCCAAAATCAAGGTGGGTGTCGCCCATTTCCACCAATTGACAAGAAGGTATGGGTATCAGCAGAGGGAAAACTACTTTTTGTAATCAACTGTTCAGAATAGGCCACATCCATCTTAATTGAATTGGCCTCATTAGCACTGACATTCCTCCCCTGCCCCATTTGGTAAGGCAATTCCCATCTTTTCATATATATACTGCTTACAGTATTTTTCACTTCATGCATCTGATGAAGTGGGTTTTAGCCCACGAAAGCTTATGCCCAAATAAATTTTTTAGTCTCTAAGGTGCCACAAGGACTCCTCGTTGTTTTTGCTGATACAGGTTTCCACTCTGATACTAAACTTCTGTAAATTTGGGAGCAAGACAATAACCATACGCTATGGAAGCATTGTATTTAGAAAACTTGTTAGATGAGCATGATAACAATACAGACTACTATGAGGAAGACTTCATTTTCCACAGAACTTCTGTTTGTATTTTCTATATCTAGAATTAGGCCCAGCAAAGTGGGAGCAGCGTTTCTTGAGGCGGGTTTTGGACAGTTCTTTGCTCCTTTGCCCCCTTCCTGATGGAGGAATGAAACTGCATCAATGGCAGACAGAACAAATCACAAGCTGCATTGTGCCTTCTGGGCACAAGATAATGCCATATTGGCATGAGAGAGAGGAAAATGGTGCAAATCCTCAGTATGAGAGAGATTGTAGAGAAAGTAGGCAGGCTCACAAGGAGAATCAGGCATTGCTCTCCTCATATAATATGAGGGTAAAATAACGTGTAAATGATTGTTACATACAATACAGAGTAATCTGAAGAGAACACGTGAGTTACGCAAGTATTGCCGTGTGTACAAATCACATACCACACACTCAGCCCGAGGAACTTGTTGCCTGGAGATGTTGTGAAATTGGGTTAAAAAAGTATTAGATATGTTCGGGGAGAATAGGTGCATCTGTGACCATTAGCCAAGAAGTTAAGGAATGCAACCCCATGCTCTGGGTATCCCTACACCTCTGACTGCTGGAAGCTGTGCCTGGATGGGATGGATCTCAATAAATTGTTGTGTTCTTCATTTGCTCCCTTTTGAAGCATCTGGCTCTGGCCATTGTTGGAAGATTGGATGCTGGGCTAGATGGACCACTGGTCAGGTCCAGTATAGCCATTCTTATTCTCTTATGTAGCATGTACACCCATACAATATTATACCCACACATTTATTTTAAGAAGAGAGGATGTAAACTTGTCTGCAATAGACATGATTCATAGCAAATTAATGTAGTCACATGCATGCTCTCTGTCTCTCTCACACTCATGTATTGTCTTTATCTAAAAGTAATTTTATTGGAGAGAAAAGATCAGTGTAATATATTGGCTTATTTTTTCAAATCATCAAATCTTTGAAATGTGGGTGTCCAAAATTAGGCATTTCACTTATTATTTACTGTAGGCACCTAAATTAAATAAATGACTTAACTTACAGATGTGCTGAGCTGTCACAGCGCATTGTAAATTAAAGTGAAGCTGCTCACCACCTCTGAAGATAGTGGTGTTTAATATAGGCCTCTAAATGTGCATTTCAGGTACCTAAATCTAGTCATGCATGTTTAAGAATTTTGGCCATAGGACTTAATCCTGCAGTCCTTAGACAGGCAAAATTCCCATTAACTGCATTAACTTAATTCCCATTAAGAGCTGGACGCTTAAGACCATAGAATTAAAGAACAAAACAAAACAAAACCCTTGCAAATAACCTTGCGTGTAGATCTGTAAGTGTATATATAAATTGTGTGTGTATAAACACAATGGGAAAAAAATTTGTTTAGATACACAACCATACAGAAGGCCACACAGGGAGTGTTCAAAATCAAACATGTACCTACTGTGGCCATTTAATAATAAAAATGTAGCTGAGTGTTTAGATGAAATAGTTCATGTTTGTGCAGTGCTCATCAGATAAAAGCACCACTAATATAAAGTCATTCGCTACATTTATGTAAAACAAAAACAAGGAAGCACTTGGACTCGTCAGAAGCCATAAGAAATTTTTGTGCTATATAACCTATGTAGAAGAGAAAAGATCACGTTCATGTTGTGATTAAGGTACTGAAATGGGATACATCCGATCTAGGTCCAGTTTCTGGTTTTGCCAAAGACCTCTGATGTGATCTTGGACAAGTAATTTAATCTCCACACCTTGATTTCTCCACCCATAAAATGGGGGATAACAGTTCTTCCCTTCCACCATTTATGTTTGTCTGTCTTCTCTATGTAGATTTGTAAGCTCTCCTGAGCAGGTGCTGTCACTTCCTGTGTGTTCCCACAGTGCCTACCACAATAATGCTCTGATCCTGATTGGGATTCCTACACGCTACTACAAATACAGCAAATAATACTGATAATGGCTAAGTCTTTTTTTCAAACAGATCTACTACTGTTACTTGCTGCTGTGGCAACAGTTATGACAGAATTCCAGCATTGGTGGTGCATGCTGCTCTACAGTGGACAAGATCCTGAGTATAGAATATTCCCTGTACAAATTTTTTAGCTCTTAGATAAACACTGATTTTCCTCCCATTTACGTCAGTGGAAAAATTCCAGTTAACATCTATGGTTCAGAATCCGGTCCATAATCCTTGCAATATAAAATGGTGGTAGTATGCATGAAGGGAAAGAATAGATGAAGGGAGGCTATCAAACTCTTTAGTTCTCAAAAGATTATGGAAAGAGAAAATCTCATTCATCCCTGGTATGTGAAAGGTTTTATATGCTGCATGGGATTTTAAGGTAGATGGGTTTGTTTGTTTTTTTTGGACTGAACAAGCTGTCATTGTTCCTTTAATTTATTTTGATAGGTGTTTTTGGAAAGCAAATCAGTCACTTTTATAGTCATGTTTGGAATGGACAAGTGTTTTTGACTAGCAGTTAAGACAGGTTAATATGGAGCTGGCAACAGATGAGCATGGGGCTAATGAAAGGTTTATCTGTGATAAACTGTAAGCAGGTTTTGATAATTCCTGCTGTTGCAGCCCTAAGAAGCGCTGCGGGGGCACCACATTTCAGTGTATTGTCACAGCAGCGTGAGATTTAATAGTGATGTGTGCAATGCTTCTCAGATGGCTTCTGCATATCTGTTGTTTCTAAGATTAATAGTGGTAGGAAAGCTAGTTTACATGAGAGAGAAAGAGAGAGAGTTTCTTCTTGGAATGAAAGGGGCTCAAGGAAATCTTCGGACTAAAAAGGCCCGTGAATAATCAGCAACACTGTTAAAATGTTTGATAATACTTTAGGCTCCCATCCTGCCATGTGCTCCATGTGAGAGTACCCTAATGGGGCAGAGGTTTGCCAGTGTGTATGAACTTACAGGACTGTGGCCTGAGTGTTTTATAAAATGAGGTCTGATTCAGGAAAGCACTTAAGTGTGTGCGTAGGTTCCATTGACTTCAATGGGACTTGAGTACATGCTTTGTCCTTCATGAATAAGGATACTTTCTTCAACTGGGGCCTGAACCTTGTATTGCATGTTATTTCTGATATATCTATATAGCATTAGCTTTGTACACTTCTATACTTACACATTGTGAAAAGCTTATTTTTAATTTTATGCAGTTCATCTCACTAAATCTTTTACATCAATTTAAAAAAAAAATCTCAGTAAACTAATTACATTGGGAATGAGAAGCTGATTTCACAGTAATGTCCAATGATATGAGAAAGTGACAGGTATTGCTATGTTGTGCAAAGAACGTCAACATTAATTTAAATCTCTCCTTTACCTGATATATTTGCAAACTACTTTGTGTGGTGTGAGTAGCAATTCACATAGGGTTATATTTTGCATTCCTGACTCAGGCCAGTGAAAGTCTATTTGTAAATATGCAATAAATGTTACTTAAGAACTGTTGGTAGCAATATTTTGAACAGTCAAAGATCTGAGTTTGTGCAGTCTGCATGTATTCAAAAGCACCTAAGTGACTTGGAAGAATAAGTGCTGGGCTACACTACTGTGGGGGAGGGAGGTTCGACCTAAGATACGCGAATAGTGTAGCTGAAGTCACAATACCTTAGGTTGACTTACCTGGCCATCCTCACGGCAGCGGGTCGATCACGGCTGCTCCCCCGCTGACTCCACTTACTCCTCCTGCCGAGGTGGAGTACAGGTGTCAATTTGGGATTGATTTATCGCGTCTAGATGAGACACGATAAATTGATCCCCAATACATCGAGCGCTACCTGCCGATCCGATGGGTAGTGTAGCTGTACCCAAAGGGATGTGTGCTTGTAATGGCACTTGTGCTACTAAGTAATTTAGGACCTTTGAGAATCCTACCCACATACTTAAATACATGTACTCTGTATTGGTTTTATTAGGGAACAAAGAAATTGCAAAATTATGGAGTAAAACTGTTTTAAGAAAATTGCGAACACTATTTCATCTTCTGCAGGAATGCACAGTTTTAAGCTCTCCTGCTTTCAAAACCAGTTTTCCATTCACCAGTGCCATATTTGGGGCACATAGATATGGTTTTATGCATTCTCTGGCTAGGTCTTTATTTAAAATGTACACCAGCATGGCTATGTGGGTAAGGGGTACTAAACCCCTAGTGACACAGCTATAATGACACAGTCTAGAAGACACAGCTATACTGACAGAAGCAGGCTTCTGTCATCAGAGCTAATGTCATTTGGAGAAATGGTGTTCCTACATCTGCAGAACTCCTTCTGACTGTGTACACTGTGTTTTTACTCTAGGACTAAGGGGTTATGATGACATAGCTATGCCAGCATAAGCTCACTAGTGTTGATGTGGCCTTATGGTTTGAATAGAATGTGTGGTCTTTTTAAAATTGAGATAATGTTAACCAGCCTCTTTATAGATGCTAAATTACACACTCCGCAAACATCATCACTTGAAGTAAATGTTTGTGGTGTGTCTCCATGAGCATTTACAACAGCGTTAATTGAGGGCAAATTAACTGCACTTAAGTAGAGGCAAAAGGGGAGTGAAACTGTTGTGTGGGCGGCCCTTTTAAGTGTTTATGGGAAATCATTCCTCCTATGGAAATGCACGTGTTGGGGTAGGTTGTTCATGAAAATTCCTTATTGTTCAGTCCTTGGAGTTTCTTACTCATCTTCTCTGAGGGAGGAAGAATAGGTTTTTTTCCAGCTCCCTCGGCTTTGTATTAATTTAGATGGAATATATGGGCCAAAGGTATTAAGATAACTCGGCCACTGTCTGACATTACAGTGTTAAACAAGATTTGGTGTTTGGTATACAGAGACCTCAGCTTGCTTAGTACCATGGCAAACACACGATTAATAAGAATGAAAGCATTTTTAAAGATACAGAAAAGAAGGAAAAACAGTTCAAGCATTTGAAATATGAAGTATTAATTGGCTTTCATTTTAGCATCATCCCCTGCTCCTTTTCTCTTTAGCTAGAGAGTTTTTAGAAAGGGGAAAATCCCTTGTTTGACTGTCTCTTAGATGGTATCTAAGATGGTAAAAGAGAAGGCTGGTGCTGCTGTTGTTGCTGTTGTTAAAGTCTGATCCTGTTTCCTACAAAGACAAAAACAAGACAAACATACACAAAAGGGATGTGAAGAAATAGCAAAGGTATAAAAAATGCAGCTTCTATCTCTGGTGTTGACTTCCACTTGCAACCTACTGCTGGGAAAGCACAGGCAGCAGCACCATGTCTTATCAACCACTCTGTGACCTGATCAACTTGTACCAGTATGGAGCATTGCTAGTACCCATGCATTGCTTTTACCTGCTGCTTCCTATCACAGGCTCATAGCTAGATAGGGTTACTACATTTGAACTTTCAAAAAAGAGGACACTCCCTGGGGAGTAATCCTGCCCCCCATCTACTCCCTCCCACTTCCCGACCCCTGACTGCCCCCACAAAACTCCCAACCCATCCAACCCCCCCTGCTCCTTTTCTACTGATCACCCCCTCCTGGGACACCTGCCCCTAACCACCCTCCGGGACTGCACCCCCTATCTAAGTCTCCCTTCTCCTTCTCCCCGACTGCCCCCTCCTGAGACCCCCCCACCCTAACTGCTCCCCTAGGACCCCATCCCTTATCTGTCCCCTGAGTTCCCCGACCCCTCTCCCCACCCCTGCCCCCTGACAGGCTCCCCCCCCCCCCCCGCTCCCTGTCCCTTGACTGCCGCCTCCAGAGACCACTTTCCCCTTCTCCAGCTCCCTGGCACGCTACCGCAGACATACTGAGCGCATAGCCTGGCTCCCACTCCCCCCGAGTGCTGCTGGTGTGACGTTGCTGGACTGCAGGGGAGGAGGGGAGCTCTAGAGCTGCCGGAGGCCCCGATGTGAGGCTGCAGGGAAGGAGCCAGGGAGGAGAGGAGGGGTTTCGGCTGCCGGAGGCCCCGATGCGAGTGGCTCAATCTGGCCCGGCTGTGCTGTGTATGGGGAGGGAAATCCCAGACCTTTTTAGAATTTTACAAATCCCCCCTGCCCTCCCCCCCCCGGAAGCTTTTTATAACCCAAAAAGCATCCGGGCATGTCCGGGAGAATCTGGACGTATGGTAGCCCTATAGCTAGGTTGCAAAATATACAGTCTTGGCTGACTAAGACAAATTCTTACTAGACGGAAGGAAAAGGGCAAGGCATAGGAAAGAGAAGATATAAGGTAGGAAGAGGGGAGCGAATAAGAGAGAGTCTCACAACCCATCTGGTGATTGGGATTTAACCAAAGCTGACAGAGGTGACAGTATCACTGGCTCCCTTTCCCTGGCTCCGTCTGAGCCCAGGACATCTTTCAGCATTAGAATAAAGAAAGGCCCAAGTGCCAGGAGATGGTGGGTGTGACAGCCAGGATGGTGAAATTTTGCTTCAGTAACCAGTTATTCTCCTCTAAGTCTCTTTCTGTAATGAACCCAACAGGGAGTGATAGGTAGAATGGCCTATCCCCTCATTATTTTGTCTGCTAATAGCCCTAATTGCCGACGCACCAATTTTGATTAATTGATTTTGGTTCTATGCTATTCTTGTTTAGCAGGCGTGATCTTAACACAGTCGCTGAGTTACATCAGTGAACCTTTTTATTTGGACTACGTCAGTTGTCTTTGTCTCCCTTTCATACCTTTTCCCATTAACATTTTGCTGCGACAGTTTATTTTAACATCTTATAAACTTACGCTCACTTTTTGCAGTTTATTTCACAGTTAGAGTACAATTGTAGGCTCATTACCACAGCAGGCTTTGCCTTCAATTCCAAAGAAGGTGTGGGTTTTTTAACATTTAAAATCCTTGCATTGACAAGGAAAGTTGTTGTTTAATGACTGTGAGCTGGTTCAGGTAAAGCTTAAGGTTCTTAATGAGTTAATGTGTTAACTAACAAGTGTTAGAAACACACCTTGTTCCTAAGTGTAGATAAGGCCACATACCCACGTCATATCTTCCAACTGGCAGAGTGACTTACTGAGAATCTGTTCTTTTATTGACTCTCTCTCTATATATACTTGTGCAGTGTGTGCACGTACACACGCACACACTCTTGCTCCCTCTCCCAACACCCCTGGTTTGCAGACTTTGAGATAATGCGGAAATTGTCAACTTTAAAGTCACCTGGAATTTCCAGTTCCATGAGCTTTTTGGGGGATGTCATATTGCTGTGTAAATCAGCTGTTTCCCTGCTATATCCTGGTCTGGTTTGATGCATAGTCTCCTACCTCCAATCCACAGAGCTCCCACCACCCAAACTGTTCTCACTGGTGTTTCCAGGGTCTTGCGGGAGGGGAGTGTGTTTGTTTGTCTAGCTTTCATATTCTCTTTTCTGCTTATGGGTATATTTAGCAGGTATGTGTGCAATGACCATATTATTCTACCCTCTTGACTTTAGTGGAGATGCTCTGGATTTAGACCCAAGAATCAAAATCTAAAATATACTCTGCAAAGTATATTGAGATTAAGAGTCATCACTTCGGGCTAGTCTACACTGGTGCTTTAACGTGGCTTGTGCAGTCACGGCAGAGCTCTGGGAGAGAGCTCTCCCAGTGCTCTAAAAAAACCACCTCCACAAGGGGCATAGCTCCCAGCGCTAGTGCTCTGTTTACACTGGAGCTTTACAGTGATGAAACTTGTTGTGCTCAGGAGATTGTTTTTTCACACTCTGAGTAAGAAAGTTGCAGTGCTGTAAAGTGCTAGTGTAGACAAGCCCTCAGTTTTAGCCTGATTCTGTAGCATCATACTTCAGTCAGCAGGGTTCAGTTCGGGATAGCGTTTGGCCCTAACCCATGCTAATGCCCATTGACAAGAAGTGAGAATTGATTGCATGTGTGTGCAACTTCATCAAAGTTCTCTGGTTGACACAACACACCTGAAACAGAAATGAAAGTTTGTTTAAAATCAGTTATGTACCTTTCTGCCTTTTGCTATTTGAGGCATTCCACAGTTCAACCTTACACTTATGTAAGCTCACCTTCATTGTGCCTACATCCCTGTACACTGAGGAGGCAATCTCAATAAAATAAAATCTCAGCTCACCTGTGAGGTATCTTCATACTGAATTATTCCAAGTCCTTGTGTTGTATTTTCTATCTATTATCTCTGGGATAAATGCCTATTTTGCCAGGTACTGATGCTGAAAATCACTTTTGTTTAGCTAAGTGTGATAACTGCTTTGTGTAGTATATGTTGCGGCATGGAATGACACGCGCACACACACTTACAAAGAAATAAAATGAGTAACTGCTTTTTGTTCTTCTTCTCATGCCACAAATACTGTGCTCAGGCAGATGTCCTCTGCCTGCTGCTGCAAGCCTACCTGTATCCGTGCCATAGCACCGGGAAATGTTTATAGCTTCATTATAGTGGAAAAAGAAGGAAGTATGAGAATGAGTCAGATTTCGAGGCGTGCCTGCAAGTGAGGAAATTCACACGCCTTTTTGTACTGGAAGGTGGAGTGCAAATGTCTCTTTATTTAAAAGTCTTATGCCAAAGGGGAGGGTCTGTTACATATCCTATGATGCAGTGAGTTGCTTTATATCTGTTGTCTGATACATCATCAGGTTCTATCCTGCCATGCACTAACTGTCCATGAGGGCCCTGCTGATACACGCTAACCCGTTTGTTAGGGCTTGTTTACACTTAAAATGCTACAACAGTGCAGCTATGCTGCTGCAGTGCTACAGTGACAACACTACAATGAGAGGGACTGTCCCATCAATGTAGGTAAGCTACCTTCCCAAGAGGAGACAGGTAGGTCGATGGGAGAATTCTCCCACTGTCTACACTGGCAGTTAGGTCAATTTAACTTAGTGACTCAGTGCTGTGGATTTTGCACACCGCCGAGCGACATAGTTATACCAGCCTAATTTCCTAGTGTAGAACCAGTCATTTTAGTGTGCTTTGATGTATCCCTGCTTTGAAATGGTCTGTTCATTAGTGTTAGTGCACAGCAGCAGGGTCAACATGGACATGCACAGCAGGCTAGTGTGGAATAACTCCATCTTTCTGCAAACTACATCTTCATATAGAGAAGCCCTAGATCAGTGGTTCTCAACTGAGGGTCCATGGACCACTGGTGGTCCATGGTGATTTTTTTCAGTGGTCCACATGAATATTGTCCAAAGTCAGATAGTGTGAGCAGGCACTGCCATTAGGCTGTTTTATGCCATGTTCATAAGCATGCAGTGTGTCATCCATAGTGTCTCTAGGACGTGACTGCATTGTGTTGCCAGTAACTTCTGTCTAAGGCTCTGAGCGTCAGTCTAGCTCCCGCTGTCGTGCTGAGTAGTGGTTGTGTTGTTCATACTGTGCTAAATTTGCTGTTTTAGTTTGTTTATAATTTTTGTTGTAAAATGTAAGTTTACACACAATTTTCAACTTCATGTTTGTTAGTTTATTACCCACTTTTTATTTCGTTGTGATGCCCGTATGGGAAATTGTACATGGCCAATGACAATATTCCTATGCTTGTAGCTGCGGGCTGTATGCTTCATAATATTTGTGAAGGGAAGGGTTAAAGCTTCACTCAGGGCTGAATCCCAGAGGCTTAGCGCCTGGAGGCTGTCTGAACACCTGGAGACCAGAGCGATTAGAGGGGCACAGCATGGGGCCATAAGGATCAAGGGTGCTTTGAGGCAGCAGTTAGAAGCTGAAAGCCATTAATATTTGTTGCTGTGCTCGGGATTGCAGTGCTTGAAATGCTAGGAGGTGACTGGTGCACACGATGCAAGAAGTGGCTTTAGCATAACTGTATGTTGCTTTGCAGTGCTCTTTTTGCTTTCACTTAATAGAATAAAGATTGCTTTCAAACCAACATCGTTCTTTTATTGAAAGACAACAACCAGAAGAGAGTCAAACAAAAAAATCCATCAGCAGGGAGGGGAAAGAAAGAATGGGGAAATGAAAGTTTTCAAGAGGAAGAGGGATTCCAGGACGGCTACAGATTTGTGTATGGCCAGAGATCATACCCAGCCTTCTCGTTTGGAGTACGATGCAGCGGGTGCTGTACTTGAGCAGGGCCAAACTGCATGGGAATGGGTGTTGAGAGTAGTAGGCATTGCGAGTCCACAGTGCTGGACTGAGAGGAGGGAGAAGTGGAATACTGCAAGTAAAGAGTGGAGCCAGGAGGTTGATAAGAGTGTGTTCATGGTGTGTGGGGGGGAGTGCGTGGGAAAGAGGTTTTTTGACAGCAGCTGCAGAGGAGGAGGGCAGAGCTGCTCAGTTTGAAGAGGTAGTATTGCCTATAGTGTGTCTGCATGGCACTCCATAACTGGTAAGACCTGCCCCATGGCTTCTTTCTGGTGTGCCGTGTTCTCCTTTCGTTCCCTCTTCTCGCTGTCCCGCCACCCCTTCAATTCCTTTTTCTTGGCGGCGGAGTGAATTGGAACCTCACACATAAAGTCCTCCTTAGTTTTTCTTGGACGCTTCCTAATTCTTTGCAAGTGTTCTGCCGCTGATAACAAAGAGGGAGGCTGTGATCTGAAAGTCATCTCTGTGAAGCCAAAATGCAAGAGTTTACAGAAGCAGTATTGTTTGCAACACAGACAACGCTATTTCAGGGCTTTAAAACACAGCCAGTACTCACACACCTGTCACTCACTGACTGACCCCAGGGAAGCACACATGAACCACAAAATGGTGTGTAGCTGCAAGGGCAGGGTAAATTACTGTTCCTGGACCCTGCTGTACACTGGGCACATGGCTCTGGACACTTGGGGAGAGCCAGCACTGTGTGTGTGTGGGGGGGGAGTTGATAATCATTTCTGTCCTCACACTTTCCACAGGAGGTGATCATTATGCAAGATGTCTTACTGCTGAGGGTGAGCAGGGAATCAAGGGAGGGTCTTCTCCAAGCCTACGGCTTCCGCCATGGCCCCAAGTGGCTAGTCTGTGTACAGCAATGATCGTGTGTCTCTTCCTTTCCCCCCTCCCTCCCGCTGACCGCACAATTACGCAGGAAAGTTACTGTTAATGGGGGAAGAACAAAGCAGCTCTAGTGAGGAACCTGCAAGAATAGATTGCCCAGTATCTCCAGGAGAGTTTCCTGGAGATCTCTGAGAGAGATTCCTGTGAAGTGAGGGAATGTATCAACAGCCTAATCCACTGCTCAAACTAGGCAAGAGGTGGGAGACAAGCCTGGTTTCTGCAATCCTGCCCTCAACAACTTGCTTCAGCAATTCCCAAAATCAGATCCACTTACCACGGGCCTGCTCTCCTGTTTTTGCTTTGCCAAAATCTGACAGCTGTGACTGTCTCTGCTCCTCTGGGGTAGAAAAGAGCTCTGGACTCATGCATCTCTGACCTCCAAGTCCTCCTCTGCCTCTGGTTTCCTCCTCCTGGCTCGGTCCACTCTTGACTGGCACATGAGCCAATGAAATATTCACAGTGGACTTCACAGTGGAGGTGGGGTCACCACTGAGTATCGTGTCCAGCTCTTTGTAGAACCAGCAGCTCGTGGGCACAGCACCGGAGCGGCAATTTTGCCTCCTGCGCCTTGTGGTAGGTGTTCCACTGCTCCTTCACTTTGACCCTACACTGCAATGTGTCCTGGCCATGACACATTTCTATCATGCATCTAGAAATCTGTCTGTAGGTATCATAATTCTGACGCCTGGAGCGCAGCTGGGACTGCACTGCATCCTCTCCCCAAATGCTGATGAGGTCCAGCAGCTTGGCGTTGCTCCAAGTAGGGGATTGCCTGGTGCGTGGAACGAGCATGGCCACTTGGAAAGATGCACTGAGACCGCTGAATGCATCACTGAGCAAACAGGAAGGGGACTTTCAAATTTATAAAGGAATGTATGGGGTAGGGCTGATGGTCAAACTGATGGCCAGAGAGGGGACAACAGGCATTGTGGGACACCTCCTGGAGGCCAATTGCAGCGCTGTAATCATCAGGGTGTCTATACTGGCACTGCAGCTCTGTAGTCCTGGTGCAGAAAGCTCTACGCCTCTTCTTGAGCTGGGCTTTTTAGAGCACTGCATCTGTTTTTGTTCATTAAATGGCTTGGCAGTGTGTACACCTCGGGAGTTACAGCGCTCAAAGCTGCCTCACTGTGCACAAACTTGCCAAAGTTGGTGCAGTGGATGACTTACATTGGCGTGAACAACATTGGAGTGTAGACACTTATGGAGTAGTGTAGACCAGGGCTTAGTGATTCATCGTTGTATTTACCAGTGGGAGATTGAACCTTATGGCTAGGCAGAATAGGATGAGAAGGTTCAAATCCCTTTTAAGAACAATTGAAAAAGCAGACCATTTTTAAAGTGAAGTAACATTTATCAATATCAGACATTTACAGGGCCACCTTTTCTCGTTCCACAACTTTGCATATTCAACACAAATATGTGGGTTTTTTCCCTTACTGATGTCTTTTAAAATAAGTGAATGCTGGTATTTGTGCTTTAGTTCAGGCGTGGATTTCACTGAGACCCTGCTCTCAGTTCCTGATTGAGAACAAGGGAAATATTTAGTAATAACATGTGGCATAGAAGAAATGGCAACAGCTGTTTCTAACAGCCAATTTCTCTGCCTGCTGAAAAGCCAAGAGAAATGCTTACCAGACTTTAGCAAGGGGGTTCTTCCACAAGAGTCCTGGTATCTTGGTATGGGAAAACTGCATAAAGTGAAGCAGGGAGAAGGAGAGGGTGCTGCTGCTTCTCCTTGTAGAGCAGCAGAGTCACAGATGCCAACTTGCTAGAGATGTGGTCAGGCTAGCATCCTCTTGCAGCTGCAGGGAGTTCTGCTTCTGGGCTGGCTGCTTTGCAGTTTAGATTCTAAAATAAATGAACACCAGGGGCAAAATTCTGCCCTTTGCTACACTTATGTATCTCCCCCCAACTCCCTGCACACTTCCAACGGGGCCTGCCTGGGGGAATGAAACTGAGGAATGATTCTGGGCACAAAGCTTGCCATTTCAGAAAACAGGAGAACTTAATTTAACTGACAAATGCAATAATTGCTGTAGGAGAGAGAAGAAAGAAACGTCTGTTGAATTTTTCTGTTTATTTCCTACTAGGTTCAGTGTTCATCTGTCCTTTTATATAATGTGAAACTTTTGTTGGACTACATTGCACATTTCTGTGAAAAAGAGAAGTTGGTTAAAAGACTGCCAGGATTTCATTAAGATGGTGTTGTCTGCCCATGTTTGTTTAAATTGTGTTTTTTCTTGTTGTAAATATGGCAATAAACCCCAGGAAATCAGAGGAAAAGGATGTCCGGTATTACATTCTGTAAAGAGAGCAAACATCCTTGTGAGTTGTCTCCAGAAAAGGCAGAGAAAAATGTTTGTTCTTTGTGTCTTTTTTTGTGTGTTTATTAATATTCTTGTGCCCTTAGGCTCACAACTAACTGACTTACCTGACATTTTAAAAATTAGCTTAAAGATTGCAGCAAAATTTTTTATATTCATCAGCATATTCTAAGTGAAGGCCCATTGGCTTCAGTGGACTCTGTACAGACACAATGGTTTTCCTGAGCGTTGTAAAGTACAACACGGGGCCTTGCTGTGCCCAACCAGGAGCTACTGTTTCTTCTGAACTGATTGGCATTTGCCAACTATCAATATGCATCAGGGTGGATTTGATTTAAATCAAATTGATTTAAATCACTAGTCAGGAAGACTCTATTTAATCACGGGTTTCTACCTAAAAGTGCATTCTTATGGTTGGTATAACCTTAACACACATTCTTCACAACTCAGAGATAGATGTAGGTTTCATTTTTAGAAGGTATACATTAAAATCATTTTTAAAGTGATTTAATCATATTTAGAGTGATTTATTTTGAAAACTCTTCAGATTAGTTTTACAGTTATATCTGAAAATGAATGACTGTTTGGCTATTTCATTTTCCAAAGATAATTGAAGCAGCTATTATGAAGTCATTGGGAGGTTAACTAGCTCCAGTTCATCAGGTTAATCACTAATATTTGGAGAATTTTCTTACAATGCTGTATTAGGAGGAGAACATCACCAGCCAGACATTTCAGTTGTTTTAGTTAAATAAAACAACAACGTTATGTATTTGGGATTTTTTTCTTCAACAGCAAACATAAAATATTTTAACAAAATAACTAAATACAAAATTTCATATGCTTGAACTTTCAAGTTTTTTAAAATCAGGTTTGTTTTTGTTTAAAATTGTTTTAAACAAAAATAGTTAAATACAATATATATATATATATATTTTTTTTTAAAAAAACCAAATTAAAATGACTATGTCAGCCAGGTCAACATGAGAAACTTAAAATATTGGCTTCTGCAGCTAACTCAGTCGTCTTTACCTTAATTTTCCTGTTTGTTGATAACCTGGAAGAGAAAAACAAGATTTCCTGCTTTTTCAGGTCCCAAACGATTTCTCCATTTGGAATGAATTAGTCCAAAGGAAGAAAATATTCTGTATACACCAGCAGAAGAAGATACTGCTGTTAAAAGTGAGATTATCACTTCAGCAATCTCTGAATCCAAGTGCTTAAGTGCATTGCACCAGTTCACTGGTTAAAACATCATCAGCAAACATCTATTTCTTGATTGGCTCTTATTCCCAAACTGGGTCTCTTTTCTGGCCTGCTGCCGTTATAGGTTTTCCCTTCTAGTAAGAGAATGGTATGGTAGATCTCAAATCAATGAAGGCTACACCCAGAAAGACCTCAAGACTTCTGGAATAGCTGCTTAAACAGTTTCACTTTTGTTTGTACTGTCTGTCACTCCCTTCTCACATTTATCTCCGGACTTCTTCTTGTCCAGGTCTATTCTGTCCCCAACAATCTTTTCTATTCATTGAATTTTTTCAAACTTTGCACTTTTAGAGAGAGGTAAGGGATTGACTGTGTGTGCAGACATTTACAGAGGGACAATAGGGTTCAGGTCTGTTACTTCTTACCTTTCCTTCTTTCCTTATTTGCTGTTAACAAGCGTGTTATCTCCGGAGAGACAAATCTACAGTTTGAGAACTGCAAAACTAAGCATGTCTGATGGTATCTTTTAGACTAGTAGTTCCCAGGCTGGGGTACGTGAGCGCTTGGGGGTTTGTGAAATGTTACAGGGGGTTCTCAGAGCTGGGGGGAATTCCCTAATAGTGGACAGAGCTGTCCCTAGGAACCCCGAGCAGCACAGGGCCAGCAGCCCGGAGCCCCTGGACTTCCAAGAACTAAGCAGATCAAAGCAAGCATATCTGTCACACTGAGGAGATTTCAACTTCGACTCCTTGTAAGAAATGGAAACGGAAGTGGATATTGTTTTGCTGCTTTTAAAATTAAATAGGCAGCTAGTGTTTTTAAAATTATTATGAAGAACGCATTTAAGCTTTGTTGTAACGTGTGTAGTTTGCCTGGACTGCTCAAGTCCTGAATGCTTGTGTAGGAGGAACTCTTTGAGTTGGCTTCTTAAATACCTTCGTGCTGTTTCACATCTGATACTCCTTGATGAAACATAGGAGCCTTGTCTTATAACAATTCAAAGTGATACAAGCTATGAAAGTGAGATCTTGGAAGAGTGTTGCCATTTGCATAATATAATAAAAATACTGTAAATATAAATAATTAATAATAAGTAGTATGTAATAAATTTGTTTTTATGATATGCTTTATATTTCCTTCACCGCTTTTATAATTTATACTCAGGTAAAGGAGAAAACTCCTGGAAATATTCATTTTTAGGAGAGGGGTTCATGAGACTTGACATTTTAGTGAAAGGGGTTCACAGGTTGTTAAATTTTGGGAACCATTGTTCTAGACTGAGCACTGTGTCCCACTGAGTAGAAAGAAAGAGTATCCTAAATAATCTATACAGAAGCCCCATAAAATTGCGTCTCTAATCCATGAACTATTGGAACTCATTTACAAAACTTTTCTTAAACATTACTTGAATATATTGTCTCCTACTATAGAATTAGAATTTATAATCCCTATTCCATGATGAGAGATCTTTGAGCTATAATGTATCTTAATTAAAACCATCTTTTAAATCATCTCTTAGATAAAATGCTTTTTGAGGAAAAAAAATCTATCAAAAAATTCCGATTTAAATAAAACAATGGATTTTTTAAAACAAATAATTGATTTTTATCCATCTTGTATGCATACCAGTACGAGTACCTCAGTTATTCATAAATAGGCCCCTGTTCTGTATTTTAATAATGTAAGCCCTGTGCGCCATTGATGTCTGTTGCTCATGCAAGTGGGAGTGCTTTTACCATGTGACCTTACACATTTTGGAGCTGTTCAGTGTGTGGTTTAGAGGAGGGGTTCACAACTGCTGTGGGTCTCCTGCTGGTGGTACGTGAACTTGATGTTCCATCAGTTCATTTCACATCCCTTTTTTGAGAAGGTCATACATGAACCAATGAAGTTTGCTATAGATGAGCAGTCCCCATACAAACTTGAATGTGAAGCTGTCTGGTATAACTGAGGGTTCAATATTAGAGACTGCTTTCTGTACTGATTTAAAACAAAAAAAGGCAAGGAAAGAAGAGTTGCAGGAAATCTTACATTTTGTCCTCTAATCATCATGATGTGTTTATATACTACATCAGGGCCTGGTATTTGAAGACCACTCACTGTTTCGAGATGCCCTCCTCTCCGCCTCCTCTGCGATACCAAAACACGACAGATGTGTTGAGAATGGAGTGATGTCCCCAACTCTTGAATTTCCTTGCTCGTTTGTTATTTCAGCATGGTTTTAGTTACTTGTATCCTGTGTATATATAGCACATACTCTCTGCTGTCGCTGCTTGCTTCAAAATCCCTTTTGGTACCATTTGTATCATGCTGCAAGTCTAGTAGAAGTACTTGGTTGAGGTTCCAGCACTGTCCTTAACTCTGCCCCAGGCAAGGAGGGGAATTTAGTTGACACAGAAGGAGATTTTAGTCCTCCCAGTTGTGTCTGTTACAATCACATGACCTTTTGTTGTGTGATATTACCTGCACCTACCTTTCTTGCCTGTGTAAAGAGTATGGGTTCTCCTAGGCCTGTTTTAAGAATGGATGGTCTGTTCCATATCCTTCAGGAAGACCTGAAAAAAGTATATCTTCATCTTGTGTCTGGAGTGTGTCATTTCTGGATGATATTGGGAGTGGGATAAGGAGCGTGCTGGTGGAAAGGAGAAGGTTTTCGTGTAGGGTGTAGATCACATGAGTTATAGTCATAAATCAGGAGTCTCATGTGTTCAGTATTGTACAAACACAGAACGAAAAGATAGGGCCTGCCATCAAGGTACAAGACAAGAGACAACAAACAGTTATGGACAGAGAGACAAGGTAGCACAAGACAACAAGAAATGTTGTCTAAATAGACACCGCAGACACAGGGTAGGGGAAGGGGTAGTTCACACAAGCCGAGTGAACAATATGATGACAGAACAATAGTTCTACAAGTTGTTTTTTGTGTTTTTGTGGATGTGGGTGTGTGTGGGCTGAAAAAATGACAAGGGCAGGGGAAGAGACAGTAGAAAGGGCAGGTGTGGAGTGAGGCTGATACAAAGAGACTGTGAGAAGGGAGGAGTAGGGTTGGAGCAGAGCAGAGACAGAGAACAGTCTCTGTAGCTTTGACAGGAATGTCCAAAGGTCACAGCTTTGGCTGCTTCTGGTCCTTCCATTGTTAGCAGAATCAGGGTCATAAACTGTTAGCTGAATCTGGTCCAGAATTTAAATTTTATAAATGCTAGGATGATAGAAATATTTCTACAGATTGCTTTTTCTTTAAATTCCAGTGAAAACTTTTTTAAAAAAATCATTCCTTGCAGTGTTTGAAACCCAAACATTGCAATGCCCAGACTCTGAAAGTGAAACTATAAACAAAAGTGAAACTGGCTTAATGGTGATTTTTTGTTCACGGTGAAAGAGGCAATAAACAAAATAAATATAAATGACTTAAATAGTAACAAGAAAGTTGGAATTTTAAAATTCTTCCACTTTTTCAATAATCTATGGTATTATTAGGAATATTGTAAAACAGATGTTTGCTGACCATGTTCAACAGTATCCCCTTATTTTTATTAGATCGAGCAATAAAGTATTTCTGATCCAGCATGGTGAGAAATCATGAGTCAGGAGCCAAATAATCCTGGGATTGAGTGATTTTAAAAATCAGGATTTTTAAAATTTGAGTTCTTTTTATTTGCCTTTAGGGTTCACACTTTCAAATTTATTCTCTGCAGCCATGAGGGCTAGATTTTATTTTTTAATTAATACTGAGATTCTCATGTAATCAGATGGTTTCTAGGACATAATCAGATGTTTCTAGCTGGGACTTTAAGGAAAACACCAAATATTGTGAACCTTGCAGTAAAATCATGAAAACTGGCAATGTTGGGAATAGGAAGTGAATCCGCCCTCATGAGCCTTATTTGATGTTCATAATTGGCAGAGGTGGAGCTGTGGCTTTCTTACACTGGGAATACTGTTTTGAATGTGCCTGTCATTTTGTGCAATTTTCTGTATGTTAAAAACAAAATGCTTGCTCTTCAGAAGTATCTGATTGAACCAAGTAGATGAGGGACAAACTTAACCAGAGTCAGGGAACAGTCTGTCTCAGCCAAGCACACCTCTGCTTTCAGATCCAGCACTGACATTGCATACTTTAGTGTTAGAGCTTCTTTCACACAAGCAAATCTTACTCTGATACATTCCACATACTAAAAAAAATAGGATGAGAGGCAAAGAGTAGGTAAATAACAGAAGATTTAGCTACATAACAAATTTACGCTAGTGTAACCTAAACGGTGAATTAAGTTAAACAGACAAAGACTCTTAATTCAAAATAAATGTGGTCCGACAGATATTTGTATTGGTTTAACTAGACTGGGTTAAAAATTGATTTTAAGTTTGAACCAGTGCAACTTCCCTGCGAGGACAAGGCATAACCGTGGTTGTGTAGTGTAATTACAACCTGCAAAAAATACGGTATGATATGACTGTGGGGTTTTGTGTTTTATTCTGAAAAGTGAACAGTATAGTACATCTTATTCAGCAGAAACATTTTCAGAAATGGACGCAGTCACTGGTGTGATGAGCTGGAAAAATGTGCATCTTCCTAAGTAAATGGCAACTGCTTCCCACCCAAGTCTGAAAGGAAGATAATTATTTCTTTAATGTTAAATGAGTTTAAAATAATTTGGATTAAAGCTGTTTGACCCTTGCCTTACTCTGCACGTAAAAAATTTAAAAATTAGATTATCCCTTGTAAATTGAAAAAATATTATCACAGAAGAATCTGTGCAAGCCTAATAAAGAGTTAGAAAGAAACATATTTATTACAGTTGGTTGAACTGAACCTGGACTTTGCTAGTGAGTTCTTCCTTTCACATGTTGCTTGAGGCGTGTCACACAGTAGTCATGAGTCAGCTCACATTCCCTTTGTGGTGTATTCTTTTCTAATCAGCCAGGTGGCAAGCAGAAGGAAAAAACAACTTGGATGCTAGGACGTGCTCCAGGTCTGTTATGAAAAGGGTTGAACTGAAATACTTTTCTCTGGATTGCCAGGTTGCTAAAAGTTAAGTAACCTAGAATGTTTCAAGAGGAGGATTTCTGAGTAAAAAACAATTTTTTTTTTAAGCAGTGTTACTGCAAAGCACCAGTGCACATTTAGTGTAGAGGAAGATATTTGTTCATTAATCTAGTTCCTGGGCTACAAAAGTTGTCTGGGAAGACATCTAAATGCAAGGAGAGGGTGGGAATATTAGAAGATGAGACACTTGGTAATTGTCACGTTTTAGAATACTTTCTCCAGTCAGTCCATCTTAATTTACGATCTTGTCCTCTGTGATAGGCTAAGACTGGGCAAGCCGGGCCAGCTTTTGACCTGGAGACCACCAAACTGCTGAGGTGCTGCATGCACTGTTCACTCTGAATCAGTAGTTAACTACCATCCCAGCACAGTGCTAGAAGACACTTTGCTGTTAGAGTGGCTCTCTTTGGATGAGAGAGAAAAACCCATGCTCCTGACCTTCTGTGACAATTGAAAGTGCCCAGTGTATCAGGAGTTAAGCATGTTAAATCCAGTGTCTTGGCCCTATTCCCATTTGTTCGGGCAATTACATTGGGCTAAATCCATCCCTTCTGTAACTCAATTGATTTCAGCAATGTTATACTATGGAGTGAATGTGGATCTTTCCCCCTGCCTTCTGCACCTTCATGTAGACGGATTATTTTTCTTTTCTTCCTGTCCTAAACTACTGTGTAGGCTTGCTGGTTCTGTTAAGTGATTGCCATGTTCCACTTAAGATGAATGGGGTGTGTGTGTGTATGTGTGTGTAGATTGTTAAAGACTTTGAGATTCCTCTAGATAAAAGGTTCTGTAAGGTAGTTAATCATTTAAAACTAATAAATGAGGAAATGGGGGAAGTTTAAAAAGTGTTCAGTGTTGGCCTAATCTTGTTCTGTTTGGATTCAATGGTAAAACTCCCTTTAAAATCAATGAAAAAAGAGTTAGGGCAATGCTGAGTGCTTTTGGAAATACCGCCCCAAGAGAATAATATTTATTTATGTAATTTATCCATCGTATTATTTCGGTACTTTAGATTTATAAGAAAAGGCTCCAGACTTGTACAATGATTCCAGCCCAGCTGTGACTGATACTGTTAGGGAATTCGATCAGTATGTGCTACTGCAGCTGTGATTCTACAGTGCAGAATGGGTGCTCTTTATCATTAGAAACAATGATTTTTTTGGGAATTAGTCTAAATTTAAAGAACATTTGTGA
Source organism: Dermatemys mawii (assembly GCA_007922305.1). Classification (NCBI taxonomy): domain Eukaryota; kingdom Metazoa; phylum Chordata; order Testudines; family Dermatemydidae; genus Dermatemys; species Dermatemys mawii. The sequence continues at coordinate 8,134,485 of ML677334.1, read as the reverse complement.
CTCTTTAAAAATTCATCATTTTGTTTGTATTAAAGTATAATGGTAGTTCTACAGTGTCAACAATATGGCACTGTAGTTATTATGTCATTAACGGAAGGATTTTTTTTCTATCTTATTTGTTATGATGGTGTAACTAAAGTAGCCAGCAGATAGGTGAACTAATATTGCCTGGTGAGTCTCGAGTCTCCTGGAGTTGATGGCCACTTCTGAAATCCATCAATCAAGGAAATTGTGTGTGGCCATAAAGAAATGTCCACCAGTAATAGGTGTGTTGAAACCAACCAAAACTGGTATGCAACATGTCTATCTGTATCTTTTTCTGTGTGTGGGTAATACACACACACACACACACACACACACACACACACACACACACGTGTGTGTGTGTGTTTCCGTGAATAGTTAAGTTTTGTTTATGAAGGGAATTCATTGTCAATAAAGAATGAGAAAATAAAACTTAAAAAAATTACAGTTGCTTGTATGTTGCACATGTTAGGTATGAAATGATGTTTACATTCACTGGGTTAGCAGGGAAAGTGAAGATTATTCCATTGCCTTTTAAAACCGATAATATTGATAGTAGTATTTTGAAATACACCCTAACAACTCTATTTTATACAGTGTGTTGTACAGCTATCTCTAATTACTGAAACAGAAGGATCTGGCTTCCTGTCAAGATTAATCAACAGCTGTTACTTGGGTCTCATGAGCAGGAGAGCTGGTACTTTGATCTTGTGAGGGGCGAAATCACAAAAAATGACAGTTAATTCCCAAGGATGCCAATATCCATTTTAAAAAAAGAAAAGCCTTATCATCTAGGGAGCGAAAGTCATTTCACCCAGGGAAAGATATTGGATCCTTACTGCAATGCCCTCTGTCAAACTTTATTCAACATCTTAAATATTTTGAAAGGCATATGGCCCCATTCATCAAGGTGCTTAAACAATAGATTGTAAATTCCTTGGGGCAGGGACTGTCTTTTGTTCTGTGTTTGCACAGCACCTGGCACAATGGGGTCCTGGTCCAAAACTAGTGCTCCTCCATGCTACAATAATACAGACAGTAGCAGTAATACTATGTGCCTAACTTTAAGTGTGTGAGTAGTTCCATTGAGCTTGAAGTTCTTAAAGTACCTTACTAACTCAGGGCCTGTGTGAGGTTTTCCCATGAGAGGGAGTCACGCCATTTTGTCTCTTTTCAGTGTCTTCACAGACTTCAAATTGAGTTCTCCTTCCCCCTCCTGTCAAATGTCAGTGAAATATTGTTTGTGGAAAGGTAATGCATATTGTGCACTAGGGTCAATGGATTTTTCCAGAACTGAAATTCTGGAATAATCATTTATTTTCCTGTGGTAGCGTGCATGGTTCTGCTGAAATAGTAGCTCAGATTTTAAATAAATAACATTGATTTAATACTGTACCTTGCATAAAAGTGCAAATTCTTCCTGTGCTTTCATCAGCAAAGCGATTCAGGAAACATAAACTGGGAATATTAGTACTACTAGGAAGGAAATATGGAGCAGACAAAATGGCTAAACTAAATGGCTAACGCTAAAAGTGGTATAAAATACATAAAGCATATTGTAGACAAATTGTGTAAAATGTCCACTAAATTTGGTTGCTTGTGTTCTTCGGTCTCTAGCTTGACATACACCTGGAAGCTTGATTTTTTCGAAAAGCTGAGCACTCACAACTTGAATTTGAAGTCAGTGGGAGCTAAGAATATTTGGCATGTGAAATCCTGGTCCCATTGAAGTCAATGGAAGCTTTGCCACTGACGTTCAGCAAGGCCAGAGTTTCACCCAGCATCTCTGAAAATCGTACCACCTAGATGTCTCAAGTTAGATATCCCAAATGGAGACACCTAGAATTGGAGGTCTCTTCTGGAAATATATACCTTTCTTGTTAACCAGAGCAATCTACTTTATTAGGTTAGTATTGTTTGGGGGAAAGGGGAGCTGTTAAATTATGTTTCTTTGAAATGTTGCCAAGTCAGTAGTTTCTGGCTGGAAAACTCCTGAAGTTGTAGCTCCTTCACCAGTCTGTGTGAGAGGTGGTAGTCGGGAAGAATGGAAGGCAAATATGCTTTCTTGGGCAGGATTTTTTTTTGTTTGTTCTTAAACTTGTAACTTAACCCAATTAAAGTTGCAACATTTCTCTCTGTCAGATGTAGCATTTGTAGTCAATTTATTGTGTGGTGCATAAACTAGAAATCTCTGTATGCCTCTGACGTATATGACTGCTCCTGTTCCCTTGCCAAGCATAAAAACAAAAACAATTAGGCTGATTAGTGAATACTGTACAGCTTAAAGTATAGTCAGCACTAGCCTAAATTTAAAGCAGTTTGAAAATATAGTGTCAATAAATCAACTGGAATTAACATGTAGATGAATGGCATTTGGCGTGGATCTAAAAGCAATTACACATATAACATACTATATAGTAACATTTTAGTTACTGTGTAAGCAAAACATTATAATAGTCAGTGTCATTAATACAGTGGCTCAATAGGTCACATACTTGTTGTTTTCCACAGTAGCCTGTATGCTCACAATTGTCCTTTCTTTGAACAAATAACTTTGGACTTGTTGAAGGTTGGTCTGTCGTCAGTGAATTCAAATACAGTGATTGGCTAGTTTCATGAGTTGTAGAACATATCTTTCCCATACAAAGGATCTAAGAGCTGGAACTTTTATCCTGACAGTACATAAATAAGAAAGTATGGGCCATATTTATATTCCATAGTAAAATATGCTAGATAATCTGCACCCCAAACCTCTTAAAGGACGTGATCTGCAGATGTGCAATTTACAAGCCAAGAGGTAAAACCAATAATAAAAGCTATTTTGGAAATGGCAACGTACAAAATCTTATTGGTAAAAGGCTGCTTTTGTTTTTTCTTTTTTCTTGCTGCTCTGTGGAAATGTATTTGCTGGTTATAGAAATGGTTGTGATGGCCCTCTTCTATGAATGCTATTAAAAACATTTTAATAGTCTCATTTAACTGAAATAAAAAAACACTAGGCTCTAATCCAGTGAGTAGTATCTGTAACGCAAATGTATGTTTCATGGCTTTATTTTTCATGTTTATTTTGCCATAGAATAACAGACTGGCAGTATGTCAAATTGCATATTAGGGAGCTTTATAGTAACAAAGTTGTCTGTTGTTTTTCATCTAAAAATAAGTTTGGAACAATGAGTGATAGCATGTGCATTCACCAGATCCCTTCCTTGTCTGAGTCAGTTCTTTGGATACCAATACGAGGCTGACCAATAGCATGCGATGCTGATATCCCAACCGATGTAGAAATGGGCAGTTTCTAATTATCAGCATACATTCATAACTGTCCCAAAGACCTTTGGATTAAAGCAGTTTGTATTTCTGCTTTTTTCCTCCTTCAGGGGAAAATATTGCTTGTATGGATCAGCGCAAAAACCCTTCACTTCAACCTTTGGTAGTTTCTTTCTCTCATCAAAGTGAAGTGAGCACCCATGGTCTTGAAATTGTTCTTCTGAATGGAGGTGCCGGAGATATTGACAGGCACCAAACCAGTGTTCCTCAGGGTATGGTTACACTTACAAAATTATAGCGCTATTGCTTATAGCGCTCGCCTTATACAACAGTAATAATAGCGCTATTGTATGTCCACACTGAGATGCTCCAGCGTTATAGCATGGCCACATTTGCGGCACTTAATATGGCATTAAGAGCAGCGCATTAGGGCATGTATCCCACAGTACACCTCTTCCTGATCTGGCGCAATGGCTTGTGGTAGGGGGGGCGTCACTTGCGGGGCATTCTATATCCTGTTTGAACTACCCATGATGCTTTTTGGCATATCCCAGCAATCCCTGTGTTTCCTTCCACCTCCGGCGCCATCTTTCAAGGGTTTCAGCAAGGCACGCTCCGTCTTCCATTGTCGAGTGCTGCAATGAATCCAGAACTGCTGAGGGACATGCTGACGACTGTCGCCAGCACATCTCTGTGTGCAGTGGAGTTATTCCTTGACATGCAGGATGACAGTGATGATTCTGAAGACGAGATCGAAGCGGTGAATGCATTCGACACAAAGCTTCTTGTCTCATTAACAGACATGCTCACGGCTGTTGAACGCCGCTTCTGGGCACGGGAAACGAGCACAGAGTGGTGGGATCGCATCGTCATGCAAGTCTGGGACGACGAGCAGTGGCTGCAAAACTTTCGAATGAGAAAAGCCACTTTCATGGGACTGTGTGCTGAACTCGCCCCTGCCCTGCGGGGCAAGGACACCAGACTGAGAGCTGCCCTCCCGGTGGAGAAGCGGGTGGCTATCGCGATCTGGAAGCTGGCTACACCAGACAGCTACCGATCGGTGGCCAACCAGTTTGGGGTTGGAAAGTCGACCGTTGGAGTTGTGCTGATGCAAGTGTGCAGGGCCATTAATCGCATCCTGCTATGAAAAATCGTGACTCTGGATAACGTGCATGACATCGTGGCTGGCTTTGAAGAAATGGGTTTCCCTAACTGTGGAGGGGCGATAGATGGGACCCATATACCCATTCTGGCGCCCGCCCACCTAGCTGAGGAGTACGTTAACCGAAAGGGGTACTTCTCCATGGTTCTCCAGGCGCTTGTGGATCACCGTGGGCGTTTTACTGACATTAACGCTGGCTGGTCTGGAAAGGTGCATGACGCACGCATCTTCCGCAACACCGGCCTGTTCATGAAGCTGCAAGCCGGGACTTTTTTCCCAGACCAGAGGATCCCCGTGGGGGAAGTGGAAATGCCCATAGTGATTCTTGGTGACCCTGCTTACCCTTTAATGCCCTGGCTCATGAAACCGTACACAGGGAGCCTGGACAGCAGTCAGGAAAGGTTCAACTACAGGCTTAGCCGTTGTCGAATGACTGTGGAGTGTGCTTTTGGGCGTCTCAAGGCGCGCTGGCGCTGTCTTTATGGGAGGCTAGACTTGGCCGAGGGTAGTATCTCCGCGGTTATTTCCGCATGCTGTGCCCTACATAATCTTTGTGAGCGGAAGGGCGAAGGCTTCACTCAGGCATGGTCCTCTGAGGTTCAACGCCTGGAGGCCACATATGCCCAGCCAGAGAGCAGGGTTCTTGGAGGGGACCAGCGTGAGGCTGTTAGGGTCAGGGAAGCCTTGAGGGAGCATTTTGAGGCTGAAAGCCAGTTCTAAAGTGAGGTGCAGATGGAGGGAGGGAGGGAGGGAGCATTCTTTTAACAGGAACAGGCATTTGCTTTTCTGTAGCCTGTAATAATGTATGTACACTTAATAAAGAAACTAATTTATTAAGAAGACAATTCATTTATTGAACAGGTACTTTGGTTGCTGAAAGAAAATATTGTGATGCATGTGAGGGGGAAGGCAGGGGAGGTGCAATGGGGGTGTCGTGGGGTCAGTCAGAGATCGGAGTATGTCCGGGTCTCTGAGTCTCCAGTGCCCTCACAGTGGCCATGTCCCCTGAACCCCATTTGCGGTGGCCAGTAAGGCATGTTATTAGGGGTAGACTGCAGTGGATAATGGTCTGGGGTCTGGGAGTTGTTCGGTGAAGACAGAGGGGTTGGAGGCAGCTGTGGGTGGTGATAACCATTTGGCTGATGATAGTGGCCTGGAGGGTACAGAGGCAAAGAAGGGGAAGGGAGTTGGGGCAAATGATAATTGGGGTGGTGGGTGCGGAGCTTCTCCTCCTGAAGGGTGACAAGCCGCTGCATAGTCTGCAATTGAAGCTGCAGTAATGAGAGCAGCTTGTCGGTGCTTTTCCGGCGGTGAATCGCGTTCTCCTTCCGCGCCTTCTCCCTCAACTTGCTCTCATTCTCCCTCCACCTCTGTGCAACTCGATTCTCCGTTACAGCCTGTTGCATTACTTGCTGTACAAGATCCTCTTTGCTCCTTCGCGGCCGCTTCCTCAGTCGCCTGAGCCTCTCAGCTGTTGATAAGAGCGATGGCGAAGGGGTGAAGGACGACCCTTCTAAAATAAAAAGATACATTTCACAGTGGTTCCCTTGTAAAGAGCAGACATGCCTATCATTCCCCCGCATTCCCCGTTTGCCTGTCCCGCAGACAGCACAGATACAGCAACGGAGCCCCTGCCATGGTGAGTGGACTCCAGAGGCAAGGGAAATGATTTTTTCCCTGCCCTGAAAAGCTGTGCCGGGGGAGGGGGTGGGGAGTGCCGGTAAGTGGCAGGAGCCCTACTCTGAACACTGTTCCAACATTCTCCGTAGGTGTTTGTCCTGGAAGATATCTCGTTGCTTCGAGTCACTGAGGAGCAAAGGGAAGGGATTTTATTAAGATGCGGCTTCCGCCCAGGGCCATATGCAGCGTGCCTCTGTGCAGCAATGCTCCCCCCACCCATTGTAGCACAGTGGCAGGGACTAGTGACGGGGACCGGGACGGGGACCACGCTGGCTCTCCCGGGAAACCTGCGCAGGCGCATTGCAAGCGCTCTTATTGAGACCTTTGAAGAGGTTACTGATGATGACTACTGCGAGGTGATAGACTACATCAATGCACTATTCCACATGTAGGCAAGCATGCAAGCATCCCCTTCCACCCCAAGCTGCCTGCCTTCCCCATAGAAAAGCAGCTTTACCTCCGCAATGCACTGCTGAGCTGGCCCCTGCAACCGCCGGACGCTGTGGCTGGCCGCCCTCCTCCTGGCTTTAGAGGAGAGCTCCTGGCTGCATGCCCCCCTGCCCTCCTCCTGGCTTGAACAGAGCTCCAGGTGGAATGCCCCCCTCATCCCTTTCCACCCCAAGCTGCCAGCCTTCCCCATAGAAAAGCAGCTTTACCTCCGCAATCCGCTGCTGAGCTGGCCCCTGCAACCGCCGGACGCTGTGGCTGGCTGCCCTCCTGGGTTGAGAAGAGCTCCTGGCTGCATACGTCCAGGGACTCCTCCGTGCCCTGGATCGCTGCTGCCTCGTCCTCATCCTCCTCCTCTTCTTCATCCTCCTGCTCTTCGTCCTCCTCCTCACCCCCCCCCTTCACTGGTGGGCTAGGAAGTGTCCGTGGTGGTCGATGGAGTGACCGTGGGATCACCACCAAGTATCGCGTGCAGCTCCTTATAAAATCTGCAAGTCACCGGGGCTGCCCCGGAGCGGCCGTTTGCCTCGCGGGCTTTGCGATACGCATTCCTAAGCTCCTTTACCTTAACACGGCACTGCAGAGTGTCCCGCTCATGGCCTCTTTCTGCCAAGGCCCGTGATATCTGCCCATAGGTGTCAAAATTCCTGCGGCTAGACCGCAGCTGAGACTGAACAGCCTCTTCCCCCCAGCAGCTGATGAGGTCCAGCACCTCACTACTGCTCCATGCTGGGGATCGCCTATTGCGAGGAGGCATGGCACGTGGAGTCACGATGATCAATCTGAATGATCACCTGCAACGATTCCCTGAGACCACGCCACGCAATCAATCTGATCAATGAGAATGATCACTTGCAAGGGTTCCCTGAGAGCACGCCACGCTTGGCTGGAGCAAACAGGAAGGGGATTTTCAAATTTCCCTGGAACTTTAAAGGGCGGGTCTGACGTGTGGTCACCTGAGGACAGGACAAAAGAGTTTGCAAGTGATGACCAGAGTGGCTCAAACAGGAATTATGGGACAGGCCGGAGGCCAATTAATACGCAGTGGGTGTCCACATTCTTCCTGTAGCGCTACAGCAGGTGCGCTACAGCCCTTATTCCGCATGAGGAGGTGGATTAATAATAGCGCTATAACTCCGCGGTTATAGCGCTATTAGTGCCTTGCCAGTGTGGACGGAGAGTAGGTTATAGCGCTCGTGGGGGCTTTATAGCGCTATAAAGTGCCAGTGTAACCATGGCCTCAGTCTCATTTAAACATGATGGAAACCCAAGAAGGAAAAAAATTCAGTTATGTGTAAAAAGTTCAAATGAAAATGTACCTAAAAATTTTAAATGGAGCTTACCTTTGGTAAGATTTATTTTAAAAACTCTTGATTCTGAGGTAGGAAGAGATGTCTGTTTTCTAGCCAAAGATAGTCCAGTGAGATTTCTGTGTCGCTACCCCTTACGTGTCATGGACTACTGTATAAGGTCTAAACCATGGGTACTCAACCTGGGTCTGGGGGGATCAATTCACATGCCCTTGTGAAACTAGTTTGTGATCCCAAGCTTGGGTACATCCGCCTTTTCTTTATGGCTAGATATAAATGGTGTACGTTTGTCCAGATTTTTTTTCTAATTTATGTTTTAGCATGGAATGGAAAATTTTGAGAAATACTTATCCTGAAAACACAAAACAGAGGTGCTGCATCCTAAAGCATATAAATCAGTTGCACTTAGTAAATGATTTTGAATGCATATGAATGGGTTACAACAAATTTACAAGAGGTATTTTTATTTTTCACACCTTTAAATCTGATTCCAAGACATTACTTGCAGAGTGTGCCAAATTTTGCTTGGTAATCCAGAAATATTCACAATGGGCATTTTAAATGACAGGCTGAAATTTTCCTCCTCCTCTTATGAGAAAACGATTTGCACACAGAAGTAAAGGGATACATGATGTTGGTAAATATTTGTTTTGGCAAATGTTGCAGGTTTGTGCTTGTAAGTCAGACAGTATTCTTTCAGAGGAAATGACAAATCCTGCAAAAGTGCATGGTCCTGATTCATCACCGTGAATTGCTCCAACTGTATATGGGTGTGACTCCAGTTAATTTCAGCAGAATCGTGCTAACATAAAGCTAAAGTAGTGTTGTGGTGAATCAGAATGCAAAGGTGTGTTTATGTAACATAATTTGTGCTCAAGCAGCTTCTTTCACAGCAGTGTTCTCAAATCACTTTCCTGATATTAAGCCTCACACCACTTTTATAACCTAGGTATTATTCTTGCTAGACTGAGGGACGAAACTAAAGTGGAAAGGATCATTACATGCCCAAGGGCGTGCACGCTGTCAGTTGCGGATGAGTCCATGCTGTGAATTCTAACCACATTACTGTCAGTCTCTATATCTATGTTATGTCTTAGATATGGCCAGATTGTGTAATTCGTACACTTTGGGTACTGCTAAATCACACATCACCACAGGGGAAACTTCAGGAGTCTGTGTTTGGAGGCATAATCCCTCCCAGAGTTTTAGCTGGTGCAGAAGAAATATATTTACCTGGTCCTTCAGGGAGTATGCTCCTTTCTTTGTGATGGCCAGTTTGCAGGCCTAGCATTTGTCCTGGGAAAAGGTTTATGGACCTTCCTCTTTCTTGTTCCCCTTGTGGTAGTTTGGACTTTTGGTGACAGAGAGAAAAGTCTCTTTACTTCAGTGGGTAAAGAGACTGCAATTATGAATGGCCTATTGTGGGAAAGACACTTAGTGCTCTTCTTTTTCCAGTGTTCTCACACAGGGGCCAGTGTAATCGAGGTATGTGCGTATGTCTACCCTGTCTCTGTGTAAGGGCAGTTTAAAGCAAACAAAAACCATGAATGTTAAAATGCCACTTAGTGAATTGGAGAAAACAGCCATGCTTCCTAGGCAGCAGCTGTCTGCTAATAACTGAATTGACCCAGCTGACAAGCAGCTGCACGTGTCAGTTTTATCTTTTGAGCTACAGCTATCTTCATATCACACTGTCAACAGTGAAGACTGTTTCGATCCAAAGGGTATGGGTCTGTATGAAAACAATAAGCATGTATATGAGCAGCACGGGCTGGCTTTGTGGGGTCGTTGTGTTGGCAGAACCTGTTCTTACTGATGGTGACGAATGTACTTCTAGCAATAATGTGTCGGAAGTTAACATAAAAAGGCCTTTGTCCTTTGCATTTGGAGTGCTCCCATTTGTAGTAATGATGAGAAATATTGCTCAATGACAAGCCTGTTTTCTTCTAAGTTGTGTCATCACTCTTGAATTGGAATGAGCATTACACTGATCTATAAGAGAAAAATAACTTTCATGGGAATATTTTGTACAAACCGATACTTTTTTAGTTACCTTGTTGGCTCTTACAGAAATGTTAAGTGGGAGAAAACCCTAAGATAAATGACTATTGTGCTGCAGTACTAAAGTTGGATAGATCTAAATGTTACGCAAACCACATGACTTTCAAATGTCCAGAAACATAGCTGTTCTCAGAGGCAAATAAACCTACCATCCTCCCCTGAAAAGGCAAAATAGAAGGTGCTCCCAAGTCATCATTTTAGGGCCTGATCCTGCCGGGGCTAAACGTACGTGAGCACTTAATTCCTTGTAGGAGATGCCCATAGGGTTGGGCAGTTACAGAGCTTTAGGACCTGATCCAAAGCCCATTGAAGTCGGTGGGAGTCTTTCCGTTGTCTTCAGAGGTTTAGTTAAATCTTTAACAATCACTCAGGAGTTGTCTACACTTGAAATGCAACTGCAGCACAGCTGTGCTGCACCAGTTTACACCAATGGCACAGCTTTTTTGTCGGTGTAAGCAATCCACCTCTCAAGAGATGGTTGCTAGGTCAACAGAAATGTTCTGGCAATATAGTGCTGTCTATGCTGAGGGGAGTTAGATCAACCCAGATTCATCATTCAAGGGTATGGATTTTTCACATCTCTGAGTAACATAGGTCGATTCAGCTAACTCTTTAATGTAGACCAATTCCCTCGCCCCTTCTTTCTTCCTTTTGTCACACCCCTTTCCCAGTCCCCCAGTGTAAGGAGAGATTTTTGAAATGTCTCAAATGCAGTTGACGTGAAGGGTGTGGAAGAGCAGTGCCTTCAGGAAAGGTAGAAAATGAAAGCACAGGGGGGTTGCCAGCTCTGGGGAAAACCCTTAACTTGGGCTGTAAACTTAAACACCACTTTGATGTAGCTTCATGTGTGTTAACCCATAAGGCATACGACTCAGTGATTTGGCTCCAGCTAGTTTTGCGGACAATAAAGGGAGCATTGTAGTCTAAATATCCCACATTTACCGTTTGAGTAGAAATTGTCCAATATTCACTTGGAAATGATCTTGTTTCATTCTCTTACTTGCCTACTTGGACTAGACCTTTGCTTTGTGTCTTGTTTGGCAAATGTTTCCAAGAAAAATATTTCAACTGAACTAATTTGTGTTTGTTGCCAATGTACACCCACCTTCTAAAATCTGAATGTATTTGTTTGTTCTAGGGATCACGGGTCTGGTTGCGAGAAAATGGTCAGCATTATCCAAGCACTGTACATTCCTGCGCGGAGGGAGTTGTTGTATTCAGGACAGATTACGGTCAGGTAAGATGCTACTTTTAATCTTTTCTATCACTGTTTAGAAAATAAAGAAGACACCCAATGTTTTCAAAAAATGTATACAGTGTTAAGGCAGTTGATGAACTCTGGGGAATTGGGATATAAAAATGGTGCTTTTTAAAATAGATCTTCCGGTTGTATTGCTAGTCGCTTGGTGTAACTGTCTTGAACAAAGCTGAAGAAACATTGTCAACATTTATGAGGTTTAAAACTTGATCTTCTTCGCAGAAGCAAAAATCCAATCCTTATTGACACCACCTGGAAACTCTGATCTCTGATGAGCCATACTTTGGTGATCCACAGTTCATATGATACCTGTCCAGTAATTCTGCTTATCCCCACTGCATATCACCCTGTTTCATCCATTGACACAGATCACACTCCAATTGTATATTCTCCAATCCTACAGCAGGTGAACGCAAAGAATCCGATTTTTGTAAGGGGAGTCAGAATCCCTCAGAAAACATCTTTGCCTTAGCCTGATACTAAAAAGTAACAACAATAAAACCAAAATGTGTGCTATCATAAGAGAGAACCCTTTATATTTTGGTTTGTTTATACTGGGACACACGTTAAGTTGGGTGTTGAGTGTAGCTAAAACTTTAAATGTCAAGCTCTTGCATGTTCCTTCTTTACTCTCCATTCTTCTATACCAGTTAGAGATGCTGGATGTAGTTCTACCCACCCTGCAGATGGAAACAGTGCACAAGTTCATTCCAGTTTGTCCAGTGAGTTTTTCAAGTTATTTAGTTTTGACTGTTCCTGTTCGATCCATTTGTGTAATGTTGGTCAATACCACTTTCCAACCCTTCTGAAATGTAAGACTAGATCATCAGTTGGTGTAAAATCTGTCATTTTACATAGACTGATTATCTAAATAAAAAATGGAAAGACAGGTCACGTTAAAGCACTATAACTTTATTTGTGTTTACGGAATAAATTGATTGTCGTGTACACCATGTGTATATATGGCACACACATATTTATTTTTAACATAAAATGCAGGCTGAGTCTGGTAGTAGCCATCTGGTTTAATCACAAACCCTACCCATCTTCTAAAAATAATAGCCCAAATTTTCAGTCTTGGGTACCTAAAGTTAGGCATCTAACAGAGCACAGCAGCTCCAACATAAGGTAATGGGAGCTGCTGGTGCTTGGCACCTCTGAGCCAGTATTAATTAGCTGATCTAAAAAAGAATTAGGTGACTGACTTTGACCCCCACAATGAAAAATGTGCCCAGTAGTTATGTGAGTGTGAACAACTCTTGTGTACATATAATACCTGAAATGTAGTGTTGCTGTCTTTTCAGCATATACCTACTGAAAGGCTGAACTGCACAAGACCTGAAGCAGGGTTGATGTTGTTATCTTTGTAAAATCTGAATGATTCCATTTCTTGAGGGACCTCTTATTTGATAGTAAATGGCACCTTCAGTGTTTTAACTGTTTTAACAGACACTATTATTTACAGTAGGGTGAAACATAAGATGTTGGCAGCAACCTGTGGAACCATCAAGTAGTATTTAATATAACTAATATAATTTACAACTTGATTGGCTAGCATATTTTTAGTATGACAAAGCAACTGAGTAATTGTGGTGTTTTTTGGAAGAGTACTTAAGGGTTTAGCAGAACCGCACCAGTTGACATTAACGACGTTGCACAAGTAAATTCTCTTGCACCTATTTGAAAATTTCCCCTTGTTGCGTTAATCACTTTGTGTGCTGTGTAACGTAACAAATATATGAATTAAAACAGATTTTCATTGTTGCCTGTCTTACAGTACCTGGTGGTCACCTTTTGAATTGCTGACAATCCAATCAGACGCTAGAACTTTAAAGGAATACTGCTGCATGGGAAGTCACATGGGTGTAGAGTTGAGATTTTCAATAGAGCTTAAGTCCAATTGAAATGTTATGAGTTTGGTAACTAATTCCTGGGCTCTTTAGAAAATTCCAAGAAAATTCCTTATCTGCCAGCAAATTGATTATGGAAGTGTTAAGATCTTTACTGAGTGCAGAACTATGTTAATAATCTTGTTTGACCCCATATCCTCGGCCAGAACTTGCAGGTATTGCCACACTCAGTTTTCAATTGTACATTCAGTCATTTGAGTGGAATGTGAAGATGTAATCAGGGAAACATTAAGAATATCTGTTTCCTGGGTTTGCTCTTGCACCCTTGTTCATTCAAGAGGCTCATGTTATCTTAACCTTAGCATACTCAACATGAGAATCTTTTTCTGTTTGGACTCGAGATCATTGTCACTTTATATTACTGCAATGGGCAATTTGTTATAGCTAAACAGAAGACAGTGTTTCCTTTTTCTTCTTTCTTTCTTTCCATATTATTCTGAATACTGGAAACTTATTTTTTAGATGACTCTGTGGCACTTAATTGTTCTTTAAAAGAATGCTAATTGAAGTGAATGCAGCTGAATACAAACACTCTTGTGCAGTGTTTGATACGACATTAAGATGACAGTAGATTACACATCAGGTAGTGGAGCCCTCATGGAAAATGCAGCGCACCTCTATTTTTTGAACAGGAAAAATTCAGATAGCATTAAACTAGTCATTTAAAATAAGGCTGTTTGATTCATTATAATTGAAATACTGTGGTAGCATCACACTGCTGCTCCTGTGGTACTTTGTGCATATGCGTGGAGACAGTTTGAAACTAGTAGCAACTGGTAGCTTAACTGTAATATTGGGTCTTGGCCATCCCCAGGCATTTAGATTGTTATTCAAGATCCACTTTTGGGGACTCCCCTTTTATCACCCTCTCTTCTCTCTTAATTTTTGGTGGAAAGAAGAGAGAGAGTGTGTTGCATCTTCACATTGCATTGAAATCAGCTGGCGGATGAACTTCCAAAGTGGTTTGAAGAGTATGTTGAAGCAGAGATTTATCTGTCCTGTCTTGAATGAGCTAAAAAATTGTGATGAGTGCCAGTTCTAAATTTTATCCTCTTTTTCTTTATAAGCTTCTATGGAATCTGGGTGCATTCCAGAGTGGGAGAAACTTCACTGTGGTGGTTGTTTTTGTATCAGACTCTTTCCTCTGTTTTAACCTCAGTAATACTAATTAGGGTGTAGTAGTTGAGGCTGTGCATAATGTTTGGGAAGGTGTGTGGAACATCTGAGTATGGTTCTATACAGTGTGCGTGTATGTGTGTCTGTATATTACACATACAAAATATGAGATTTACTCTTCCCTTGGATCCCCATCATATTTCAGAGTGCATTAAACTTACTGAATCTTTTTTATACTTGTGAATACCTTCATATGCCCTAGTTTTGGGGATAAAATATGATATTTTTCTCCTTTTAAAAAGCTTTTATTTATTTAACGATAAAACAGGCATTTCCTCATCTCCACATTCTATACATTTTAATGGAGTTTTGTGAGCTTATAAAATACTCAACCGACTGTGGAGTAAAACCCTAAAAGCAATTCTGTCACTGTAAGCTCCGTTTGAAACGGGTGCCTTGCACACACTCAATAAAGAGTAGGAATGGCTCCATCTATCAAGATGCCACAACGGACCTCAAGCAGCTGTTGAAGTTGGACCCTTTCCTATTTGAACTTCTTCAGAGAGTATGGATTTCACTCTTACTATTATTATTACTTTGTTTTATACACAGCAGTGCCTAAAAGCTCTGCCAAAGATTAGGACCCCATTGGGATAGAAGCTATACTTAGCCATAGTATGAAATTAGTCCCTGCCCCAAAGAGCTTAAATCTAAATAGATAAGTCAAAGGGTGGGAGAAAGGTGAACTCCGATCTCTTGAGTCCCAGTTTAGTGCTTTAACCACAAGACCATCCTTCCTGTCCTAATCAAGAGCCTTTTCCAGTGCTTACATGTTAAAATGTTGGTTCATGTATAAAACTGCCCAGGACCTTGTGTAAGCTATATAACAGCTGTGACAAAGCTCCAAGTTTGTACTTGTGGGTCCTGCGCTTCCTGGCAGATTGAGGTGCCTCAGAAACTCATCTAGGCCCCAGAGTGACCTCCCTTTCTCAGTATAATTGGCAAGAGTCACCGCCTGGTGAGTTACCTTCATCACAGGCCAGTATGGAAGATGGAAAAGTGGGGGAGCCCAAGCCCCCCTCTACTCCGGACTCCAGCCCAGGGACCCTAATAGTATCAGCTAAGTTGGCTGACCTTTTAGACACAAAACACAATACAATTCCCTGGGCTACTTCCCCACAGCAGTCCCTGCTTCTTCAAACTCCACTTCACCCTTACCTCAGGGCCTCCTTCCTTCTGGATGATATGTTGTCCACCACTCAGTCTCACCAACAGCACAACCTCCTTCCACAGCTCCTGACACCCATAGCCCACCTGACTAACTGGGAGGTTTCTATCTGGATTCAGCCAGTCCCTGATTGGCTTCAGGTGTCCCAATTAGGCTAGCTGTTTCTACTCCTTTCTAGAAGGTTCTTAATTGGCCCCAGGTGTCTTGATTGGCCTGGAGTAGCTTTTGTTTGGCTATCCAGGGAACAGGGACCTGCACATCCTGAGGCTAATATACCTGCCTTCCAGCACTCTCCTATATCCTTCTGGTCTGACTCCGTCACACAGCATACTGGGGATTCAGTTTTTAGGCAGCTGTTCTTGTTTGCAGAAGTTATAAATATGCATTTGAAGATATGTCTTCACTACAAACTTAGGTCGATTACCTTGCAGTTGATTTTTCAAAGTAGACTGTATAAGGTCGATTTTGTGCGTCCCCACAAAACACATCAAGTCAGCAGCATTCATCCACAGTACTGTGAAAAGCATCAACATAGCGAGTGGTGCACTGTGGGTAGCTATCCCACAGTTCCTGGAGTCCCCAGTAAGCACCATTTTGAGCAGTGCACTGTGAGTAGCTTTCTCCATTCCCTAACTCCCCTCCTCATCCCCCGCAGTGCCTCTCCCACCGTGAAAGCAACTGCAAACAGTTATTTTGCACCCTTTTTCCGCGCTGATGCCATAGCAGTGCAAGCATGGAGCCTTCTCAGGTAACCTCTGCAGTAATGGCCACTGTGAATACCTTGCGCATTGTTGTAGAGCTTATGCTGCATCATATGCACAAGAAGGCGATCAGGAGACAACTGCACTATCAGGAGAGTGACGACAGTGATGAGGACATGGACATGGATACTGATGTTTTTGAAAGTAGGGGGTCCGGCAATTTGGCAATTTTGGTGGCAATGGGGCAGGCTCATGCTATGGAATGCTGAATCTGGGCCAGGGAAACAAGCACTGACTGGTGGGATCGCATAGTGCTGCGGGTCTGGGATGACTCGCAGTGGCTCAGAAACTTTTGCATGCGTAAGGGCACGTTCATGGAACTTTGTGACTTGCTTTCCCCTGCACTCCTGCGCAAGAATACCAAAATGAGAGCAGCCCTCACAGTTCAGAAGCGAGTGGCGATAGCCCTCTGGAAGCTTGCAACGCCAGACAGCTAACAGTCAGTCGCGAATCAATTTGGAGTAGGTAAATCTACAGTGGGGGCTGCTGTGATGCAAGTAACCAGGGCAATCATTGATCTGCTGCTATCCAGGGTTGTGTGCCTGGGAAACGTGCAGGCTACTGTAGATGGCTTTGCCGCGATGGGATTCCCTAACTGTGGTGGGGCTACAGATGGGACTCATATCCCTATCTTGGCACCAGACAACGAGGCCGGAGAGTACAGAAACCGCAAGGGATATTGCTCAATGGTCATGCAAGCACTAGTTGACCACAAGGGATGTTTCACCGACATCTACGTGGGATGGCAGGGAAAGGTTCATGACGCTCGTGTATTCAGGAACTGTAGGATTTTTAGACAGCTGGAGCAAGGGACTTTCTTCTCAGACCAGAAAATTACTGTGGGGGGTGTTGAAATGCCAATCGTTATCCTTGGGGACCCAGCCTACCCCTTAATGCCCTGGCTTATGAAGCCATACACAGGATCCCTGGACAGGAGTCAGGAGCTGTTCAACTACAGGCTGAGTAAGTGCAGAATGGTGGTAGAGTGCGCATTTGGCCGTCTTAAAGCGAGGTGGCGAACATTACTGACTCGCTCAGACCTCAGCGAAAGAAATGTGCCCATTGTTATTGCTGCTTGCTGTGTGCTCCACAATCTCTGAGAGCAAGGGGGAAACGTTTATGGCGGGGTGGGAGGCAAAAGTCCTGCCTACTATTTACGAGCAGCCAGACACCAGGGCAAATAGAAGAGCGCACCAGGAGGCGCTGCGCCTCAGGGAAGCCCTGAGAACGGCCCAAAGTGCCGTTGAAAACCCACTCCCTTGCTCTGCTCAGTGTTAAGCCTGCCACCCTTGAACCATCTTTTCCCCCCCGCCACTCTTGCAAAGGAAATAAATTCAGTTTTGTAGAAAGCATGCATTCTTTAATGATTCTTCACAAACACAGACTGACAAGGTAGCCAAGAAGGGGTGGGTGAGGAGGGAAACCAGCAGTCAGGGTGGTGGATGAGGGAATGGGGGGGACAAAGACACAGCACATTTAAAAACTTTTGTGATAAAGTCAGCCTTCTGCTGCTTGTGCTGTCTTATGGGGTAGAGTGGGTCGATCCGTGGAGCCTCCCACCCCGCGTCTGGTTCTCACTCCACGTCTGGGTGGGGAGGCTGTGGAACTTGGGGAGGAGGGGAGGTGGTTAGACAGGGGCTGCAGTGGCGATCTTTAGTCCTGCTGAAGCTCCAGCAGACACTGGAGCATGTCACTTTGATCCTCCATTATCCGCAGCATTGCTTCCATCCTCCTTTCTTCACGCTCCTGCCATCTCTCCTCCCGTGCTGCTACTGCTGCCCTGGACTCTAAAAGGCTTTGCCTGCACTCTAAAAGGCTTTTCCTCCATGTATTCTGGGACTCTAAAAATGTTTCTCTCCATGCACGCTGGCGAGCTCCTTCAATGCAGGAGGAATCCATAAGTTCAGAAAACATCTCATCCCGTGTCCTTTTTCTCATCTTTCTTATCTGCGCTAGTCTCTGTGACGGGCATGATATGGGGAGGACGGAGATATTAGTGGGAGCTGCAGGCAGGATGAAAGATCGGAGACAAGGTTATAAGAAAGATACATTGTACAGCATAATGGGAATAGTCTTTCATGGTGAAACAAAGTATTCACAGAGCATATATGCTTTCTGTACAAGGTCGCATTTTGCACCTTAAATTGAGTGGCTGTAGCTTTCGTGTAGAGACATCAGACACGCAGGACCAGGCAACAGAACTCACCATGCAGGCGACCATGGTAAGCCATAGTCTTTTGGTTTGTTCAACATTCTCTACAGCAGCGCTCCCCTTTCCCATACTAACCAGGCCCCCCCCCCCCCATCGCGTGGCTCCCCCCCTCCCCCTATCGCACGGCTGCTATCATGGAGGATCCCTGCTAGCGAAACGCAAGCCGCCCAGCATGATTTCCGCCCCCGCCCAAACACACACACGCTGCTTGGGATAATGTGGGGAGGGTTTCTTTACAGCCACATATATGAACAGCCCAGTCATTCCCAAATGACTGTCCCCTTACTTACAGTCCCGTATTTCTAACAGGCTACTATGAATGATATCACTCTGCTGAGGATTACACAGAGAGATAAAGGACGGATGTTGCTGGAATGCCAGCAAGCCCCGGGGCCATATGCTGCCATGCTTTGTCATGCTATGATACCAGAGTACTTGTTACCAGCCTGGCGTGGGAAAGTGTCCTACCATGGAGGACGAAATAAGGCTACTGTCCCCAGAAACCTCCTGCAAAGGCTTCTACAGTATTTGCAGGAGATCTTCATGGAAATGACCCTGGAGGATTTGCGCTCCATCCCCGAAAATGTTAAGTCTTTTCCAGTAGCTGTACTAGCCATGCATTCATTTCAAGTCCTCAGGACAAGTTAATCATTAATAAATGCTTCCTTTTAAATCATGCCTTATTTTATCTTATCCCACACTCACCAGAGGTCCCTTCGCTGAAGTCTGGTTCTGGGGTACCACCTTGGGAGTGTTGGGAGGGTATTGGCTCCAGGGTGATAAACAGATCCTGGCTGTCTGGGAACAGGGTCTCTCCACTTGCCTGCTGCTGCGTGGTATCATCTTCCTCATCAGCTTCGTTATCATCCAAATCCTCATGCCTCATAACTACCCCATCGGAGGAGTCTACGGACATCGGTGCAACGGTGGTGGGGACCCCCCATAGTATTTGATTCAGTTCATTGTAGAATTGGCATGCCTGCGGTGGTGCCTCAGAGAGTCCATTTGCCTCTTTTGTTTTCTGGAACGCTTGCCTCAGCACCTTAATTTTCACGCGGCACTGTTGTGTGTCCCTGCTGTGGCCCCTATCCAGCATGGCCTTGGAGACTCTGGCAAACGTGTTGACATTCCATTTGTTGTAATGGAGTTCTGCCATCACGGATTCCTCTCCCCAGATAGCAATGAGATTCAACACCTCCTTGTGGACCATGCTGGAGCTCTTTTGTGCTAGTTGGTCTCCTGTGCTGATGAGCTCTGCATGGTGGCTTGTGCTGAGGAGCTCTACATGATGAGTGTCCTGTGCAGGTGAGCTTGCCACACTGCCAAACAGGAAATGAAGTTCAAATGTTCCCGGGGCTTTTCCTGTCTACCTGGCCAGATCAGTGAGTTGAGAGCTCTGTCCAGAGTGGTCACAATGGAGCACTGTGGGACAGCTCCCGGAGGCCAATTAATTCTACATGTGTCCTCACTAAGCCACAGTCGACCCAGAGACGTCGATTTCAGCGCTACTCCCCTGGTCGAGGAGGAGTACAGAAATCGATTTTAAGGGCCCTTTAAATCGACGGAAATGGCAGCCGTGTGAGGACGGGTGCACGTTTGTCGACTTAATGTCGCTAAAGTTGATGTTAAGTCGTAGTGAAGACCAGGCCTGAGATTGATAGCGAGCAATCTTTCTGAACAATCCCATGAAAAATATAAGTTCTGTAACATTCCCTTCCTTCCCCTTCTTGAAGAGCTTGCCTGTAAGTTTAACAAGATTTGACACAATGCGGGAAAGAAACTCTTGTTCTGGTATGAAGAAACTTGCACAGAGAGTATAAGCTGAATTGATTGCCACAAACTGATTAGCATCTGTGATATTGAAATTGCAGAATGCTTAGTTACGTACTCCTTTAGTTGACTGAGAGAAACTTTTAAAATTCAAAATACATTCTAAATGGAAGCAGCTGAGATATAATATCCCTAAAACATAGGGTTCTTTAAAAACACAGATGGTAAATATCACTAGCAAAAACCTTGTCAGTCAGAACAACTTTCTTTGAATTTGCTTTACAAAGAAGTAATTCATGGTACAGTATTATGTGAGCAAACAGGACATAACTTAGTATCCTCGGCCTCAAATAAGAGGCACCTGTAAATAGTTTGTTCTGTGTTTTCTGTACATTTAACTTAACGTGGCTCTGTTGGAGTATTTATGCACAGCAAGAATGCGAAGACTACATATGTTATGTGTTAAACACAACTCAAGTATGTTTTCCATAGGGATTTGCACCTTTCTTTTTTCCTCCTCCGTCTGGGGGCTGGGAGAGTTTCTCATGATGAGCTCATTCAAGAAGGTTAGAGCTGGACTTTACTTGAGAATATGCTCAAAGCCGTGATGTTCCTACAGTGAAGTTGCTGTGTGATATACCAGGAGAATTAATATACATCCTTCCAACTAGATAGCAGTTAAATTAATTAAAACAAATCCCCACAGTGTTACAACAAGCATCCTGAGTCTTATTTTTGTGTAAACACTCTTTCCTCTGCCTCATGTCATCTCTTCTTGCGTCATAATTTAGGCCCCTATTCTGCAAAACTGAACTACTGATTCTGCCACCTATGCTCTCTGTGGCATACTCAACTGTGTAGATAGACTCAGTAAAGTCATTTGAACAAAATTCTTCTTTGCCTTGATGCCTACAAAATAACTTGTGGTTAAGCTGTTTGTGGACAGAGATCATTGTCTATCATGTTGACCAGTATTGTCTCATTGTTTACCTGTACTCCCCCATTTACTGTCTCTTACTGAGATTGTAAGCCCACTGGAGCAAGGACTGCCTTTTTGTTCTGTGTGTTTGTACAGTGCCTAGCGTAAAGAGGTCCTGGTCCATGACTAAGGTTCCTAGGTGCTATGGTGATACTACTACTGATACTACTACTACTACTACTAATGTATAATTAACGATAATACTTAATGAAAATACTGAAGACAATTTGACTAGTCATCAGTTAATGCTATACTCTGCTTTAAGAGTTCGTAGACTGATCCCAAAATTCCGAATTCTTCAGATCAAGGATTGTCCATTCATTTGCTTTTTGAAGTGCTCTGCCCTCCTATGACACTACATACTAATAAATGCTCAATACTAATCCCCAAACTATATTTTATTATAACTCCTCAGTTGAACCTGTGTCACCACTGAAGCATGCCCACCAGAATTGTCTGCTTTTTAACACTCCCTCATGGTGTTTCTTGTATTTGCAGACTTGCTTAGAAAATATATAGGGATACTTAGGTGAATTTTCTCAAAGCCACTTTTGGAGTTAAACTTTGCATCAGAATTGAGTGATGATTGCTTATAAGGGTTTCTCCAGGATGCTTTCAGTTTTTAAAAAATCAAGAAAATAATTTGCAGTACTATTGGCTCACTCCTTTCTAGTTTTACAGCATCTTTCAAATAGCAGATATACACTGTGTAAGGGGTAGATTTCAAGTTCAGTGGCTTAATTTCAGGAAATCAGATTCCATCTGTCTAAACACTGTAAAGTTAGGACTAATTCTTTAGTTAGTTGATGTTGACCTCTGCTATAATAATTCTGTTAATGATTGTTGGGTATACTTGCAAAACCTACTGCTGTGGTTTTTGGGACTTTGGTTTCTCAGAAGAAAGAGAGGGCAATATTGGGGATGGAGGCAGGGAAAGCACCAAAACTCAGATTGTGTTTTTTAGCACGCTGGTTTTATCTTGTGTTGAGCAATGTAGAAATCTCTGTGCAGGATGTCATAGTTCAGTGTCTTGTGCTCCGAGCATCTGTTGACACCCTTGTAAACAGAGCTAATGACAGATGTTAACTGAATAACTTCTGGAGACTGTGTAAAAATTGTGTAAAAATGCGTTCGAGCAGAGGTTCTCAAAATTCATTACACCATGACCTTCTTTTGACAACAAAAATTACTACACAACTTCAGGAGGGGGGACCAAAGCCTGAACCCACCCAAGTCCTGCTGTCCTGGGTGGGAGGGGGGCAGACCTCCAGATATAGGGGCTGTGGGCTTCTGCCCCAGCCCAGGGGCCTGTAACCTGAGCCCTGTTGCCCAGAGCTGAAGCCCACTGAGCTTCGGCTTCAGCCCGAGGTGGTTGGGTTCGGGTTTCGGCCCTGGGCCCCAGCAAGTCTAAGCCAGCCCTGGCAATCCCATTAAAATTAGGTTGTGACCCGCTTTGGGGTCCTGATCCAGAGTTTGAAAACTGCTGGGTTAGAGCATGCCTTTCCCACAGTCAGCAAGTGATTGGTCAGTTTTTGTGCAAATTTTGTAATGTTCTAGAAAGTGCCTCACAGAGTATAAAGGCCAACTTGGCAATAAGCTTTTTAGGTCATCACTTCTCAGCTTGTGGGTTATGACCCCCAAGGGGTTACCAGAAGTTCTTGGAGTGAAGGGGGCTGTGTGCGTCATCTGTCTCTGGTGCTCCTTTGAGGGAGATTTGGCATCTGAGGACTGAATTGGTTTAACCAAAAGTACCTCCTGGGGACCATTGTGCTGAATCTCATAGTGCCTCCTGTCAAGCACATTGTGAACTGCTGCAAAAGATTCTGGGATCCATTTAGCGCCTCACTAGTTCACACACCCTATAACTGAAACCCAAAAGCTGGTCTCTCCACGTCAGTACAAAGTTTTGATAGAATACTGTCACAAGGTCTTGTGTTACTAAGCGTTCCTTACTGTTACAAATGTATACTTCAGAAAACTTTCTGATATACTCATTCAAACTAAATACACTTGCAGAACGAACAAAGTATATTTTCTAATGAATGATCCTTGCCTTTTGAGTACTTTGTTTAATTACTTGCTAATTTGCAAAATTCGGTAGTTTGCAACAGTCCTCTGTAGTGTGTTTTGTAGAGGTTCTGGTTTATATAAATGCTAAAAACTAAAATGAAAACAGTCAGCACAGCCATTACTTTAGGAAAATGTGATTCCTTTGTTTGCAGTTGAGCTGATGTAGTGACTGTTATAGCTTTGAAAGGCCAAACCACGTGCTCTGTCACTTGCTTTGCACCAAGTGTGATATTTTTACACACCAATGTTATGTCCTTGAAAGCTTGTTCAGGGCTAATTTAGTCCATAATGTTTTATTTGGTCTTGCTCAAGACTAACCTAGTGTTCAGAAAAACAAGCCTTGCTGTGTTTGTTCATATCAAAGGCTGAGTGGATACATTGCTACTAAGAAGGAGCAGTATATTTTTTAATTTGCTCCCTCTGCTATGTGCTCATTACATCATATCCTAATGGGCATTTATTGTAAAATGTGTAAAATATCATCTATTGAGGCATACATTGCCTTTTCTTTTCCAAAGGCACAGTCTCTTGGTATTTTCCCCCTTTCACTCACCAAAACACTACCCTTAGTTTAGTTGCAGGATGGGAGCATCCGGGAAATAATATTTAAAATAAATCTTAAATTTAACAAAGATTATAGGTCAAATTCTGCTCTGTTGCACCTATGCAACTCCATTAGAGCCTCTGGGATTACAGTTTAGCTCTCTAATTATAGCAGTGTAGCCACCATGTATTTAACTCTGCATGGTCAGAAATGGGAGGGTTTGAAGAGGTTGAGCCAAAGATTAATAAAGCACATGAATAATTCTTAAAAAATAAAAATGACTATCAGGTCAAACAGTTTGTTTCTTTGGTTTCTTCAAGGGTCATGTTCTTGACTTCCTGAGCATTATTAGATACTATTTGTTTTAACTGCTGAAATCCATTCTTTTGGTATTAGTGTCGCTATCATTTTTTTTTTGAAAAATGAATGTTTTAGTGCAGTATGAATTAAAACTTTCCTCTCACTACTGTGTAATGCAGAAAGTGGTATTTTTAGTCCCCGTGAGATATCAGTGAAAGCAGTTAATTTCTGAGATGCCTACATAGGGTACTTTTTTGTCTTCTAGAAATTCTTGACCTGTTATGGTCCCTATGATCTGCCTTGGCTATGTAAACAGTTAAGATGTCAGTCTTTTCAGTTGCTTTCTGTAAAGAAAATCTAAACCATCTGTGCTTTTATCATGCCTGCACTAAAGAGAGCAAAACTGCTTTTGTTTTAAGATTAAAGCAGATGTACACAGGCTGCCATTTTAATTTCTTTTGTAAGGGTTACAATACATTTCAGCTGTTCACAAAAAATGGAAAGGAATTCAGGCTACTTTGTTCACAAAGATCGAGTATTGTGATGAGTAAGCTTGTCAGTTCAGTTTTGTAGCACTGTTTCCAGACTTCTTTGGATGTGGAACTGAGTTTATTGTTCAGTGTTACCAGTGCCTTATGAGCATACGGTTTTGGTTAAACACAATATACATTACTGTGTCAGTTTGCAACAGCGCGATGCTTCATATTGCTCAAGTGAAGCGTTGTACCATTGGGCCAAATTCCGAGGTCCTTATTCAAATCAAAGCTCCTGCTGACTTATATGGGAATTCTCCTATGTAAGAACTGAGTAAAAACGTAAGGATCTCTAATGGCTCCATCCTGCAAAATTCCAGCAAACCAGCAAACCCATACAGAGTCCTTACTCAAACAAGTAGCTGAGGCTACTTGTTTGAGTAAGGACTCTGTATGGGTTTGCTGGTTTGGCCCAAATGTTTTAAAGAAACTAAATGAGGTAAGTCTTTTTCTTGGGGTTATTTAATTGCATCAACTTTTTAAATAGATAAAAATATATTTCCCCCCTGCAGAATAGTCGCAAGCTGCAGTGTTTGAGCCATTGCTCTAGAATTCTGCTGTTCTGTTGTACTGTCTTTTTTTTTTTTTTTAAAAAAAATAAGGATTTATACCTGATGAAATGCCACTACTGTGTGTGAAACAAGACAACTAGAAGAAAGAAACAGGCTGAAGTTAAGCAAATAGCTATGTGGCAGGAACTTCACCACCTGTAATCACATAAGAAGTAGCTGCTGTTCTATGATAAGGAGAGGCCAACAATCCTTTTAACACTTAGGCTTGGGTCTCCAATAAATTGGCTGTTGAAAAGAATCTGATAGCAAGTACAAGAAACGAAGAGACACTTATTTCGGTAACATGTAATTTATACTTAGTCACCATTCATTAGTGTCAGAGTGAGCCATATCTATTTCCTCTGTTTTTGTGCTGTTTCTTTTTATTTTGTACATGGTTTCTCAATGTAGCATCACCAAAAAAGACCCACACTCAATAACATTAAGAGTCTGCCTCAAATTTTCTGAGGATAATGTATGAAGTTGCTGCCTTTTTTTTAGCCTCTAAATTACTAGTTCAAATCCAGCTAAGTGGGCAGTTAAAAAAATCTATAAACCATCTGGGCCTATGTGAAATGAGTGATCTCAATCCAGTCCTTAGTGAACAGCTATCCGGGTAGTAAAAAATAAACAAACAAAAATCTGTGGTCACAGCTGGCACTGTTTGGCATGATAGTTGCCAGTTTCAGCAGATGGGCCAAGTTGGGAAATTTGTGTTGCCGACACCTTCTCTGTGCCTGGTTTGTGGATTAAAAATGGCTTTGATTTCCATTGTAGGCAGTCAGAATGATTTAAAGAACTGAATTAACTGTATAGTGTTTCAAAAGAAATAAGGAATAAAGAAAAGTGGACACTACATGAGCTCAACGCTCCTTTTCTACACAAATTAGCTAATTTTGTTTATTTAAACTTTTCCCATCAGCACTCTCAATGACATTTATAAAACGAGGAATACTTGTAGCATCTTAGAGACTAACCAGTTTATTTCAGCATAAGCTTTCATGGGCTATAGCCCACTTATCCGATGAAGTGGGCTATCGCCCACGAAAGCTAATGCTGAAATAAACTGATTAGTCTCTACGGTGCTACAAGTATTCCTCGTTTTATTTACAGATACAGACTAATGCGACTGCTATTCTTAAAATGACATTAATATTCATTATGGTGAAAGTACAGATATTTTTCCTTTAAAAAAAACCTGATGGAATTTGGTGTGAGAAAATCAAATAACTTTTTGTAGTCTTAAATTTTGCTTTAAACTTACAGAAATAGTTATTTATAATGGAAATGCTGTTTGCTAACTGCAGTAACTTTAGTAAGAAATATTTAAGTGAGAGAGAACATATGCTTTTCAGATGTAAAGGTGAGCCCCAAATACATGTGTTCTGGAAAATTTCTAAAGTGACCTTTTATTATTTAATTAAGAATATTACATTATATAATGAATGAGAGGAATATCTGTGCAGTGTTTTCCCCCAAAGCGTATTGCAATGTGACTGAAGTTGTTTTGATATGGATATTTTAATTAGCTTCAAAAGACCTTTGAAGTGCTTTTTGTGTGTTGGGTTTAACTTATTCAAAACATTGAAAAAGACTTTGAACAAATAGATCACCCTTTCCTCCACTCCATTTTTAGGAATAAGTAAGTCACACTTCATTGCACACAGGTTAGAATGGAGATAACTAAACAGACCTATTGTATCCAAGCTGATTTATATAAACTATACTGTACATTTAAAATACCTACATTAAAATCACATTAAGGTTGCAAAGTTAAGCACTGAAAAGTTTGGAAATACCATAATGAAAGTTGACTGAAGAACTTTAATTCAGTTCCGTTGTGCATATGGATTATGATACAGTCTTTAACTACATGATCAAGTATTATTTTAAACTTCTTCACTTAGTCAGTCCTATATTCAACTCCTCAACATTTAGCATTTTGGAAAGAATCCTCACTTTGTTTCTATTAGTATCATCATCCTTTTGGGGGCCAGGAATAAACACAGAAAGCTTTTAATGCTGGGAGAATGACAGGAATTACATATTGACTGTGATTTACCCTCAAACTAATGCACTAAATGAGACCGGGTCCTGTGAAAAAAATGGTATGTGATCATATCATTAAGGATTGCATCAAAATTCAACACACAAGAGAGTCAAAGAAATGTAATATTGCACAGGCAGCAACCTACATTCTGGCATTTTCTAACTTTTTAGTGCTTGACTTTGCAATCCTAATAATGTTCTTTTAACATAGTTTTTTGTGTGTATATGTAATTCAGAGTTTTAAGAAACCCTGAAAAACCAGGAATTCCATCATGTGACATTCTGTTGACACCAACATAGTTCATAAAAGGAGCTGGATCCTTTAGATTCACCACACAGACCTCTGCCACTTGAAGTAACCGAGTAACTGATAGCAGTAGTAGATTGTCATCCTCTTCAGGAGAAACACTAAAGGAGGTGAGAAGCTTTGCCAGTGGATTTCACAGTTTTTGCTGACCACAGAGGAATGGTGAGACTCAGCAGTTTTGGGTTCCATTCCAGACTCTGGAGTAGAGTGTTCTCAGGTGGGCACTGAACCTGTACCCTTTCCCACAAGCATGACCCCTTCCCCATCCCCTCCAACCTGTCCCTGTCTCAGTCCTATTTCTTTCCTACCACAGCTGCTCATTCCAGTCTCATTCTCCTCACCTAGCCACTCCCAGTCTTTTTGCCCAGTAAATCCTAATCTCTCCCCTCCTCTCTCCTAGTCCCAGTTTCTCCCAACTTCTTGGTTCCTTGGCCAGCCATTCCCAGGTTTTTTCCTTACTCCAGCTCCTTAACCCCAGTCTCTTTGCCCTGTCAGTTCCAGTTCCCCTCTTCCCAGCTTCTCATCCAATCTCTCTTCTCCATGGTCTCCAGTCACAAAGCCCTGTCCACTTTCCCCATCCCCATTTGCTCCCCTGGTTTCTAAATAAAGAGGAGGAGGAGGAGAGAGATTATCAGATGTTTTCAAAATTGTTGAACAGGGGGTGCTTGGTTTGATGCTTCCTGAACAGAGACATACTTAAACTGAACCCCCAACAAACTAAAAATATGGAAGGTACCCTAAAGTCTTAGCTGTTTAAGCTGCTTGAAGAAGCCAAAATCTTAAACTAAGAAACTGTAAAGGTTTAGAGGACTTCAGTGGCTGAAACTACTCTAGAAGTATGGGACGTATCTATGCTTGAATGTTTAGCAGGTTTTAACATGTTAACTGATAGTTATAGTGTAGCCAAACATAAGTTGCTCAGCAGGTTTAACTCTGGGCAGTAGCTACAACAAATACTTGTTTTATTCAGGCTTGAATAACTAGGAAGTGGCTGATTGTAAACAGCTATTTTAAAACAACAACAACTACCAAATGAAACTCCAAAACAAATTCCTTTTGGGTTGAGAGCAAATATGGAAAATATTAACCACAAAGGCTTTCCCATCTTGGGAAATTTCTAAATGAAAAGAACATTTATTATGGAAGATGGAATTCAGCCTTAAGTACAATGGGTGCAAAATTCTGTCCTAACATCAAGGTGCAAACTGAGCCCCTCTGTATACCAGTGAGTAAATGGAGATTGCTCTGTTAAGAAAAAGACAGTCAATCTTCCTCATTATTTATGTGATGCAGGTTTTAAACCTGTGCTAAATTGGCCTTCAGACCTACTTGCATTATGAGTGGCTGACACTGAAAAAATGGTTTAGAAGCATAAGTCAGTCATACTAGACCCTAGACTACAAATCTACACAACACTCCATGGCTTACTTGGGAATTCCACACATGGAGGGTTTGCATGGGTTTTGCCCTGTATTTGCATCAAAACAGCAAGTCAAACAAACAATTAAGTTTATGGCTGGAATGGTTGTGTTCTTTCAGTACATCTTTTGGATTTATACATTTTCTTTTGCAGGATAGGTAGATCTGAGGGACGGAATGCTATATGCTTCGTGAGACTGCCCTCCTTTCTGTCATGTTTACTAAGTCCAAAATGCACTAGAATTATTAAAGGTTTTTGGAAGGGTTTGTGGAATAGAAATGTAGACTAAATTCTGGGTACTAATCTGGTAGTTCAAGATTATCTCTATTGTAATAGTTAAACCCTGAACACTTGTAGTTTAGTTGAGTCTTTGTTTTGTTTGAAGCTAATTTAGTTTACAGTCTGGTGAGAATAATCCCCTGAAGTCAGTTTTTGTTTAGCATTCCTACTTCAGTGCCTAGTTACAGCGGAAACAGTATAAGAGTCTATCTACTGAACACATTCCCAGAATATTGACTAGTTCTTGAGTTATACGCCTACCAACATGCTTGTCTCCTGGGTGACTAACAGTTTCCCAGAGTACGTTGGGTAAATATTTACATTCTAGTTCCCTCCCACTTGTTAAAATACTGTATTTTTATATATTTAAATGAAAAGCACTATGGGTATAAAACTCACAGTGGTTTTTGTTTTGAGGGGGTGATGTATTTATTTAACAAAGGCCAACCTAGACACAGCATGTATTTTCTAAGTCCTGCTTTCACCCAATTTCACAGCTGTGTTGACAGATTTACTAGGAGGTGATGGACTGTCTCAAGGTCACACAGTGGTTGATTAGAGAGTAGAACTCCAGATCCTGCTGGCTCCAGTGCTTTGCTTAGTTACTAGAACATGCACCTTTTTCTTTCCAAGTATTGCAACAAATAATCAGTGCTCTACAGTTAATTTATATGAATAAACATTGGCTTGGATTGATATAAGCCCTTACAGCGGGGTTGGTACTGAGGGTCCAAACCTGCTCTCATTGAAGTTGGTGGGAATTTTGAAAATTATTTCAGTGGAACATGTCCTTGAATGATCAAAAAGACAAGATGTTTGGTAGCTTTAAATTAAAATAAATAAATGTGTTTTTTAGGGGAACCAAGTAAATTTGTGTGTTTTTGATTATCATGTTTTCACATTTATATTGTGGACCGAAAAGCCTCAATCTTGGTTGGGGTTCCAGTGTGCAGAGAGCTGTACCAACACAGGTAAAGAGACAGTCCCACAAAGTACTAGCAGCCGTGGTAAAATAGCAGAATGCCCGTTCTTTATAAGAAGCTGTTGCTGGTCTGAGCCGATCTCATTCCAAAATATACTCCCCCCACCTTTTTGGGGGGCTGTATTTTGTAATCAAGTAAGGTAGACTCTAGGGAAGAAGATGGGCTTGGGTGACTAAGTGAAGCCAAAATTAGCGTTAACCATCCTTTTTAAAGGGAAAGAGGAGTAGCTTATGAAAGCCAGCAGCCCCATGGGCAAATTCCATGTTGATATGACTTAACAGCAATAATTTCTGAAGTGACTTCTCCCCCAGAACTTCCTCCTGAAGTCAATGTGAGTTTCGCCATGAACTTCAGTAGGATCAGGAGTCCCCAGATTTTCCAACATTAACGGGAAGCATCAAATGTTTTATACTCCAAATTTTGCTTATTGTAAAATTAATCATTTTGCTGATGAAGATCGTGCCAAACATCTTCCTTGTCCACCCAGTAACTGATGTTTTGTCACCCAAACTCCTATTTATCAGTACAGAATGTTCCATCTTAAAAATATGCTTTTAAATTCAAATATATAGGTTAGATATGAATGAAATTTTACAGGGAAATACAAGAAAAGAGGCTGGAGAACAGCCAGCATTTCTTAATAGATCTTGAACTATAAGAAATTAAAAGCAATTTACAACTGTGTAGCTAATATATTGATCCTTACAATAGACACACACACACACACCCCCCATGCTATTTGTGCATGTTTGGGGTTGGCTGTATAAGACTATACACATGCATTTCTCCAGACACAATTCGGGCACCTGTTTCTAAAAACTTGGCTAAAACGTTTAAAAAGCCTATAAAAACAAGCAGCCTTTTAGATTGTTCAATTAGTATTTAATTAATCATTTCATAATAGTATATTTTAAACTTTAAAAAAAGCTTTAGCAAGAGTGGAGTGGGCAACAAACCATCCCATTTTTATTGTTTGGAGTGGAGAATACTTAGAACACCTCTTAAACCTTTTTATTTGTATTTCTTGTATGATATCAGGAACCTTGTTTACTTGTGACTGTTGATGACACACACTTTTGGATTGATTTTTGATTGGTCAGTTTTACGGTTGATTTATTCTGACTATAAGAGATGACGAGATGCTGCTGGAGTCTTGTGTTTGTAAGCCTTGTCAAAGCAGGCTAGAGTATCGCGTGGCTGTTCTTTCTTCGTAAATTGCAACTGATCAATCACATGTTATTGTGGTTTTGGTTTGACATGCCTTGTTGTGGTTTTGGTCTCTTCCAGGAAGCTCAAAAGGTCATACCCATCAGTGAAATACAGTGATAGGCACAGGTATTTCTAAAATAATACCTTGCATTCAGATAGTAATTTCTGTCCCAAAATAAGCACCCTGCACCTGTCCCAGTGACTTGCAGGATGTGACCTGTATGTTCAGGAATACCCCCTCACTACCACCCACTTGCATCACTGATATGTAACCAGAGAGAAACACAGTGAATCTCACCTATATTAACAGCTTAAGACCAGAATTACCCAAATTGAAATTTGACTTGGGGACCAGACATCACACTTCTCTTGTTAAAAGTGCCACTGAACCTGAAATGTCCACAAGAGGTCAAGACCTGGACTTTGTCGCCTGTAAAAGAGGGTACCCTCAGCAGCAGTGTCCTCTAACAGCACCCGGGACGTCAGTTCAGTTCTGAGCTATTGGGAATAGTGCCAACACTACTTCCTGCAGCTCTCTGGGTTTTTCTTTGTGGTCTACTATCCAGCAACTGACCCGGTTTAGCTTGTGAGAGCTGATGAGTTTGCAGGTTAGGGTGGTGTGGCTAAATAATAATTTATTTCTTTCTTTTTAATTTTCACAGTATTCTTTAAACAGACATCCATTTCAAAAGCCCATTTCCTCTTTAAGATCAACGGAAGTTTCTGCTTCTGCAGTCTCTTTATATGTACAATACAATATTCTGATCCAGTTTTTTTTCCAGAAACCCAGTGTGGTGAATAATTTTTTGTTTCAGCACCACATGTGGGTGAAAATAATTGTTTAAGAACAGAATGATGCAGTGCTCCATCTGTGTGAAATACTTACCAAGGCCAAAGCTCAGGTTTCATGTAGGAAACTAAATGGATATATCCTGCTAGCATTGAAAAGGTCACACAGATACCATTATTACCCGTCCTTCTGCTAGTTGCATAACCCCCACCCTCAAAAAACAGTTTCATGCATTTAATAATTAGTTTATTGTTATCACAGGGGTGGGCAAACTTTTTGGCCTGAGGGCCACATCAGGGTTTCAAAATTGTATGGAGTTCCAGGTAGGGAAGGCTGTACCTCCCCAAACAGCCTGGCCCCACTCCCTATCTGACCTCCTCCCACTTCCCGCCCCCAGACTGCCCCCCTCAGAATCCCCCGACCCATCCAATCCCCCCTGCTTCTTGTTTCCTATGCACCCCTTCCAGAGACCCCCCACCCCTAACTACTCTCCCAGGACCCCACTCCGTATCAAAGCCCTCCAGCTCCTTGTCACCTGACCGCCCCCTCCAGAGACTCCGCCACCCCTAGCCACCCCCCCAAGTCTCCTTCCTCCTTGTCCCCTGACTGCGCCCTCCAGAGACCCACCCTACCCTAATTGGCTCTCCAGGACCCCGCTCCCTGTCCCCTCACTGCCTCAACCCCTATAAACAGTCCCACCCCCTGACAGACCCCCAGGACTCCCACACCTATCCAACTTCCCCGTCCGCTGACCGCCCCCTGCCAGAACTTCCACCCCATCCAACCGCTCCCTGTCCCCTGATTGTCCCTAGCTGGCCCTTCTTCAACCCTCTGACCCCCTTACCATTCTGCTCAGAGCAGTGTGTCTGTTAGCCACCCGGAGCCAGACACGCTACCCCACAGGAACACATAGCCCCACACCCCAGAGCACTGCCCGTGCAGCTGCGGTGAAGGGGAGAAGGCAGGGCAGGGGCCGGGGGTAGCCTCCCAGGCCAGGAGCTCAGGGGCTGAGCAGGATGTTCCTGCAGGCCGGATGTGGCCCGCTGGCCATAGTTTGCCCACCCCTGAGATGGCAGTTTCCAGTGGTCTAATCAGTTGGAAACTTGATGTGTGGTGGGAACTAAAGCTAATACTTGCTATACTGGTTCCAAAGAGGAGGCACACCAAGAGCTCAAGATAATGGAACAGCAAATTTTGCTATTAGGCACAGTTTAAAAAGGTCATTAACGAAGGACACGTTTGAGAGAAGTTTTGGTAGAAGAACCATCTCTATTGTTCAATTGCAAATAACTTAAATTTTGTTTTAAAGGCAAGTGTGAACTTGCTATAAATATTTTGAATCAGAGTACTTTAAATGTCTGTTCAGTTTAGGTGGTCTGCAAATGCCCAGAAAATTAAGTTTCTGGACCTAAAAATTGAATGTAACAAAATTTTCGATTGCTCCTATTCCTTATGTGCAAAAATCCAAAGTAAAACTGACTGGTGACCACCTCTGGTTTTGTTTTCCACTTTTACTTAATTTTCATTGTTCTTCTAGTCTTACTATAAGTACTTTCCAGGGAAGAGAAAGGGGGAAAATGGGACCAAAGTAATAGAAACACAAACATTTCAAATAAAGCTTGTATTAGTCCGTAGTAAATGTCAGAAATACACTCCATTACAAGCTGTAAAGTAGCTTATCTGACCAAGTTAATAGCTCACTTGAAACTCACTTGGAACAGAGGTAATTCCTTAGCAGACATATGTTACTGTACCCTGGGCAAGAATGGCATTCTCCTTTTAACCTGCAACATACTTGGAACATATAGAGATTAGTGAACAGGAAGACTTTGGATCTAAGGTGCTATAGTTAATGAAGAGCTTAAGAATCCTCCAGAACTGTATTGTAAACATAGGTTATTTACTGATATCAATTGTGTTATGAGAAAAATTGTTGTATGATAATGGGCAAAACATTTGAGTTCCCTTACAGGGCCCTGCCCAATGGAAGCATCCCTTTGTGCAATCCGTTATATTACTTTATACTGCCAACTCATAGCATTTGTACTGGATGTTTTCCAGTTTGCTACTTAGTTTTGAACTTTTAAAAGGAACATTCTTTTTTTTTTACGTTCTATTTACCTTGAGGTGACTTCTTTTACTACCATTTGGACTGTTGTCAGGTTGTGAGATCTGCAGAGAGCCTCTACTTCGTACTTCATTACCATGCATACACTCCAAAACTGTGAAACGTTTTGAAACAAGATGGGTTGTTTTAGTAATAGCGTCTCTGTGGAGATTTCCGTAAAGAACACAATGCTGTAAAGAATATCTATCTTCATAGCTGTCCAGAACTTATTTCAGTACAGATTTGAACCAGATGCCATTTAGTCACTCAGCTTTTGGCTGTCCCTGTTATAGAACACTCTGCTCCTCCTCATCTGAACAACCACATAAAGCAGTGCCATAGTCAATTGCTTCCTGTAAGAAGCTCCTTGAAAAACCACATCTGCTGGTTGATCCTGTGCTAAAAATATAATCACTGACAAAAGGGAAAACTCCCCCGAGAGTTCTTTTATAGAGCAAATTCAAGATACTTAGGACTTGTCTACACAGGAATACTATACTGTACTGGTATAAGCTAAGGTGTGAATTTGAGGTGCTGAGGTTATACTGTTGTAACTCCCCGTTTGGTGTAAGAGGGTTTTATTTCTGGGTTTTGTTTGTTGTTTTGGAAGTGGTTTAAGCTAAGCCAAAAACAAAAGCCACTCTCATTCCAAAATAATTATGTCCATATGGAAGTTGCCCTGGTTTAGCTCCATTGGTTTAAATATAAGGATATAAACGTAACCGTATAACTGGAAAAATCTCCCACTTAGTCTATTTGAAGTGAAGTAATTTCTAAAGAAAGGGCTTGACTGTGTCAGAAACAGTACATCTGAAGTATATATGTATTGTCTTGCTGCTTTTTACCTTTAAGTATCATCTTTATGTAACAGGCAGATTTGTTTGTTGTAACAGAGCTTACCGGTGCACTTCTTAGCATGCATTCTCTGACTTAATCTAGACAAAATGTGTCATTTCCAGCATGCAATTTATTTGATTGTCTCCTACAAATAAATAGAAACATACTTGGAGTTTAATAATAACGAAACCACTTAACAGAGCTACTCCCTGTACAGCAATCTAGCTGCATAGACTATGTATCCCTGATAAGGCATATCAAAATCTGCTAGCGGTTTGAGCACATAAGTGGGAATACTGAATTCTCCCTCCGTGTCTGATGTGAACATCTTTCCTCGTCTTGGGCAACTAAGTTAGCTCAAACTGGTGCCTGAAATTAGGCACCTTAATCCACATTTGGGCACTGTGCTGGGAATCAGCAACTGAACTCACACTCTGGTTAACCAACTAGGCCCCCAGGGAAGGCTTGATTAAGGAGCCGAGCTGGTGATTAGCAGATCAGATTGAGGCTTGGTTGCTGATGAGCTAATTAGCCTATTAACCAGGAGACTGAATAAGAGACCCAAGGAGGGGAGAAGTGAGGAAGAGAGAGAATCTGGGCCTGACAACAGTTTTCTGGACAGTAACACCTTCCCCTGCTCAGACCCTTCCTCCCTTCTTTGCTCTGTCCTTGGAGAAGGGGTAGTAAAGATGGAAAACCTTGTAACTACTGTGACCACACTAGTATATAAGAGATGCTGGAGTGAAACACCATAAGTGCTAGTCTGCACTGGGAACTTACATCGGCATAGCTATGTTGCTCAGGAGTGTGAAAAATTCACACTGCTGAATGATGCAGTTAAGCCTCCTGAACCCTTAGTGTAGACAGTGCTAGGTCAACAGAAGAGTTCTTCCTTCAGCCTAGCTGCTGCCTCTCGGATGTGGCACTGTAGCATTTCAAGTCTAGACAAGCCCTAAATAAACTGCATGGCGATATCTACGAAAGGGAAGGTCTCTGAGCAGTCAGTGTGAAGCAAAAAAGGATGGGCGCAGGAGGATGCCATCACATGCGCACACATAGGCGTGTGCAGCACGTTTCATTAGAGTGTGCACCCAGGGAGCCCCGCCCTAGCCCCGCCCCCATTCACTCCCTCCCACTTCCTGCCCCCTGACTGCCCCCCTAAAAACCCCCAACCCTCCCCCTGTCCCTTGTCCCCTAACTGCCTGCTCCTGGGACCCCGCCCCTAACTGCCCCGCAGAACCCCACCCCCTATCTAAGCCTCAATGCTCCTTGTCCCCGACTGTCCCCTCCTGAAACCGCCCCCTACCCTAACTGTCCCCTAGGACTCCACCGTTTGCCCAACCCCTGTATCCACCCCTCCCCCTGAACTTCTGACCCATCCAACCTCGCTCCCTGACCCCTGATTGCCCCCAGGACTCCCTGCCCCTTATCCAACCCCCACCAGCCCCCTTACCATGGTGCTTACCCCTGCCTCTCCCCATCCCGGACCCTCAGTGCACCATGTCTAGGAATGGCCCTGGACAGCGCTGCAGCGGCGTGGCTCGGGTGGGGCCTGAGCTCCTGCCGCTCGACCCGCCAGAGCTTGCAGGGCCACTCCTGGATGCGGCATGTTGAGGCACCGGGGGATGGGGGAAGGCGGGGCCGGGGCTGGGGGGGAGCCTCCCTGGTCAGGAGCTCAGGCGGGCCGTGCAGGATAAGCTTGCCCACCCCTGCATTAGGCTGTGTCTGGGCACACCCGGCAAACCCTATGTTTGCACACATAAAGTGACTTATTTTTCATTCAGAGATGCTAAGCATTGATAACCGTGATATGTTTGTGCTGAGCACCTCTGAAAACCAGGCCACTTGATTTATATGCCTAACTTTAGGCATCCATGTTGAAAGTTTGGATCTTATTCTCTCTGCCTCTATTTTGCCTTCTGAAAAAAATGGAATAAGTTGCCTACTACACAGTGATGATGTGAGGATGAACTCCATTAATGTTTTTGGAGTGCTCTGAAAACAAGTGCAAGTATAATTTTCTTACCTTAACTCCCATGTCTTTGGCAATAACTGTATCACTAATTTTGGGCCCAATTCTGTGAGGTGTTTCGTATCTCCTTTAAGGTTTTGAACACTCTCAACCTATATTGACTTAACTTTAAACTGAGGTCACTCAGTGCCTTGAACCGTCTGCAGTTTGCTCAACAAATAACAGGTCAACACCAAAAGGAATAACAAAATCTTTAAGCTAGTCTTCTTTAAACCTGTCGTAGTGAGAAAGGGCTGATAATTGCCCTTCAAATAAAGTATATTTTATTTGAACTGAGTCTGCTCCCACTAAACTAAATTCCTGTGGAAAAACAGCTCTTCCTGAATTAGTTTGTTTTCGACTGTAAGAAATATGCACTCAAAGAGCATGTGGCTGAAGCACGATTTGAGTGCGAAAGAGCTTGCAACACAGTTGTTTTGAGACCTTTTCATTAGGATTACAGCATTTATCAAGATTTGTGGTTGGTTTAGGCTAATCATTAATTAAACAGTACCTGATGATGAGTCAGTTTGGCACTACAAGGTCACTTCACTATGAATTCCCCTTTCCCAAGAGTTGGGGTGGGAGAGAAGTGAGCTGGGACTTGAAATCAAGGATCACTGTCATAAGGCTTTCTGCTCACAAAGGAATCGCGACCTTCTGTAGCAGTGCCACAGTCCTTGAGCTCAAGTCAGTTTTTGGGGAGATGGTTCAAATAAAACATTTACCAGAGACAGTTAAGTACCCAAGTGCTGTGAATACGTGATGTATTGTATCTCTCACATTTTGAATAACCTCATCTTTTCCCTCAGAGGTGTGACAAGGATGGCCAAAGACTAGAAAGTATAATCCTTGCCTTGGATTTGGAACTCGCAAGTTTTTGTGACAAGCAAAGTGCCTGCCAGTGTTGCACTTAAAGACTCATCTATACTTCACTGGGTTTGGAGTCAGTCTTTGCTATGGTTGATTCTACAGATGGTACTTGCCCACACATAACATATTTGAAGCATGATTGCTTGCTGTTGGGTGAATTGTGTTTTGGCCTTGCTAGTGAGCAGCATTGTAGTACAGTTGCTAAGCTTTTAACATGGTTATGGGATGTTACTGCTAAAGCATATATGGGACTGCCTCACCATGTCTGTATAACAGTGTTAACCAGTCTTCATATGTCCCAGATATGAAAAGCTCCCTAAATGTCTCCTCTCTGCACTCAGTGCCCCCTGGGTCAGATATCCCACAGCATGTTCTGTTGAGGACACGGTGGTTTGCCCCGTACTTTGGTACACAATGAATACCATGACATCTAATGATTCTGGGATCACTACCAAGCCCACTAGAGTCCTATGTTCCCAGTGGAGTCCAAGAAAGATTTGATAATACTGAGCTCAGACTTCCTAAAAATTAGTGAAACAAAAGATGTTGTAAGACTTGTAAAAAGAACAACTCTACATAAGGGAAAGGTTTCTGTTGTCCATTCAGTAATGTGGGTGGCAAGGGAGAATTTCTGACTTGATGCCATAAGATAGTGAGACGGGGAGAAGAGAGATTTACAATCTTTTAAAGCAGAGATCTTGCTGTTCTTAAAACAAAGAATTGTAAGCATGCTAGAAACTTCTGGGTTAGTCTACCAAGCTCAAGAACTGGCTAAATGCGGCCAACATCAAGTCAATAGAATAATAAAGATGTGTGTATAATATATATTCAGTGGTTAAGCAACTTCATTCTAAATCATGTAAAGTAGAAGGTGGGTGGGGGAAGCAAATAGTGTGATTATGATGAATAAATACTGCCAGTGTGAAATGCCATTAGCTAAAGATCGGGTAGATAAACGAAATGGGTATCTACTATAGTTCAACTTTCTTCTAATCCAACTCCACGGCTGCTCCCTAGGAGAATTTTTCAGGCTGAACTTCTTTGCTGTGCTATAGTAAGTGAAGGCAGATGCATCCATCACCTTGGAAGCCTTGTGTATAATGAATACTCAGAACAACCGCTCTGGTGTTTGCTCTGGAAATCGTTTTGCTTCCCTTCTGTAAGATAAACTAGGTTAATTTTTTTTTTAAGTTCCTTGACTTTCTAGCATTCCACCACAGAGTGAAATAAACAGGGCAATCATAGCATGGTATGCATTTCACTGTGCTAGTATTTTCCATTGTTGAGAGCAAAGTTTCAGTATTCAGCTTGTGAGGACAAAGGTCACCTAGAATCCTTTCCCCTTCATGGTTGTGTTACTTTTATTCCCCATCCTGTCTCATGTTAAAGATGAGACGAAGAGTGGAAATTGCTGTAATTTAAGAACAAATAGTACACAGGGAAATTGAGAAAAATGCACAGCAGACAAGATCATGCAGTATGTAAGATGTTCAAAACAGCATACGTTATCCTCCTTCAGGGGATAATCTCATGGAAAGGAAACCTTGATACGGTATCATTTATTGCTGGGAAATCTCAATGCGTTCCCCTTTGCCACATTCTAGTTTCCAGTAGCATGATCCTCTACTGTTCATCTGTATTTCAGGCAGAGTTGAATAAGAGGACTGCCTGAATGCATTTATTTCAAATAAATGCTTTTGCTAATTTTCATCAGACAACTGGGTGCCATCATTTTTGGGTAGCTGAGAAAAGCATGGGAAGGTATGTAAAGAGGAATGTTATTCATCAAATTAGAAGGTTGTCCATATAAGTACCTTGCAACCTTTACTGCCATGTGAGCCCATCAGAAGAGAGTCTGATTTTTAATCAGTTTCTTTTAGCTTTGAAGTGTTCTCAGTAACATGCCTGGATAATCTGACCATATTTCCTGTTGAACTCAAGGGTAACCCTTGTTATTTAAACGAATGCAGACAAGGGCTTTCAGGGTCTCACGTGCTAAAGGTTCATCAAGCAAAACTCACAAACAAACAAACAATTTCCTTACTAAGATTTACAGAAAAATACTAAGGTTTTTCCCCCCTCCTTATCACAGATTATCTTTTTTGTACATATAACTATGTCTGCAGTTTTACAAGTCCAGAATTTTCCCCGCGTTCAAATCCTCTTTCTTGTCCACATTCTCCATAATCCCAGCAGTATCTCTAAGAAATACTGTCCTTGGGTGTATCAGATAACTATGGGTCATCCGTTGTGCTAAATATGCCATAGCCTCATAGAATTTAAGGCTGGAAGGAACCACCAGATCTTCTAGTCCGACCTCATGTATATTATCAGTTGCCCTTGTACTGAGCTCAGTAACTTGAATTAGACTAAATTATGCAGCCTTCAGGAAACTAAACTGTTGTATGCCACTGGCAGAAAACAGAAAGAACTGAAGTGCGCTAATGCCTGAGGCTTTGCAATGGCAGGGAATTGATTTGGTAAGATATACCTAGCTAATCCTAGCAAGTGACCCGTGCTATTTTATTAGGGTCCTCCAATATGTATACAGGCAAATTGGGGTAGCAAGGTTCAAAATTTTCCAGTATTTAATGCAGCTATTGCTTGTGCATGTAAAAATAGGCTAGTTACACTAATGAATGTGTAAAAACAACGAGGAGTCCTTGTGCCACCATAGAGACTATCAGATTTATTTGGGCATAAGCTTTTATGGGCTAAAACCCACTTCATCAGATGCATGGAGTGAAAAATACAGTAGGCAAATATATATATTACAGCACATGAAAAGATAGGAGTTGCATTAACGTGTGTGTGTGTGGGGGGGGTGTCAATGCTAATGGGGCCAATTCAATCAAGCTGGAAGTGGCTTGTTCCCAACAGTTGACAAGAAGGGGTGAATATCAAGAGAGGGAAAATTACTTTTTATAATATAAGTAATTTTCCCTTTGTTGATAGTCACCCCTTCTTGCAGCAATGGGTGATAATCTGAACATCTCTTCACATTAGGGTTGTCAGCTTTCTAACTGCACAAAACCAAATGCCCCTGCCCTGCCCCTTCTCTGAGGCCCTGCCCCCCTACTCACTCCATCCCCTCCTCCCTACATCACTCACTC
>ML677334.1:8016688-8093314 GCA_007922305.1 Dermatemys mawii | reverse complement strand
GGGTGCAGGCTGTGGCCAGGTGGTGCTTATCTCAGGTGGCTCCCGGATGCAGCTGGCATGTTGGGCTCCTAAGTGGAGGGCCATAGTTCCTGGCCAATGGGAGCTGTGGAGCCAGTGCTCAGGGTGGGGGCAGCATGCGGACCTCTTGTGACTGCCACTTCCCCTAGGAGCCAGACGTGCCATCCGCTTCCGGGAGCTGCATGGAGCCAGGGCAGGCACGGAGCCTGCCTTAACCCCACTGCACCGCCCACCAGACTTTTAGGACTCGATCAGTAGTGCTGACCAGAGCTGCCAGGGTCCCTTTTCGATTGAGCGTTCTGGTCGAAAACTGGACGCCTGGCAACCCTACTTCACATTCTCGTCTTTAAGGGTAACTGCTTTAATGTACCATCTTTCCTGAGTCATTTTTGTTAATTTCTCACAGTCCTTCTATTTATCACAATGCAGTTAGGAGTTGAATTGTCTCTTAGTTAGAAATGTGCCAAACCGTAGACCAGTGGTCCCCAAACTGTCGGGTGCATTCCCCTAGGGAGGCATGGAGGAAAGTTTGGGAGAGCCCGAGCTGGTCCCTGAAGTGGGCTGGGAGGAAGCGCCGCTCAGTCCTCAGCACTGCCTGCAGCCTCAGTGGGCGGCTCCAACTACTGCCTTCCTCCTGGCCCTGGCTCCTGTCTGTGGCTCCCTGTGGGGCAGATTACATTAGGGGTAAGGAGGGGTGACTTAACAAATTTGGGGACCACTGCCATAGACCAATAAGAGCAGTG
The DNA here is from genome assembly GCA_007922305.1 of Dermatemys mawii. NCBI lineage: Eukaryota > Metazoa > Chordata > Testudines > Dermatemydidae > Dermatemys > Dermatemys mawii. The sequence goes on along the minus strand of ML677334.1, from coordinate 8,092,553 downwards.
ACCCATCCACTGCCAGCTGCATGTAACTTTCAACCTGTGCCATCTGAAGTGCTGTCTATGATGAGTGCTGGTCTAAAGCAGGGTGGGAAACCTACTTCCTGTGGGTTGGATCTGGCCTGTGGCAAGCCCCTGCACTGCAGGTTGGACGCCAGAAGCCTCGGTGCTCCCCTTTGGGGCTGGAGCTGCGAGTGCTAGTTTTCCCGGCTGCAGGGGGAAGCTAAGATTGCTTCAGTCCACTGAAAGTCCAGTCAGTTCCACGCAGCTCCCAGAAGCGACTAGCATGTCCCTGTGGCTCCTAGGAGCAGGGGCAATCAGGGAAGTTCTGCACACTGGCCCTGCCCCCAACGCCGGCTCCTCTGCAGCTCCCACTGGCCAGGAACCATGGCCAGTGTGAGTGGGCGTCATGCAGAGCCCCCAGGCTCCTCCACCTAGGGGCTGGACATGCCGGCACTTCCAGGAACTGGGTATCTAACGTTCTGAGCCCCTGAGCAGCTTCAAACAGCTGCCTTTGTTGTTACTGTTTCTTTTTTTGTCAGGTAACCTGCTGGAGAAATCTGCTCCACAATGAGCAATATACAGTTCTGAACCAATGATGTGTTTAAAGTTTGATAGCCTGCAATCCAGCAGGGGAAGATGAGGCTCATGAGTTTCCAATAGGACGCACAGCATTATTTCTAGATGTACAGGGTGGAAGTTGTGACATTGTAAGCTACAGACAAGCAATTTTAAGTCATTCTATGGGTTTCAATGGTTCTCTTTAAGTCTGATGTAATTGAGCTTCTTGTAAGCGAAGTACCTGGTTTTATACGCAAAGAAATGGGGGGAAAAATTCACTATAAAATCTTTTTTTGTAATTCAAATTATTATTTATATTCCGGTAGTGTGTGGCCCTATGGGGCTTAGCCCCACTATACCAGGTACTGTAGAAAGAGAGCTTTCATGTTAAATAAGAGGTTCCATGACATATCGAGGAATACGGTGAGGTATAAAGATTTGTTCTTTGAGTGCTTGTTTATGTCCATTCCAACCAGATGTGTGTGCGCAGCGTGTATGCCAGCTGGAAGATTGTTCCCTTAGCAGCGTCTTTAGGGTCGGCCTGGGCATCCCCTGGAGTGGCGCCTTCATGGTGCTTAATATAGGGTGTTGCCGACTCCTCCACGCCCTCAGCTTCTTCTTACCGCCCATGATGGCTAGCTGGAACTTTGCTCAATCTTGTAGCAAGCCCTTTAGCAGTGTCTCATAGTATATAGTATATATAGTTTTTTCAGTTTGTTAATAGTTGTTCCTTATACAGGCATGCCACGTCTTAGGCACATTTAACATGCGCAATTTCCGCTTTACGCGGTCGACAAAAAAAAAAAAGGGAAAACTAAAAATACTAAAACTTTTTTTAGGGCGGGCGATTTCGCCTGCCATGGAAGTCAATGAGGTTTCAGCTATACGCGGTTTTTGCTTTACGCGGAAACTGCGGAACAGAACCCTCACGTAAGACGCGACATGCCTGTAGTTATAGTTAGTTTGTTAAGGGGGGGTGTGTCTTTTCTGCCACCCACAATGTTTTCCCCCCTTTTGGGGTCTGTCTGGGTCTCCAGGGTTTAAGCTCTGTGAGAACTGTGGCAAGTTTATGCCTAAGAGAGATGCTCACTCTTTCTGCTTGTGGTGAGAGTCACCAGAAGGAGAAGTGCCGTACCTGTAAGAGTTTCCTCCCCAGAACCCTTAAAGAGTGAGAACAGAGACTAAAAGTCCGGTTGATGGAGGCAGCATTGAGACCACACTCTGACCCGAACCCACAGAGATAGCACTGAGCACTTCTTCATCGGTGCACAGTGCTCTGGCACCAACGGCACATGAAATGGCCCAGTCTAAGGACTCTAAGCCCCCTGGGATCGCCACAGCTTGGGCCATAAGAAGTCAGAAGAAGAAGAGGCCAGTGAAGGGTGTGTCACCCGCCTTGAACTCTAAAGGGTCGGTGGCATCCACGAGTGTGTTGGGACAGACCACTCCTCCCTTGCCTCTGCCCAGGGTCTCATCAACTTCTGCCCTGGCTTTGGTCCAATTTGGTCCGAACCCTCCTGGTCTCCGGACCACCGGGGAGATATACAGCTGCCATCGACGCCTCCTGATGCTGTCCTCTCCACAGAGGAGGGACAAGTTGCCGGTGACTGCATGCCCCCGTTCCGCTCCAGGGGCAAGCCAGCAATGATGGGCCACTGTTCTCCATCACAGGCTTCTCCGGCACCGCCTGCGCAGACAGAAGGGCTGCACCATTCCCTGGCTTCACGGCACCGTTCACCGGCAAACCAGAGTACTGTTCTTCTGTGGTCCTCCTACTCGGAGACCGAGATGAACTCTTATCCCTCCAGCAAATCACGGAGCAGGAGCTCCAGGTCCCCACAGAGCCACCAGCCATACCCAGCACCATGGCAGCAACAGTAGGAGCTGACTGCTCAATAGCCCTCTTGGACACCCTGGGCTTTCCACCAGAGCCAGGGTCAAGCTCACAGTCCGAGATCCAGGACTGCGTCAGTGTTTTTGGCATCGGTTGTACCAGTGCCGGCACCACTGCCAGCGGCACCGTCATCTGAGGGAGAGGTACTGCAGACGCAACCAGCTCCGGCACCACCTCTTCAGACAACAGCACCGCTGGGAGCCCCAACTTCCACCCTGTCAGCACCTCAGGCTCAGCTCTGCCGGACTTGTTGGCTCTGGCACCAGCCATGGTGCCAGATCCTCCACCAGCACTGGTACCATGTGCCAAAGGACCCCAGATCGTAGGGTAGCGTTCAGGGTCCACTACGCGTCCTTTAATCCTTGTCCTTGCCTGATGAAGCGCTCGCGGGGACGTAGACAGCCTCATCTCTAGAGGACAACCGGATTCTCCAGAAGCTTTACAGAGGTCTGCTCAAAGCCTGGAGATAGAGGCCGAGGAGGTGGAGGAGGATTTGGACCCTGTAGTGGACATCTTTGCTGCCTCCAGCCTGCCCAGGGTTCCTCTGCCACTGATAAAGACTGCAGCTGATGAAATCTGTGGCAGACCCCCTGTGTTTCTGGCCCTACGGCCAAGAAAACTGAGCAATGCTACTTCGTACTGTCTAAAGGATACGAACATCTTTACACCCACCCTCCCCCGGACTCTTTGTTGGTCAACGCGGCCAATCAAAGGGAGCTCCAGGAGTTCCAAGGCTCTACCCCTAAAAACAGGGACACCAAGAAATTGGACCCATTTGGCCGAAAGGTCTACTCAGCCAGAGCCTGCAGCTCTGCATAGCCAACCAGCAGGCCATTGTGAGCTGCTACTGTCATAACAACTGCTCGGCAATGGCTAAGTTTGCGGAATTCCTGCCTCAGGACTCATGGGTGGAGTTCTCTGCTGTCATGGAGGAGGGGGAGCTGGTCTCCTGGGCTTGTCATGGAGACTAGCTTCCCCTCCTCCACTGGTCCACAAGGTGCTCCTCAAGATCCACAGGGACTGGGTGTGAGTCATACTGATAATGTCGGTGTGGTTGCACCAGCACTGGTTCACGTCATTCCTAGGAATGTCCGTAGCAGTACCATTCACTTTACTGCTGATCTTGGATCTGATCGCGCAGGACCATGGCTGACTCTGGCATCCAAATCTAGAGTCGCTCCACTTCATGGCCTGGATGCTCCATGGCTAAACACCACAGAGCTATCCTGCTCACAACAGTTCTCGGTAGTAGAAAGCCTTCCACAAGGGCAACGTATCTTGCCAAGTGGAAAAGGTTCTCCATCTGAGCAGAGCAGCGCAGTCAGTCACCATTGCTCGCCTGTGTACCACTTGTACTGGACTGCCTCCTTCACCTAAAACAGCAAGGCCTCTCCCTGTCATCAGTAAGGGTTCCCTTAGCCGCCATCTCTGCTTTCCATCCAGGCGCAGACGGCCTCTCGATCTTCACAAGCCCTCTAGTGAGTTGTTTCCTCAAGGGCCTGAACAGACTCGTCCCGCAGATGCGTCAGCCTGTCTCGGTCTGGGACCTTAATTTAGTCCTCTCCGCGCTCAGAGGCCCCCCATTTGAACCAATGGTGACGTGCTCTCTTCTCTATCTCTCGTACAATGTTTCATTCCTCATGACAATTATCTTGGGTGTCGGAGCTCAGGGCCCTCAAGTCCAAGCCTCCTTACACAGTCTTTCATAAGACAAAGTCCACCTCAGACCTCACCCGGCTTTTCTTCCTAAGATTGTCTCCCAGTTTCACATGAGCCAAGACATCTTCCTCCCAATGTTTTATCCCAAGCCAGGAATAAAAGTAGGAAGCATAGGCTGCACTCTGGATGTACCTAGCCTTCTACACTGAGAGGACTAAGTTGTTCTGGAACTCCAGCCAACTCTTTGTGGCCATGGCAGACAGAATGAAGGGTCTCTTTGTCTCCTCTCAACATATCTCATCATGGATTACATCCTGCATTCAAGTGTGTTATGACCTGGCAAAGATGCCCACTCCGCCAGTTACAGCTCACTCTGCCAGGGCCCAGGTCTTCTCGGTGGCGTTCCCCACCCAGGAAATCTGCAGGGCGACTATGTGGTCCTCAGTACATGCGTTCACTGCACACAATGCAATTACACAACAGGCCAGAGATGACGCGGCCTTTGGACACGTCGTGCTCCAATCCATGGATGACTCTGACCCCACTGCCTGAACTTTGACTGGTGAGTCACCTGGTTGGAGTCGATATGAATAATCACTCGAAGAAGAAAAACTGGTTAATCACTTTCTCGTAACTGTTCTTCGAGATGTGGTGTTCACCCTCCTACTTCTCTGTTGGAATAATCAGCAAGAAGGAACTGAGGGGGTGGGTGATCGACAGGGCCCTATATTGAGTTCCATGAAGGCGCCGCTCCAGGGGGCACCGTGACAGAACCTAAGGATGCTGCTACGGGAAAAATCTTCTGGCTGCCATGCATGCGGCTTGCACACACCTGGTTGGAATGGAGATGAACAACGCATCTTGAAGAACAACAGTTACGAAAAAGTGAGTAACCATTTTTTTAGCACTCATTTGGGATGGCCTATACAATTTGTTCACTGCTACACCGTTTGTGAGTAATGCAACTGTCCTTACCACATGCTGCTGATATTTTTATATCACACTGCATCATCATGCACCCTGGAAGATCATTCTGAACGAAGTAGGGCTTTTTTGGTTCACTGTCATTTACAACCAGGGTAACTATGCATGTGTTCACTGTGTAGCCTTCCTTCATCCTTTACTCTGGCTGATTGATGGTTGTTAAAAATACCATTGTTAGTCTTACAGTTATGCACATGTACACATAGGCTCATAACTCAGCCATGTCAAAACCAAGAGCTCTCTTCTTCTACAGGGGTTGAATTTCTGTTTTCTATCTTCAGCTGTTAGATCTGTTAAAAAACAAGGTGTGCGACAATGCTTTTATACTGAGGAATGGGTGTCTTCCCCTCTACTTCTATCATTCTGCAAGACTGCCAAACTGCTTTTGCTCAAATTTGAAACAAAAACAGCGTGTGTGTTTGTGTGTGTGTGAGAGAGAGAATCATTGAGCAGAACAAGGACTGGAATATTTTATTGTGGGGGGAGAGTAACTGAAAAAGGAGCTCCAATAGAAATTCTTGGGCAATTGCAAGTAGCTGTGAGCAGCACACTAGCGACAGAGAATTAATTAACATTGCTTTATTCCTGTGCATAGAGGTATGATCTCAGTAGACATGAGTTGGTCATGCTTTGAGGGTGTGGAACACAGTTTCACAGTCCAACGAAATATCCTCCGGCCAACTCTTTGCTATTCTGAGACATGTAACTTAGTTTCATGCTTGCTCCGGCCTGCCTCTTTGGCTCTTACAACAAAGATTTTTCCTACTTTGGTTATAAGTATAGAGGGGGGAAAACTATCCTTTAATTATGCACGCTGTAGAATATGTGCACATCCCTCTCTGACACAGGTTAACTCGTAGTGACTATTTAAAGCAACAACGCTTGGTCGTGGGTGTGCTTCTGTCAAAATGATCACACATCAGTGGAGTCAGAAGACTTCTTACAAAAGCAACACTCTTGGTTCTTTCATAATCTCTGCCCTTCCTGTGCCCAGTGAGGTGCCTTATTAATTTTTATAACAGGTTCCTTGTAGTGTGCAGAGTTAAGTCAAATGAAATGAAACTGGCACAATGACTCGAGGCAGCAGTATCTGTTTCGCCAGCTGTTGTGATGAATGGTGTCTTGCTAAAATCTGCAGCTGCTGGAATCAAGACACTGCAGAAGAGTCTGTTTTCAGTTGCAGATAAAAGTTTGAAAATGTGAAGTGCATCATAAAGACTCAAAAATCAGAGGGGAAAATGTATTCATTATTAACAGTAAATGTCGTCTTATGATTTTAAACTAATCTCATTGTGTGGGCCTTGATCTTTGGTTTTTGAATGCTTGGGGCTGTCAGTGTGGAGTACATAACTTGTGTAGTAACCTCTTTGGGAAGGCTCGCAATCATCCCATCGGAACATTTTGCAGTGCAAACACTCGTGTTGATTTAGATGCTCAGAACATGGAGGTGTTTGATTTGAGTGATGTCTCCTACTGCAGGCCTATGTGGCAGGAGTGAGAAAGGGAGGAGCAGCAGCTGGGGTGGAAGGAGACCCTCAGTACATGCCCTATCAGCCACGAGTTATCTGCTTGCTTGGGTGGAGTGAGTCTGCTGCACTCTTCTCCTGACTCAAAAGATAAGTCTTCACTACAGAGTTAATTTGAATTTTTCCCTGAGTTTCGACCCAATGCCACCCACTGTCTACATGCACAAACCTTTTGCTGGGTGTCGAGGTGCTTAAAGCTAGGGCTAGCTGACCTGGCTGGGTGTATAGATACTGCTTTCACTGGGGCTTGAATCTGCCCACTTTGCAGTGAAGATGCAGTTTTAAATCTCTTTAGTGCTGATATTCATCCAGTGGCTTCCCAGAAATTCCCTGAAGTTGACTGGGAAAGAATCTTATCTCAACGCAAAGAGCCATGGTACTTGCCCCAGACAACAATGGGTGCAGAAACAGCGAGGGTACAATAACATAGGTGGGACTTTGCTGTCACACCCAGGCTAAGCTAACCCAATGAGCTCACACCTGGAGGCTCATTGCCCAGGCTAACCCTGCAATAAAGACATATCCCAAAGTTCCTGTGTGTGGATGGTGTTGGCAGGGCCCCTCACAGCAAGAGGCTTGGGAGTTAATATCCCATTGAGAGGAGTGGGCAATTCAGACCTTTCAGAGCTATTGTTTCAGTCTGTTTGCAGACTCGGGTAGCCATCATTGCATTGATGCATCTGAAGAAGTGGATTTTTTACCCATGAAAGCATATGCCCAAATAAATTTGTTAGTCTGTAAGCTGCCACTGGACCCCTTATTATTGAATTGTTTATGTTTGGATAACTTGAAAAAAAAAGAAAAAGGCTCTTCTTTGCAACCGTGAGGGCTAGAAATTTTCAAAAGCATAAGAAATTCTGATGTAATCATATTTCTGGAAGCTGAAGACTGAGGCAGAGACTGCCTGATTTTTTGTCTCATAAAATAATTAGTCAGCAAAAGGGTTTAGTCATGCTTGATGTTTGGCAAGAGGGAAAACCCCTGTTTTGTCATAGGACCCACCTATATTTTTGAATGCTGAGTAACCGTAAACTGAGAACTTATAATTTGTATAAGGCTGAAAAAGAGAGACCTAAGAACTAAGTGGATGCTAATCTGACACTGCCCAAGTTAAAATCCCCTGGACATGTCGGAACAAATGGCAGAAAATGAGTAACTGAGAGACCAACACAGCCTCCTATTGGTGGCAATGGGAGTTTTTCCATTTCCTTCAATGACAGCTGGATCAAGCCCTGATCATGGCTTAGTAAGGTTATGAACTATGGCAGTGGTGGAAGGAACCTCTGTGTTTTTTTCTTAGACCGCCCTTTCCTACGGGACTGACTAATTGTTTTAGACAGGTAGTCAAGATAAGACTTTGCTTTCAAATAACATTCACCGTTGCCATTTTCTAAACAAAGCCACCGTAGATACAGTATTGTATGCTCAGATTAAGATGACAGATGTTGGGAAAATGCCTTGATTCATATTTAATATATATATACATGGTTCAAATGCTACATAATGGTGCATGTGCAATCCTGTAAAATATTTGCTTTCTTACATGGTTATCCCTTAGGAATTCATCAGATTTGCGGCCTGATAGTCTTTTTACTGTAGTTAGTTATAATTGGGCAGATACAGTGTTTTCTGAGATGGATACTTGATATCAGCGGTTGGCAACCTTTCAGAAGTGGTGTGCAGAGTCTTCATTTATTCACTCTAATTTAAGGTTTTGCGTGCGAGTGATACATTTTAACGTTTTTAGAAGGTCTCTTTCTGTAAGTCTGTACTATATAACTAAACTATTGTTATATGTAAAGTAAATAAGGTTTTAAAAATGTTTAAGAAGCTTAATTAAAAATTAAATTTAAGTGCAGAATTTCTCCGGACCAGTGGCCAGGACCTGGGCAGTGTGAGTGCTACTGAAAATCAGCTTGCGTGCCGCCTTTGACACGCATGCCATAGGTTGCCTGCCCCTGCTTTATATTATAGGTGAGTGCCTATCAGTGTTCCCCACTGTCCTAATAGGATTTTTGATCCCCGAATGAAATGTATCGTAGGCATATAGTTAGCATATTAACCATCTGAAAATCTCAAAGTAGAGACAGTCTGTGAGGGTAGCTGAAATACGCTGTCCTACACATAAGGCAACGCCAATCATGACTCCAGGCAGGCTTCAAACACCATCACAGTGGTTAAGAAGTTAGTCAGTTCCCAATCGCTTGGCCTGAACAAAGGGGCGTAGCGGCAGTTGTTAGGAGAAGGAGCACGTTCCAGAAGTGCATTTGTTTGCCGTCATGTGTTGTTTGTTGTCAGTGCTATTTCGGAAGAGAATGAAAAGTGAAACATAAAAAAAATGGCAAGGAGTCCAGTGGCACCTTAAAGACTAACAGATTTATTTGGGCATAAGCTTTCATAGATAAAAAAACCCACTTCTTCAAATGCGTGATTTTTTTACCTTCAAAAGCTTATGCCCAAATAAATCTGTTAGCCTTGGTCTACACTAGGGAGTGAAGGGTGTGAAGGAAATCGACCTAACATATGCATGCGTGGCTGAAGTCGAAGTATTCAGGTCAACTTACTGCGGTGTCTTCATGGCACTGAGTTAACTACTGCCACTCCCCTGTTGACTCTGCCTGCACCTCTCGTCACAGTGGCATTCCAGAGTCAACGGGAGAGTGCTAGGGGATCGATTTATCACGTCTAGACAAGATGCGATAAATCGATCTCCAAAAGATTGATCTCTACCTGCTGATCTGGCAGGTGGTGCAGACCTGGCCTTAGTCTTTAAGTTGTCACTGGACTCCTTGTTTTTGTGAATACAGACTAATATGGCTACCCCTTGATAAAAAAGATGGGTTCTCTATGCCCAGTTTGACAAAATCTATATCGGTGGCTCTCAAACTAGGTGTCGCAACTCCCCTAGGGGTCGCGGGCTGATTCCAGGGGGGTTGCAAGCTGCTGACGCCTTCGGCGGCATTTCAGCGGAAGCTCCAAACAAGTGAGTGAGTGAGTCCACCAAAAAACCGCCGAACTGCAAGCTTCCGCTATCGGCGGCATTTCGGCGGACACAGAGACGAACGCTGCATGTCTGCCGAAATGCCGCTGAATTGAACTCTGCTGGTTTCAGTGGCATTTCAGCAGACATACTTGGGGCGTGAGAGGACAAGGCAGAGCAAAAAGGGGTCACCAAACCAACAAGTTTGAGAACCACTAATATACATGAACATGAACCTCTTCAGAGTTGTCTCCTTTCCTACTACTGATTTTGCAGCCCCTGTTTAGAAGATAAGAGCCTCAGAGAGGTTTGGTCTGTTCAGTCTGATCCACCTGGTGCCGCCTGAATTCTAGGCACAGGAAACACTAGGAGGTTAAGGTAGCCAAGGATGGAGCAAAGGCCCCCCTCCCACTGTGTAGCCACCAATGGGAATGGAAGAATACAGGCACCAAAACCAGAAAGAGAACTCCGACAAAGAAACTGCCAAGGAACATCTATCATAGGAAGACTGAGAGAATGGAGACAAGAGCTCCTTCTTCAGTGGGCTGGAGTGGGTAGTGTTTTTGGCACTGAAGGTCACTAGAGAGGAAGACAAGAGTCCATCGAAGGAAAAATGCCTTCTTGTGAGCTACTGAAAGAACTCAACCTGTTTAGCTTATCAGAAGGGAAGGTGAAGAGGTGACATTTTTGAAGTGTCTAAGTACTTTCATGGAGAGAAAATACTGGGTTTTAAAGGGCTCTTTAGTCTTGCAGAGAAAGACACAAGAAGACCCAGTGGCTGGAAGGTGAAAACAGACACATTCATATTAGAAATAAGGTACAAATATTTAGCAGAGGATGATTTACCTTTGGAACAAACTACCAAAGGAAGTGGTGTGTTCTCCATCTCTTGATATCTTCTAATGAAGACTACTTGCTTTTCTGATGTATCACTTTGATCAAAACTTAGCTATTGTGATATATTGAGGGCTAGGATTGTAAGCCCCAGGCTGTCCTCCCAAGGCTTTCCGCCCAAGCAGGGTGTGGAGCCGATGAGACCCAGCAAGCCCCCAGGAAAGAAAACACTCTCACACACTTACTTTGTACAGTGGATCAAATCCACATTCCAAGCTGGATGGGAGTGTCACTTTATTGAGTGTGAGCCAAGCATTGTATAGGCTTGAGCAAACAAAGAAAAACCCAGTGCGCACGTGTGATTTTCTCACCAACAACTACAAAGGACTCTTTACTGGCTAACTTTGAAGGTTAGAGATGCAGTTACAGCTGCAATTAGCTACTTTCTAAACTCTCCTAATCTTGCTAGATAGGAATTACATCTCAAGGCTGAGAAAATCTTAGCAGCAAAGACACTTGTTGATTTAGCAGGCAGCTGACCAGCTTCTCAAGGCTCTCATTCCCCCCTTTGGAGCAGCCCATCAGACATGGGCTCACTCCAGCACCGGGAAGCGTGCCCTGGCTGCTTGGCGCATTGTCTCCATATGAAAAGCATTATGGTATAGTTTCTTAAAGGAGTGAGAGAGAGGTTGTAAGCAGGTTTTGCATCAGGTAACAAAAAGCGGGGCCAAACAGACACAGCAACAAGTGAGAAGAAACAGAAAGCTCATTACAAGGAATCCTGCTACTAAGTATTTAAGCCACGCTAGATTGGGCAACCAAGATGTTAGCCACTGCCGACATGAATCCCATCCACTCCAAACTTCATCATGGGGTGTGTAGGCAAGTTTACGCAAATGGGCCGTGCGGTCAAGGACCTGGGTGAAGCTGTCAGGTATATAAACACAACGGGTTTGGTTAATTAGCCCACAGACATCCCCCTTTGAGGCTAGGACCATGTCTAAGGCCACGCGATTTTGCAAGGCCATGGTGGACAGGGTCTTTTGCCCAGTGGCAAGGTGTCCCAGGGCCTCGGCTGTCTCATTAGCCATGATTTCTAGTATGGCCTGAAGTCTCAAGACTCGGGTACTCACATAGATAATGCCTGCTGGTCCTATGAAGGCAAAACCCCACATGCTATTCCATGTGAGAGGGGTCCATCTCTGGGAGTAGTCCCTGGCAGTTTCTGCATCTCTATGATTGCGCAGATGGCCTGTGAGTTGTTTGTATCGTGATGAGGGGTGCTAGAATGGCTACATAGCAGATACCAGCCCAATTTGTCGGGAGTGTGTGATATGCTGTGTTCCCACATACCCAGTGATGCCCCCGTAGGGCGGGCCAGGGCCTTCTTCATTTGGCAGAATAAGTGTCTGAAAAGACGGTATAATACCCCCCAAAGTGAGTGAGATGACCAGTATGTCCCTCTTTTCCTGGGGATCAAGAGCAGTTACAAATTTTGCCCAGTGGCAGGCAGGTCAGTGTAGTATTGCTTATCCGGCCAAACCACTTGTCCCCATCGGTTTGGTCCCAGGAGGAAAGATACCATCTGAATGGGGTTTGCTCGCGCCACTCAGTGTGGGTGACGTTATATCTAAACCACCCCCCTTGTGCCCAGATGGTGATTACACACTCGTGCGTACGTCCCACAGGCTTTCTGCCGTTACCCTGAAAACAATAAGGGGCTCCCCCATCCAGCACCCTAAGAGTGCGGGAAGTGTCTTCTGTATCCCAGGTAGCGTTACTTCCCCAGGTTGATTAAATGGACGGGGACCCCTGTCAGCAGAGAATCATTGGGGGCCATGGGCACCAAAGGCACTCTGGATTCACTGTCAGTAGGCATTAAAGTAGAGACCCAACAGTCAGAAACATTCAGCAAAGAAGCGGATTTCACTGCTAACTGCACAAGGGCATTGCTCTCATAAGCCTGACTGTTCTGACTGGCAAAGAAATGGGAACTAAGCAGCAGCCAGTAAATCATGTTGGAAAAGAAGAGTGTCCGGAGCCACCGTCCACTGAGAGTCAGGAGTTCTGGTCAGACGAAGGGGTCGGACCGTAAGCTCGGCCGCAGACAGGACAGCTGGCTTGAGGTGGGTGTGGTGAATCCACGACTTCCTCCCGTCCACGAAAGCCGCCATCTGGGTTGTCAACAGGACCTGGAAAGGACCGTCCCACACTGGCTCAAGCGTCTTTTTCGCGAAACGACAAGCCCACACATAGTCTCCTGGAGCAAAGGGGTGGATTTGTTCCTCCAGGGGCACTGTAGCGTGCAGGGCCGCCTTTTTCCACAGGGAGAGCAACTGGGCCTGTAAGGAGAGAAACTGAGACGCCGTTATGTGATCCCCCCACGTGCGAAACATTAACACGGGGCAGTGGGCAGCCCTTGTTAGGCGGGCGGCCATACAACAATTCAAAGGGAGACAAACCAGTTGGCTTACAAGGGTGGGTGCGGAGATGCAACAGAACCATGGGGAGTACCTGAGTCCACCAGAGCTTGGTCTCCTGGCAGAATTTGCCAATCAGAGACTTCAAATCTCTGTTCTTACACTCAACTTTCCCTGAAGACTGTGGGTGGTAAGGGGTTTGAAGGGAGTGAGGGATCCCTAAACCGATCTCTACCGCCGTGAGCATGGCAGACACAAAATGGGGTCCACCATCTGAGTCAATCTGTAAGGGGACACCAAAGTGAGGCACTATTTCGCGAAGGAGGAACTGGACCACAGTAAGTGCAGTTGGAAGTAGGGAAAGCTTCAACCCAGGACGTAAGGTGGCAAACAAACACTAGGAGGTGTTGTTTCCCTTCAGCCTGGTGGAAATCTGCAAAGTCTACTTGAAGAAACTGGAAAGGCGCGGATGGCACTGGGCGATCCCCCTGAGGGGTAGGCTGTTTGCAAGAGGGGTTGAAGGCCTGGCGAGTCTCAAGTGTCCATTCCAGAGGATCAGGGGCTGTCTTATCAGTCATGGCGTGCAATGGTTTGGACAGTTCTCCACACGAGGGGAGCCACAGGCGGCAGAACCCAATCATTCCCAGAAACCCTCGTAGTAGCTTTTTTGTTTGGGGTAGCGGACAATTCATGATAGTCTGGCTTCTCTTGGGGTTGATCTTGCGGCCATCTGGTGTCAGAATGAAACCCAGGTAGCGAACTTCAGGTAAGGCCCATTGGATCTTAGCGGGATCCACCTTATGGCCCCTCTCGAGGAGAAACAGAAGGAGGAGCTTGCCATCTTTTCGGAGGGATGACTGATCAGAATGTGCCAGGAGAAGATCATCCATGTACCAAAGCAGGGTGGACCCATTAGAATGAGAAAAAGCATCCAGATCTGCTTTGAAGATCTGTGAAAATAAAGTGGGTGAGTCCCTGATCCCCTGAGGTAGACGTGTCCACACGTAGCTCTGTCCCTTCCAGGTAAACCTGAAAAGGTGTTGAGAGTCCGGATGGAGAGGGATACTGAAAAAAGCAGATTTTAAGTCAATAACAGTGAAATATTTGGCATCCCAGGGTATCTGAGCCATTGCAGTAGCTGGATCTTGCACCACCGGATGCAGGGGAACAACATAGGAGTTGATGGCACGAAGGTCTTGAACGAAACGCCATTTTACAGGATCTCCTGGCCGTTTGCAAGGCTTTCTCACTGGGAGTATTGGGGTGTTGAACGGGGTGGGCTGTGCTTTTACTAATCCTGCTTGTATGAAGCCTTCAATAATAGGCTGTATCCCTTCTTGTGCCTCATGGGACAAGGGATACTGAGGGATCAAAGGTGGCTTAAGGCCGGGTTTAACTTGGATTCTCACTGGGGTAGCAGACTTTAAAAGTCCAACATCTGTCTGTTCCCTCCCACACAGGGTCGCAGGAATGTCTAACAGATCCTCCGGAAGGGAAGGATCCAAATCTGAAGCTCCCTCCTCTGATACCTTGCTGTCTGTCTTTCCCTCTAACAAAGCTAGCAACAGCCCCACCCCCTGCAGAGAGCAAGTGAGGGTGGCCTCAAGTTTACACAGAAGATCCCGCCCCATTAAGCACACTGGAGCATCAGTACAAACAAGGAAAGGATGTTGGAGGATTTTGTGTTCAAAAGTAACCTGTAAGGGAAGGGTGAAAGTAAGGGTTATAAGTTTCCCCCCACACCCACTGTACACTGGTCTACATCCGACATCCATTGGGGAGAAGCACTTGTGAGCAAGGAATAAGTAGCTCCTGAATCAACAAGCATCTGATAGAGTCTATTTTCTATTAAGACAGTCACTGTAGGCTCAGAGGTTTTTAAAAGGGTCCCCGCGAGAGTCATCAGGAAAAACAGCCCAGCAACCTCCAAACCTTCGTGCCCGGGGCACCGTCACAGCTGCTCTCGTTGGTGGACTTGTACTCTAGGGGGTTGGTGCACTTGGTTGCTTCAGTAGTCTGGATCAAAAGGGTTGCCCCTGCCGAGCTGATTTCCAGACTGGCCCCTCCACGGGCACTCATGCTTGAAATGGCCATGCTGACCGCAGCTAAAGAGGCTCCTCGGCCTGGAGGCCCCTCCCCCCGCCCCCTGCTGCGCCAGTTCCCTCTTCCTCTACCCCTGCCTCTCTCAATTCAGTGCAATTTGCCTCCTACCAGTCATTCCCCGCTCTCTGTCACGCTTCCCGCCACTGCAGCCACGCCCCCTGCGCATCAACCCAGGCTCTGTCTCGCCCCACAACCGTCCTCTCTCTTTGCCTGTCAGGACCTGCTCCAAGAGCACTTTAAAATCACTATACGTCGGCTCATAACTAGTTGCCAAACGTTCCAACAAGCTCACTACCTTTTGGGGGTTTGAGCCATAAGTACCTGACAACTTCCCCCATTCATGGAGGTCCCACTCCTTCCACGGTCTATGTTCAGCCGTGGTGGCATGCTGGAGTGCCCCGTCAGTCCCTATATAGGGCTCACGTGTGACCAGGAGGGGAAACATCCGGGCTCCATTATCTTTAGCAGCATCCGTACTCGGCCCCGAAGAATACAAATTGGGGGGCTGAATACAATTCTTATCTCATAGATTATAAGTGCCTCGCAGATCAGTAGTCTCCGACCTAGTGGCTCCTGGACCCAGGAGATCTTTAAGTAGCTCCCCTCCCTTCTCTTCCAAATGGGAAGTCCTTGGGGAACCCGAAACACGTTCAGGGTGTTCCCACAACTCTGGGACCGGCAGCGCAGTGGGAATCACCCTCCTCCGTACCTCCGACTGTTGGAAATACGAAGGGGGGGGGGCCCATCCCCCGCCGCCAGCCCCTCCGGATCGCCTGTAGGCAAGGAGACCATGATCATAGAGGGATATGTTTGGGCAGCCACATCTGCCCAGAGATACCAGTAATCCATCTGCCCAGGAAAATTAACCTCAATTTGCCCATGAACACCACCTAGCGGCTTTGGGCCAAAAGATCCCCACTGGCTCCACCGCTCTTCCCTATCTTCCAGGGTTGCGGTATACCCGGGGCAGTCCCTTGTGCACAATTTAATCATTTTCTTTTTGTGAATACCCGGCTGCACCGGTAAGTTCCCGGAATTCCACAAACCACACATTAAACCCAGGGGGCTTCCACTCAGAATGCTCATCCCCTGTCCCATCTTTCCTGAGGGAGGTCTCCGACTAGTACTTACCCCACCTGGTCCTCTGGCCCCCTCCTCTCGGGAAGTCCCGGAGTGAACTCACTCGATGCTGGCAGTCAAGAGTTCTGGTGAGGAAAAGGATTGGGCAGCATGGGGGGTGCCGCACTGTCATCCCGGACAAAGCCCCCAAGGTTGTAAGCCCCAGGCTGTCCTCCCAAGGCTTTCCGCCCAAGCAGGGTGCGGAGCCGATGAGACCCAGCAAGCCCCCAGGAAAGAAAACACTCTCACACACTTACTTTGTACAAAGGGTCAAATCCACATTCCAAGCTGGATGGGAGTGACACTTTGAATGTGAGCCAAGCGTGTTATAGGCTTGAGCAAACAAAGAAAAACCCAGTGCACACGTGTGATTTTCTCACCAACAACTACAAAGGACTCTTTACTGGCTAACTTTGAAGGTTAGAGATGCAGTTACAGCTGCAATTAGCTACTTTCTAAACTCTCCTAATTTTGCTAGATAGGAATTACATCTCAAGGCTGAGAAAATCTTAGCAGCAAAGACACTTGTTTATTTAGCAGGCAGCCAGCCAGCTTCTCAAGGCTCTCAAGGATATTCAGGGGCACAGATTAGATGCTTTAGTGGTCCCCTCTCACCTTAAAGTCTACTAATTTTATGAAAAACTGAGTGTGGCATTGGGAGCAGCCTCTGATGCTTTACTGTGTAGCTGGCTTGATCCCCAGGCTCAACAGTCATGGAGTGGTTATATCCAGGGGAAGCAACTCAAACATCCAAAGAGTCTGACAAGGGGCACTTCAGCTTTACAGGGGAGGGGTGGGTGTGGCAGTGACATCACAAAGGCATTTTGCAGGACCTCAGCCTACTGGGGAAAAGTGCTTGGGAGGTGGTGACCTCCCAGAGAGACCCTGACATCAGCCAGGCAGGACAGAGTTGCAGGAAAGGGGCAGCTTCAGAGACACATAGGAACATAAGAATGGTTGTACTGGATCAGACCAAAGGTCCATCTAGCCCAGTATCCTGTCTACCGACAGTGGCCAATACCAGGTGCCCCAAAGTAAGTGAACCTAACAAGTAATGATCAAATGATCGCTCCCCTGTCATCCATCACCCCCCTCTGACAAACAGAGGCTAGAGACACCATTCCTTACCCAGCCTGGCTAATAGCCATTAATGGACTTAACCTCCATGAATTTATCCAGTTCTCTTTTAAACCCTGTTATAGTCCTAGCCTTCACAGCCTCCTCAGGCAAGGAATTCCTAGGAGTATCCCTGTAGCTTTGCTGCAGCAAGTCTCCTTCTCGAGGCCTTTTCTTGAGGACTGAGTGAGAATTAGGATTCATATATATGATTTCTGGCTTCATGTACTTTGTTGAATTGCCCAACACAATAATTGCATTTATATGAGTACAAGGAACAGGGTCACTAAACTTGTGAAGAACCCAGTGACATTTATAACACTGGTACAGTGGCATAGTATTTCCCAATTTTAGGAAAGCTAAATTTAGAAAATGAATCCCGTCATCTCTCTTTTTTTTACATGCTTGAGGAACAATAGAAATAGCTAACAAAGGTGACATTTAAAAGTAATATCATTGGTGTCTGAGGTAGTGGTTGTTAAAATGAATGGGATAATTCATACCTCAGAGCTACATTTCAGGCTCTCTTCAAACTTTAGATAGGTGTGTCTGCTTGGAATACACTTCACATGATTAATTTTTTAAATCGCTTGACAGCCCTAATAATAATAATAAATAATATTTGTGCATTTAATGAGAACAGAATCTTCAATCACATACCTTTCTCAAATAATATAATGTACAGTAATAGGCATTTTTGCCTGTAGAAAACCTTAGATTCCTAAGTAACATCTTGCAGTGCTCTTTCATTGCTTATTTTCATTGTCATGATGGTCCAGTGCATTGTAACTTTGACTCTATTCTGTATGATCTTAATTTTTTCGGCTATGTACTTCAGTAATTTAGTCAGCATCCAGGTATTATCTATTTTATTTGTAATTAACACCACTTCCTTCCTTTGGTCAATACAGGGGATGAACTAGTTAACTGTAAATCTGATTTACTAGAGTTCACATGTATGGTACAATCTGTGGTTAAAACAACGAGGAGTCCTTACGGCACCTTAAAGATTAACAAAAGTATTTGGGCAAAAGCTTTCATGCACTAAAACCCACTTCATTAGATGCATGGAGTGAAAAATATAGTAAGCAGTATATATATTACAGCATGTGAAAAGATGGGAGTTGCCTTACCACGTGGGGGGTCAGTGCTAACGAAGCCAATTGAATTTGGTTGCAATTCAGAGAACAAAGTAGTTAATGATAAAGCTAAATTAATACTGTTTGTGCTATGGGATTGATATTAGATGCTTCAGGGGATAATCCACCATCCTGTCACGCACATTATTGGCCTGACAACGCTGTTGACTGGAATAAATCCAGTGGCCCCATCGAAGAAATTCCTCTGATGGAGAGAAATAAGGGGAGGAGAAAGGAAGGAAGCGAAGGTAGTAGAGGGAGGCAGGGCGAAGTGGCGTTGTGGCTGGAATGGCGGAGGGACGTTGGCAGTGGGTAGTTGTGGGATTAATAGCAGTAATGGAACTACAGTTTGAGTAACTGTGGAAAATTGGAAAAGAGACCAGCTGGAGGAAGGGGTAGGAAGGAAATTAGGAAGTGTGAACTTCTCACCAATAGTGATGTACAGATCTGGGTAATGTGTGATGATACTGGATCACCGGATATTTTCCATGGTCAGACAGTAACATGTTCGTTAGCCCATAAGCATAGTTAGTGGCAGCGCAACAATCTGATGGGACTTTTCTGACTCGGACTTGCACTATTTATGTTCTTTGAGTTTGTTTCATTTCCATACGTGACGGAGGAAGCCTGGGAGCTAGTGCCTGTCAGCACTCTGTCTTAGGTCAGCCAGTTAGCACTTGGCGCCGTACAGTGGGAAGTTCTCTTGTCACTAGCTGTTCAATTGTCGTCACTGCTGTGCAAGCTCATGAGACACTTCTCGCTTCTTCATGTCAAGCAAGGAGGAGCACGTGATCCCTTCGCACAGCTGCTGTGACACGGGACGTGGTTCTCCCTAGCCAGCCTTCTAGTTGGCATTCTCGATCAAGCAGGCAGTAAAACCTATGCTTAACATCATGGTATTCAGTCACAAATGACTGAAATACAGTGGGACTGGCTTTTAATTAAAATAGATTTTGTCTCGGTTGTTTTTAGTAAAAGTCACAGACAGGTGACAGGCAATAAACACAAATTCATGGGAGCTGTGATCTGTCTGTGACTTTTACTAAAAATAATGGGGGAGAAAGGGCTTTGGGGGGAACGAATGACAGCTGGAGTCCAGTGCGGGGGGGCGGGACTGACAGCCATGGTTCCAGTCTCCACTGCAGCCCCGGGAGAGTGTGTGTGGGACGGAATAGTCCCAGCCAAAGCTGTGGAGCAGGGGCACACAGCAGCGGCTCCAGCCCCAGCTGAAGTCGTGGGGTGGAGCGCGCAGCCCCAGCCCCGGCTGAAGCCACAAGGGGCGAGGGGTGCACAGCTACAGCTCCGCCCCGGCTGCTGATAGCTAAAGCTGAAGTCAGGATGTCTGGTAAAGTCACGTGACCTCTGAGAATAAATCATATACTGACTCCTAACACATGATCCAGTAAAGTAGAATGGATGTCCTAAATTGTTTCAGTGCACTGAAATGTGCCAGTTGCCACTGTGACTGTGGCAGAGCTCTGCTTAAAATTATGAGAATACTGATGTCACTGTAAGAGGCTTTCCCAATACTGCGTTCTGCTTTTCCCCTTTCCCAGCCTGCAGATTCTGCCTGCCTCCTGCAATAGCACTGAGTGAATGTCATCTTTCAGCCTCTGTTGGAGTTGAGGGCATTCAGCACCTTGATAACAAAGGCCTATTCCTACAAACTCAGTCCTGAGGAAACCCACTTAATTTTTGGAAATCATGTGATGATAACTCATTTAGAAAAATTTCATATGAGGCATTTCTAACAAACCAGCCGTGTTCTGTTGCATTTCACAGTGCAATTACCTCCCTTGCTTTCTCCAGATGACAGTCCCCTGCTGGTCATGCTTGATATTAATGTCATAAATAACAGCATACTGGTGCCACTGCAGTGGGGCTTACTCACTTAATCGCACACCCGCATACAGAGAACCTTTTGTCTCCGGCAGCAGCCATGACTGCATAATGTTTAGTCTTTGTTCCCCTAGAATGCTGCAAGGCAAAGAAGTGTACATAGGATGAGAGTGAAATAGCAGCTTACGTAGGTGCAAATTATTTCCTAATTCCCACAGGAGCTATGGAAATGGGGCTGCAAGGAACAATTTGGTGAAGGTGTGAAAGTGGGTTGTATATGGAGTAGCAGACTGCAAATCCTGTCCCATTTCCCCCTACCATTCGTGGGTGTGGAGGGCCCTATCCTGAGGCAGCTCTACTGAGTAGAGGGGCCATAATGCCAGGAGCCCTTACAGGAGATGTGCACCGTTTACCCACTTCAAATTGCAGCGGCTTCTCTCACATCTGCTGAGGATGCGTTCAAGATGGTGCTGGGCTGAGAGAAAGGTAGGGGCAAGGTTAGTGGAACATCAGAAGTGTCCATTTTCCTCAGCTTACGTAACAGGGTTACTAGAGTCTCAGTGACTATCATGGCTCCAAGGGTACTGTGATGCAGCTGCATCCACTCCAGCCCCACAGTTTGAGAAAAGGAGGATTCATTTGTCTCAGACCCTGGCAGAACCTATCAAAGAACAACCCACTCACTGCTTCGAGGGCAAGATTTGCTTGCCAGACCGATGTTAAACACAGACATTTCACAAAAAGCATCCATTTCCCAGATCTAGAGACAGTTCATTTAATTGCCTGTAATTAAAAAAAAATAAACATTTTGAGAATAATTTTGTTGCCTCAGCAGAGCTGGTGGAACTGACAGGCTGCTAATTGAAGAGACTTGTTCCAGTTTTCATAGCAGGATGCTTTACTCAAATTCTGCCTGGTCTGTACAATTGAAAATAATCATTGTTTGTATCTCATGATCCATTGAGCAAATGTAAATTCAGAGCAAGGAGTTTGACTTGAACTGTACATTATATTGGCAGACAAGTGAGCTCATTCAGTTCCATGTGTTATCTATAAATGTGCTTCCCATGTCATGGAATATGAGGTGCAAAGAGTGATTGTTGTGTTGATCTTCCTTCTGTGTGTAACACTGGTTTCCTTCTCTCTATTGGGCTAATCAGTGTGATACAGTAAAATGAAAGTGAATATAGGTAGATGAAGTATTTCTGCTACTTTTGTAAATTAGAAGGCCTAAGTTGCACCCTTCTCCTTGTGGAAGACCGTGTAAGATGGGGCAGAGGTGAGAGCCTCCAACTCAGACACCCCTCTTGCTAAGGTAATGGAGACCAGAAAAGTTACCTTGTACGACAGACAGAGGAGGGAGCAAATCACTAGCAGTTCAAACGGAGGCTCCATTAGTTTGGAGAGGACCAAGTTAATGTCCCACACAGGAACTGGCTGTCTAATTTGGGAATGGAAGCATTCCAGGCCCTTGAGAAAACATTCCACCATGGGGCTGGCAAATTCAGAGCATCCAGATACTCCTGGGTGGAAGGCCAAAATGGCAACGAGGCGTACCTTGATGGACGACACTGCCAGGCCTTATTTTAGGTGTGGGAAGTACTGTAGGATGAGTGGTATTGGAGGTGTGTGATGCTGGGCATACCAGCAAGTGAACATTTTCCACTTAACTAGATAAGTGGCCCCGGTGGATTGTTTCCTGCTGTCAAGGAGGACCTCACTTACAGGTTGCGAGTACAGAAGTTCCATGGGGTTAACCATGAAGCTTCTAAGCCATGAGGTGGAGAGATTTGAGGTCTGGGTGGAGCAGGTGACTATGGTTCTAAATGATCAGGTATGGGTTGAGTGGAAATGCAATTGGGGCACACATTGACAGTTCCAAGAGTGCATTGTACCAGTGATGTCGAGGCCATGCTGGGGCCACCAGGATTACCTCTGCTCTGTCCCTGAGGACCTTGAGAAGAGTATTGTGCATCAGAAAGAACAAGGGAGGGCATACAACAGGCAGCCTCCCCAGGGTAGCAGAAACACATCCCTGACCGAGCTGGACTGTGATTCTGGAAAGAGAAGAATATCAGGCACTTCATGATGCTGCGGGTGGCAAACAGTTTGACCTGGGGAAACCCCAGCCTTTGGAAGATGGAGTGTGTGATATCTGGACTGATGGACCACTCATGATTGCGGAATGATCTGCTGAGTTGGTCTGCCAGATCATTCTGAGCCCCTGGGAGATGAGATGTTTCCAGGCGAATGGGGTGAGCTATGCAGAACTCCCACAGCCAGAGGGCTTCTCAACACAAGGGGGAGGAACGAGTTTCACCCTGCTTGTTGATGTAAAACATGACAGTACTGTTGTCCATTCTCACTGCCACAAATTGGCCTTGCAGCCAGGCACAAAGAGTTTAGCATGCTAGGTCTACCGCCTTGAGCTCCTTGATGTTGATAAGAAGGGAGAGCTCATCCTGAGACCGTAGGAACTGTGTTTGTAGATCTCCCAAATGTGCACCCCAATCCAGAGCTGACACCTCCATAACTAGGGACAGGGAGGGCTGGGAGCTGTTGAAGGGGACACCTTCATGCACCATCCTAGGGTCGAGCCACCATTGGAGGGACTCGATTATGTGCTCTGCTACTGTCACTACTAAGTTCAGGATGGTATGAGTCTGATTGGTGCCACGAGTCTGATCGGCGCCAGGACTCCAAGTGATATCTTGTCCCTGATGGCACTGAGGGACGGAGCATTGCAAGCTTTCTGTGGGATGGTACCTCGTGCTGTGGTATTGGGGGCTTGGCGCGAAGAGCCGGGGACCGTGGTGGCGTTATGTCTGTGAGGTCTCTTGCAGCCTCAGGTGTGTCTGGGGTGGAAAGCGGTTGTACCTCCTCCACCACCTGACATGGTGAGTGCAATTGCACTGGATTCTAAGGTCCCCCCTTGCAGGACCGAAGTCAGCAGGGCTGGCACCAAAGTTTCGGCACTGGGGGCTCCTCCCTGGGACACGCCCCATTGGCCGGCTCTGAGGGATTGGGTCCCGAAGTTGGGGAACCGGTGCCGCTTCTGACCTAGGGAATGGGACTGTGCTGAGTCATCTCTGACTGTTTCCACACCGGAGGGCGGAAGTGCCGTGGGTCTCACCCAGAGTCCTTCCGTGGTGCTGTCTCCACTGCTGCCAGGACATTATGCACTGATAGACTCAGTGCCACGCCAATGCTGATTGCAGTCTAAGTGCCTCCTCCATGAAGAGCTGCTTCAGTCTAAAGTCCTGCTCCTCTTCGTTCTCGGACAAAGCCCGTTGCAATTTCTCTTTTATCCATCTGGTGTGTTTCCCGCAGACGCTTTAAGTAAGCGTCATCGCCCATTGACATAGGCTTGTTGCAGGACTTGCAGGGTTTGACCCCTGGGACTTAGGCATGCCCTGAGTCCCCAGGAAGAGAGTGGTTTGTGTTGAAGGGGACTCAGGGCATGAGTGGAACCCCCCACTCCTGACAGTGAATTATTAACCCGACACTAACTAATAACTAAACTAACTAATGAAAACAAGCATACAAAGTAAATAGACCTAGGGAAAAGTGAAGAGCTTGCTGAGCAAGACATCACAGTTTCAAGAACCATCCCTGGCAGTAAGAAGGAATTGAGGAGGCGCTGGGGTCAGCAGGGTCATATATAGAGCGCTATGGAAGTATCACTCCAGGGGGCTCCGCAGCTCACTTGACGGGTGTTGCTGGGGAAAAACGTTCAGATGACCTAATTGGAATCAATATGTGCAATCACTTGAAGAAGAACTCCATTTTTTGGTTAATCTCAAAAGAAGTTAAATTATGGATTACAACAACATTTGTTAAAGAAAAACAAGTCTTGGTCCCTAGTAGACTGTGTTGCCTGAAGATCGTATTGTCCCAGACGGTAAATTAAATCTTAATAGAATGGAAGTTGAAGGTCAGGTATCAAGTGTGAAGGGAAAAATAAGGAGGGGAGGATAAGGAATCAAACCTTAATGTTACAGCCATGTGTAATCTTATTGAAACAAACTCTACAGAAATGTTAAATAATGCACTTGCAGTGTGCTGCTTCCCTTTTCTGTTAAATTGTTTTGATTTCTAAGCACTCCTCTTCATCTCACATTTTAAGGATTTACATTCTATTTGCTATAAGTAGAAAAGATAAGAGCTACAAAACAATTTTTATAAATCTTTGGGTCCTTGAAGAACTTCTGGCAACTTAGATTTCCCCCCTGGGATGTTGCATTCCACAGTTTGTAATGTGAGCTCAAGGCCTCTGTTCCCCACTTGGACTCACATCTAGAAAGATTTTGTAAGATTTATTATGACAGGTCTTTTAACTTCTAAACAGAGAGGAACACTAGGACTATAACAGAATATAGAGAGAACTGGATAAGTTCTTGGAAGTTAAGCCCATTAGTGGCTATTAGCTAGGATGGGTAAGGAATGGTGTCCCTAGCCTCTGTCAGAGGTTGGTGATGGATGGCAGGAGAGAGATCACTTGATCATTTCCTGTTAGGTTCACTCACTCCGGGACACCTGGCATTAACCACTGTCGGCAGACAGGCTACTGGGCTGGATGGACCTTTGGTCTGACCCAGTATGGCCATTCTTATGTTCTTATGAAACATGAATGATTACCCTCCATACAGACCAACAGCAGAGAATGCGTGAAGTTATTTTAAAGCGAGTGTTCTGCCTGTAAGCAATTTACTGGAATTTCCCTACCAAAAAATGGAATGATATTATTCTCTTTCTCAAATTTGCACTATGAAGGCTGAAATTTAAAGAATATTGTCCAGTTAAAATCCATAACTTTATGAAATAATACAGACATTACCTGTGTTTTCTTTAGAGATAAATTTAATAAACAATTTTATAAATTCTAATAGTTATGCTTATTGTTCACTTTTTGCACTCCACTCAGAGCTCATCCACATGTGATGTTAAACCACTATAGTTATACCAGTGTAGCTGCCTGTGTAGATGCTAATTCCTCTGAGTGCTTTTTTCTGCTTAGCTAAAACTGCTCTCAAAGCAACATAAACTAAATAAAAAAATGGCACTCTTATCAGAATAAGAGTTTCAACCTATGGACTTACACAAGTATAACTATAGCAGTTTAAATTTATGCCTTACCTTATACTGGTATAACTTCCCATATAACCATGCCCTCAGTTTGAACAATGAAAGGGAGGCCTGTCAGTTTCACTTGTTTATAGTTAAATTCATTTTCTGGCTTCCATGCATTAACAAGATGCTGTAGGTCTTGGGTTGAATACACTTCAGGGAAAGGTTTATTATCAAAAATTTCTGTAACTAACTTCTGTAAAACTCACTTTCTCTGCCCCACACCTCTTTGAAGTTTAAATCTAAACTACGGTACTTTACAATAACCCTCTGATTGTATAAATTCACATAATTCAAATGAAAGTTCTTTAAAAGAATTTGGTTCTGATTTTGTGCACATAGGAATTTCAGCAGGGTCTCCCATAGCATCATACATGCAGCAAATGTGCTCCACAAAACAATATAGATGTACATTTCAAATACAAAGAAAGTTGCAGTTTAAGTAGATCAGAATGGCAATAGAGAAAAATGTTCAGTTCCTGTGCTTTATCCTGTCTAGTGTATATTTCCACACTACGACACACATGCCAAAAAGCAATGGCTTCCTAAATTAAGCCAAAATTGATGCCTGACATAACACCAGTCTCCAGGTATTAGCCCACTGTCGTCATGATAGTAAACTACACCAATACGTTAGAACCCCTTTTAACCAATTTTCAGTTCAACACTGTCACCAACACCAGGACTGGAGGGGGAGCTTTTCAACAAAAGAAACCTAAGTGCAGAATTCATGTTTCCTGGAGATTATTTTTCCCACCCGCAGAATCTATTCTGCTGAGGAGGTGCTGAACTTACACCTTTTACCCACCAGTGGCTACTGTAGCCCTACAAGAGCGGGCAGCTGGCTCACCATCAGAGCAGCCAGCCGCAGAAAGGGAGGAGGCACTTTGGCCTTGTGTCCCCTCCTCCGCTTATACAAAAGTTCCAGTACTCTTGGTCACTACGCTCATTGCACACAGTGCTGGATATTTCTGCTAAAATGATCAGTGGTGAAATAGTCGTAAAAAGTGTTGACAGTTAAATTGTAACTGCCCACATGGGCACCATGCTCAGTGGGATAGCTGGAGTGCTGCATCTGAACCATATGTGGTCCTACTAGTCAGTGAGTTTTTCCTGTCCCACACACCATGCCGGGAGGCAGAAATATAGTCATTTTGACTCAAAGCAAGTATAAATAAAAAGAGAATGACAGAGTTGAGTGAGCATGTGGAGGTGGGAATGCTACTTGCATGGCATGCAAATAATAGTGATGTCAGCAAGAGACAGAGCATAAGGCCCTTAGATTTTTCCATAAAAACGGTGTTGGTAGGATGGAATTCTCCAAATAGGGATCTAGTTGTTTGATACTACATCATGTGGTGATATAGATAAAGAGACAGAGTACACCTCAAAATTTCTCATTTGAAGCATGATTCTATGTACCTGAGCATCCCAGATTTGGGCTCTGGAAGAACTGTAGGAGTAGGCCCCTAGTGTCTATACATTGAGTTACAAGTTAATTCTGCTACTATCATGTTTTCCCATTAGTTCGTGGTTTTAAGGGCCAATTTGTTGTTAAAGAGAAATTTACACACCTAATGATTTTTTTTTAGTGTAATGATTAATGAGAAAAGATTCCTTACTATTTTCCATACAGATTAATCACTGTACAAAATAAAGTGGTATACTGCACATTAAAAATTGGGAGGGGCAAACTGGTGGAGATGTTTAATGTTCCTTTAAAAAGCATCTGTTGAATGATTTTAATTATAATGTAACACTTCAAACGCAAGACTTTTTAACTTTCCATAATTCGTCAATGCATTTATGAGTAGGTTTAAAAAAGGGCACGATGACTTAAAATGGTGGAACAGCACATTACAAATGCCAGGGATATATGTAAATCATAAAAGCATGGCTTCTAATCATGTCACAGAGCCAGCCCTCGTGTTCGGTCTTGAACAAAGGGGGTTCTCAAACTTTTTCATGGTGTGGACCAAATCTTAATAGAGTGTTTTGGCAGCATCGCCTCTTCCCCTCCCTTGATTACATAACATCCCTGCATCACAGTGATGGCGTATTTAGAAAGTCATTCCTAGGAAAATGTGGGCATTGCTGTGGTAGAGTGAACACATTCATGCCTATATCTTTGTACATCCCCTTGAAGTACTCGCATACCATTAGTGGATTCGCTTTTCTATCTATCTTTTCCTTGGCTGACCAGTTTAAGGTCACAAAATCATTTCTTGTATAACCTCGCTTCTACCCCCTCAGTCATTTCCTGTTGTCTGTACTACTTTCCAGAGATGGGTCTAGTTTTTGCATTCCATACCTAGAACGGTGTATGTTGTTTCATGGGAGGCCTGACAAATGGATGGCTTCAGATGGCACTATCTTTGAGTGGGTTTTTTCTTTTTAAAGCACTAGGTGTTGGTCTGCTTTCAAGTGAAATCAGTGGAACTTTACCTTTGACTCACAAGGAGTAAAGTTAGCCAACAATGAGCGTATTTGAAAATCCTATCTATAATGTCCTTAGAGTTCTATACAGAAGTGAGTCAGAAAGCTGAGGTGTGGGGACATCTTGTGCCCACTTCTCTTGAATGCTTTGATGAAATCAGAGCAGATTATTCACTGTTTTAATCTCACCTGTCTTCATTTCTTGTCCCCTTTTCTGTCTATGTCACCCTCTTGCCAATGTTAACATTTATCTAATGATCCCTACTCATCCATGTATCTTAACAACATTCAGTATTTTTAGCTGAGAGAGAAGTCTGACATAGTGGCCTGTATTTACCTGCTTCCAGTCATATTTTTTCCCCTTTTCCAAGTTTGGTGCTAAACCAATTTTCCTCCAGTCCTCAGGTGTGTGTGCTCTGTTTTTATCAATTTAATGGTATCTGGGGACTTGGCAGTTCCCTACTAAATTCCTTTAGAACCCTGAAGTGTTCATGCTTGTTTTTCTTTCACACTTTGTTCCCTCCTGACCATAGTTTAGAAATACCCTTCTCCTCATTATTGTCTGGTCAGTAGTCACCTCTATCTTTGTTTTATCTGTGGTGCGTTTACCTCCCCTGGATAGTCATTAAGCATTTCTGAGGTGTCTCTGTCCTTACCCAGTGGGGTGCCCTTTATTCTTTTAGGGGAACTTGTTTTCTTCTTGTGCATTTTCAGTTTCCTTTCCAGTTATTTCACACACTGTTCCATTCTATTTTAACCTCTAACTGATTTTCTTGCAAGATTGGACCTGATTGTATTCCAGTTTTGCTGCCTCTCCCACTTCCATGGTAATTTTCAGACCTCTTACTTTTATTTTACATACCCTCTCTTCTTGGGATTTAATTCATAGCCTCCCTAAGCACTCAGCATGTACAAATTATCTTTCTGGTATATTTATATCTTGAGAGGAAAGCATTTTTGCTGAGTCCTCATTTAGTGCTGTCTTAAATTTTGTTCCAAACTTCCTGTGTGTTTTGTGTGACCCTCTGATACCGCTGCCAGTTCACAGAGAGTGCCAGATTCGGTATTGTGCCAAAGTTTGATCTTTTAAAGTACAGAGATCTGCTTGTTCATTTTCCTCTTAATGTGTTTGCATAATCGGTTCTGTAACCTGTCATGGTGTTGTGGTCACCCCACCCCGAGGAGTTTCCTCTGCTACAGTATCTCACACTGTGACCTTCTAATTAGTCCTTGCAAGGCTTAAGGTTGTTCTGTTTTCTCGCCCTTGTTTCATTCCTTTATTTATTACTCATGCTAATAGTGCTTGTGCTTAACTATTCAAGAACTCCCTGCTCACCTGTGTGACCTGCCTAGATTCCGAGCAAATATGAAGGAAATTGAAATCTCCTAAAAATAAATTCCTCCTTTTAAAAGTGATTTTGTCTGTTCCTTGGCTAGTGCTTGCTCCCTTTACATGACCCACACCTACAGGAAGCTGACTGTATGCACACTTTTTTTTTGTTTTGTTTTTTTGACTTCTTAAACCTCCTCAACAGAACCCATTTTGTATTAATTTCATCTCCTTCCTCTTTGATAGCCTCTGCTCAAGTTGTTCATTTCTCTCATATAATGCTATCACTCATCAGTCATTTCCTACCTCCTCCTACCCTCTACTTTTTTTTTGTTCCTTGCCCATGATGTTCTTCCTTCTATCCTGTTCCTTTTGCTTTTTCACCATACATCTTGTACTTATTTATTTTAAAATTTGATCTGTTTTATATTGTGATAGGGTTTAAGGCCAGAGGGAACCACCGATCATCTAGTCTAGGGGTGGGCAAACTTTTTGGCCTGAGGGCCACATGGGGTTGTGAAACTGTGTAAAGGCCATGTAGGGAAGGCTGTGCCTTCCCAAACAGCCTGGTCCCTGCCCCCTCCCACTTCCCGCTCCCTGGCTGTTCCCCTCAGAACCCTTGACCCATTCAGCTCCCCCTGTTCTTTGTCTCCTGACAGCCCCTCTAGGGACCCTGCCCCCATCCAACTCCCCCTACTCTCTGTCCCTTGACAGACCCCCAGTGACTCCATCCCCTATCCAACCCTCCCTATCCCCTGACTGCCCCGACCCCTATCCACACACCCCACCCCTACCCCCTGGGACTCCACCCCCCGCTTCCCCTCCCCTGACTGCCCTCCGCCCCGTCCAACTGCCCGCTGCTCCTCTTCCCTGACTGCCAGTTGGGACCCCACCCCCCTGCTCCTCATTTCCTTAACATGCTGCTCAGCGTGGCAGGAGCTCACAGCCCCGCCGGAGCCAGCTATACCACTGCAATGCTGCCTGGCAAGAGTGGAGGGCCAGAGTGCGGGTGACATGGCGAGGTGAGGCTGTGAGAGAGGGGGAACAGTGCGGGAGGGACCACGAGTAATTTCCCCAGCTGGGAGCTCACGGGCCGGGCAGGATGGTGCTGCGGGCTGTAGTTTGCCCACCTCTAATCTAGTCTGATCTCCTGTATATCACAGGCCACCAATATCACCCAGTGTCTGCACACTAAACACAACAACCAAAATTAGACCAAAGTTTTACAGCCCACAGGAGGCTAGACTATTATTTACCACAGGCAGAGAATAGGAGAGACCGAGGTGCACCAGTGCCCAAGGCCCCAGCAGTGGCAAGGAAATTGTGCCTGTCTCTGTTTCCAGACTCTCTTCTTTTTTGTGATTTAGTCTTAAGGACTCTAAAAATGTTTGCAGGCCAAAGATTTTTTGTGATTTCACTTACTTTTCTCTGACGCAGCTTTCCTCCTGCCCATTTCCTGGTTCACATAACTAATTCTCTCCCATCCAGCACTGCCTAGTTTAATTTCCTGACCCTTCTATTTAGCCATTCCAGACAGCTTCAGTCTTTCCTGATCAAGTGCTTTTCTTGTCTTCTATATCCAACATCTCTGCCTGCAGAACACTGTCCAGGGCCTCCAGAAGTTGAATCTTCATTTGCCCTCCGTTAACTATGCATCTTCTGGATCACCCTGAGTCTTTGTGAATGGGCCTGCAGTACTGAGAGATTTTGAAAAGTCTGCCACTTCTGTTAGAACTGTAAAGTGTTCTGAATTCTTCCCTCTCTTCCACACTGTTTGTTCCAATATGAACCAATATGAAGCTAGTGGTGGTTCTCTTACTTTCTGCCACAAACCTGCATTCCATCCATGTAGTTTTTAATTGGCTTCCCAGAAGGCTTATTATTCTCATAATGATCCTGAATACTGAATTTCTGCAGGGCTGCAACCTGCTTCTGTCTGTAAGTGATCTTGGTCTCCTTCCTCCCTCTGTTTCTGTTGCAGTGATAACATGGTTTTCACAGTTTTGATATGTCTAGTAGTGGTAGGCCTCTGTTTTCATGGAGTGGCTTCCTATAATTCTGAAAGTTACTGCACCTGTTAAGCTCCTCATTAGAAGAAATAGGTTCAGTGTTTTCCTCTGGAAAATATTTGAGTTTTAGAAGCTTTTCTTTTCCTGAGAAGACTTGGTATCTTGCACCGTATTGTTTCAGTCTCCAGTAACATGCAATTTGTAGCCCACATAGGCAACTCCGAAATGTTCGCAACTAGTTAGACTGCCAGTTATCACAATCCTTATGTTGGAAGAAAGCTCTATAAATATTATTTCAGAAAGCTCTGGAAGATTTTTTTCATATACCACATTATTAAAATCTCTGCATTACCCCAGTGTTTCGATTTCTCAGTTTTTAAGGGTGATTACGTTACCGGTGAATAAGATTGCCAAGTAGAGTTGGCTATATAAATAAAAAAGCAACTCCTACAGAAATTATTTTTATGATATATTCAGTGCCTATAGAGGTTAGCTGCCAGGAATGTGAATTAAAAAAGAAACAGGAAACCGAATTCCAAAGATATTGGATAGCCTCAGTAATGATTTTGTCACAAGAACCCATACAAGGTGATTTACTTGGATCCTGTCTGTAGATATCTTCCAAGCAGATCTTTAGAACAACTGTATGGAAATACATGAACTCATTTAATGAGTAAATACTCTAATTGTGTTTTGTCCAATGCATTTTGATCAGTCTGATACCTGCTCTTGAAAGGCTGTACCACATGGTACATAACCTGCCACACTAGTATTGGATTAATGACCTTACATGTCATTGATCCTGGTCGTAGAGTACAATGAAAAGATTTAAATGAGCATTGGACCAAGCCCATAGATGTTTACTTTGCTCGCCATGATTGAATCAATCATTTCTTATTTCTGACACTTGTTACTGCAAAACATGTTTTTCCCCGTGTAATTTCATTGAAATCAGTGGAATTACTTTAGGGGGAAGTTTGTCCTGGTAAATGAAATCCTAAATAGTGCAGTGTGAGATAATGGGACTCTATTCACCCCAAATTGAACTACAGTTCTCTGAATACTCATTAGGTAGTTATTAGTAACCAGAGTAGTAGTCTTTTTCCTGTGCAGGTCTACAAGTCTTAAGTCTCCCATAAGTCTTCAAAACGGGTATAAATGGGACTGATGTGGTGCAGATGCTTTGTTCTGACCCTTTGAATTTCATCTCTGTCCAGTTTATCAGCTTGAACAATATTTTCTTTTATAACTCTGAGACTTCAATGCATCGTCTGTTTTTCCTCCTTCAGGTATTCACTTACAAACAGAGTACAATCACGCACCAAAAAGTAACAACCATGCATCAAACAAGTGTGGAGAGTGTGGAAGACATGGCAGCACTGGTAGACCTCCATGAGGGCTCCATCATGCACAACTTATTCCAGCGATATCAACAAAATAAAATCTATGTAAGTGTCTTTTGAAACAAAAACAATGAAGAATGTTTTCCTGCATGTAACAGCAATATTTTATACTGATCTAGCACCTCCCATCCCCGAAGTTCTTCAAACTATATACATGCATAGGACTGAAATGAATCTATCTATATGTTGGAGGCTGACTTTCCCTCAGAAAAAATGGAGGGAAAGTTTGGTCCTGGTCCTACTGATGAGAAAAGTGCAGTGGAATCTTTAATGTCTATACAAATAAGACATGATACTGTTTTTTAAGGTCTTGCTTTTTTATTCGATAAAATGTTTTGGGACAGGACAGGAGAGAAAAGATGCTGTTTTGGATTATTTTTTTAAAAAAATATACTGCAACAGATTAAGTTTGAGAAGATTGTCTGAGAGGACACAATGGAACAGTGCTTCTCAACCTTTTCCATACTGAGTCCCCCTCTGGAGATCCCACCTGGCCAGGATCTAGCAGACACTGTTCTCCCTAGTATAGGGTATGACACGGTAGTGGTAATGATCCCACAGGTGGAGAGCCCATGCCAAAGAAATTGGGCAGATTTAGGATCTTACAACAGTGGAAGCAGCCTGGTGCTCAGAGCCTCTGAAAATCAGGCCATTAGTCTACATGGAGTTTTATTTTTCTTGACTTTATATTGCCCACTTCTGTGGCTAATAGAGTTCAAATTTTACTTTTTAGCACCGATGTTGATCTCAGTCTAACATTATTGTGAGCAACATACAGAGAACACTAGTGGCTCCTCTAGGCTTTTTTTGTACTTATTTTTCATTTTGTAATAAAGTGTAATAAAATAACTTGACATGCAGAAAAAAATAATTTAGCCTACATTGTCTTTCCAATTTCTTGGAATAGCCACTGTAATGTTATTTTAGCCTACATTTTCTTTCCAATTTCTTGGAATAGCCAGCGTAATGTTATTTTCTGCCAAGTTCTATCTCTTATAAACAAATAGGCTGAATTTAAGTAAACATATATTTAAAATCCAAACAACTATCACCTTTAGGGAATTTCATTATCCACCATAAAGAAACACAAAAGGGCACAAACCTATTTTTGTTCCTTTACATGTCGCTGCCAAAGAAATTCAGTGCTGATAATCTTAAATTTTTAGCTTGTCTTTTTTTTAGATGTTTTGTGAAGTCCTCATAATTTTATTTGGGCTGTCAAGTGATTAAAAAAATTAATCACGATTAATCACGCTGTTAAACAATAATAGAAAAGAATTTATTTTAAATATTTTGGCCATTTTCTACATTTTCAGATATATTGCTTTCAATTACAACACAGAATACAAAATGTACAGTGCTCACTTTGTATTTATTTTGATTACAAGTATTTGCACTGTAAAAAACAAGATTGTATTTTTCATTGTACTACAGTATTAGTGAATCCCTTTATCATGAAAGTTGAACTTAGAAATGTAGAATTATTTTTAAAAAACTGCACTCAAAAATAAAACAATGTAAAATTTTAGAGCCTGCAGGACAACTGAGTACTACTTCTTGTTCACCCAGTTGCTCATACAAACAAGTTTGGTTACAATTTGCAGGAGATAATGCTGCCTGCTTCTTGTTTACAATATCACCTGAAAGTGAGAACAGGTGTTCTCATGGCATGGTTGTAGCCAGCGCTGCAAGATATTTACATGCCAGAAGTGCTAAAGATTCATGAGTCCCTTCATTCTTCAGCCACTATTCCAGGGGACACGCATGCATGCTGATGACGGGTTCTGCTCAATAGCAATCTAAAGAAGCTTTCTTTTTTTGGTGGTTCAGGTTCTGTAGTTTGCAGATCAGGTTGTTGTTCTTTTAAGACTTGTGAAAGTAGGCTCCACACCCCATCCCTCTCAGATTTTGGAAGGCACTTCAGATTCTTAAATCTTGGTTCAAGTGCAGAAGATATCTTTAAAAATCTCACAATGGTACCTTCTTTGCATTTTGTGAAATCTGCAGTGAAAGCGTTCTTAAAATGAACAACATGTGCTGAGTCATCATCTGAGACTGCTATAGCATGAAATATGTGGCAGAATGCGAGCAAAAACAGAACAGGGCACAGACAATTCTCCCCCAAGGAGTTCAGTGACAAATTTAATTAACATTATCAGCATGGAAGCATGTCCTCTGGAATGGTGGCTGAAGCATGAAAGGGCATATGAATATTTAGCATATCTGGCACGTAAATACCTTGCAGTGCCAACTCAAAAGTTGTCATTTTCTGGTGACATTTTAAATAAGAAGAGGGCAGTATTATCTCCTGTAAATGTAAACAAACTGGTTTGATTTGGCAATTGGCTGAAGAAGAAGTAGGACTGAGTGGACTTGTAGGCTCTGAAGTTTTACATTGTTTTGTTTTTGAGTGCAATTATGTAACAAAAAATGCTACATTTGTAAGTTTCACTTTCAGGACAAACAGATTGCCGTACGGTCCTTGTATGAAGTGAATTCAAAAATACTATTTTTTTGGTTTATAATTTTTACAGTGCAAATATTTAGAATAAAAAATATACACTTTGATTCCAGTTACAACACAGAATACAAAATATATGAAAATGCAGAAAAACATCTGAAATATTTAATACATTTCAATTGGTATTCTGTTGTTTAACAGTGCAATTAAAACTGTGATTAATCACAATTACTTTTTAAAATCACAATTCATTTTTTTGAGTTAATCGGATGAGTAACCTGAAATTAATCGACAATCCTAATTTTTGCATATGTGTTTTTCTCAAACAAATGAAGCATTTTGTCTAAAAAGCATAAAAATAAAAACCAAACAATAAAAACTCAGTTCTGATAGCTCAGAATACATGAAAAATTCTGTGCATGCAAAAGAAGTAGAAAAAATTAAGGAAACACATTTCAGGCTTCCTTGTGATTTATTTATTTTAAGAGTAAAAATAAATAACTACCTATAAATTTCTCAGTGAATGGACAGGCTGACATTTAGACTCTGCCTTTTTTTTTTTTTTTTTTTCTTAAAGCGATGGGGTGGAGGAGCCCTTGTGGAGAATCAAGAAATAGCTGTATTTAGAGAGCTGTGTTGTACTTTGTTCCCTGTCTTGTTGTGACAACTCAGGGATCTCTCTAGTATTCTGGTGATAAGTGCAGTATAAATTCCTAGACAGACAGATTTGTGTACTGTTGCTGGTGACATGGCACCTTTAGTTGCTGATGCTGCTCATTGTCCCTGCGGTATTGTTGATTTTACTGTTTGAGTCCCCTGTGTCGTCAACTCACAAAACTCAGACTCATTCAAATATAATGCAGTGAAATTTGTATTCAAATAACCCACTTGGCCTACTTATGCATCCAGGATCTGATATAGGAAGCAGTGCTATTCTACCCCAGCTAGAGTTCTATCGCAATGCTGAGGGCGATGCAGGAATGGGATAAATGCTCCAGGAGTGGTGGCACTTCAGATAGCAAAAGATGCAGCTTGATTTTATTTGTTGATGGGAATGGCCAATCAAAAGGTGAATACTGTACCCCCAAATCAGAACTATTGAACCATGTAGGGACCGTGCAATGATACGTTATTGAGATAAAGCCAAAATTTGATAGAGGGGGAAAGGTTAGATTAGGTTCACTAAACGTTTGCCAAATGTTTTCATACAGCTAAGGGGATACGCTTCATTGTCGTTTTCGCTTTGGACTGGATTGTTCCTTGCGCAGAACACACGAGGAACCTCCTCCTTACATTTAAGTTCTTTGTACAAGGGCCAGAGGCAGCCTTAGCCTTCCTCCAAGTTCCTCTTCCCCACTGGGTCAAGAAGGATATGGAGCCATTAACCTCACTCCCTGCCACTAACCCACAGAGATGGGGTCAGCGGAAGCGTAATGCATTGTAGGGAAATCAGCAAGGAATTGTGCCTCTCTGAGCACTGTCCTCTTCCGGGGGTGAGCTGTCTCTGGACCACCCTCTATCACAGGCCATTGTGCAAATGCCACAACCTGACCTTTTGCTTGTAGGTCTGTTGTAGTCTCTCTGCTAACTTTATTTTTCATGTGGAAGAATGTGCATTCTGTATATTCATACAGTAAAGTTATTGTATATAATTTTTTTAAAAAAAGCAGCATACAAATTATATTTAAAGCAATACAGACATTATGATGTTTTTAATAAACCTTCTGGCTCATCTGGCAATGAGACTAGGAAGTAGCTTGATACTCATAAGTGTAATGCTCTGTATTTACTTGTTTGTTATAACATCTGTGTTTATATAGCAAAATGTCATGGCCTGAAATGCAGTCCACTAATTTCTAAATTGTATGTGGAAAGGCTTGTGAAGATTATCTGTGAAATTACAAAGGAGAATAAATAAATATAAATATTATGAGGAGAAAAGTTAATATTGTTGCCTTTCCAATGAAGACATTTTAAATGTAGCTCTTTTCCCTTGATAATCCATTTGTTCCAAACAGTAATCTTTCTTTTCTGAATTAAAGTGCTCTTATTCCTGCAAAGAAGACATAGGTAAACATCTGAAGATTTCCATACAGTTTCAATTTGCAATTCACTTCTGTTAATTATGCCTTTTAAGCCTTTGTCTGGCATAATGATACCCTTATGCTAAACCCTCCATTATTTCCTTATTATCTTAAATATATTTGCTATGGATGACACAGCTTATCAGTCTCTTCGTTGATTTGCTTAGCCCCAGCCAGCGACTCCAGCAGTGAAGACCAGTGTAAAGTATAAGCTTTATTATTTTTCAGCCTCTTCCATTCAGGGAATCCCAGTCTATAAGATACTTCTGCACTATAAGAAACCTGTCTAAGTCTGTAGTCAATAGTCTGAAGCAGCTGGTGGTGTTCAGATTGAGCCTGGAAGAGATAATAAACTCCATTCTAATTTGAATTGAGCCATTTTGACATCTCAAGTCAAAATTGAACATACCTAAATCTGTTTTTTATTTAATATGTTTTCCTCAGACACTGCTTCACTCTTTCCTTGTCTGAATTTCCATAAAGGAAAACAAACATGTTCTCTTTCTCCTTGTTTTGTTATAGAGCCGTGGGAGGTACCTGCCCTTTTAAATGACTGTGGAACAGGATGGTCAGCTCAGAATCCAGGCCCCAAATACAATACTCAGAGAAGTAAAACTTACTTGAGGAGGGATGCTTTTCTCTGCACCTCCTTCATTTAGGGTGTATTTTGTTTTGGAGGAAGTTATCTAAGGGCAGGGACAATCTTAGCTCTTCTGTAGCCTTTCTTGTGGCAGGTCTCTCCAAAGAGGTGTGGTATAGGTTGTGGTCTAAAGCAAGGGTCTTCAGACTTTCCCCCCCACGGCCCCTTTCCGCAGAGGGAAAAGTCTGGTGGCCCCCAGGGGTATGTCTGCCAAAATGCTTCCACAGAAAGTGGAAGCTTCCGCTTTCCGCGGCGGCATTTCGGCGGGACCAAAATAGCTAGCCCAGGAGTTCGATTGTCTCCCAGGCAGGCTTGGTGGCGGCGCCGGGGTCTCACGCACCCCCTGGGGTGGGCTCGCGCACCACTGGGGGTGCGCGCACCCCAATTTGAAGACCACTGCTCTAGAAGAGGAGACATGAGCTCTTTCTTATCTCTGGGGGTAGGGAGCCCCATAGCTCAGGGCCCTCCATGCAATGCATTCTTCTTCTGACTGCTGAGAGTTGCACCCTGGGCTGTGTCTTGTGTTATGTCCCTGCTGATTATATTTTTCTTGGTGTAGATGTGAGGAAAAGGTGGATTCTAAGGTAGCCAAGTCTTAGTCCATTGATGGATCTGAAGATCAGGAATTGGCCCTCAAGTGGATCCAGAAATGTACACGGAAAGATTTGGGAGCACGAGTCTCCTATTTCTCCTTGTCTGGTGCTAAATGAGCTGAAACTTGAATGTGGCTTTCTTGGACAGACCCAAAGAGACCGTGTAACAGTAGCCAAATCTGGAAGGGGACGAATGCACGAGTCACCATGAGTAGGGGCAAGTCTAAGAGGAAGAGGTGCAGTCCCCTTGATAATCGAATATGGAAGGATATGATTGTGGCTACTGATGCAGTTATATAGAGAGGAGCCTGGTAAGACTCTGTAGCAATGCATGACTTCAATAACCAAGGAGCAAAAGTTTTGGATAGAGAGAACAATTGTTGTTTCTGCCAGTAGTGTTGTCTGTGTGCCTTGTGCCTTACATCTGAAGGCTTATGAGGAAGCATTTAGGCAGGACACTCGTGGAGATCAGAGGCTGTTGAGGTGATTCTCTCTACCATTTTCATCAATTTGCCAGGGGGAAAGCTGGGGTTAATTTAACATGGGGAGTCCAACTTTATGTGCGAGCCTGAATATGAGGTCAGACTCCCATATTTGAAAGCTCAGATCAGCACTCACAGCAGGTATATGAATGGCCTTTTAAAAAAATCTTAATGCCAATATCCACATCCAAATCCTAAATGTGAACATCCTATTAGAGTGCCCACGCTTGAAAATATGACCTCGTTCAAGGGAAACCAGGAATTGAGACAGTCTTTCCTATAACTAAGCCAGCGACGTGCACATGATAAAACAGATAGTTGAAGGATGTAATTTCTACTTCATTTAAATGTTCATTTCCAAAAGTAGAAGTGTCAGTCAGTTCAGTGGTGTATAGCGGTTATGCTTGTTACCATATCAAAGGGATAAGTGTTCCCGAGCACTGTTGAGACTGCCACTCCTTGGGTCAGTTTCAGTTAATCACACATCATAGAAGACACTAGCTTAGTCTTGGGGAAGACACCATAAACCACATCACTTGGAGTGTACCAGGAGACAGGACATTCAAATTATGGTGTTAGAGCTGCCTCTTTTTTGTCCCAGCCAGTCAAGTGGTTAGCAACTTGTCCAGGCAAGCAGAGATCAGAGTAAGGAAGGTGGGGTTTTTTTGTTTTGTTTTTTTTGTTTAAGTTAGAAGATATCTTAAAATAAAATTAATATTCAAGCTTACCTCCTCTTCTACACTTCTAAATACAGTTTTATTCAATGTTGAATAAAACTATATTTTGACTTGACTTTTGACTTGTTTGCCATTTAAACACAATCCATAAACATGTTGGATTTTCCTTTTGAATTCAACTCTGAAGTAGGAATTAGCTGGTTCTTGCTTTGAAGTGATTATTTCTTTGAAGTATGCACTTTTCAGGACATTAGGAAGCCATGAGTAGCTTATTCCCTCTAACTTAAACAGCCTTTTCTTTTACCATGCTTGTGATGCCCAGAGTCAGGAACTCAAATCCATCAGAGGTTCATTGGCTTGAAGTTGCAATTTTGAATCTGCTTCATTTTCCTGGCTCCATAGACTCAAGAGAAATTCAGAGTGGGTTCTCTCCCCGTCCCTCTTTTCCCCAGCAAGTACCAAGCAGCAGTTTGTCTGTCATTGCTGCAAGTTCTCATGTGAATAATGAGCTGAAGACTGTCAAAAAGGTCAAATAGTTGTCTCAAATTTGGCAGACAGTCTGCAGTGGGATTGCAGGACGGGTGGGGGGTAGATGAACAAAATGGGTTATTTTCTAGCCCAAAGTAAGACCGTAACTGCCTGCCGATGATTGTAACCATATGTTAAATTGTGTGTGAGTATACATAGTTCTTGTACCAAGAATCGAGCTGCAAAGTATTCCACCAGCCTACTCTATCTCAGACACTGGCAGTGGTAATTGAGAGCTCTGTTTCCATTATTTGTGCCTTTGTACCTCCTTTTTGTCACCACTCATTCTCCTTTAGATGAAGAGGCAAATGTACAATAACCTGGGATGAGATAGCAAAATCACTCTTAATTTTAAAAAGCTCTAAAAGTGGTACTTAGTTCCTTCCTGATTCTTTGTTTGATTGCAGAAATCTCAGCAGCTTCATTGGAATCAAAACTAGTTATATGTCTTTTGAAAAAATATAGAATTTATATAATCAGATTTAACTCTGCTTTCTTTTCAGATTATTTCTTTTAACTCTGCTACTAATATTTCAGCCACCTAATTACAGCATGTTCTTCTCTCGTTTAATTTGCAAGAGTTCCCTGAGGGAACTGATTGATGCTTGTACGTAATAATCAGTAATATAATGAATTGTCTTGCTTTTTTTCAAATTCCACTCAGAGAGCAGGGATGCTTTAGCATCCAGATCAATAAACCCATCCAATCTGTCTGGGTTCTTATATAGTGTCCATTACCATGATATTTTTGGTAATTAAAATTTTCAGAGGCAACTGCCTTAGATTATACCAAAGTTTTATTTTACTCCTAAAAATATCATTAGGTTTTGTGCGCTAATTGTGCAGCTGCTCTGTGCCATGCCTGTGTGGCCAACAGGAAACTGATGTCAGCGCATGTTACATGGGAGAATAATGAAACATACTTCTGCAACTGTTACTCAATAAAACCAGAATTTCTTAGGATGGGTTTAACTAACGCACTATAGAGACACTCGACAGATATCCCCTGGCATCTGTGCAAGTGAAAAAGAGGTGCGGAGGTGAGGGTGAATGGGAAGACATCGTTTTATTTTTTTGACCGTGGTTTACAAAGCTGAAACCCATAGTGATTTTTTGCAAAAGTTTGGATGTATTAATTGCAGGCCTTTACAGGATGTGTAAACTGCCCAAACACGATCCTGAGCAGCTGTATGTAAGCAGTCTTTGGGCCAGATTTTCAGCTGGAGCAAATCAGCATAACTCTACTGACTTTGGTGGAGCTATGCCAGATTACACCGGCTAATGATATGACCCTTTACCCCCTAATTACACTGAAATTGGTGTATTCAGAAGTAACTCTCTGAAAACGGTAGAGTTACACTGCTATGAAACTCTTGTAAATGAGATCATAAGCATTCCTATATGTCAGTGTCAATTGCATCTGTACTGTTCTCAGGAATTTACAATAAAAGTGGCATGGCTGTTCTGTGTGCACAGATCGGCCGGGTCCTCAGTGCCTCAGCACAAATCTCTAGAGTGAAGTTAATTCCTTAGTCTAAAATCAATCTAACTTTTTCGTGGTCCAGTTATTTGTAGAATAAGATGCACCATCTGAGCCAGTAGTTGCACATTCCTCTGAATTGCTATTCAGAGTTCTGTAACTATCCCATATTAGCATTTTCTCTGCAGAGACAGCCAAACAGTATTAAATACTCATTAAGAAAACTGCTGTTTATTTGATTACTACGCTTGAACCTCACGTTACAGAAGTTAGGTCTCTACATTGAAAAGTGGATTGCTTGGCTTGTATTAGGGTCCTTCCTGGTGCATCAGTGGGCTGAGGTAATTGTATCTGCCAGTTTTTTAGGTCTGTACTAACGCAAGATTGGGCATGTGTTAAAACTAGGGCTGTCAAGCAAGTAAAAAATTAATCACAATCGTGCAACTAAAAAAATTAATAGCTTAATTAATGTTGCTTAAACATGCTGTTAATAATAAAATACCATTTATTTAAATATTTTTGGATGTTGTCTACATTTTCAAACATACTGTTTTCAGTTACAACACAGAATACAAAGTGTACAGTTCTCACTTTATATTTAGCTCTGATTACAAATATTTGCACTGTAAAAAACAAAAGAAATAATATTTTTTAGTTCCCCCAATACAACTACTGTGCCTGCTTCTTGTTCACAATGTCACCTAAAAGTGAGAACAGAGGTTTGCATGGCACTGTTGTATCCGGCATTGGAAGATCTTTACATGCCAGATGTGCTAAAGATTCATATGTCCCTTCGTGTTTCACCATTCCAGAGGACATAGGTCCTTGCTGATGACGGGTTCTACTCGGTAACAGTCCAAAGCAGTGCAGCCTGATGTATGTTCATTTTCATCCTCTGAGTCAGATGCCACGATCATCTGGTGGTTTGGATTCCGCATTGGAGTGTTGCTCTTTTAAGACTAATGAAAGCATGCTCTGCATCTCGCCCCTCTCAGATTTTGGAAGGCACTTCAGATTCTTAAACCTTGGGTCGAGTGCTGTATTATCTTTAGAAATCTCCCACTGGTACCTCCTTTGCATTTTGTGAAATCTTCAGTGAAAGTGTTTTTAAAATGAACAACGTGCTGGGTCATCATCCAAGACTACTATAAAATAAAGTATATGGCAGAATGCGGGTAAAACAGAGCAGGAGACATACAATTCTTCCCCAAAGAGTTCAGTCACAAATTTAATTAACATATTATTTTTCTTAACGAGCCTCATCAGCATGGAAGCATGTCCTCTGGAATGGTGGCCGAAGCATGAAGGGGCATATGAATGTTTAGCGCATCTGGCATGTAAATATCTTGAGACTTCAGCTACAACAGTGCGATGCAAACATCTGTTCTCATTTGCAGGTGACATTGTAAATAAGAAGTGGGCAGTATTATCTCCCATAAATGTATTAACTTGTTTGTCTTAGTGATTGGCTGAACAAGAAGTAGGACTGAGTGGACTTATAGGATCTGAAGTTTTGCATTGTTTTGTTTTTTTAGTGCAGTTATGTAACAAAAATAATCTACATTTGTAAATTGCTCTTTCATGATAGAGATTGCACTATAGTACTTGTATGAAGTCAATTGAAAAATACTGTTTCTTTTGTTTATCATTTTTACAGTGCAAATATTTCTAATAAAATAATAATACAAAGTGAACAGTGTATACTTTGTATCATGTTGTAATTGAAACCAGTCTTTTTTAAAATGTAGAAAAAATATTTAATAAATTTCAAGTGGTAGTCTATTGTTTAACAGTGTGATTAAAACTGTGATTAATCATGATTAATTTTTTGAGTGAATTGTGTGATTTAACTGCAATTAATTGATAGC
Source organism: Dermatemys mawii (assembly GCA_007922305.1). NCBI lineage: Eukaryota > Metazoa > Chordata > Testudines > Dermatemydidae > Dermatemys > Dermatemys mawii. The sequence goes on along the minus strand of ML677334.1, from coordinate 8,049,267 downwards.
CCCAATTAAAACATTGCATGAAATATGCACATATAGATCCATTTGACCCTATACTGGGCACTTTGTGCTAATATATACATGTAAACTTTTGAAAATGTACATCAAAGAGAACTCCTGTCACAAAGCATTAATTACTCTTTGCATTTCCCATTCATTACTAGAAAACAGAATTTAAAAAGTGCTTTAAATCACTGTAGACAAAGATCTATATAAACAAAGTGGATTTATAAATGGAATTATAGTAGCATTTGCTTTTTGTGATCTCCATTTCTAGTGGCCATTCAGTTATATAGATCAATGAGTTATTTTCCAAAGGCCAAGTGCTATTGATGTTGATGTATGCACCTTTATTCGGGTGAACTGAGTTTTAAGGATCAGACTAGAAGCACACTTGGTTATTTTTATTTATTTTCAAAGTTAGGTAAGACTTTTGCATCCCTTTGAATGCCTCTTGGTTGCAGGTAAAGAAACTTACAATTTATGGGAGTGCCAATTAGAGCCTTACCTAGCTTGGAATAAAAATGTATAACTGAATTCACTCCACATTTACTACTGGAGATGGAGATTTTACTACTTTGTATGTCCCTCAGTTGGGATGTTTGCAATTGTTTTTGGATTAAGGTGTAGTGATGAGCAGGATATAATCAAAATGAGAACTGTTAAAAGATTCTGATAACTGAGTTATACTGTACCACTTAGAAAATAGAAGACAGGATATATCATTTTTCCTTTCAAAATGTTTTTCTGATCATGCTCATCACTAGTGTGTCCATAGTGCATCCACTTATCTGTCCATCTACCTCTGTGGTCCCCATCACCATAATATCCAAGAATTTCATAAAGCATAATGTGTTTATCCTCACAACACCTTTGTGAGTAGGCAAATATTGTTCTCATTTTATAACTAGGGAATTGAGGCATACAAGAGCCTGATCTAAAACCCACTGAGGTCTTTCTGTTGATGCCAGTAGGTTTTGGATCAAGCCCAAAGTGTCACAGGAAGTCTGTGGCAGAACTGGGAAATGAACCAAGCGCTCTAGAGTCTCAGTTCTGTGCCATAACCAAATGGCTACATGTCCTTCCTTATACATAAATACAATATTCCAAGTGCTAGACATGAGTGTGGCTTTCCTTGGGGAGAGGGAAGAGTGGGGGAAGCAAAAATAGGTTGTCCCTCATCCCCTTGATTCGAAAGTGATGTATGACAAGAAGGCTTGTCTGTTCCCCCCCAGAGTATCTGAATGCAAAGTCAGGATAATGGATCAGTATGAATAGTTTTTGCTTTTCATTCTTGTGCCACTGCTTTTGTCCACTGTTTATTTCCATCCAAGTCTTCTCCCAGCTAGAATGGCTGCAGTTGCAAGACACTTCTGAGGTGTTAGGAAAATGTTCAGAGATGTGAATCAGAAACTCAAGGAATCTCCTTAGTTATACTCACATTACTCTAATATTCTGAAGGTAGCATCTGTATGGATGGTATGGTAGCAAATTGCACTATTGTTGGGCTGCTTATTGGTCCATTGGTTCAATTTATTCATCCTTGTGCATATGCATGTGGAGCTGGAAATTTTCAAGCACTGCTAAAGGTTTACTTTTATCAAACGTCTTTCCCCCTTCACTTCAGTAAAGTTTTGATTTTTCTGTATAGTGAAGTGATTCATAAATGTAAACACTTCTTGCTGTTGTGGATTATTACCAAGTATCTGGATACCAAAGGAAAGTCTGTAGGCTATTTTTTTTCATCCCTGGGTTTTGATGATATGATTCAGTGGCATTGTATTTTCTATTGTTTACAATCTAGCGGAGGAGTTCTCAAACTGGAAGTCAAGACCCCTCTGTGGGTTGCAGAGTTATTACTTGGGGGGTCGTGAGCTGTCAGCCTCCACCCCAAAACCCGCTTTACCTCCAGCATTTATAATGGTGTTAAATATAATATAATATAATATAAATAAATATAAATAAATATAAATATAATAATATAATATAATATAAATAAATATAATATATAATAATTTTTTTTTAATTTATGTGGGGGGGGGTCACACTCAGAGGTTTGCTATGTTAGAGGGATCACCAGTAAAACAATTTGAGAACCACTGAATACTGTCTGCTTCAATCTGATCGCTTTGTCCAACTACAGAAGAAACTGCTGTACTTCTGCAAGTTTACAAGTATATGATTAACCATTTATTTCAAAACTACAGTAATATGTAAAAATATAAATTAAAAGAAAAAGTAATATTTTCAAAAGTGTCTAAGGCTCACCAGTAGGATTTAGGCTCCTAAATGCCTCCATCCCTTTTGAAAAAGGGACTTGTTCTTAAGTCTCTTAGGTGCTTTTGAAAACTATACCCACGCTATTTACCCCAGTGATTGTTGCGTCTTGTGAATCATTTAGAATTGAAAACCACAAAGCAAAGCTGAAGGACTCTAGCACATTAGTCTGCAAATGATGAAACATTTATAGATCATAAATGATAACCCTGATTACCTATACTGTAAATAATTTCCCTTCTGTATTTCTCATGGCAGATTTTATTCCAGGGAATTCTGTGCAAAAAAATTAAAAATTCTGCACACAATATTTGAAAAATTCATCATATTGTATTTATCAAATTAACATACTATAATCATGCCAGTAACAATTATTTTGGTAATTTATTTCAAAATATCTGTTAGCAATCCAGACAAAAGAAAAAAGATTCTGGAATGTTTTTTGACAAATAGATTTCTTACTATTAATACAAAACATTGTGCAATTCATTTAAATTACAGTACAGAACTGTATGTTCTGCACTTGTCAGAAGTAGTGCAAAGGCTTTGGGGAGTTGGGTAACGGAAGAGGTGAGGGAGAGGGAAGGAGTCTAGGAGTGAACTTGGAGGGGGTTGGGTTAAAGAGGGAGATTTTTCTTGGGGGAGGAGGGATTGTTAGGTGTTGGGAAGCCGCCCGCAGGCAGACCCTAGCTGACCTCAAACCACTCCCATTCAGTCAGGCATGTCTGCTCCTGTCCCCACTCCTCTCCTCCCCATGAGTCTCTGTAGCCCTCCTCCCTGTCCCCAAGCTCAGCACAGTCACCCCACTTGCTCCAGAGCCCATGCTCCTGTCCAGTCTGGAGGGCTCCATCCTCCTCCCCAGCACTAGCCGTTCTGAACCCCACCCCATTTTCGTTTGAAACACGATGAGCCGAATGCACATGGTAAAGACTGCAAAAGCCCATGCATAAGCATGATTACAGGGTATGACATTTCCATAACAGAAATGGCCTGACTGGCTGAAAACTTCTTAACTTATAATCAAATTGATGTGCTAAACTATGGTGTCTAGGAACAAAGTTTGGCCTCAGACATTTAGCTTATAATTTAGGCAGCAAACTGGACTCAGTCCTGTCCAAATTAGCATGAGACAAATTGGAATACAGGACATGCTTACCACAGCATCTATAAATCAAGCCAGTAGCAGGCACAAGAGCATTAAATATCGCTCCGTTTGTGATGGGCCAAAAGTAAGAAAAACAATGTTAGTTTTTTCCCAAGTAAAAAGGGTTAAGGCCTTATCTACACTGCCACTTTACGGTGCTGCAACTTTCTTGCTCAGGGGTGTGAAAAAACACCCTCCTGAGCGATGCAAGTTTCAACGCTGTAAAGTGCCAGTGTTGACAGCACACCGGTGCTGGGAGCTATTCCCTTTGTGGGGGTAGTTTTTTTACAACTCTCTCCCAGCGCTGGTGCGGCAGCTACACAGCCAGTTAAAGCACTGCTGTGACTGCACTTCAACGTTGGTAGTGAAGACGTCCCCTAAGAAACAATTGAGGAGACATCATGGCATTCAGCAAGCTCTTCTGTTCCCGGGATTTGTTGTTTTGAATCCCTGAAGTTTCAGATTGAAAATGGACACAAAGAAGCCTGGCAGCCGCTTGTGGTATTTCAGACTGTAAGTCTGTTCGTGCTATCACTGAACTTGACCGATGCCAGTCTTTTAATGTGTACGTTAGTTTAAAGGTGATGTGTAAAAGCTGTATAAATGGTGAGGGCAGTACAAGGTTAGGTACTGAGTGCCCCAGCTATGCAGGAGAATCCAACATATAACATTGTTTAAAGCAGGCTTGCGCAACTCGGAAAGCAGCGAGGGCCATATTACTGCAAAAAAAACCCAGTTGCGGGCCGAAAAGCCCCGCCCTCACCCCGCCCCCCCATCCGCTTCCCTCCACCCCACAGCTTGGCTTGCCCCACCCCTACTCATCTCCCGCAGACCACACAGTGAGCCCATGCAGGCCGCATGTGGCCCCCGGTCCGCATGTTGTGCAGGCTTCGTTTAAAGACTCAACAAGACAACTTGCTAAATGCCTTGGGGAAAAAAAACAAACCCTACTGCACTTTCTGTATACTCTTTAGGACACAGAGGGCTAAATTCATCCCAATGAGATCAGTGGAATTAAGAAATAGTTTGGAAAAATGTCTTTTTGAAAGGTATGTAAGATGCTCTGTGTTTCACAGTGAAGATGAATGTGTTCATATGTGTGATCTGCAGAGTGTGACCTGAAGAGGGGTATTTGGCCGAGAAAGGCAAGGTTTAAGGCAGTGGTTTTCACTGAGTCGCAGAATATAAGGCACTGTGTCACAGCAGCTTTGGGCAGCCCCGCTGACTGGGCCGTTGTTAGCGGTGCCGCCCGGCAAAGGCAGGCTAGTCCCTACCTGTTCTGACACCCCGCTGTGCCCTGGAAGCAGCCAGCAGCAGGTCCAGCTCCTAGGTAGGGGGCCACCGGGCTTTGTGTGCTGCCCCCGCCCTGAGCACTGGTTTCTGGCCAATGGGAGTGGGTGGGGCGGCGCCTGCGGGCGAGAGTTGCACCTGCTGCTGGCCACTTCCAGAGCTCCTGTCTTAGCACCCCCACTGTGCTGTTGACCAGGAGCAGCCCGGGGGAGGCCCACACCCCAGTCCCCAGCCGTGAGCCTCCCACAAACCCGGAGCCCCTTCTGCACCCCAAACACCTCATCCCCAGCACCACACCGGAGCCTGCACCCCCAGCCCAGAGCCCTGACCCTCTCCGGCACCCCTGCCCCAGCCCTGAGCCCCACCCCCACAACCCAGAGCCTCCTCCCACACTCCACACCCCTCATCCCCAGCTCCTTTTGGTCACACTTCAACAATTTTCTTCAACTGGATCGCTAGGAAATAAAGTTTGAAAACCACTGGTCAAAGGCCTGCTCTGTGCTTAAAAGTTTTGCCGGCATTGCTGTGTGTGTTAAGAGTGTTGAAAAAAACACTGCCTTGATTAGCATAGATATGCTGGCAAAAGCCCTAGTGTAGACACTGTTGCACTGGCAAAGGAAGACCTCCTGGCAAAAGCATCATTTGCCAGTGTAAGCTGTGCCTACACTAGGAGGTTTTGCCAGTGTAGCTATAGCAGTATGGTGGGGAGTAATGGGGATGGGTACCTATGGACTCCCTGTCTGGGGTGAGAATGAAGGAGCCATAGGGGCTGAGGATGCTGCCACACCCCCTGGCTTGAAATGCTTTTCATTATGTACAGGGTTTACAGTCTGGTTCAGTGGCTCTCAGCACCACCACTGTACAAATTGTTCCAGCACGCCCTGGGGGACTGGACAGGAGGGGAATGAGGGGCACACAGGAGCCACTGTCATGACGAGGTAGGGAGGGAAGTCCCTGAAATAGATGCCGGGGTGGAAAGGTAGCACACTAGGAGTTTGGGAGGGGGGAAATGCAGGTGTGCAAGGAACTCAGGCTACAGAAGCAACAAAATTTAAAAGTTGGACTTACTCTTCTTTGTGGCTTTATCTGTATAGAAAGGCTGAAAGGTTTTCTAAGTGTTTAATTTTTTTGTCAACTTTTCTAATCAAAGGTTTCTTCTGCATGATAATGTTGCCTTTTTTAAAACTTAAATAGATTCTTAAACTGAGATAGCTAAACTGTTGCAAGCCGATTTCTAATCAATCTTAATCTTAAACAAAACAAAGTGTCCACCCAGCTTTTTGCACTACTTTGACTAATATTGAAAATCACACCCCGAGGCCTTGGCTACACTTGCGCATTATACCACAATAAAGCCGCTCGGAGTTTATTTACTCTACCTCACTCCCCATCCACACTGGCAAGGCACGTAGAGTGCTCTGACTCCATGGCTGGAGTGCTCCTGTTACTCCACCTCAGGAAGAGGGATAACGTCTGATGCGTATTGGGTGAGATGCCCCAGTGTCCATCTGAATGAGGAGTTGCATTACTGCGCTCTGATTGACCTCCGGAAATGTCCCATAATCCCCTTAAGTCAAGTGGCCTCTCTTCTCATTGTTGTGAAATCGACTGTAGAAATGCAGAAGTGCTCTTTCAAATCTCCATTTCTGACAGCTGGCTGCTTATCTGCTCTGGGGCAAAGCAAACATTTACTTTACTGTTTGCTTGGAGTGAGTGAGAGAGATGCGGGGGTGGGGGAGAGAAGTCTGAACTTACAAGACAGTATGCTGACACACTCTCAGAACCCCAAAAACCCACTCTCTCCCCCCACATACACACAACACACTCCCTATCACACTTCACCCCCACTTCCTCCCGCATTTGAAAAGCATGTTACAGCCACTTGAACGCTGGGATAGCTGCTCATAATGCACCGCTCCCAATGCAGCTGCAAGTGCTGCAAATGTGGCCACGCCAGTGTGCTTGCAGCTGTCACTGTGGACAGACTAGAGCGCTTTCCCTAGTGCACTCTCTGAAGGCTGGTTTAACCCAAAGCACTCTACATCTGCAAGGATAGCCTGGGCCTGAGTTAAAAAAATTTTTGGGTAGGCAAGCCCTTAAAAGACATCAGGCATGACCACTCTAATCTTCCCTGGTTTTGCTGAAGGGCTTTATCTTACTGTGAACGCTAGCACATTAGCTGAAGGTCTTGGGTATTGAGTCTTTAACAAAAGTTTCCTTTCTCCAAGGTGTTAATTGGTCACTGAAATTAAGTGTTAGCAAAAACTAAAAGAAACAATAAAAGTTTTCAACACCAGCTAAAAATTCCTTGTTCCCTCAAATGCTCAACTTTCACTTGCTTGACTCTTGTTCATCAGTCTTCATAAAGCCTTCATGGCTAGAAAGGAGCTGAATTTCTAATGCAAATAGACGCTTCTTACAAATATCAAAAAATACTCATTCCGTCTTTCTGAGTTGTAAAGAAACAAACTCAATTATCTTCTTTTAAGTGGACAGACTCCTTTCTTGATTTATTTATTATTATTAATTATTGCTGTTTAACTTTTATAGTGCAGTAGTACCAAAGCCTCCTATTAGGATTTGGGCTGCATTGTGCTATGTACTATTTTCTGACTGTTTTGTACTGTAAACCACATTATTAAATAGATTAGTAGCAGCCATCTAAAAAGCATGAATTATTGTTCTTGGGTTTTGTTACTTCTCACTCTCAGAGGCACTGCAGGGTCTCTGTGATAACGCTCAGCAATTCTGTGGGGATCTGCAGTTGGGAGTTGCATGGAAGCTGTTGGCCTAAGTCTTTTATTTGAACAGTGGTTATATAGTGGGAATGACAGACGAGCAAATATAAGCTTTCCCATCTAAGATGTTTCCCCTGATTTTTGAAACTTGGGGTTATGGTGGAAGCTAGGAGGGTGGAAGCTCCTTTAACTGTGTTTTTTTAAAACATCCTTTAACCCTTTCAGAAACATGAAATCCTGTGTGCTTGTTGGACCACTAGCAAATGTAAAAGCTGTCCCGTTCGTTATTCCCTTGGAACGTATACATCAAAGGAAACTAACTCTTAATTTTCAAAGTCCAATTGGGAGTTTCAGGAAATCAACAGAAAATGGAATTCATTCTGATTCAGCAAAGGGGAAATGACAGGCATTTTGTGAGAACTGCTTTTCTTCTGGAATTGCCTTTGTCTGAACCTTGCTGCATGGTATTAGCATAGTAAAGCAGTTAATACATACTTTTGACTGTTGACTGCTTTTATTTACAATATAAATGAGGGTTGGCATAATCATAGGATTATTGATGTCAAACCCATGTAATAAAAAATTCTGCTCCTACTTTTTGCACATGCACCCCCACGCCTCACAATTCTATTCACCCACATTCACATATGCACAAACAGCATTAGCAAACCTGCCACCAAGGAAAGGGTTAAGTCATTTCTAATTTTGCTTATTGCGATTCAGTTAGTGTGGTGTCCATGCTCCCATGAGGGCCAGAAAGTTGAGTCCTAAACTAAGACACAAGCTCATAGTTGTTCTGATCCACACCGATTGGATTATGTGGGTAATGAAACATCCACAGTTGTATTAGATGGGATAAAAATTATAAGTATCAGGATCTCGGCTACTGGACACAGGTCAAGGCCTGGGTTGGAGAGGGTTTGATAATGTGGCCTTTGTTCAGTCTATATCTGGTCAAGGCCAGAAGCGCAGCAGTCTGTACTAGTGTCACAGCATAGGATCAGGTCGGAGTTGAGGGAGATAAGCTGCAGTTGATAGGAGCCAATTCAGTCAGTCAAAGTAAAATTAGAGGAACAGAGGAAGAGCGAGGTGTCAGGACTAGACCATGGGGCCAGGAGCTGGGACCAGACTTGAGGCTAGATATCGGGAACAGGGCTGGGACCATGAACTAGGTAAATATCAAGAGCAGTGTAGCAGGGTCTGTTTGCAGCAATAAACCAGGGGCCCGCCTAGTTGCACAGGTAGTCTTCACTGCAGGTGCTTTCCCGAGGCCTTAAATAGCATACCTGGGCCAGCCTGGGTCTCGGTGGGTGGGACATCCAGTGCTGCTTGAGCCCACAGTGCTCATAGACTGCCCCAAAGCTTGCAGACCCAGACCTCAGATCTTCACAATAAGGGATATAATCTCTCCTGTTTAAGGGCATAAATCAGCTGCTAACTAACTGGGGTTAGGATGAAACTTTCCATATGTCCAAACTCTTGCAGAATTGTCCATTGCAGAGATTGTAGCAGTGATCCTCTGAAGCAAATGGTCTTGCCTTCTGGTTTGTCATGAGCCCGGGATGGAATGTTCTTGTATTTTGTTGTTACATTTTTGGTCATGGGAGAGGTTTAGGGTGCATGTTTATATTCCATAAAAGTCAGATTACTATAGATGTGGTTACATGGGGTCTCCTTAAATCAAACACTGAGACTCAATAATGTGGTACGGAACGACGTACATAGCTGTGAGCTTTATTGATTGTGTGTACTGTATTCATGCAATGCAGACTAGCAGCTGAAAATCTTGCTTATCCCAACCTATGCTGGAATCTGTATAGAACCTAGGGGAGGATTCTCCAGGGGAAGTTTCCTCTTTGGTTTTTCAAAAATCCTAGAGGGGATGCTCCCAGTAGATTACAGTGATGTTAATGCAATTCTGTAATATGACTAATGTTATCTTACATTTGGATTGTGCCTTTCCTCTAGATATCACATGTGCTCTAATGACTGTTGCACAGTATGGGAATTTTTATAAAACCAACAGATTATAAGTACACAGACCTGTGAAATATCTGCAGGTTATAATGTGGAATATTGTTCCCCTAATGATGCGTAATAAAGCTGTCCTACACCAAAGACATTCTAGTGACATTAGAAAACAGAAGCTCAAAGCTTCTGCTTTTATTAGGCCCACTGTATAAAAATGAAGACAAAAAAACCGAAGGGAGTAGGAAATACGAGTTTAAGAGAACAATGGGGAAGGAGAGCACATACTAAGAAGAGCTTGAGGTAAGGAATGTGAGTACTAGAGTGAGATGGGCGGGAATGAAGGCAGGAACAAGAAAATGTAAGGCGGCATAGAGCGGACCTGGGGAAAGGGAAGCTTAGGTTAGTATATTTTATTAAATTGAATCATGCTTTCACAGCTTGTTAGGGGAATTGAAGGGACCAAAGAACCTGAAGCTGTGCTCCTGGGGCATGGAGTACGAGCCTGGTGGGGAAGGTAGCAACAGAGCAGCACTTTTTTAATCTTTCCCAAATCAAGCATTGAATTAATAGAAGTAAGGCTGTGACTCTGCAATGAGCTCCACACAGGTAGACTCCTGTTGACTTCATGTAGACACAGGGGTTTGTTCATGAGGTGCTCATTGCACGATCGGGGCCTTGCTATGCAACAGGTGAGAAAGATACTTTCTAAGCGTCCTGGGCCCAATTCTTCTCTTACACAAGTGCCCATCCAGACCACCTCCTTTGAAAACAGGAATTTGGCCTCTGAATCTAATTTCTAAACATCCCTCAAACCAATGTTTAGCAAAATGTAAATAAGAATACCATGCTCAACGATGAGTGAGTACGTGCTGCAGAAATATGTTATAAATGAAGCAGCTCCCTGAATGGGGTGAAATCAAGTGGCCTCCTCTTTGCTCTGTCAGCTGGGAGGAAAGAATCCTCCATAGCTCTTCATTGTGTGTGTGTGTGTGTGTGTGTGTGTGTGTGCTCACGTGTAAGTGCGTGCATGTGTGTATGGCTAGGTTTAATTGCAGTTGGAATCAGGATGCACATTCCTGTTTAAAATATGCGTTAGACATTGTGGAGATATGCAAAATGTTAGGTAAACTTAGCAGGTAACAGTGATTTGTGTATGAGGGAGTTTCATGGTGTGGGGGAGCAGAAAGAGTATATTTGGCTACTTCTTACCCTGTTTTCAACATTGGGGAGGATAGATATGATATAAAAATTTGCCCTGAAACAGTAGAGAAGTCAGAGGAAAAAAAGAGAGTAAGGGCTTATTTACAAAGGGAAGTTAATTTGGAGTAAGATGGGGTGTGAATTTACCGTGCAATAGCTATTCCTGATTGATTTGTGTGGAAGCTCTTATTCTGGAACAAAAGTGTCTTATTCCAAATTAGCTTAATCCAATTTATTCAGCATAAAGCGCCGTTATTCTGGAATATGAGCGTCCACTCAATCAGTTAATCAGGAATAGCTGTTCCAGAATACGTTCCCTTGTAGCAAAGCCCTACAAAATACTTAAATTCCTGTCTTTGGGCTTGTGCTAGCACATGGGTGACTGGCACAGCAAGAGATGCTTGTTTTCCAGTATGGTTGCAGGATTTTGGTGCCGTGGACAGTTCAGTTGAGTCCTCTGATTGTTTTACGGACCCATGCATAGCATAAAATGTTAACAGATGAGATTTTCGCTCTCCAAAAGTGTATGTGAAACCAGCTTTTATTAGTCTTTGTTGACATTTGCATGCAGTTATAATGATGCCCAAATGTGGAAGGCAGGTGGAAACATTTAATAGGCTGCTGCCTTTGTCTGAAGCATGACATGATAGTATCAGAGTAAGACACAGACAACATACTATACACCTGTATCAGGTCTAGACATTTGCAAACATAGGGTACGTTGCTCTTTCTGTTTCCAAAGAACTCCCTGCAGATCATTAACATATGTAGTTAACCCAGGGACCCTGTTTTGTGTGCCTTTGCAGACATATATCGGCTCCATTGTTGCCTCTCTGAACCCCTACAAGACCATTCCAGGACTCTATGACCGCACTGCAGTAGAGCAATACAGCAGGCACCACATGGGGGAAATTCCACCTCATATCTTTGCTGTCGCTAACGAGTGCTACCGCTGCCTATGGAAACGTCATGACAACCAGTGTATTCTCATCAGGTAAGAGGTGACTGCATTAATTATTCCTAGTCCTACTGCTGAGCTTTAAACATGAATTGAAAATGAATGTTTGGAATGCCGTGGGGAAAAGCACAGAAGAAGAGCATGCTCTGAGCCTTTCCCCTTAACCTCATTCATCGGTAGGTCTCTGCAGATGTAGAATTACTGTGTGATCCTAATCAGCCCTTGCAAGACAAGGCATTTTTTGCTTATATATGCCCTGCAGTCATTTAATGAAAAGATGTCTGAGCACCACACACTTCACTTTTTCCAGTGTCTTCTGCCTCGCCGTGCAGTCTCGTAATTTGTCATCACTAGTCTTGAAAATTGCATCCATCCAAAAAAGAATTTTAGGGAGCCTATAAATAATAATAATGTTCTCCCAACTCATTGGCCATTTAATTCAGTGTAATTAATTTTTCTTGTTTCTCCTCTTGTTTAACCTGGTTATGCCTTAGTGTGATGGAGCTGTAATAGCTTCCCTTGTGGTCTGCTGTTTGCTGGCACTTCAGTAGCGCTCAGTGACAGTTCAGCCTCTGCTTTGACCCTTTTTGCATGGGAGAAATTCAGTGAGCTAGCTCTTTCTGTGAGGCAGATTACTTCCCCTGCTGACTGTGACTGGAAGGTTCTAGCTACTCCCTGCCCCTTCTTGCTCATTCTCCAAATACCTACACAGGATGGGAAGCAGCAGCCTGGTGATAGCTGCTTCCCATTCCTCACAGGGTTTAATGATGTGAATAGCCTGAATGCAGGAGCAAGAGGCTCCTCACACCCCCTTACATCCTCTGCCCAGCTGAGCTCATGACCAAGCCCTCATTAATTAAGCCTGACAACCTTGTAATGTAAGTAAGTAGCATATTCACCTTGTAGAGGAAAAAGCAAAGATATACAATAAAGTCAAAAATCTTGTCCGAGATGACCACTGAAGTTACACAGTAGCAGAGTGGGGACTAGAACCCTGGAGTTTTGATTTTCCTCTATTGTACCCATGAGAAAACACAGCTTTCTTTGAGATTAATGTAAACTGCTGATGTAACCCCATCTGAAGCAGAAGTATTAAAGCTCACGGGTCATTGATTTTCTTCCTCTCTCTATAATATCTTGCTCACTTTCTTAGAGGAAAATAACCCTTTGAAACAAAAATGATTCCTAGGCTAAGCTGTGGGGATAGCTAGAACTGAAGAAACCATCAGCTGAAAACAGGTCCCCCTTCCAGGATGGACCCTGGAAATGGATATATATTTCTCCTAATCCAAAAGAGAGGCTGCCTGACCAGTACATTGCGGGGATGGTTCAGACAAGTAAGATACCACAAGGCCTGATCATGATCTCTAGAAATGAAAAGATTCCAGATTTTGTTAGAGAGGAGGTGTGAGGCTCAGACATCATCTTTCCTTCCTTCCTTCCTTCCTTACTTCCATGAAAGGCCCTTCTACAAGTGTGGGGCTCTACTATTGCAAGGGACATGGCTGGGTTTAGCGGTGATGTGGCCAAGTGAGGGCCACTCTGTGGCATCATTTCCCTCCCATCAGGAGAGGTTTTCCCATGTAAGAGGATACTGATCTGTAATGTTGGTTTTTCTTGTGAAGAGCATGCTCTAGCACATGTAATTCAGAACCATGCTCTTGGTGGAAATGTAACCTAGATTGAATCATGTTGCACCTTAAATGTCACTAAAAAGCTCTTAAATACCAGTCCCAGCACTCCCTTCCCACACAAACGCTGCCTAGTAACAGCACCATTTTGGCTGACAGCATGTTTCAAACACGAGCAGAGAGATTCCCATTTCTCTTCAGAGAGAATACAGTGATTGTGTAATGCTGAGTCCAGATAGCACCTCTTAAAGCAATAATATACAAAAAGGTCTCTGTCACTGTATGCGAAGCCAGTCTGGAGTCAGATGATTTCATGGCATACTATCAGAAAACTGCTTGAATACAGCCTATTTGCGCTGAAACTTGGGATGTGAAGCCACCTATGGAACCCGCCTTGTGGCTACTGGTATGATATCCACTATTTATTATTTCCGTTCCATGATCTTTTGTGTTGGGACAAGGGGCACCTGTGTTCTAGCTTTTCATATGCCCCTGAGAGGAATGCTGGGCTTCGTCATAACTAGGAGCCACAGCGCTGGTGAAAAGAGTCTGTATATGTGAGCAGTTATTATAGAGTATTAGCATAGTGAGGGGCAGGGAAGGGCTTTTGCCAGGAAGACATGGGCGTGGTGGGGGCGGGGAATCCTACATTCTATCAAACACGTCTGGCTTACAGACCGAGACAGTGGGAAATCCTTTTACATTAGTCACAATAATTACTCAGCTTCATAAAAGAGTTGATGAAGGATGATCTACGTATTGTATGTCATCTTGGCAGTTTGATGCCAAATACAGATACAGTGGAAACATTGTAAGTCAACAGTTTTAGCATTTTGAAAGCATTATCCCCACTAGCATCGCTAGTGTTTGTGACAAACCTGGTTAATTTTCTTGTCCATCTGACTTTTGAACAAATGTGTCTCAGATCTTGTCTCTGATTGATTGATTTATGTTGATTCTTTTCATTTTTCTTGTTCACTGCTCTGTCATTTGGTCTTGTGTGCGTGCTCTACCCTGGGTCCACCTAATAGAGAAGCCCTGTAGCACACCTCTTCCAAACAATTTGCATAGTTATCAGGTGAGATGCTAACCAAACTATCTAAGACACAGGGGAAGACTTCCTGTATAATAGCTGAGGGGGCGATCAGAATCATGCCCAACTGTGACAGCTCCTGTGGGTGCCCAGGACCAAGTGTAACTTGTCTCTCCCCAGCCCCTTCGCCTCCAGCATGAGGGAGTTGCCTGGACAGCATCAGTCTTTGAACCACTCACGCGCTCTCCTCATGACTCTACCTGTCCTACTCTGCTTTGTAAGTTAACAACAGGTGGACTGCGAGTGCCCTTAAAGAGCGTTCCCCTGTCACAGACACTTATGGTAGTTACCAGGTTTGTTGTTTCCAAGAAATAGTAATAAACACACCAGCTTGTTCGATTCAACTGAGTATCACCTCCAATCTAACAACACAGCGCTGTAATCTACTTATAGTAAAAACAAATCAACGGTTAAGATTTAAGATATTGTGAGCAAGGATAACAAGACCAACAGGTTAGAAATAAAAGTATAACACGCCTTTTTGAGACTGAACAATAATTTAACAGACTACGATCCTTGTGGAAATCTGTTTTATCTCATCTAAGTCCTTTCTGCAGTGCTTCAATCCAGGTTGGCTGAGATCCTGTTTTCATGGATGTAACCACGTTGCCTGGTTATCCCCTCAAGTGCAGGATAAAAGAGGGGTTATGTTGCCTTCTTATGCCCCAAAGTCAGGATGGTCCATAATCAGGAAGATTAGTATGATGTAAGCTTCCGCTAGACACTTTGCACAACCTTTTTGGGTGAATACTGTGAAGCAGTGTGGTAGGTACAGTGAGTGACTCAGGCCTGATACAAAAACTCAAAAGGTAATAACAAAATGTTTAAGTACATCAGAAGCAGGAAGCCTGCTAAACAACCAGTGGGGCCCATGGATGATCGAGATAGAGCAGGAGCACTTACAGATGATAAAGTCGTTGCAGAGAAACTAAATGAATTCTTTGCTTCAGTCTTCACAGACATGGCTGAGGACATTAGGGAGATTCCCAAACCCGAACCATCTTTTGTAGGTGACAGATCCGAGGAATTGTCATAGATTGAAGTGTCACTATAGGAGGTTTTGGAATTGATAAACTTAACTGTAACAAGTCACTGGGACCAGATGGCATTCACCCGAGTTCTGAAAGAACTCAAATGTGAAATTGCGAAACTATTAACTATGGTTTGTAACCTGTCCTGTTAAATCAGCTTCTGTACCCAATGATTGGAAGATAGCTAACGTAATGCCAATATGTAAAAAGGGCTCTAGAGGTGACCCAGGTAATTACATACCAGTAAGTCTAATGTCAGTACCAGGCAAATGAGTTGAAATAATAGTAAAGAATAAAATTGTCAGGCACATAGAAGAACATAAATTATTGGGCAAAAGTCAACATGGTTTCTGTAAAGGGAAATCATGTCTTACTAATCTATTAGAGTTCTTTGAAGGGGTCAACAAACATGTGGACAAGGGGGATTCAGTGGATGTAGAGTACTTAGATTTCCAGAAAACCTTTGACAAGGTCCCTCACCAAAGAGTCTTACATAAATTACATTCTCATGGGATAAGAGAGAAGATCTTTTCATGGATTGAGAACTGATTAAAAGACAGGGAACAAAGGGTAGGAATAAATGGAGAGGGGTAACCAGTTGTGTTCCACAAGGTCAAGGGGTAAACAATAAGGTGGCACAGTTTGCAGATGATACTAAACTGCTTAAGATAGTTAAGACCAAAGCAGACTGAGAAGAACTTCAAAAAGATCTCACGAAACTAAATGATTGGGCAACAAAATGGCAAATGGAATTTAATGTGGATAAATGTAAGGTAATGCACGTTGGAAAAAATAACCCCAATTATACATACAATATGATGGGGGCTAATTTAGCTACAACTATTCAGGAAAAAGATCTTGGAGTTATCGTGGATAGTTCTCTGAGGACATCCATGCAGTGTGCAGCAGCAGTCAAAAAGCAAATGGGGATGTTAGGAATCATTAAAAAAGGGATAGAAAATAAGATGGAGAATATTGTATTGCCCTTGTATAAATCCATGGTGCGCCCACATCTTGAATACTGCATTCAGATGTGGTCTCCTCATCTCAAAAAAAACATACTGGCATTAGAAAAGGTTCAGAGAAGGGCAACTAAAATGATTAGGGGATTGGAACGGGTCCCATATGAGGAGAGATTAAAGAGGTTAGGACTTTTCAGCTTGGAAAAGAGGAGACTAAAGGGGGTTAGAGGTATATAAAATCATGAGTGGTGTGGAGAAGGTGAATAAGGAAAAGTTATTTACTTGTTCCTATAGTATAAAAACGAGAGGCCACCCAATGAAATTCGTGGGTAGCAGGTTTAAAACAAATAAAAGGAAGTTCTTCTTCATACAGCGCACAATCAACCTGTGGAACTCCTTGTCTGAGGAGGCTGTGAAGGCTAGGACTATAACAAGGTTTAGAAGAGAACTGGATAAATTCATGGAGGTTAAGTCCATTAATGGCTATTAGCCAGGTTGGGTAAGGAATGGTGTCCCTAGCCTCTGTTTGTCAGAGGTTGGAGATGAATGGCAGGAGAGAGATCACTTGATCATTACCTGTTAAGTTCACTCACTCCGGGGCACCTGGCATTGGCCACTGTCGGTAGACAGGCTACTGGGCTGGATGGACCTTTGGTCTGACCCAGTACGGCCATTCTTGTATTCTTATATTTAAAACAATGAGCCCTTTGCCCATTGGCATGGAGCGGTTTTTAGGAGCCACACCAATAATAATAGCAATATCTAATTTTTCTATTGCATTTTCTATCCTTAGATCTTAAAGCAATTTACAAAAGCAGTAAGTAGTAGTACTGCCATTTTACAGATGGGGAAACTAAAAGCACAGAAAAGTGAAGTGACTTCAAGATCACCCAGCAGGCTGGTGGCAGAGCCGGAATAGAACACAGACCTACCAAGTCCCAGGAAAGTGCCAGGTCTGTTTAGCCACAGTGCAGGCGAAACGTCATTTTGGAAAATTTCACATTTACAATTTCTATCCTTACAACAATTTTCTGCAGGCCTGACCCCAAGTAATTGGTTAGCATTTGTAAAATGCTACATTTTGAACAAATACTGCAACATAACCATAGAAGGGTAGGGTTAGGTTTCACTTTTACAAAATTTAAAAGGAAATTGTGCTCATAGCTATAATTAAAAAGAATCAAAGAAAATCAGTGCCAATTTCTGTGCTTTAAAGTGATTTTTTTGAGGGGGCGTGAGTCTGAGCAGACTAATAACATGGGCCAAGACTTTTAAACATGACTAGTGTTTTTGGCCATCTCAGTTTTGAGTGGCAGACTTGAGACTTTGAAGGGCCCTCATTTTCAGAAAGTGCTAAAACCCCATTGTTTGTGGGATATTGCTGCCCCATAGAGCTCCCTGCTGGCTGATTATGGTGTGGCTGGATACTCCCTGTCCTAGTTTTTTTCCCTGAGGTTAGTCTTCTCGGCTTCCCAGACATCGGTCTGTGCTGGAGTTGTGACAACCCTCCAGCCACGTCACAGAACAAGAAATTCAAACTAAAAATCCCAACAAACAAAAATGTTTTTCTGCTCTTCAGGGGCCTTTCTTCAGCCCATCATCTATTCCCAGACACTGGGCTACCTGTGAGTCTTTATGGCTCTGGGAGAGAGCTTTCAGCCCCAGGGTGTACTGTTCTCGCACACCCCCTGAGCTCTCTTCGTTGCATCCTTGCCTGTTCCACTATAGAGCAATGGGCCCCCCAAGCTGGTTCTTCTGGAGTAACCCACCTCCTGCAGGCCCTAGCTCAGGACCTGCCATAGAAGCCTGCCCATTCCCTGTGGTTCCAGCACCCAGGCTGTTCTCTGTGGCTTTTTGTAAGGTCCAGGTGTTTAAACTATCACATAACCCACCTTAGTACCATCTCTTCAGGCTGGGAAGCAGCTAATGAATTATGGCACAGGTGTCCCCATGCCCACTCAAAGTGGCCAGTTATCCTTTGACACGCTCTGAAAATCAGGCGTCTCGTTCGGCTTATGCAAAAATTGATGCATTCAAAATGACAAGTCACTTTTAAAAAACTTGGCCATGCCTAGTTTATTTGCTTAGAATCGCAAGACGATGGAGTGATTAGTTTTCAGTTTTATCGGGCAGGTTAGCTCAGATGTTTGAAAATGGTCACGAGAAGCAGAATGTAGCTGCCGCATACCTGAATTCAGAGTGTTAGTTATGTTGCCTGCAAAAGAAGGCACCAAAGGAAATCTTAGCAAATTCCGTCTTGCAAACTATGATATATAATAAGTACTGTACACAGTTGAAGCTAAAATGAAGTTGAGTTATCAGCTTTCAAATCCCAGTGTACTGCTCTTGTTCATAGTTATATTTTATCTAAAATTATAGGAGTTTAGAACTGCATTATCAACTAAAGGCATTTAACACCGTTTGGAATTGTCTAGGCATGAAGCACCCCCTAGTGGAGTTAATCAGTTTTACAATTTTTTTGAAGAGACTCCTGTGAATACAGTAGTTCAGAACATAATTTAAAAACAAATATGTGGGGTTATTTTTAAATGCTATGAATTGTTCTCTAATTGGAGAGGTAAAGTAGGAAAATGGGAGTGTAATGTTACCAGGACTGACTTAGATTGCAAAATAAAACCCAGTGTTTATTAATATAAAGCTATCTTTACCATATAAAACCCCGGTGAAGTCCGAGGAAGTGTTTTAAATGGAGTTACAGAAAGACACAGTAATTATGCCATTTCTGTTAGTGCTGCATTATTACACGATAATACTGAGTCACAATGATGCAAGATCCTAACATACTGATCTAATGCCATGCTGCAAACACTGCTGTCCAGCGTGTGCATAGCATGCTGTGATTATCACGTGACTCCATTACTTCATTGAAACTGGCACTGTGTGAAGTGGCCCTTGAGCTCTGCCAGGCTGAATATTATTGATGCAGAGGCAGTTTATATACTTAACGCCTTTGGTACAGAGAGGACTACACGGAGACATGTTCATATTGCTTGAAACTTTGTATCAATCTACACCTTCCATCACAGGATCGTTTCATTTGAAATAAATAACTATTATGACACAACAGACAGATTGCAAAATAATGTGTCATTGTTCTATTTGGAGAGACGAACCCCAGGCCCAACACCTAGCCTGAGTAGCTGGACTGGGCTCTGGGTATCTCTGCAGGGGTGGCAGAGGAATCCTACCTTTTTCAGCCCCCATGGTGGCTGATTTAACTATGAAAAGTGGTCGAGTTTAGGTCGAGCATAGACAACACATTAGCTAAGTCAAGCCTAAATTTGACCTTTTTCCTAGTGCAGATGTGTGGTAACACCTTAGTTTGATTTTTAGCTGGACTTATCCATGTGTATTCCTCTCCTCGTATGTTAGTAGTTCTTCCATTTTTTAAATTAAAAGCTTAAAAAATACAAATCCTAAAACAACTAAAGAAATGGAAACAGCAAACCTGAAATCACAACCCAGTGTCAGACTGTTCACTTTCTTATCAACTGATTGCTTGAAACTTTTTCGCTCAGATTGAAGATCAATATAAAACAAGCTACTCTTTGGACAAGACCCAAACTTTTTGATGGGAAGACTTTATTTATGAGACTGACATACCAAGATTAAACAGTGCATTTGAAGAATCATGTTTGCTCTGGGGGCTTTATTTTTTATCTGTCATGTAAGTTATAAAGCCAAAAGATTGAACTGAGGAGTGATTTAGAGTGTGTTGGTTCAGTCATTTTGCATATGAAAGCCCTCTGAATGAGAAGTCTTTTACTGATCATCTTTCCCCTCCAGTAGTCCAAAGTTCAGACTGTTTTGCCCTTCACAAAGTAGGACATGTGGAACAAGTGCTGAAGAAAGATTAAAGATTTCCAAAATGAGGACCTCACAGACTGCTGTCATACTTCGTGTATCCAGAGCACTGAATGTAATGGATTGGAACAGGATTTGCATTTAAAAATGCTTGGGGTGAGAGGTTAGTTGAAAGGTTGAGTGCACACTGAAAAGAGTCTACTTCCCTGAGGATTTTGTAGGACTGAACTACCACCGCACAGTGTAAGTGTTTGAGTTCTAGCAGTCATGCAAATGAATGGAAAGTTTGAAGTACTTGGTGTTTTTTCATACTTTTTTTTATTAATAATAATTGATTTATAAAATAACTTGCATTGTGTCAATGAGCTGCAAAAAAGCAGCAACAAAACATAACTAAGCGTGGTACCAACTATATTAGAAATAGGAAGAAAAAAACCTTTTAAAACCAATTTTAAAAGCATTGCTAACACAAAAGTATAGACAAATGCTGTTCCCAGTTACCCCCAGTATAAAACAGAGTGACTCCATTGGCTTCAGTAGAATTACTTCAGATTCATACTGGGGTGAGTGAGAGCAGAATTTGGCCCATGGCATAGGACAGAAATGGCAACTCTGATAATTAATCAGTGAGCGATTCAGATCCTTACCTGGCCTACACTGGCATAGCTCTGACACTCAGATAACTGCAGTGAGGCTATGCTGATGTATGCTTGCCAAAGATCTTGGCCCAGAGGGCAGAGTGCAGGCAGGAAAACAGACATCAGTAAAGTGGGATGTTTTGTTTTTACCTGGCAAATATAAAGGCACTGAAGTATAAAGCTATTTAAAAATGAATCCTGGAAGTGCTGTTGTTAATTCTCATGTGCGCAGGATGCCAGTGTAATAGAAAGATAGCATGAGAGTTGTAAAAGATCAAAATAAAATAAATGTACTGCAGAATTTTGGATAGAATATAAAAGTGTTATGGATCAATGAAGGTCAGCCAAGAGCCTGTTACAATGCTAGGGTTGAAGAGACTCCAGCACGTATCAGAATAAATATGCTATATTTTATATGAAGTTGTGAATCATTTTTAAGAGTTGCTGACATCTTCTGGAAAGCTATGCAAAACATTTAGAGACAGATTTCTTGATACAATACATATATATATAATATATACACAGACATGCTGTAGATTTCTCTTCCCTAATTTTTATTTTATTTTATTTCTAATTGTTGCAGTGTACTTGCAAGGAAATCTGATCTTTGCTTCTTTGGGCTGTGTCTGTTTTTCACTAGAGATCTCTGTGGTGACATAAGAGCACTACATTCACCACTTTTGGTTAATAACCAAATACTGCACTTTATATCTGCCCAGTTCTCATCCATTAAACTCCATGACAGAACTCCTGCTGGCTGCAATGTGGAGGTGGGATCAGGATTTAAGTGTGCCCAATTTCCATGAAAGTAAATAGGAATTAAGTGCATGTATTTAAAGTCAAATTTTTGTCCACTGACTTCAGGTGAGAAATAAGTCAGATAATTGGAGTTTTTAAGAAATAAGTTCAGTTAAATTATTGGTTAAAAAATTATGCTCTGAACCTGCCCACATGCATCATTATTGAAGGAAATGGGATTGGACAGGAAAGCAAAATTTGGCTAACTGTTTTTAGGCAAATGGTCTAGTAATAGAAATTCAATATTTCATATTCTGTTTGTATTAGCATTGATTGTTTTTAAATGGTCTATTTTTTAAATATCAATGGTCTTTAAATGTGTTGCATCAAAATCTCTGCACATATAACTTTTTTCTTTGTTTTGGCACAATTTTTCATACAATTTTACCAAATTGGATTAGTTTCTATATGTGGCAATATGTGTTTTAGATTCTGTTTGTTTAAAACAAAATATAATTTGTGTGTGTGTGTATATATATAGATATATAAAACAAATAAAATGAGTAAAAGTACATAGAAATGCTATGGATTTATGCTGATATGACTGAATTCAGAGTCTGCCTTTATATGAAAAACCTTTGTTTAAAAGAAACCAGTATCATCATCATATTTATTATGAATGGTAGTAATAATATTTAAGTATGCAGTGCCATAAATGTGCATAGATGACTGCCTACACACTTATTAATGCTCTATTTCACACCAAGGCTCACTCCCCTATGGTTATCCTTCTACGAATAACCATGCTGCAGCCTTACCAAGTCTCCGTCATGTAGTGGAAGACTCCTGATTTTGGATTAGCTTTATAGCAGTTTTTAACAGGTCTGTAGCCATGTGGCCATTCCTCCTTGCATTATTTTTCAATCCGCAGTGGCTGCACTTCAGCAGTGGGGTATTATGTCATCTCTGTAACCCTCAGGTGCCTCACAGGAGTTGAAGGGATACTTGTCATATGTTGTTAAATTGAGATCCTGGCTGAAAAGTGCTGTAGAAGTGTGGCGCTATTGTGAGTTTTGCACTCTGTTCCAATGAGACATTTAAATTCTCATAGCGTTTTAAATCTCACACATTCAAATTGTCATGGTCTGACAGCCCTCTCTAATCATTCCCTTCACTTTGGCTTGTGAGTGCCTTGATGTAGGCCAAGCCAAGGATTTTTTCTCGCCATGAGCATAGTCAAAGTAGAAACACTGTAGTATGTTTTTTTGTCTTTCAGTGGTGAAAGTGGTGCTGGTAAGACGGAAAGTACTAAGCTGATTCTCAAGTTCTTATCTGCCATGAGCCAACATTCACTGGAACTGTCCTGTGAGGAAAAGACCTCCTGTGTGGAGCAAGCAATTCTTGAGAGCAGGTACTATGTTCATATCCTCAGACATGGTCCATGGTGTTGCACACAATACAGAGTGACAGAGGGAGAACACCTGTTGAAGACGAAGACATTTAAAACTAGACTGCTGCACAAAACACTGGAAATTAATCCTGCACTGGCACCCAGGGAGTGGACATATGACCCACTACGTCTTTTAACCATCTCCAATGTTTTTGGTTCTTTGGCTGTAAATTCTGTGGTGTAGACACTAATTCTTGGTGTATGCAGAGCTGTAGATTTACATTGCAGGTTTTTCTCAGTGATGTTTTTTCTCTTTTAGAATTTCGTATGCACTATGGATTTTCTACTGTTTTACCCCTTACATTTTCAATTACAGCTGTATTTTTTAAAACTCAAAATAAAAGTCAGTGGAGCTACATTGATTCGAAATTTCTGTGTGATAAGACCATTAAGAGTTTTACTTTTCTGTTTTCTTTTTTAGCTGACGTGCTCCAGAAATAGCTTTGATACCTTTGTTTGGTGTCTCCATTTATTTCTGTTTGAAAAAAACCTCTATATTTCTATTTACTGTTGTCGCAATGATATCTAATAATAATAAATTAGGAGGAAGGGTTTAGTAAAGGCTGTCTGTACCACAGGCTCCAGTAATCTATTGCAGGTTGTCGGAAAGGAGATTCTGTTGCATTAGAACAGGGGTCTTCAAACCTTTCCCCCTGTGGCCCCTTTCTGCGGAGGGAAAAGTCTGGCGGCCCCCGGGGGGTATGTCCACCGAAATGCCACCGCAGAAAGTGGAAGCTTCCACTTTCTGCAGCGCCATTTTGGTGGGACGAAAGTAGCCCGCCTGGGAGTTCAGCGGTCTCCTGGGTGGGATCGGCGGTTGTGTGTGCACCCCAGTTTGAAGACCACTGCATTAGAAGTATATGTGGGTCTTGGATGTTTCAGACAGCTTGTAGCGGGCCACAGAAGCTTTTACTCCTACAGGACTGGATCAAATGCAGTCTGAGGGTACGTCTACAGTATGAAATTAGGTCAAATTTATAGAAGTTGATTTTTCGGAAGAGATTTTGTACAGTCAACTAAGCATGTTAAGTTGGCGGGGTGCGTCCACAGTACTGTGACTAGCATCGACTCTCGGAGCGGTGCACTGTGGGTAACTATCCCACAGTCCCCTGCAGTCTCCACTGCCCATTGGCATTCCTTTTTCGTGGATTCCATCTGCACAGATCCTTCTCCCCATACTGCGATCAGATCCAGTACCTCCCGTTCGGTCCATGCTGGAGCTCTTTTGTGATTCTGGGACTTCAGGAAATGAAATTCATAAGTTCCTGGGGCTTTTGCTGGGTACCTGGCTAGTGCATCTGAGTTGAAAATGCTGTCCAGAGTGGTCAGAATAGATCATTTTGGGATACCTCCTGGAGGCCAATACCATGAAATTGTGTCCACAGTACCCCACATTCGAACCAGCGAGGTCAATTTTACCACTACTCTTCTTGCTGGGGAGGAATACAGAAGTCAATTTTAAGAGCCCTTTGAGTCGACAAAATGGGGTTGGGTGTGTAGACAGATTGAGTGAGTTTTAATTCAACATAATGTGGCTAAATTCAGCATAATTGTGTACTGTAGACGAGACCCGAGAGGCTAGCAACTGAAAGCTGATCGATGGCCTACAATAAATGATTCTATAGTGACTATATATCCAAATTATACCTTGCACACTCTTGGGTAGTCCTATGTCAGAGGCAAGGTTGTGGACAGTGACCTGTAGTTCAGAGCCAGTCTTGTAGGTCAGGTTTGAAGTATTTTGATAAGGCAGCGTGGACAAAGCCTGCCCTGTGGATGCTATAGCATTACTGATTATTTGTGCGTGTTACGTATTTATAAAGCAGATGTGAGGCATTTCACAGAACAAACTAGACTGCCCCTGCCTTGAAGAACCTGCCGTCTATTTTATACCTGACACATGGGTGCATTTAGAAAACAGTAAGCATGGCCGTGTGGAAGGGCCTGGGCCACAGCAACAGGATCACCAATGGAATGGTTCTGCGCAATGCATGAAGTGGTTTTGTACAAACAGGGATTGTTTCTTAGGGGTTTTTTTTGTTTGTTTTTTTTCATTTTTGTTTGGGGCTGAGCTGAAGGGATAGGAGTGGGGAAGGCAGCAGAAGGTGCAAGACGTGGACGGGATGGGGAGATTTTATATTTGGTGGATAGGAGAAAGGTTTGAGGGGGAGCTAAAAGGAAACAGAAGGGGGCAGTAAGAATCAGCAGGGTGACTGCAGGTAGCTTTCTGAGATAATGAAAAATCAGGCGAGCTGGTTTGATGGATCTATCTGCTGTTAATCAGGTACCTACCACAAGCACTAAATTCACTCAGCGTTTTAGCCAGAAGTTGTGCGCAAGCTAGACTATGAACAAATCTGCTGCTATCACTGTCACACATCTTCCCTGTCCCTCCCCATCTCTGTTTTCAACCACTAAAGTAAGATTGTGTAAGTTCTTTAGGACGAGAATGGTCTCCTATAGACCCATATGGCATGCTGCACAATTGGGTCCTGGCTTGACTGGAGACCTCTGTCTTTGCTATAACTAAACAGTTATAATATAGACCTGTTATAATAAATCCTATTTCAGTTATATACTCAGAGCTGACAGCTGTACATGTCTTTTTGTTATTTAGTATTATAGCTACTTTGCGATCTGCAGACGTATAGCCTGTGTTATAACTGAGTTGTCTAGAGCAGTGTTTCTCAAACTGTGGGTCAGGACCGCAGAGTGGGCCGGGAGCCCATTTTAATGGGGTTGCCTGGGGTGGCTTACACTTGCTGGGGCCCGGGGACCATTGCCTAGGGCCAAAGCCAAGGACATCAGCCTTGGGCGGTCAGACTCAGGTTATGGGCCCCCTGCCTGGGGCTGAAGCCCTTGGGCTTTGGCTTTCCACCCTGAGTGGTGGGTCTCAGGTGGACTCAGTCCCCTCTCCTGGGGTTGTGTAGTAATTTTTGTTGTCAAAAGGAGATCGTGGTGCAGTGAAGTTTGAGAACCACTGGTCTAGATCTATGTCTGAGGATAATATTAGAGCTGGGCTTTATGCCTTTCCTTGAGCACTGGAATGCAGTGCTCCTATCAGTGGCATTCCAGTCGCAAGTTAATAATTTTGTTGTCCTCCCTTATTTTCACAGCCCAATTATGGAAGCTTTTGGCAACGCAAAGACTGTTTACAACAACAACTCGAGTCGCTTTGGGAAGTTTGTTCAGCTGAACATCTGCCAGAAGGGAAACATCCAGGGAGGAAGAATCGTAGATTGTATCCTCTCTTCTTGCTGAGTGCCTTTGTAGTTCAGGGTGACATGCTCCCTCTATCTATCCTATGGAGAGTAGTGGAGGGAAATCTTAGCCTCTGCCCACACCCAAAGATTCCAAGTTAAAAAAACTGTCGTGAGTGAACTTCAAGAGAAATCAATAAATCCAGATTCAGTGTGTGTGTGTCCATCTATCCATTCCTTTATCTAGATCTAAGATCACCTAACATTCTCTCTCATTTCTGGTATTATGGCTAATGTGCATGTTTCTTAGAGTGAGCTAATCATGTCTTACCTTCCTGGGAAGAACTGTGATTACCAGCTCTTCACCAGCCAGGTGAAATTCATCCAAGGGCATAATGAGCAAGGAAAGCCCTCTCCAAGGCAGAAATGAGAGGTTCCATTGTGGGGGTGGGAGAGCCTCAGGATGGCCATGCTGCTTGGAGTCAGCAGTGCTGGGCTATGCACCAGTTCCACATAGGACACTGCAGAGTGGGGAATTAGGGGTGTATCCTCTGGATTCGCAGTGACTTAATGAAGTAGTCATAGGCCCTGTATAGGGGTGTTGGGTTGCAGTTGCTATTCCTGCATTGTAGCAGGATTACTGGCTATGGAACAGCTGCATCCTACTTGAGTGTCTTTGAGCAGAGCGATTCCGTCCCCACACTCTCAACCTCCAAATCCTGCCTAGATCTTTGCACAAAAGTTATTTGTTCATACTTCATGTAAGGTGGGTGAATTTCACCCTTAAAGCAGGCAACAAACTAACCAGCAAACAGAAAGTTAGGTGGAAAGGTAGGTGTCACTTCAAATCCTCATTTGGTCCAGAATATGACAATACTTCAATATGCTCTGTTGAAAAAACCTTTGGGATTAGAAATGGCTGAATGTGTTAGTTATGGAAACTCTCCTCCTTTTGCTGTGCAAACAAATACATGACACAGACCACAATGTTCTCTTTAGTCTCTGAAGTCAAGCCGCTAGGGAGTTTTAAACATATAGTTCTTTAACTTCACGGTTTTATTCCTTGACGGATCACTTTCTTTCACACTAAAGATTTATTAGAAAAAGTAAGTCAGCATTTGCTGTTCTCCAGTATTTTTGTTTTATTCATAGACTTTCTCAAAAATTTCTGGTGAATAGATTCCCTTTAAAAATAATCCCCTAAATGGAAATCTTGTTTGCTTTGACAGAACCGTGTAGTAAGGCAGAACCCTGGGGAGAGAAATTATCACATATTCTATGCACTGCTGGCAGGGATAGAAGAGGAAGAGAAAGGTGAGTGACAAAGCTCAGCTCACACAACTGTTTGCAGTGGCTCCTTGCCAGTATTATTTCAGTCATGAAACACCATCTTGTGGTGACAGTGCTGTGGTAAACCAATAACCGAACAAGAGAAATAGATTATTTATTTAATCTGAATTCACTGACCATGTTTTGTGAGCTCATCTCGCTACAAGCGGAGTCTCTAGCGTAAGAATGCCACCAGGCCTCCTGGGGTTTATTCCCAGCTGCCGGAGACTGACTCTGTGACCTTGAGGTAGTTACTCTAGCTGGCTACTGCAATGTGGGTTTGTCCCCGAGTATCTTGGCTGGGCACTAGGAAATTCCAAAGGGAAGAGAGGAGAAGGAATCGTACTCTCACAGTCCCTTGTCATCAAGATTAATCCCCTAGCAAGAGAAATAGAGTTTGTGTAAAAATGTCTAAGCTGTGTTAGCACCACCTTAATGACCAACTATCTGTGTGTGATGAAGAGTACAGGTCATGGTGTTTCACAGCTAGATAACATGAAAATTATCCAATGAATGGGATACATTTTTCATTGCTGTAAACCAGTGGCTCTCAACCTTTCCAGAATACTGTATCCCTTTCAGGAGTCTGATATGTCTTGTGTACCCCCAAGTTACACCCGACTTAAAATCTACTTGTTTAAAAAAAATCAGACCTAAAATTACAAAAGTGTCACAACACACTATTGGTGAAGATTGCTCACTTTCCGATTTTGACTATATAATTATAAAATAAATCAATTGGAATATAAATATTGTCCCTACATTTCAGTGGATAGTATATAAAACAATAGAAACAAGTCATTGTATGAAATTTTAGTTTGTACTGACTTCACTTGTGCTTTTAGTTTGTTGTAAAACTAGGCAAATAGCTAGATGAGTTCATTATACCCCCTTGAAAAACTCTGTGTATGTTCTAGGGGTATGTATACCCTGGTTGAGAATCACCCTTTATAAACCACTTGATTTTGTGTCATTGCTCCTGTATATCTCAAGTAAATGAAACCTGAATTAATTTTTTAACTCCTAAGGTGGTGACTTGTTTTTTCTCTTTGCAGATGCATTTTACTTATCTGTGCCAGAGCACTACCACTACCTGAATCAGTCTGGATGTGTAGCGGATAAGACAATCAATGACAAAGACTCCTTCAAGGAAGTCACTGTGAGTTGCTTGACTAGTTCTTTATGGTTCAAGGGTGATAAGTTTCATATCTTTGCTTGATAGCGGTTTCAGTGAAAGCTGTCATGATCTGCAGCTAACTAGGGTCCTAATCTTGCAGAAGGATCAGTCCATGATTATGGCTATGTGCAATCCCACTCACTTCAGCAGCACTCCATATGGGCATAAGGTGCCTCATGGAGGATCAGAATCTACTGTTACTCAGAAATGTCTATTTTCTGTCATACACTTCGCTATCACAGGGAGCATTTCTTTCCTTGAATGCAGGATATGAAATCACTCCCCCACCACTCCTTGGAAAGCAAAGCAAATAAATTGCAGACCAAAGAGGTCACCAGTGGAAGGCAATCAGACATTCACCCACCTTACCTTCCATTCATGACTTATATAGAATTGCCATTACAGTAGTTTATAACAAAGGACATATGTATTCATACCTAGGTGTAAATTACTCAATGCATGATGGTAGGGATGGGTAAATACATTAATAGTGCATATCCAAAATAGGACAGCACAGAATATAACAAGGTATATGCACAGAGAGCAATGGAAGCATAAACTGTCTTGTTTCACAGTTGATTGAGAACCTGTACATTTTCTGATTGTCTCACTATTTTTGACAAAACCAAACAAGTGTTCTCTTGTTTACCTAACTTACTCCAAGCATCCATTAGAATAGCACTCCCATCCCATTCCAATGGTATTTGCACCTTGTGTAAGATTTTAATATCTGGAATAAACTAGATGGCTTTTTTCTTCATAACTATTGGGTGTGCACTGTGATAGCTATTAAGTGTATAAAAGAAAAGCATCACTTCCTTATCTGTCTGCTGCTTATGCTCCTGGGACAGTTAATACAAAACTGTCAAATAAAAATACTGAACAATTCAGAAGTAGCCTTTCTTTTATGGGAACATTAACTGTCTCACTTATACATGAACATGAAGATGAACCTCTTCAGAGTTGTCTCCTTTCCTACTACTGATTTTGCAGCCCCTGTTTAGAAGGTAAGAGCCTCTGAGGTTTGGAAGCTGTTCAGTCTGATCCACTTGGTGCCGGCTCAATTCTAGGCACAGAAATAGCAACGTTAGGGTGGCAGAATTTGATTTCCTATCAAGGACTTTGTCCCTTAGAATCACTGGGGATATTTGGGTTTGTCCTTTGTATTTTCCTCCCCCCTTTCTCTTTTTCCTCTTCTTTTTTCCTTTTTTTATTTTTCTTCTTCCATCCCTCCACCAAAGAGGTATGTGAGTGTCTGGGGAGGAGGGTTGTTCTCATTGTGGGAGGCCCTCACAAAGAGGTGGGGCTGGAATAGTGCTATGAGAGTGACCCCCTCCGGTGGTGACCTGGGCCACCCTTCAGGACATCTGATGAGACCCCTCAGTGCCTATCAGTCAGAGTCTCCATACTCATTGGCCAAGCAGGGGGCTATTGACAGGAAGGACTCTGGTCCTTTTGTTCTCTTTGTACACCTTGCATGTAAGTCATAACCAATCAGGTATTTGATTAATATTGCTGTTTCTCTCCAATAATTGTCTCTGAACGGTTGATGATTCTAATGTTCTAGTTTTTCTAAAATACTTGCTGAATAATGACTAGGAACAATTGTTGGTCTGTAGCTCATTTGAGAGCACTTTATTCTGATCAGTCAGTGAATCCAAAAAGGCTGGCTGGGGGCAGGACATCAGTCTTCTGGGGGAGGGGTGGATGTGGCAGTGACATCACAAAGGCATTTTCCAGGACCTCAGCCTATTGGGGAAAAGTGTTTGGGAGGCGGTGACCTCACAGAGAGACCCTGACATCAGCCAGGCAGAACAGAGTTGCAGGGCAGGGGAAGCCTCAGAGACCCCTTTAGCTTTGCTGCAGCAAGTCTCCTTCTTGAGGTCTCTCCTTGAGGACTGAGTGAGAATTAGGATTCATACTAAAAGAAAACAAGGCATCTTATTTTACATGACTAGTGTACATATTTACGCTGCTTCTGTCATTTCAAGGCTTCGTACACTTTGTGCACCATTTACTGAAACATGGAAATAACAAATCCATGGTAGTATGTGGACTTCTACAGATTTCTAGTCTCTTCTAGCCATGTGCCTTTGGGGGAGAAAGGGTTTGGTAAAGATAATCTGGTATGTGGAGTAAGTGATCAAATATGATTATTAAATAGAATGGAAACATGGGTGAAATGGAGGCACTAATACTAATTGAGGATTTTTCTGGATAGCCTTAACTTTCACACCCACATTAGCTTCAGCAATTAACTACAGTAATTAGCTGACTCTTACTATTACCATAATTACCAATCTCTTTTCCTAGTACCACCATCATTTCAGTCTGGCATGTACTCTATGGGATTTGAAAACCAATTAAAATAGTGAGGTACAGTTTATTTAAAAGATGTTTATGTATATTTGTTTTTGCAGTTGTAAAACTACCTAATTTCACAGAAATATTTTTGTGGAAGTAGGTGATATCCGCATTGCAATCATATAGTTCGGGTTGGGTAGCATGGCATTTAATTTGCGCTAATAGGCCTGAGGCAGGTAGAGCCTGAAATTAACTTGACATGTAAATCTTGCATTCTGAAGTACTTTTACTAGCAGAAATTTAGGCACAGAATGGGGGCTTTTCCACTCTCCTTTCCTTATAGTGAAGGACAGGGTCATTTTGCATCATGGGTTTCTGTTCCTTCCCCGTTTCATGCACCCACATCCCCTGTTTCTCTATCCCTGTGGGCAGCACTGATTATAACAGAAATCACTTTGTGGGGGCCTGAAGGGGCGCGGGGGGGTGAAGGACACAAATGAGACAGCAGGAAGGGTAACATACGAAAGCCAGGAGGAGAACACTTTAATCTCCCCGGACATTCAATAACAGATTTTAAAGTAGCCATCCTTGAACAAAAAAATTTCAGAAACAGACTTCAAAGGTCTTCCTAAGGCCTGAGAAAGTGGCTTCAGTGATTTCAAAATTCCTAAGACCATACCTCATTCTTCTCTTTCAGTCCTATGCATTCTAATGACCTTTTCCAAGAGGCTATAGATGATTTCCCCTCTAGATGTTCGTCTTCCCTTTGTGTTCCAAGAGTTCTTCTCCACTGGCGTGGGGATCAGCAGTGTGAGCGCACACACGCGTTCCTAAGTATTCTTGTGACATCTGTTATTACTGTGCCATGAACAGGAGCCTATTAATAAAATCTTGTCAGCTTGTATCACCCTCTCTAGCTATAACTATGGCCAATAGGATTAGAGACAATCACAAGAACTTGGTTAAAATCATCAGGAAGAAGTGGAATTTCTGGGTGACGTTCCATGGTCTGTGTTATGCTAATGTCAGATTAGATCAAGGTTTCTCAGTCTGTGGCTCATGAATCAAAAGGCTCAAGTTCCATAGGCTGGCTGAGTTCAATTCCTTACTTCTGGGGTCAAAGTGCCACTCGAGTTTGGCTGAGTCACCCCTCCTTCATCAGAGGCGGGTGGGCAGCCAGACCAAATCTGAGTGAGTGGCACTGTGACCTCATTTGCCAAGTCACAAAACCACTCATGAAAACTTGGCCCTGCAGGCCCCTTGTTAGGGGAGCTGGGCCAAAACGGAGTGGTGCTGCTGCGACCTGAACATCACAATGTCTGGAGCCCAGCCAGCCCTGTGGGACCAGAACTGCAGTAGCTGCTGTTATGGTATGCGCAGTGTCATTATTTAGTACCAATTATGTTAATATGTATATTCTATATTATGAGTAAGGAATACTTCATAAGACAGGTGTGTTTTGCACAAAAGCTATTTACTGGGTTCTCATAGGCCATCAAGGTTTATGAATAGGTCCAGAGCCCAGAAAGGTTGAGAACCACTAGACTAGATGATCGTAGTGACCATAAAATTACGAATCTATCTACCGAGTATTGGCGATCGTGTGTGTGTGTGTATGTATATGTG
>ML677334.1:7907529-8016288 GCA_007922305.1 Dermatemys mawii | reverse complement strand
ACACATACACTTCTCGCACCTGTATATATATAGTAGACACTCAGTTATCCAGGCTGGGTTAACCAGGATGTCAAGAAAAATACGTGTAACTCGCAGGGCCGGCTCTGGTTTTGTTGCCGCCCCAAGCACACATGAAAAAAACAAACCACCAGGGTGCAGGGCAGCCAGTGCACCAACACCCCCTCCCCCTGGTGCAGGGTGGTTGGTGAACCAACCAACCACCCCCCACCCCCCATATTTCCTATGGATGGTGATTATCCAGGATTTTGTTAACCAGGATTAATTTTTTCCCTATCATCCCGGATAATCGAGAGTCTACTCTGTGTGTGTGTGTGTGTGTGTGTGTGTGTATATATGTATATAGTGTGTATGTGTGTGTGTATCTATATTGTGTATTAGAAGAGTGTACATTTTCTCAGATCTCCAGTACTAAAAGGTGTTGTATGTTCTGTGGGATTTTAGTAGTTACTATAACAGCTCTTTCTGTGCAGACACCATGGAATGGATCCCCAGAGTTTCTGCAGAAACCCCTTTCCTTCTTATTTACTAAAAATGTTACTGCAACTATGTGACTGGAGGTGTTGCTGGGGGAAGAGGACAATTCCCTACCAATACTTTGGAGAGATGATAGGTTTCAGAGGAGAGAAGGGAATTTCTTCCTCAAACCCTAAACTGGCTGATTTGGGGTAGGAAGTAATTCTGAGAAGAGCTGCAGAAACACCTCTGTGCTGCTTGCATTTTGCAAAATGACACTTGTCATTATTGATAGACACTATGACCAAAGACCATTTTTTTGTAATCGCATTTGCACAGAAATACAACAAACTCAAATAACCCTACTCAAATATATCATGCTCTGTGTATTCCGCGTCCCTGAATTAAGATTATTTCATCAGTGCAAACCATGAAATACAGTGAATTTTCACACTCTGGTTCAGATTGCAGCGATGTAGACACATTTGGAACACACAAGCCATTCCCAAAGAAAATAGTTGTCTGTTTTTTCTTGCATTAATCCAATAATACATGTTTTACATTGATTTCTGTTGTTGTTTTTGTTACTGCTATACAGTGGAACCATGGTCATTCTTTCTTTGCCCATTCGTGAATCCACTAGTTTTCAGAAAAAACCTTTCTCACCCCAGTTAGTAGAGTACAATAATGAAGTTCTTCACTAAGACCTTGTTAGTTTATCAAAATATGAAGCAAAACATTAATATTATAAGTAAAACTAAATTACAGTGCACTGGCAAAGTACACTGCATGATACACATTTGGTTGCCTCCATGACTAATCTGCAAAATCTGGTAACACATGGGAGAATCCTCCCAGTTGCTAGTACAGATTAGTAAGGTTTTTTAGTATAGCCCTGATCTCACAAAGTAACCAAGCACATGCATAACTTTAATCAAGTTCTGTTACAGTGGAACAGCTCTTTAGAGGGTCAGTGACACTCAAGGGGGTAAGATTTTAAAGATATTAGTGCATTACTTTATGTTCTTAAAGTTGCACGTGTCCTGTGTAAATGCTACTGTGAATTGAGGGTTAAGACAAGAGATGCATTTGCTGTTCCCATTCCACTATCTCTATTTCTTTCAAATGCTAAAGGCTGCAAAACTCAGTTGTTGTGTTTTTTAATTTATCCTCTCTCATCTACTTCAGTTTCTGGTTCTCCAATAAAATCAAACACAAACTGAAATAAATATTTTCTTCTAGACTGCAATGGAAGTGATGCAGTTCAGCAAGGAGGAAGTGCGAGAAGTTCTCAGGCTGCTAGCTGGCATTCTCCATCTAGGGAACATTGAGTTCATCACTGCTGGTGGGGCACAAGTGTCCTTTAAAACAGGTGAGATCATTTTGGGATGAGGAAAAGGTCCATTTTTGCTTGTAGCAGTGTTGGAAACCACACAGGACAAAAGTCTCTGGTTCTTTTCTAAGATCTGTGAATGATTGTTAAAATGCCATCTTAGTTGTTTTATGAAGATGAAAGGAGTTGCTCCTTGGCACTGAACTCTGCCTCCAGTTAAGGAAAGAAATCAAGCATATGCTTAACTTTCACATGTGCTTAAGTCCCCTGAAGCCAATGCTTTCCTGAATTTGGAATGCTTTTCTTAAAGTTTGTGCTTAAGCATGTACTTAAGTGCATTCTGGATTCAAGACTTCAGTGCACTGTGCCTGCCTTGTAACAATGGGACGGAAAGTTCAGGGATTGGGTTTGTGAACAATACATCATCCCCTACTTTTACACCAAATAATGGCAAAGTGCAAATTGAGATGCACAGCTGGGACAAACTCTTCTTCTATTCACCAGAAACATCTATATGGTCCGGGGGGAAAGCAGAAGAACCCTCTCATGAATGAGGACGTGGATATTAGGTTTCTGTATCCATAAAACCAAACATTAGTATTAGCAATAACATTAAATTTGGATTTTTATTATGTTAAGAACAAATTAAAGGCTTCCAACTGTGATCTGTAATGAATTGGGGGTGTTTTAAATCAGCTTCTTTCTTTTGTGCATGTTTGTAATACTGAATCCTATTGTTTCAGGAGCACTGAAAAGGAATAAGTGATTAGACAACCACTGTATCAATTTTATTGTAAATGCATTTTCAAGACAGTATTTCAATCTTGTCGTTCCTAAGTCGAGCACTGAGACATTAATAACTGGGTTTGATTGGCAGTGAAAATGAGTACAGGGATTTAACCTATTTAGAGATACTGTTCTGGGATGCATTAACAGCTGGATTTATGTATACATTTTAGGGGAGATGAGACCTCTGTGAATGACAATTTCTTTATGATTATAGGTTCTCAGAGGAAGAATTAAAGAGACACCCTCACTCTGAAATTTAGTCAGTTTCAAATAGGAGTTAAATGTTTTCCAGAATTTCTTATGTCCCTGAACTTCCTTGCTAATTTTTTGGGGTTTACCATGTCATTTTCCTATTTCTGCAAATGTGCTTCTTTCCTCTATTACTGGGTGAAACACCTTCATGACTAAGAAGGGAAACTGACTAAACCGACTGTACAGGGAAGAGAGTGAAAACTGAGTGAAACACAGAATGCTATCAAGGGCATAAAGTAAAGAAAGTGGGAGGTAGATGGTGCTGCCAGTTCTGCACTCCAATGTGGTGGATTAGAGTGGTGGCTGATGGGAGCCAGGCATGGTTCTCTGATTAAGGGCTGCCCTGGCTCCAGTGGAAGGAAGTTAGAGCAGGAGTGGTGCTCAACCATGTCCATAGTTTCCTTGCTTAAGCTGTAGGTGGGGGGATGTCTGGTGTAGCAGGCAGCTATATGTTACCTCTGCCAGCGCTTTGCATAAAGACAGCAAAGAGCTTTTAGCAGACCAGAGAATCCAGCTCAAAATTTTTTTCTAATCTCTGTCAGAAGCTGCTTTGGTGTTGCTTCTAATTACAGTAGATTAAAAAATGTTGAGTGAATTATGCTTTCTGCATATACGTGTGTATTTATTTTTGGCTCCTTCTGTTGTTAGCTCTGAGTAGATCTGCAGAGTTACTTGGGCTGGACTCAACACAGCTGACTGAAGCATTGACACAGAGATCAATGATACTCAGGGGAGAAGAAATCTTAACACCTCTCAGTGTACAACAGGTAAAGACATACCACCTCAGATATATTTTAACAAAACAATTGGGCTGGACTTCTAGCTGATGTAAAACCAGCACAGAGTTCCACTGAGGTCAACGACTACAATGAGCCAACAGCTTGAAGCATGTATAAGGGCTTGTCTGCACGGGGGTATTCAGAAAAATTAATCTGAATTAACAAATTTAGAATTGAAGTAATCTTCATTTTGTGCCCATAAAGGGGTGTCACTCACTTGAAATAATCCACTTTTAATTCACACCCTTGGTTCATTTGATGAATTTTTTCTCAGTGTCCCTGTGTTGATAAGCCCTAAGAAGCTGACACCAGAATTTTAGTCAGATAACTTGTGGGAGAGTGGGCACAGGTTCAAGTAATCAATACGTTACAGGATTTTCTAATATGGTTTAAAAACAAGGCATTTGGGTCACATAATACCAGAGATGTCCATAGAATT
The DNA here is from genome assembly GCA_007922305.1 of Dermatemys mawii. Lineage (NCBI taxonomy): Eukaryota > Metazoa > Chordata > Testudines > Dermatemydidae > Dermatemys > Dermatemys mawii. The sequence continues at coordinate 8,012,222 of ML677334.1, read as the reverse complement.
TTATAATACAGATAAAGAGCAAATCCCTGACAGTCTAGGAGTCCAATCCTGCATGGGATCCACTAGCCCTGTGCCTTTTGTAGAGTTCAGTTGACTTTAATGAGTCTCTGCACAAGTGCAAGAATCCAGGTTTGCAGATCTCAGTGCAGGTTTAAGGCCCTAAACAAAGACAAGTACAAGAGTAGATGACCTCATGAAGTGGGGAAGAAGTGGGCAAGACACAAAGACAGTTTGGTTGCCCAGTCATTTGGGGAGCTAGTGCATGCTGCTGCTTTATTACATTTAAAAAAAAAAAAAGTCTTACTTCATAAAATACAGAAATATAATTTAGAATCTTCCTTGACAAAGGGGTTGTGAGAGTAGGCTGAGAGGAGGAGAGAGTGGAAGTGTAGCTCCCAAGGTCATGAAGGGCCTCCTGTCCTAGAGAGCAGCAGGAAGGAAAGCATGGCAGAGGCAGGGTACAAAAGGGCTGGGGGCATTCAGATTAGCAGTTTAGGCCAAACAAACAGCATTAAAGGCGCATAAAAGGAGGGAGCACCTGAGAAATGTTGTTAAGAACCTTGAAGGTAAGACTACCTAATTATTTATTTAGGGGTGTGTTCTGTTGATATCCTTACTCACATTGAGTAGTTAGTACCTCTCTCTGCAGGAAGCACCATTGATTTTAGTGAGGTTGCTCTTGTGGTACAGAACTATTCAGTGTGGGATAAGAATCTGGTCCTTAGATTTTTAGAAATCTCTATAGATGCCCATCTTGTAATAATAACAACATGAGCTGCCATGCTGATCTAGATCAATGGTCTGTCCAGCCCAGGTCTCTGACAGTGGCCAGTACCAAAGTTCAGGGGTGTGTACAGAGCAGTTGAAGTGATCCACCCCGTCTTCCTCTTTGGGTTTTGGCAATCAGAGGTATAGACTCACCCTGTGCATGGGGTTGCATCCCTGCCTATCTTTGCTAATCGCCATTGATGGACCTATCCTCCATTAATGTAGGGGTTTTTTTTGAGTGCAGTTATACTTTTGACCTTCACAACATCCCACAGCAATGAGTTCCACAATTCATTACGTATTGTGTGAAAAGTACTTCATTTTTGTTTGTATTAAACTTGTTGCCTATTAATTTCATTGGATAACTGCTGGTTTTTTAATTGTGGGAAAGGGTAAATAGCACTATTCACTTTTTCCACACCATTCATGATTTTATAGACCTCTATAGGTGGAGCAGGAAGGGCTTACTTTGCTTAAAGTTGTTCAACAATTCTCACTATATTAACCGTGGTTTTGATTGCCTATAACTTTGTCAGACTTGAACCATTTGGTTTAAAATTTCCCAAGCCAGATAAATGCCAACCTCAGGCTCAATTTTGGAAAGTTTCAGCAAAATATGGTTCAGCCACTTGTAAGAATGAGATTAGGGAATGGCATTCTGTACATTCATATATATGTTTACATACAAAGGAGCTGAATTTAGGTAGCACAGGCACCCTTAATTGTGGTATTTCCTATTTTTTGAGTGTTTGACTTTGAAACCTTAACTTATTTTTAAATGCAGTATAAATACTGTATTATAATAACTCAAGGTGGAGCTTTCAATCATTAGTGCTTTAATTGTAATCAATATAATGTATATAGACCTGATGGAAATATGAAACTGCATGTATTGTACTTTCATTGCACTGGGCAAAGAACACTGGCAAAATGTGGTTTCTAATTAAATTACTATGCTGTGTATTACCTCTCCAATGCAGGCAGTAGATAGCAGAGATTCTGTGGCTATGGCACTTTATTCCCAGTGTTTTGCATGGGTTATTAAAAAAATCAACAGCAGAGTCAGAGGCAAAGAAGATTTCAAGTCCATCGGAATTCTTGATATATTTGGATTTGAAAACTTTGAGGTATGTTCCAAAAAAAAGTGCTGGGAATTGATTCATTAATTTTTATGTATGCCATTGTTCTACAATTCCTCGTAACTTCTCTAGAACTGGATTATCAAATGCTTTAGGATTTAAAATGAATCAGTTTATCATTTACAAAACAAAGGGTGTTGGAAGTATTTATCTTCGAATGTTTGGTTTTTCAGGTTAATCGTTTTGAGCAGTTCAATATTAACTATGCAAATGAAAAACTTCAGGAATATTTCAACAAGCACATTTTTTCTTTGGAGCAACTGGAATATAGCAAGTAAGAATTACAGCTGGAGTCTGAAAGGTGCCTAGGGGAGAGAAATAACGAAATCCTTGAAATTCAATGGGATTTGGGTGCCTAACTCCCATAAGAACATTTTAAAAATCCTGGCCTATAGCTGCATATTATAATTTTTTAAAATTGATTTTACCCTAACTTGTTTGATAGGCATAGCAAACCCTCCCTCCTCCCAACACATTTGTAGTTATGAATAAAATGTCCTCTTTTTTCTTGCACTAGAGAAGGAATAGTTTGGAAAGATATTGACTGGACAGACAATGGAGAGTGCCTGGACCTTATTGAAAAGGTAATGCGTTATTTGATATTGTGGTGTGCATGAACAAATTACTGTGTTCTCATCACTTGTGTGAGCAGGAATTTTAAATCAGCATATGGTCAAAAGCCAACCTATCTTTTAAATGTTTAAATGTTGATCTTGTAACACCGTGATTTTCAAACTTTAGTATATTGTGGATCACTTTCATAGGATCAGTATATTGTGGACACATACCCCTCCCAATCCTGATTTCCTCACTTTGCCTATAATTGACAGTGCACGTCAAGAATGTATTAGGAGATCATTAAAGAGAGAGCTTGGAGAGAGATTCTCATTAGTGTGATCTTCGGGACTTCAACCAAGATCAGGACTCTGTTGCACTAGGCACTGTAGAGATATAGATAAAGAGAGAGCCCCGGCCTGAAATCTTTACAACTTAAATAGATAAGACATAAAAATGGCTGGGGGGGAAGAGATGAAACATACAAGCAGAATGAGCTATAGCGTGGTTGACAAAGGTCAGATTAGTTCCACAATTTTTAAATTGCTTTGTTGGGTGGGGTTTTGTTGGGATGGGGGTTATATATTCTATCTCTGCTCTTAAATTCCTTTTCCTGAATGTTAAACTTTGCATTTCAGTGTATCTAGTCTTCTCTTATTGTCTGTTTTCCCCCACTGCCATAGTGTGTCAAGGTCACTTTTGCAGTTTATTTCTGTCCCCTTGTGTTTTTATTGGTTGCCCCTCCCCCAGTTTTCTTCCATCCATAAAATTGATTATGGTTGAATGTACCCCAAAGAAACACAAAACATGGAAAGTCATGAAACAGCTGTACAGAGTGATGATACATGTGAGTGCGTGTGGTTTCTGTTGGAGCGAAGGAGAGATGAAATCTGTTTAAGTTCTTTCCTTGGAACCTGTAACTCATGAGTTCTTGTCCCTGTTCAACAGCAACTCTGTTTGGGGCATAGGACAAGTTACTTAACCTCAGTATCCCTTTTGGTAGAACTATAATACCTGCCTGTTTCCTGGGGCTGGTGTGAGAATTAATCAATACTGTAAAGCACTTATAAAAGATTATATGTGGTGGTGTTTATTAAAATTTGAATTTAATTGGTTAAAAAAGATTCTGGAAACCCTAGAAGAGTCCTAGATTATAATGCAATTATCAGTAACTGACTTGAAGAATGACACATGCTTCAACACTATAGCAGAACACTGTGGACCACTTGGAAGTGTTTCTCAAACCTCCGGTTGAGAATACTTGTGCAAATAACCACATTGCAATTTCTAGCAATTCAGAATATAGCTCCAGCTGAACTATTGGCTCACCCAAAGCAAATTTTTAAGAAAAACAGGATAAATCCCCTTCATTTGAACAATGACTTTGGGCTAAAAAAGTGCTCACATTTTCAATAACTGCTTTGTCCTCCATTGTTTTGCTTTTACCTGTTTTACATTTCCATAGAAATCCTTTTTCTCTAACAGCATTAGTTTCCTGTGAGAGTTTTTATAATCTATTGGTTCACTTATGTTTCTCTTGATAGCATCTTCAAGAGGATTTTCACTAGTGGAAAGATCGGTGTAAACACTCAATGGGCTAATTCATCTTTGTTCTCTTTATTTTTACTGATCTAGAAACTTGGCCTGCTAGCACTAATCAATGAAGAGAGTCATTTTCCTCAAGCGACTGACTGCACTTTGTTGGAGAAGTTACACTCCCAACATGCCGTATGTGATACTCTAATTTATTTAGTGTGCCATTTGTAAGATCCTTTGTTTCTACAGAGGTTTGTGATTCATATGCATGGATGCATAATCTTATGGTACATATTAGGCCTGATTCTATTCCCAGTTATGTCAGTGGCCAAGTCATTTGCTTCAGTGGGAGCAAGCGGGAGCTTGTTATCTGAAAATATGCCGTGTGGATATAGATACTTCCATATGAATAGATAGGTATATAGAAAGATCGTGAAATAGGCCAGATTCTTATCTCAGCTACACCAGTGTAAATCCGGAGTAACTCTATTCACCTCTCCAGAGTTACTCCAGATTTACATTGATATAACAGACTGGAATTTGGCCCGATGTCCATATTCAGATGATCATTACCTTTATTGTACAAGAGCCCCTTTAATACAGAGGCAAGGTGGGTAAGGTAATCTTTTATCAGACCAACTTCTGCTAGTGAACTTTCGAGCTATACAGAGCTCTTCTTCGGGTCTTGGAAAGGTGTTCCTGAGTAAGAGCTCGAAAACGTCTCTCTCATCAACCGAAGTTGGTCCAATAAAAGATATTACCTCACCCAGCTTATGTCCCTAATATCCTGGGACCAACATGGATACAGCACCTCCTTTAATACAAGCATATTGCTGTTTTCACAACTGCCTAACCCAGTGGCTCTCATACTTTTTTACTGGTGACCCCATTAACATAGCAAGCCCCTGTGTGCAACCCCCACCCCTTATAAACTAAAAACACTTCTTAATATATTTAACACCATTAAAAATGTTGGAGGCAAAGTGGGGTTTGGAGTGGAGGTTGACAGCTCGTGACCTCCCTCCACCCCCATGTAATAACCTCCCGACCTCCTTGAGGGGTCCTGACCCTCAGTTTGAGAACCCCTGACCTAACCTGAGAACAGCCAGTTGAGACAAGCCCTTCTTGTCCAGTGTATCTTTAACTGATCACTTTGCCAGATGGTTTCAGGTTAGTCTAATGCCTTTTAACGTACTATAAATCTCCTGTTACTGTGTTTGAAGCAGCTCCAGACTAACAAATCCTATTACGAGTATAAAAATGGTGGTTTGCTTTTGGAGCACTAATCTTTTAGGGTGTTCACTGGAAGACAATTTTGGACACATTCAAGTTGAAGACAACTTGGCCCTTTATCTAGATTCCAATTGTTTTCTCCACTAAAATGTTTTTATTCTTCCTTAAATTAGAACAATTCCTTTTATGTGAAACCAAGAGTCGCTGTTCACAACTTTGGAGTGAAACACTACGCTGGGGAGGTAATTTTTCTTTTCTTCATTTGATAAAATGCTCCCAAATAGTGTCTCAGAATCACAGCACCTCACAAATTAACTGAAGCATTCTGTTCCCTCGGTGTACTTTATGGTACTGCCTTTGTGAGAGGTAGTAAACGATTCTGCTTTTTATTTGAGCCTCTTCTGCTTTTTACTAGGTCCATTATGATGTCAGGGGAATCTTGGAGAAAAACAGAGATACTTTCAGAGATGATCTCCTAAACTTGTTACGTGAAAGCAGGTATGTTGATGCATTTGCATCATGGGATGATCAGGGGAGGTGCCAGGTGATTGGATTTCAGTGGGAGTTGAGAGCAGTATTGCAGTGTAGGATTGGACCTTTACTGAGAGAAGTGAGCAGCAAACAAGTGACTGAGGAGATTGGCACTTAAACTCTTGTGCACGGTTCTAAATATACTACTACTTCTCTCTCACCCTGGGCCAGATTCTGATACCCTCACACAGGTGGCAGAGTACCTTATTCCTTGTGATTGCAGTAAGTCTGTTAGAGAAGTGAGGTACTACTCAGTGTGAGTAAATGTATTAGAATCTGGCCCAAGATACTTCATATTTTCAAAGTGGTTTACCAAACATATGTGTGATTTCACACACACATACCCTGCCTCTCATAAGGTCTGATTCTGCATTCTTTGCACTTCCCTGACCCTTACTTAACTTGGAGTTTGGGTGCACAGGGAACTGAAGATCAGGCCTGTAAGCTCTCTGTGACAGGGACCATCTTTTTGTTCATTGTTTGTACAGTGCAAAGCTCCGTGGGGTCTTGGTCCATGATGAGGACTCCTAGGTGCTACAGTAGCACAAATAAGAATAACAGCAAGATAGTAAATGACTTGCAGGGAGATTTTCAGGGATATAAGTGCATACATCTGGTTGAAAGTCAGTGGGACTTATGCTGCTCCTAAATCCCTTAGGTGCTTTACATTTTTTTCCTTTTAATAAATCCCTAATTGTATGTTCTGTTTTCATATTATGCCTGAGGTCACATTTCTCTCAGTTGAAATATGCAGATAAATGCAGTCGAGGAGTTGAAGCTATGGGGCCTGCTTTGCTTCTCACTTACCCTCATATCAATCAGGAACAATTCCATTCAAGTCAACAGTTAACTTGCTGTCAAAGTGGTGTGAGAGGGGCCTCCTGCAATCCTCTGCAATGTACATACAACACCCACAACTAAGTGCTGAAGCCTAAGTTCCCACACACAATTATTTGAATCCTTGTGAAAAGCAAACAGGAAATGTTATTTCTTGGCCTTCCCTCCAGCGTAGCATCCATTAAAGTCAATTGGTTGAGTAACAATCCAGTAAAAAGTGATAAAGATAAAATCTTGCCATTCATTTCCAAGAGGAGGTGTTGAGAATGTAGTATGTGGCATTTGGACTATTTTTTCTTGGTCTCATTGCACAAATGATACATCTGAAAAGTCTGTGGCTAATTGTTGTTGAGGGTAAGAGGAGAGTCAGTAGGAGATGTTTTTCTTTAAGGAGCAAAGCTTGCTCTGGATTGTACTATGATAAATTTTGTGATGTCTTAGGATATTTTGTAAAGGTTTTTCCTTCCCTGTTGCAGACTTGATTTTATCTATGATCTGTTTGAACACATTTCAAGTCGCAACAACCAAGACACACTTAAATGTGGAAGCAAACACCGGAAACCCACTGTCAGCTTGCAGTTTAAGGTTGGTTAATATGTCCTCTTCTCTACTATCAGCAACTGACAGTTGATAAATAATCAGTAGTCAACAAAGACTCAGAATGGCTGGGCTGGGGGTATATGTCCTTTGCAAATTTAAAATGCTGAAAATCTTCAGTACCAAAATGTTGCCTCCTCCCATATGAAACTTCAGCCACTAATCATGTAATCAACAGTGTTTGCCCCAGGAAGAAGTTGACCTGCACGGCACCTCCATTTTCAAAGAACTGTTGCTTTCCATTCACTGACTTTAACTGCATTGGCCTCTCCATGGACTAGACCTGGTATACTTCATAGGTTTTTGTCTTGCTCTTACTCCCCATCTTGCTCAGTTTCCATTTCTATCATTGGTTCCTTCACAGTCTCACTACTCTTAGGCCTGGTCTACACTAGGAAATTAGGTTGGTGTAATTACATTGCTCAGGCACCACCCTGAGTGGCGCAGTTAGTCTGACCTAACCCGCAGTGTAGATAGTGCTAGGTCAACTGGAGAATTCTCCCATCAACCTAGCTGCCACCTCTTGGGGAGGTGGATTGCCTGTGGTGACAGGAGAATCCTCCCTTCAACATAAGTTGTATCTTCACTGAAGTGCTGTAGCAGACAGGCCCTAAGTGCCTCTCCATCTGTCACTTTTATTTCAAATTGGCTATGCTAATGTAGAATCCTGTAAAACCAGGGGAGTTTGTGCCTGAACAGAGTGGGTGCAAAAGGCTTCCAGTATGAATGGATAGCATTTTGCACCCATTTTGCACAGGTGTAAAGGACTAGCAAAGGGTTAAGGCAGTGGAGACTCAGGCTATGTCTACACGATGCACCTGTCAGTGGCACAGCTGTACTGCTATAGCTGTGCGGCTGTAAGATCTACTGTGTAACCGCTCCTCTGCCAGCTTAACTATACTACCCACAAAGAGTGGTGTTACCTATGTCGGTGGGTAAGCTTCTACTCTTGACACAGTGCTGTCCACACCAGCTCTTTTTTTGGTGAAACTTACATTGGTCAAATCGGGGGGTTTTTCACACCCTTGACTGACAAAAGTGCTAGTATAGACAAAGCCTAAGGCTCCCTGTGATTGCTTCTGGCCTCTGCGGACATAGAAGCAGGCCTTCAGTGGGTGTAAATCACCACAGCCCCGTTGAAGTCAGTGGAGCTGATTGACTTACAGCAGCTGGAGATCTGGCCCACAGTAGCTCCAGCATAGTGACTTAGGAGGTGCATACATATGAAATGATCCCCAAATCAGCTGTGAAATTGGTCTGAGACACTGAAACGAGGCATGCACACTAGGAAATATAAGCACCAAATGCCTAATAAAAATGCTTTCCAATCCTTGTGTTGAATAGGGATGCAGGGAAACATTTTAATTATCTGCCTTCTTGGACAAGGAAAAGCAGGTGAATGATTGTCAGGCACATGAGATGGGTTTAAATGGCAGTTTGCAATGTTATTAACTCTATCTTGAGGAGGGGACCAACATTGCCAGCCCCCAGCTGCCATGTACCAGCCATTTAACTGGTTCTGCAGTGCACGTTACAGGGCTTTATCATGAACCAAAAACTAATTTAGAGTGGGCCCTCCTTGGTGCACCCCACAGTCTCAATTCAGTTATGAAACCTCTCCTACCTTCCTCCCCTTTAAGGGGATGGAGTGACAGAAGCCACAATGCTAGGTGGGGGAAAACTCAGTCCACAAAAACTTCAAGCTCCTTTTCCCTTATAAGCACACAATCCACTTGCACAATTCTGGGTCTCGTTTACCTCTGGGAGCTGGCAGTTTAGTCTTTACTCGCATTGGACACCCGCTGCCAGTTGCGACAGAATGGTAGTTTAACAGCAATATAGGAACCTAGAATCCTTGTTTCTAACCCAATTGTGCCTCCAGAAGACTACAGGAAAAGTGAAAAAACTCACAGGACTACTTGCCAATTTGGTGGTTTGGGACAAAGTTCCTTCCTGACCTCTTAAAACAGGCAGTGGGAAAGACCTGCAGCTTCATAAGTGGCAAAGCTGCTAATCTTCCATGGGACAGTTAACTGGAGGTAAACCCTGGCTTAACTTACATAGGCAAGGACCCAAGGGAGGGTGCACATCAGCCAAACGGCTGGCCCCATTTCCCTTTGCCCAACCAATGGCCAAGTAGAGAACTGAAGGGGAGGGTTGCGGGCATGGAGGGGCCAGCCCCCACCTCCCCCAATCTGCTACATGTGTTTTGGATTCTCTCATTTGCTGCTGTCCAGTCAAAGTACCTCCTCTGCTACTCAGGGTTTATAACTCAGCCATTAAAAATTCCCTTTGGCTGAAACTCTGCATGAAACTTTTCATCTGAAAGTGATTATTTTAAAGAGCGATGGGTCCAAATTCTGCTCTGAGTTACATCAGTATAAATTCAGATTAACTCCGTGCATTGGAGTTATTCCACATTTATACTGGTACAAATGAGAGCCGAATGAAGCCCATTGCTAGTGGAATCATTAAGAATAAAGTCCTGCTCTGATGCCTTTTTGCTGTGTTGGACAGAACAGCCTAGGGAACATATAGTGAGATGCACACAGCTGTTCCTTTGAAAAGGAGCATCGCATCCCCTGGGTTGGTGCATGCTGCACACACAGCTGAGACTGGAGAAATGGCTCTGACCCTTGAGTAGCATGCAGCACCTCACTGAGGTGTGGAACACCATTGGCTGCAGTAGTTCATTCTCATCACCCTCCTTGGTTGCTCTCCCGATCACTGAGGGCTTGCTTCACTGCTGCCTTTGCAGTCATTTGCACCTGGGCAAAGCAAGCCATTTTTTTCTCCTGCTGATAACAGCTCACCTTAATTGATTAAGACACTTAAAGTTGGTATGACAACCTCCACCTTTTCATGTTCTCTGTCTCTCTCTCTCTCTCTCTCTCTGTATAATATATATATTATATTTCTTCCTACTGTATGTTCCACTCTATGCATCTGATGAAGTGGGTTCTAGCCCATGACAGCTTATGCCCAAATAAATTGGTTAGTCTCTAAGGTGCCACAAGTACTCCTCGTTCTTTTTTCAAGAGTGAGATGTTACCGTATAGGAGTAGCAGTGTTTTGCACTCATTTTGCCTGGGGTGAATAACTACAGAGGTGTAAGGCAAGGGAGAATCAGGTCCCTTCTTTTTCTTCGTATCCTTTCCCCCCGAGGCTCTGAACAACACATGATTTATTCAAAAGTTTAAAATGTAAAGGAATAAAAACGGTGACGGTATCAGTACGATTCTTTATGACAACCTGCTTATTGATTTGAATGACCCTGATTCAGAGTAGTCTCTAGATCTGATCTCATGAGGTGTGGTGAGCATCCTCCTATCCCGCTGACTTGGGTGGCGGTGGCATTCCAGGATGTCAGCAGCTCATGAGATCAGTCCAGGGCTGCATGTGAAAATGGAATATATCATCAGCCTTCCTTTGTTCAGGCCCACTAGCCTTCCCTGTTACATTGACAAAGTGATTGCCATGAATACTATCCTCTATTGTCAGAGATCACCAGGGTTAGCCAACTTGTCCTGAAATACATCATTCACACAGGTTAAGCATGCTTAACGTTTACATTTTTTCAAGAGGTAAATATTTATTTTACTGCTAGAAACTGAAGCCTTTTCTATGCAATATTTGGTTCTTTTTTCTTTGGTTCTGTTTGCTTGATTCTTTTCCCCTCTTTGTTCTGTAGTAAACAATGGTTAACCAGACACACTAGAAATAATGGTCAAGTTTCAAATTGCTTCAGCATTTGCTTTCTTTGCCCCCACTGTAATAGATTTACAAAAACACCTTGGTATCTCCTTGAATAGAATGGGGGAACATTAAATTGAAAGTTCAGTGAAGGGGGGAATTTTTCATGTAAATAATACATGTCAGAAGAGGGATGATGACTTCATTGGCGACTTTTATTACCAATTAGATGAGGTAATAATACATTAGATAACACTGGTCTACAATTTTTTAGAAGTTGTCTGCTTCAGAGATAAAATGTGATATTTATTATGTATTTTGATGTGCTGAATTCAAATATGACAATTAAAACAACTGATTGGCTACTGTTTCTAAGATAGATATTTAAGTTTTTACATTTTATGTCTATGTATGTTGTGTAGATCGTAGAGTTTTAATCATAAATTGTAAACCTAGGTCTTTTCATGTGTATATGGTTGCTTTACATGATAATATTTCACCTGTCCTGTTTATGTAACACTTTAAAAATCAACAAAAGGGTTATATAAATAAAATGTATTCTGAAACAAAAGGCAAAAAACTATTATGTACATAGTTTAGTCCTATTCAGTGTCTACTCAGCGCTTCTTGGCTTGTCTCTTGTATTCATTAAATGGAGCATCTCTTGTCACTGTCCAGCAATAGTCTGCAAGCATTGATGGGCTCCATTTGCCCTGATAGCGTTTCTCCATTGTTGCAATATCCTGGTGAAATCGCTCGCCGTGCTTGTCGCTCACTGCTCCGCAGTTCGGTGGAAAAAATCTAGATGAGAGTGCAAAAAATGTATCTTCAGTGACATGTTGCAACCAAGGCTTTTGTATGCCTTGAGGAGGTTTTCCACCAACAACCTGTAGTTGTCTGCCTTGTTGTTTCCGAGAAAATGTATTGCCACTGACTGGAAGGCTTTTCATGCCGTCTTTTCCTTGCCATGCAGTGCATGGTCAAATGCATCATCTCGAAGAAGTTCACGAATCTGAGGACCAACAAAGACACCTTCCTTTATCTTAGCTTCACTTAACCTTGGAAATTTTCCATGGAGGTTCTTGAAAGCTGCTTGTGTTTTGTCAATGGCCTTGACAAAGTTCTTCGTCAGATCCAGCTTGATGCGTAAGGGTGGTAACAAAATCTTCCTTGATTCAACAAGTGGTGGATGCTGAACACTTTTCCTGCCAGGCTCCAATGACTGTCGGAGTGGCCACTCTTTCTTGCACAACTATCCCATTCGCAGAGAAAACAGCAGTACTTTGTGTATCCAGTCTGCAGACCAAGCAAGAGAGCAACAACCTTCAAATCGCCACAAAGCTGCCACTGATGTTGGTCATAGTTTATGCACCTCAAAAGTTGTTTCATGTTGTCATAGGTTTCCTTCATATGGACTGCATGACCAACTGGAATTGTTGGCAAAACATTGCCATTATGCAGCAAAACAGCTTTAAGACTCATCTTCGATGAATCAGTGAAGAGTCTCCACTCATCTGGATCGTGAACGATGTTGAGGGCTGCCATCACACCATCGAAGTTATTGCAGGCTACAAGATCACCTTCCATGAAGAAGAATGAGACAATATCCTTTTGACAGTCACGGAACATGGAAACCCTAACATCACCTGCCAGGAGATTCCACTGCTGTAGTCTGGAGCCCAACAGCTCTGCCCTACTCTTGAGTAGTTCCAAATCCCTGACAAGGTCATTCAGTTCAGCTTGTGTTATGAGGTGTGGTTCAGAGGAGGAGGATGGGAGAAAATGTGGGTCCTGTGACATTGATGGTTCAGGACCAGAAGTTTCATCCTCTTCCTCTTCCTTGTCTGACTCAAGTGAGAATGATTCTGGTGCATCAGGAACCGGCAGTCCTTCTCCGCAGGGTATTGGGCGTATAGCTGATGGAATGTTTGGATAATGCACAGTCCACTTTTTCTTCTTTGACACATCTTTCCCAACTGGAGGCACCATGCAGAAGTAGCAATTGCTGGTATGATCTGTTGGCTCTCTCCAAATCATTGGCACTGCAAAAGGCATAGATTTCCTTTTCCTGTTCAACCACTGGCGAAGATTTGTTGCACAAATGTTGCAGCATATGTGTGGGGCCCACCTCTTGTCCTGATCTCCAATGTTGCAGCCAAAATAAAGGTGATAGGCTTTCTTAACCATAGTGGTTATACTGCGCTTTTGTGATGCAAAAGTCACTTCACCACAAACATAGCAGAAGTTATCTGCACTGTTCACACAAGTACGAGGCATCTCTGCTCACTTTGGCTAAACAGAAATGTGTCCCTTTGCAAAATCAAACACTGACAAATAAGAGAGCACGACACTGTATGATTTCTAGAGCTGATATAGGGCAATTTGTTCAGCAGAGTGATGTAAGCTTCGTTATGATTGCATCATCCATGACTTCTAGGAATAACATGATGCAATTCATATCATGTATGACGCAATACCAGCTTCAGATTGCATCATTCATTGTTTTGCCTAAAAAGCAAGTACTGTCCAAACCCAGTCATAGATTTATTCATAGATCCAGTCAAAGATGTATTTTAGTCATTTCTGGTTTAAATTGAGATCCCTTTCCTTTATAACTCACTTATCCTCCGCCATTCCCATGTCAAGGGTCGTAGATACTGACCCAATAGCATATCTTGAAAACTAGAGCCAATCAACAATTTTAAGCATCATTTTCGTTCTCAGTGACCCAGAATTAGTAAAGTTTGACTACATTTATTTCAGAAGCATTTTGGCTGTAGAGCAGTGTAATCTGTTATATTGTGTATTTTATAATTCAGAATTCTGTTAGTGCAGAGGAGAAAATGGTGTGTGTGCATAATTACACAATATATATGTAATCTGTCTTATTTTTTTAAGTGAGTATTGTAAACTTGATGTTTTGTTGCTAAGGTTATTATAAGAATTTGTTTAATTAGAGAAACATACCTCTTATACACCATATGTTAAGTTAAATAACAGCAAATGTCTTTGTTAGATATACTCTCAATGTGAATTTTGTTCACTGATTTTTTTAAAAAAAATCTAGTTTTTTAAGAGCGTTCTTTAAACACACTTTTTAATGTTACTTTTTAAAGAACTTTTGAAATACAAAAGCTAGGTTTTTCTGTGCCCTTGTTGATTTAGTATCCTTAACATAAGGGGGGGGGGGGTTCATCAAGAGAGAAACTGACTGCTATATAGGAGAGAGAGTGAAACCGACTATACCCAAAATGCTGTCAAATGCACAGAATAGAAAAACTGGGGGGAAAAGAAAGGAGGGGAGACTATTTTTGCTGACTTCTCTCCAGTAACAATGTTATCTTGTGCCTGGATCGAACATTATGATTTGCATGGCACAGCAATGCACGTGTTGATCACAATGCAGGACAGAATTCTTAAGTGTCACTTGTAATTACAACAGGTTCAGCATTTTGAGACAGAAATTAGATTTTCAAATTGATAGTGTAACTTTATAAACAGAGCGGTCTTCATGCTGATCAGTAACTCTTGTCAGTACTTTTCATCCAAAGGGAAAACAATAGAGCAGTGTGTCACCTCACATGTTAAGACCCTAAACGTCATTAGCATGACTAACTCTATCATGGAAAAGCTTGTACTGTTGTAATTTCTAGTCTAAATCACTAGGTGTTGCTCTAGGGACTGCTTGCAATGCTTAGTTTTGAGAGAGCTAAAGTGTAGGACTTCAGAAAAAGCTGTTTATAAAGTACTGTCTTCTTTTCTACCTTTGTTTTAGGACTCACTGCATTCCTTAATGGCAACATTAAGTTCCTCTAATCCTTTCTTCGTTCGATGTATCAAGCCAAATATGCAGAAGGTAAGATTTAAAACTATCTGTTTGAGTGGCTTTTCCAAGTGTGGAAGGCCCAATGCTCCATATCTTGTATGGTCATTTACACCTATGCAAATCAGAATAGTAGCATTTTGGACTCACTTTCATAGATACAATTGACTCCAAAAAAATGGTGGCAGGTTCTGGAGAAGTCTCCAGACTTCTGCAGCTCTCGTGCCTGGGGTTTTTTTTGCAAGCTATTTCACATGCACTGTACGCGACTAGAATAATCATTACCACAGTGAAATCTGTTTTAAGTGACTACCCAAAGATCTGACAAAAATCACTTACCTCATTCTGGTCTTCTAATAAAGGTGGAGCAGAATTTTACTCAATACATTTGGGGATTTTACAGTAACAGTCTCTTACAGCAGGAAATTTCCAAATAGAGATGGTCACTTTTACAGGTTTTACTGTGCTGTTGCTGTTCTGCTTCCTACAATTTAATTTTTAAAAATACTATTTATTTCTTTTAATGACTTGCAATCCAGTAATTTGCAGGGTTTGCTTTACTGTATTTTTTTTTATCATATGCCACTTAACTTTTCAGTTTCTGTAAAATACCAGGTGAAGTCATCTTTGTTATTATGTTATAGTCCCGAGACACTTAAGTACTTCAAACAGGAAAAAAAATGTTTCAAAGAGAGTAATATTTACTGTACCAAGTTGCCAGGCAAGCTTGTGAATGTGGGGTCCTCTAGGAAATCAAAAAGTTTGAGATCTAGGAGTCACTTCATCTAATGATGCTACCCTAATCCTAAAATGTCAAAGTAGTCCTTTTTATTGCCCATCGTGGTGTGATGTCTAATGTTGAAATTGCAACAAGCAAAGACATTAACAAACGTTAAACTTTCATGGTATAGTCTGCAAACTATAGCTAGAAATACACTATTTTGTGTGACAACCCCTGGTGTCTGATTTATCAGGACTGTAAAACATGAAGAAAGTTGGTTAGATTCCACTGAAGATTTTATGGCTGTCTATCCCCAGAGCTTTAAAATGTGTTAGCTGCTAGCTGTCCTTCAAGTTTTCTTTATAAGGGGAAAACTTTAACCTAGGCTGTGGGGTTTCAAATGTGTCTGTGATGCTGCCCATGCAATATCTGGGCGTTGGGAGAAATGGCCTGATGCTGGCTCTGAGTGCATATTGAGACCAACCATTCTCAGCCTTGGGGCCTCTAGGGTGCTAAGGCTAAAATCTAAACATAAAAATCCCTCAGCTTGGTACGTAGCCGATGGCTAGGACCTGTGAGGGCCCACTTAGTCAAGTTACAGCACTGATCAGGGAGGGATTGGTGCACCAGAGAAGACTATTCCTACCCTTGCTGCAAGGACCCACAAAGCCCTGATCAAGCCTCTCTTCTTCTGCCACTTGGGAATAACAGGGGCCCTTTTGTATCTTCTTGAAACCAGAAGCCCTGAGCAAGCCTCGCCCAACAGCAGCAAAACTGAAAGGACCACAGATGGATGATGCAAGAATCAGTCTCATTGCATTATGTTGCTTGATTCACTTATGCATGATCTTTGCATTTTGCCAGCATGGCTCTTTCAACTCTTAATGCTATTGCCACCAGGGAATAGAGCACAAAGGCTCTTACCTCCAGCTCCTGCTGGGGAGCCAGAGAGTTCTCAGCAGCCCCCTTCCTTGCCTCTTGCTACCATTGTCTGGGGACAACAGGGCCCTGTGTAGCCCTCCCTCCTCAGCCTGCCGGTGACAGAGGTAAGGTGAGAGGGGGAATACATTAGGGGAAAAGACTGGGAATAAAGAGAGTGGGAGCTCACTGAGTACCACCTCCAAAGTCAGTCATTTTTCCTCCCACCCTGAATCATCTTAAAAGCCCCACCCAGTACTCTGAACCCCACAGTATCTCCCATCCAGCACCCCATTACTTCCCACCCGCTCCTCTCCACCCAGCATTCTTACCCTAGCCTGCCCACGTTTAGTAAAATATGCTGCCATCCTAATCTTTGCATACATTTAATTAAAAATCCTCTCAAAATTAGCAACTGCGACCATTGCTATAAGAATCCTGAACCAAGACTGCAGCAAGAGTCTATGGCTAATTGTGGGATAATGTGTGGGAACAGATTGGGAACTCCTTTACAAGATAGTCCCTTTCCATGTGTTAATAAACTGTCAGCAAAATCTTGTTCACAAAGTTTATTCCCTAGTTTTCTTCTTGCCTTGCTGTGATCGTAAATGTAAGTTAAATCAATGTAAGCTGAGTTTGCCGAACAATAAGCCCTATTTGAAGAACTAGATTGATGGCTTAATTACTAAGAAAGGAGTCAAAAATGTTGTAACCAGCAGAGCCAATTTATACAAGATTTCATGGAAAAGAGGAGTGGCAGGCAAGCAAAAATTTCTAACAGTGGCAATTTCCATTCAGTTTACGGTTCAAAAATCAATGTCAGGAAATTACTATTTTTAAATTTAACCCATTGTGCACTGGCTTTTTCTCCTGTGTCTCAATAAAACCACTTCTGTTTATTCACCTTTTTATTTCTGTACTATTATTTTTGTGAATGAGAGTAAAATTGTGTAGGTTGAATTTAAGGTACTTTTTTGAGAAAAGGAAGTTGATTACTATAAAGTCCCTGTAAAGCAGGGCTTTTATTATTTGTAGTTCCTGAGATTGCAAACCTCAAAATGATATGAGTTGTTCTGGTCTTATTTTTCCTTGTATCTGCTTTGGATTTAGTGGGGCAAACATTTGTGGAGTTTAGCAACATTGAGCCCGTCACTTATATTGGTTATACATTAGTGTAACTGCAGCAAAGTCACTGGAGTTGGTCCTCATTTAAACTGTTGTAAGATCATGATCAGGCCCACTTAACCAGATTTAACCCTGGTGTAACTCAGTTGAATTTAGTGGATTTACACCTCGATTTACATTTTTTAAATGGGAACTTTCCAAAGACAACCACTCCCTGAAAACTGCTTGTAACCTATTGTTTAACTTCTTCAGGTTCAGGTCCTTTGTAATTGGTATTGTCAGGTGATTTTCCTTTGCCAAAAAAAAAAAAAAGGACTGCATGATTTATATTGGCTGAGAAAGGTGTGTCAGTTTGTGTAACTCCAAGACAGGTTGGCTAAATGAAAATTTAGTCTTGTGCTTGCATTACTAAGGAATTGATGTCATGTATGTGAGTCAAACTGCAGGCTCTGATAGTAGACCTGACTGCATGAGCTATTTAGATTAGCTGCTAACACAGAGAAACCAGAGTTGGAAGAACAAGACCTTAGTGACTGTATCTATCTTTGTCATGTATCGTTTCTGCTCCTACTTTTTACTCTAGGTAAGCAAATAAAGAGGTAACATGGATCTGGAATGCTAGAATTTCACCTTTTAAATAATGATGGTGTTTAGCATATGTGGCATTTGTAAAGTAATAAATGGTGTAAAAGGAGACATAGCTACTTTTGCTGCCTTTTGAAACAATACTGCATTATGGAAAGAGGCACAGGAGAAAATCAGAGAGGCGATGATAAAAAAGGAGAGAAGCCTTCCTAAACCACTTGTTGCCCTTTTGATTTAGTATACACAAGTTACATCCATTAGTAAGAAAGTCCATTTCCAGAGGGCAATAGATATAGTAGCTTCAGTATAGTAAACACATATTTAGACTCCTCAGTGAAGGAGATCAGTCAGATGGAAGATAAAATTCAAAACTTTGAAAAGTAGAAAATTACAATGGCAATACTCCACATTCTGTGTTGTTCACTATTAACAAACTTTGATGTATAAGAGATTTGATAATTTGTAACAATTATTGAAGTTGTAACTGATTAAGAAGTTTATTTTTATCAAATGTTACAGAAGCAGGCAAGAACAATCCACCAAATGCAGCAAACCACTAGACATTTACATATCAGAGCAGAATCTGCCCTCATTAGAGCTACTCCCTAAAGGGAGCACACAGAGTGTATAACCTTTTGTCCTAAGGCATTTCAACAAACAAGCTGTAGATGGAAGAATAAGAGTCCTGTTCGTCTTTCTTGGGAGACCCCTAAACAATCAGTGCATCTGTTTTTATATTTTTCAGTCTGAGTTCTGCTCTAGGCATAGCATGGAAACTGCTCTATGCTGTGTGATTGATTAATACTTTCTGCTAATGGAGGGTCCTTCTCCCTCATTCTTGATCTTAATGCAGCTTTGAGCACTGTGCATCCTTCCATCCTTCTGAACTTTATCCGCTATGACTTGGGTGTCTCTCGGTTCCTCCTGTCCTGATTCCACTTTTAACTATCAAAATGTTCATGCGCTGTATCTGATGGTGATTTCTCCTCTGTACCAAGACCCTTGCTCTTCTAAAGAGTCCCAAAGATTCATTCTCCTCTTTTCCATCTTTCATCTTTGTACCTTTAAGATCATCAACCACCATCTCAATTGATAATGTTCACAGTTGTACGTAACTTCCAATGCAATGCTTTCAGCACGACTCCTTCCTTTTAACTGTGTCTTCAGACTGATCCATGAAAATATAGGTTATTGACTTTCTATGCTTAATGTCTCAAAGACTGAAGTTTGTCTCTTGGGCAGGAGGAACACCATCAGTCAGGTCCATCTTCTCAGTCTCCTTTCCTAATTCAGACTTCCTACATGTTTTTACTGTCTGTAATGCTGGCATAATTCTTAACCCAGAGCTTTCCTGTTCCTCTCCAGAGGGAGATGAGGGAACTTTACAGGCTCCTATTACCCTCCCACCCCATATTCCAACTTTTTTAAATTTGCTGTCTGGTCACCCTAACCCTGAGAGAGGTGACAGCCTAAGACCTGAGAGGAGAGCACGTGAAGAAGACCAGGAGGGGTCAGAGCTGCAGTTTGGCTGGGAACTGTGACAGGCTCATTATTCATCCTGTTGTTCTCATTCCAAACCAAGAAAATCATCTGGATTTGAAAACAAAACCAGTTTGGTCACTGAATGGACTTCTGTTCTGGTAAGGGGAACCAAACCTGAATGTAGCCTCATGGCCCACATATGTTGTATAGCTGCTCCAAAACATACTCATCTCTTTGTGAGTGTATGTTATCTGGATGGATCTTCACTTCACTCTGGAGACCTCTGAAGTCCTTTGAGATGTTCTGATGATACTGTTGCTCAAACACCTGAGCAGTTCTGTCCTTAGAAGAACTGCACTAAGTGTTAATCTGGGTAAAACTTCACAATACCTGGGTGAGCTCACTTTCTTGAAGGATAAATCAACAGTGTCCCTAAAAATGCAGCCTGTGCACCCAGCCGTATATCCTTCAGCACAAACATATCAACTATTTATTTAGCTATTTATTCTTTCTAAATCACTCACTTACTCAAGGCTTTATTGTTCTTAGGAAAGTCACCATTAGGTGTGGCATCCTGTCCAGCTGACATGCTGCTGAATTCAGCAACCTTCATTTTCAGACCTTGAATTTTGCAGAATTTTATTGTTTCAAAGTTAATTCCTATGAAATGTGTCCATCTGTACCTTCTCCTGACGCACTGCTTGAGTAACAGGGCTGGGCACTGAAGAACTCCTTTGGGGAGAAGAGGTAAGGGACCCTTCTTAGTTGTGGAGCAGCAACTGTACAGTTCTGAAGCTATTGTGCAGTCCATATTGTGTAGAACCAGGTGATGCATCTAGTGGCATGCGTGCTGCATAGGTGGTGCCCATCCCCTGCATAGTCTCCCAACAAGCTTACTCCTTCCTTGTGTAGCCCGCACTAGTTCTGCTGCGGAGGGTTTGACCGTCACTCCATACCTTTGAATACAGCTGCCTTGACATGCTGAAGTAATTCAGCTTTTCTGCAGAATGCACCAGACGTTGGCTAACTGCCAACTGCAATCTGTGTGGATAATTCAGCTTTCTTAAACCAGTGTTCATTAAGATGGGTTGCCTTATTAGTAGCAGAGAGCTTTATTGTTGTGTACTATTTGTTGTGTACTATTCCCTGTAGACACTGGAATACATTTTGATATTTGGTTATTACATCTTCTGATAATTTTATCACTGTCTTTCATGTGTATGAAGTGCATTTGGGCAGTCACATGTGTGCAGCTCGTGTGTGTGGAACGATTGCCTTTATAAACATAAAGCCAGGTGTTTTTTCTTTTTTCTTTATGTGCTATATCACACTTTATATATAGTGTATGTGTGTATGTGTATATATATGTGTGCGTGTGTATGTGTATATATATGTGTGTGTGTGTGTGTGTATATATATATATACACACACACACACACACACATGTATATATATAATATACACACACACCCTTTATGTATACATTTTCTTGCAGGTGTATGGATCAGAAAATTGTACTTTTGAAAAGTTATTCTCCAACCTAAACCCTCTTCCCCCAAACCACCCCCAGATCTCTAGATAGAAATTCAAATCCTGTTTACCATGTCGTCATGGTGACGACACCAGGAAGATATGCATGGCCCATAATAAATAGCTATCCTTAGTGCTCCAGGAGCACAACAGGAGACCAGAATATGTATTCTAGGAAAAACTTGTAAAGCTTCTAAGTCCCTGGCTATACTTTGTCCCTGTTGCATTTTTCTCTGAAGGTCTAGGAATCCATTGGCTTTGAAATATATTTACATTCTTGATTTTCATAAATTGAGATTAGCCCTCATATACTGTTGGTCAGGGAGTATCTGCAGTGATTACTATTGAGCCAACCCTTGCTAGGCGTGACTTCCTGTTGAGTAGCAGCAGGAATGAATTAAACAAGCTCAGCCAAAGATATCACATGAATGACTTGAAATACCAGCAAGCTGAAGAAAGCCCTGTTTTGTGTGTCTCAGTGGTCAGTGTGTGCGTGCGTAGCTGCAACAACTAAAGATGCAGCCTTTCACAGTGGACAAAAACTGAAGTGGGGGAAAGCCTCAAAGGTAGGGTGGTTTGTTTCAGCTGAGGTTTTAAAAAGTTTTCATTTTGTGTGCTGGAGCTTCAGTGGACTTGTAGAGGGAGAACATGTAGGTGACTGGAGTTTGCTGTTGCAGACTCTACTGGAAATGTTTCTAGCCTTGCCGTTTCTTTTAAAGAGGGTGAGTGCTGACTCAGTTTATAAATAATTAATCTAATCATATTTGTTAATGCCAAAGAAGTCATATATCCACACAGACTGCTTTGGCAAGAATATTCTCTTTGACTTGAAGGGCTGATTGGTAAAAAAATAAAAAAGAAGCAGAAAATAAATGGGCACATAGTTTTAATTTGAGCTGCATGTATGTAAAAGGATAGGGAGGGTGGCGCTGCAGTGATGTTTTGTGTTTTGTACAGAAATATCCTTTCTCCTATCAAGCCAGTTCATTAAATACTTATAACTAAAAGCAGATATGCACCTCATTAAACGTCAGCAGTTTTGGAACAAATTGTTCTGGTTGTACATTAGAATATAAAGCACGTCTGTATTTTTGCTTTGATTGCATTATGGCCCACAAGAAGGCCAGAGGGTGAAATGGAAAGTATTAAAGTAGAAGGAGTTGCTTGCTGCATGAGTCTGTTTTATACAAGCACCCACAAGTCTAAATGAATTTTGTAGTCTTACTGGAGAAACCTGATGGGGCACATTTGTTGAAATGATGTTTCTTTCTTCACTGGAGCAGAGGCAAAGCAATTTGCA
The DNA here is from genome assembly GCA_007922305.1 of Dermatemys mawii. NCBI lineage: Eukaryota > Metazoa > Chordata > Testudines > Dermatemydidae > Dermatemys > Dermatemys mawii. The sequence goes on along the minus strand of ML677334.1, from coordinate 7,989,849 downwards.
TGAAAGAGAATGTAGAGTAGTAACAAAGAGGTGATAGTCTAATGCCTCTACATTTGACCCTGCCTTTTTAGTGGAGTTTATTTTTAACTTTTAACAGGTGTAAAAGTGGTGCTGTTTTGTGGGCCAGATTCTATTGAGTGCTGATCACCCTCATTCTGGCTATAGAGGGAAATGAAGGAACTCAACATCTGTCAGGATTAGGCCATTTAGATAGGGAAGCAAGAAGGTAATGATTGTATATTCAGCCTGAAGAAAATCTTAAGGGAGAAGATGATAATAAATTTTTGTAAACTGATTTTGAAGTGTATGGGGTTAATCTTGTACCATTGAACTCAGTCGGAGTTTTACCATGGTCTGCAATAGGAACAAGCTTAAATTCCCATTACAGATCTGATGTGATGAACTGCTCATGAAACTGGGAAGTAGGAGATTTCTAACTTGTAATCCTTGTTCTACCACTGACATTCCATATGGTCTGGGCAAGGAGCTGCACCTGTTTTCCCCCTTCTGTAGTTATACTTGCTTATCTACCTCACTGGGGTGTCATGAAAATTTGTCAGTGCTTGAACAGTGCTTTGATAATATAAAATGCTAAGTGGTATATTGTCAGGTAGAGCATCATATATGTTTAGTACATTTCTTTTGCTAGAAATGGTTAGTAACATATGACTAGATATTTTGGGTTTTTTATATATTTATCTAATAGTATTTATCACCATAATTTATCTAATATTTACACAGTATTTATCTAATAATTACACTATTACCAAGCTTAAGTGCTTAAAAATCATGAGTCAGGCTCCCAACAACATGAGTATTGTGTAAAAATCAGGAGGGTTTTTTTCCCCCCCTGAAAAAATCTCTTTTGGTATCTGTCTAGATCTGTCTTTTCATTTTTGAAACTTTATAGTGCACTTCAGTCACATTTTTCTCTTCAACCATGAGTGTGGAAACCTACTTTTCTTTCTCCTTTTTGCACTGGAAGCTGTGTTTCTCTCATAATCACAGAATTCCATAAGCAAGCTAGGACTTTAAGAAGAACACCAGTTACTGTGATAAAATCACAAGGGTTGGCAACGCTTCAGTTATTATACATTCACCTAATAATGTAGTCTAACTCAAGAACATCTTTGGGAATACTTCTTGGTATCTCTGGGAGTGTCTTAAAGCATGTTTTTGTTACCTTTATACTGTTTGTTTCCCTTTCTCTAAAATGTCCGCAGAATGATTTACAGGCCTAAAAAGCATGAAAATTTTCTCCAGCACTATGCTACTTTAAAGATTGAATATTTGAGATACAATGGGCCAGATTCTGATTTCTGTTATACCAAACAGAATTTCCTAGGTGTAAATCCCCAGTTTTTCTCTTGAAATCAGTAGAGTTTTACCTATGTGACTGATCAGAATCTGGAAAAATACTTTTTGCCCAAAATATGTTTGAGTTCATCTATGCTAAGACATCTCTTTCATGTTTATAGCTTTATATATTAGTTCAGCAGATTTTGGCACCAGGAAGTACAGACTGGATAAGAAAGTAATAATGCAGGACTCTTTAGGGTCACATTGCTATGTCAGCCACCTGATTTTTGTTATCCAGTCAATGATGTAATAAATGTTTTATTCTTGTCTTTGGGGCTGCGAAGTTACTGGTTTTGTTGCATGCAAACCAAGAGAAAATTCTCCCTATGGGAATGATTCGGGGCACTAAGAACTTCCTGTATGTTTATTAGACCCAGGGATTATCAAGTACACCTTTGCATATTATATCCCATTGTGCTTTACTTGGTTAGTCTATAGGGCAAGTTTACCCTAAATTATACCCAGCATCATGTTATCTATTCCTCATTTCAATGTACTATTATTAGTGATCTCTCAGATAACACCCACAAAACCTATGTGTAGTGTAATTACATGAATAAACAATGGATTTATAATGGCATTTTTGAGAGTGCACTCTGGAGGACAAAATATTTTACATTAAGAAGCAAGGAGCAAATACTCACTTTTTAATACATTTGACTGTCATTTGGAAATCTCAGTGCCTACAACTTTCTGTAGTAACATAAGAGAGGAAATGTACAGACTGAAATAACTCCTTCGCTTTCAGAGAGCCACTGATAATTGCCAAATCCTGTGTGGTATCAGCTCTCTCAAATGAATGGCTGCCCCAGATTCAGTTTGAAAGGATGTAATACCAATGCAGAATGTGCCAGCCACAGCATTTGTGCTTATTTCAGCTAAAAGAAATACTGCCCAGGCTCAAAACTACAGTATCATAAACTTTAAGCGGTCTTCAAAGGAAGTAACAGTGTCTTTGTTAAAAGTGCTGAAGAAGATATGTCAAAAACTCTACATAGCTAATTCCAGACCATAATTCCCGTTAGCAAACAGAAATATGCTCTTGTAGAAAGCAGAATTTGCTTGAAACTTCTAATTCTGACTCAACCAATGGCTAAATTTGATCACAGGGAAACCTATTAAGGGGGTGTCATATACTTGCACAACCCAAGGAATTTCTCCCAGGAAAGAATCGTAACTCAGAAAGTGAAAATTACCTCCTTGGTTTTGGTAGGTAGTAATTTGCTGCTGGCTTATGCTATCAGTAAGGCCCCAGTTCAGCAACATACTTAAGCACATGCATAAGTGTCACTGGCTTCAGTGGGGCTTAGGCACATGGTTCAAAATTAAGCCTGTGCTCAAGCATTTTACCCACCCTGCACTTGCTCAGCTGTTCAGGGAAGTGAGTAGAGTGGGTAAAGCCAATGTGCTACCTGCTGTGAGGAGAGTGGGCAGGCATGTAGCCCTGCTTACTCTTGCACTCCACATCCAAGCTCCTTGTAATCTGTGTAGAGATGCAAGACAGGTTTTAACTGTCCCGCGCTCTACTGATATATGGTCCAAATTGCCATCCTGCCCCAAGAGAACCCATTTCAGTATGTCAGTAATCAAAATGCATATAGATGGCTAATGATAAAACGAATAGTCTAATATTAAATCCTGCTGTAGGGGCCATGAACAGAAGTTCTAGAGGTGTAACAGAGCAAATCTACTTAGAGAGAGCAAAGGGCAAATTCTGATTTGTCACATTGCAGTAAGATTGCAAAACGTAAGTAAGAGCAAAATCTGGGTTCACAGGTTTGTCCTTTAACACAAATTATTTAAGGGAGCAGATCTCTACCTTCATACAACTAAGAAGGACTGAACTCAGTGTTAAGATCAGTCAAGATCTAAAGGACTATGGGTCACAAACTCTACGGAAGTCAATTGCCAGAGCTCCATTGACTTGAACAGTTATGCCAATTTAAAGCCACAGAGGATCTTGCCCTACACAGGAAATTTTAAGTAATTTAGGGACTGATCCAATGTGTATTAAAGTCAGTGGGAGTCTTTCCGTTGACTTCTGGGAGCATTGGATCAGGCTAATGATGAGGACTTTGTCTTGCTGTGTGCTTATCTCTGACTTGAGAACAGACTAGGACTCTGGACAAACAAGTAATCTATGCAGTTTTGTCTAAAGAATTGTATGGTAATATTCAGTAGTTTCCATTAAAAAGTCAGCATTTACCAACAGTTATCCTGCTGCAGTATCTGATATATTACATTTTCTACATTATAATAAGAAATTCTGGTGGCATTACAGATGCTTTATTGTGATAGATGGTTACCACTCTAATTGATCATCTGTGTCAAATTGTGAATACCACAATCCATGGGGCAGATGAAGTTAAGTTACTATTGCTCTAGAAATGGTATCGATAAGGGTTACTGACAAAGGGAGGATGTCGGGCAGGAAGAGTGTGTGCCATTTAGTATGGTTACATGAGGTATAAATAAATCATGAAAGATTTGTTGTTGCTTTGGGGGGAGGGTTGGGTTTGGTAAGGGAGCATTTTTTTGTTGTTTGTCTTTTGCCTGGTGTATTTTTACCTTAGAAGTATCGGGTCTTATTTCTGATGGTGGTCTCAGTGGAGAAGTGTAATGGAAGATTTTTCAGCCGCTAAAAAGGCAGTATGTGTTAAGTCTGGAACAGAATCTTTTTTCCAAACTGTGCATCAGGCATGTGAGTAAAGTAGGTGTTAACAAAAGCAATCACCAAACTCTTTTAAACGTTCTGACTCAAATCAGTGCCCCCTTCAATTGATCAGGTTCACTTGAATCTTCTTATTCTGCTTGCTTTCCAGTTACTTGTACAGTCTTCTAGACAAGACCTGAATTTCTAATATAAAATCAAGTAGGAAAACAAGACCAGTGTGTGAGAGTAAATTTTTAAGAGAACAGTAAAGAGCGATGCAACAGGACCAACTAAGACTATCTTTAAATATATGACCTCTGAGTCACCAATTACAGAAAAAGACTGTTTAGGCCTGAGAGGAAATTAGTTGGAAGGTCTTTACACATAGAGTAGCTAATATATTGATTATATCGGCTAAAGCTGCATTATCTTCCAAGAGCATGGCATGAATCTTTTGTAGTTAGCCGGATGGCAAAATGAAACATTTCAGTCCTGATATAAAGGATCGGTGCAGTTTTTTATAAGCTGAATTTCTAAGCTTGGAGCTAGAGAGGCCATTCAGAACATTTAATAGATCCTATCAGGCTGGCCACAATGGGTTATCTTAATGTTAGCTGGGAATCACACTCTGGGAGCCCTCATAATGACACTATTGGACTCCCTGACTATAAGTTGACTGGTCTTCTTGAGTATAAATTGGGCCCTCAGTTCCGTGTTAAGGCAAGCAGGCAGCATTACTTGAATCTCCAGGCACGGGGAAACTTGAGCATTCAGCCACCATCAAAGTTCAGGGAGGCTGGTGTCATGGGACTCCGATCTGAATCACAATTAGTCTCTGTGAGTATCAGGTCAGAGAGTCTTTGCAGCCAGCACCCAGGGAGTGAGGAATTTGGAATGAATAGAACCCTATGAATTTACCAGGGGATGGGAATCATCTGGTCTTTGAATGCTGCCTGACCTTTGGTTTCCTAGCAACATAAAGCTGATCAGTGGAATATTTTGTGGTGCTCCTAATTTACACATATCAAAAATTAGCTGTGATCTAGGCCTGGCTAATTTGCCTTTATGACTTTCAGACAAATACATTAATACACGAAGAAGCAAAAGGGAAGGCTCCAAGGAGGCAGCATTTTTTAATTGGCATTTTTTTCCTCCAGAGTAAGAATTACCAGGAACATTAACCTGCTTGAGAAAACACTGAGAAACAAGCCTGCTTATTACAGTTGGCTTGATGCAGAGATTTTTTTTCCTGATCTATGAATATAATATTGAAGTAAACTCTGTATGGGAACTAATTATATCGGAGAAAGAGAAATGTAAGGATGCGCAAGACATTGTGACGGTAGACTGCTAGGGGTGCTCTCATCCTCGACGCCAGGAAAGGAAGGGGTGCTCACCCCCCCCCCACTCTGGGGGGAGGGTGCTCATTCCTCCCCCCTCCCCTCCCGGGAAGGAAAGGGTGCTTATTTCCCCCCCAACTCCTGGGAAGGAAAGGGTACTTTCGGCCACTGTTATCAGTCTTTGCCCTGTTATCGCATATTTCCCATGCCAAAGGACTTGGCTCTCATGGTTTACTTGCCTTGAAATGAAACACCTGCTCGTATTCTGTGATACTAACAAGACAGAAACAAGGTATTAGTTATTCATGAGGTATGCATGAGATGCAAATGTTCCTGTTATTTCTCTGCCTGTGTGCCCACGCACAGTGGGCCTCTTCCCCGGGCATTGCTCCAATGTGCTGGGTCCCCGTTTACGTGGCAGCAGCGAAACGGAGCCCCCGCTGCAGGTGTGTCACTTTGCCTTCAATAAACTCACTACTTCTATTCAACAGCTGTGTGTGTGCTTTGCTCCTACGGGACACAAAAGTACCCTGCAACATTAAGTAATTCATTTCCTAGTTAAAGAAAAAGCATAATGATCAAATATTATCTTTTTAGTGCATTCAGTGCCCACAGTTTTATCAAGAGTCATGCACTAATTATATTTTTCTAAAATCCTAAACTGCTGGTGTCCTGATAGTATATGAGATCCTCAAGTTTTCATTTTTTAAATAGACACTTTCTAGCACATACAACTGGTAGAAAAGCATGAAAATGGGACGTTGGTACACCCTAAAGTGTCAAAAATCTAGAAACAATTAAAAAGAACTGCATCTTTATTGTTCTTAAATCTCATGGATTTTTAAGCCAATCTCATGATTTTCTGAGGCCTAACTCATGATTTCTTTAAACATTTGGGGTTGGCAGTGCTGTGTTTTCCATCATCTGATGGCTGTGAAATGGTTTAAGTGAAGCAAGTTTATGCTCTGTCTGCATCCTAGTGGACAGGTTTCCATGTCACAGTTGGCACCCTTCCTAACATTGTCAAATATGGGCACTGAGAAGGAATGTGTTTACCACAGAGACTGTTCACCCAGGTTGGGGATGAGAGTCAAGACTGCGGGACTTTGGTGGCACACTGCACACTTAGCTAGTGTCTGTCCTCTACACGTTCTGTGGATAAATTAAGAAATTCAATCTTTGTGGCTGTCTATCCAGCACCTGAGTTCAAATATGAGAACAGGACTAAGTTCCTTTTAAATAAGTAAAAGTTGTAGTTTTTCATAGATCATGAAGCTAGAGAGGGACTACTGTGATCAGCTAGTCTGATCTTCTGTAGAGCTACAGGTCATAGGACTACCCTGAATTAATTCCTGTTTGGACTTGAGCATATCTTTTTAGAGAAGAGGAAAAAAATGCAGTCTTGATTTTAAAACTTACCAGTGATGGAGAATCCACCACAATTCTTGGTAAGTTGTTCCAAGGATTAATTACCCTCACTGTTAAAAATTGACACTTTATTTTTAGTTTTAATTTGTCTAGTATCAGCTTCCAGACATTGCATCATTTTATGCCTTTCTCTGTTAGATCAAAGCCCATTATTAAATATTTGTTCCCATGAAGATAAGTATAGAGTGTAATCACATCACCCATTAACTTTCTCTTTATAAGCTTAAATAGATTTTGCTCCTTGAATCTGTCACAATCGGGCATGTTTTCTAATCCTTTATCATTCCTGTGGCTCTTCTCTGAACCCTCTCCAATTTATCAACATCGCTCTTGAATAATGGACACCAGAACTGGACACGGTATTCCAGCGGCAGTTGCACAAGTGCCAAATACGGGTAATATAACCTCTTTACTTCGTGACTAATGAAGAATGCTGAGCAGCCTCTGCAAGATAACGCTTCAGAATGGAAGTCCATCAAATCACTGATAGCATTTGGGCTTGCAATCCAAAAGGGCTAGATAGTAACTTTTTAATCTACCCTTGGCAAGGGGCAGCATGTTGCTGCAATGCTCCAGGAGCAGACCAGAGAATAAATTGTGACTTACAGTAACAATTCCTCCCATGCACTCTCCCTCTGGTTCTGGGGAGAGAGTTTACTTTTTTGTGTGGAGCAGTGCATTGCCCACTTGCAGACATCCAGCTACTCTGGCTGGTGAGAAGGAAGGGTGGAGCCAGGACTCCGCTCACTCCCCATCCCTTTTCTTTCTCCTCCCTGCCCACTTGCTCATGGTAGGGAGTGTCAGGCAAGAAATCCCATGGTTGCTCCCCATATCTGAAGTCACAGTCTGAGCAAGGAGGCCTCATTCTACGTCTTCCTCTGCGTGCAGAGTAAGAGCTGTGACAATCTAGCCCAACACCATTTGTGCCATTGTGTTCATGATATGCTGCTGTTGTCATAGTGGCAAAGTAGACACCTATTCCCACCTGAGTGAGGGCTAGCCATATGGACAGTTTCACATTTTAAAGATCTCTGAGTAGTAGTAAGTACTACACTGGCTAATAAAATGTTTGTGGGATCAGACGCTAATAACATTGACCGTGCTTGCTGGTGTATATGTTCTATGAGATCCATGATCCATCCCAGGTATTTACTAGTAGTAAAAAATATGGTTTTGTAACATGATTTTTATTTCTGTGCCACACAGGCAAGAGTGAACCACGTGACAACCACCATATTTCAATGTTGTTTTGTTTTGTTTTTCAAATGTAGATGTGGACTTTTAAAGAAAACATGTCTTGATATGTACCAGTTGTAAACTGTTGAAAATGAATCCATATGTCTTGATTTAAAAAATTGAATGTAGATAGGACTGCCATGGAAAATTAAAGTTTATGAGTGCAATCTTGACCCCATTTAAGTCAATGGGAGTTGTGCCATAGGTTTCTATAGGATCAGTATTTCACCCTCTGAGACTAGTTTGTATGCAGCCTAAGGAAGTGTGCATCTGCTAGTTTTAACAGCAACCATTATTCTATAAACGGAGTACTATATATGTTGCAGACGTAATTCTTTTGACCATTGTCATGAACAGTGATGACCCTGATTCTGGTCATCTTGACAGGATGTTGCTAGGGAAGGACAGCTGTCTTTTAATTAATATTTCACAGCATGATTTTTCATGGTAAGTCTGTAACTAACAGATTGCTGATTTTTTTTAGGGGAATACTGTTGACCGATTACAATGTAGCAAGAAAGAGTGGCCAGATTGAGGTTTAGCCTGCAGGGATTGGAGCCTTTAATTAGGATGACTTTAGATAAATTGGCAACAGATTATTCACAGGTGGAGAGGAGGGTCTATGAAGATATCCAGCTGGGGTCTGTGCTGTAAACTGCACCTTCTGTCAGTTTTACCAGGACTGTATCAGTCAAGGCTGCTCCAAATCTCATATCCCCTTTCTTCAGATGCTTTTAACTGTGTCTCTCTCACATGGGTGGAGACTCAGTCTCCATTTTGGAATGAACCTCTGTTTACCTCACTGTTGATTTCAATAGGCTCTTTGAAACAACATATTCAAGCGGTAAGGCCCCAATTCATCAAAATGCTTAAGCACATGCATCATTGTAAGCATGTAGGCTGAATCAGTGCCTAAGAAATGATGGGGGCTGAACATTTTTAGGAGACAGCATGTCTTGGGATTTATTTGTCACCAGGGTAAAGGCACAGTTGGCCAAATTCTGCCCTTGCACCTCTGTGGATCCCCCCATTATAACCAAGGGTAGAATTTGGCCCATTTCAACCTGACAAAGTGAAAATTGCCCTGAAATATAACACTTCAGTGCTGCTTTCTTAGTTAAATTGAGTTTTAAATAATAGCCAAGGGGAAAGTCTAAGATTCTGTGAATTGATTGGTCATTGTTGACATTAGCATGAGATTACAGCCATTTAGAAAGATCCTTCCCCTCCCCCCAAAAAATTTGTAAAGCCACTTCTAAATCATATCTTTGCCATAAAAACTGTTATAAGTGCTGTGGAGCAGGCAGTGTCACTACTGTATGTTTGTGCAATATTTAGCACAATGGTGCCTTGGCCTGGTTGAGACCTCTGGTTGCTACTGCAGTACAAATGTAATGGTAATAAAACTGCTGAATAGCTACACCAACTGTTTAACAGTGAAACATTTTATGTGTCTTAGAGGTAGCAATGTGTGTGTGAGGGGGAGAGAAACATGCAATCAGTAAACGTATGTAAAGCATTTTGAATGAAAGGCCTTATATAAATGCCATTATCGTTTATGGTGTTTCCTCACTTAATAACTATTTTTGGGAGGAGGAGAAGCAGAAGAAGAGTAGGTAAAGTTACAGCACTCTTAAGGCATTATTTTAAGCATAAGAGTACAGTATGGTTCTGTACTGTTTGGTACAGTAATCACCAAAATTCTGATGTCCCTCGTCACTCCGAAATATTCAAGGAGAACAAACTAAAGATAAAAGTCATACTGTAGCATGCAATAATTGGAATTAAATAGAAGATAGCTAATTGCATATACAATTAGAAATCATTTGTTATTCCTTGTAATTGGCAAATGTGGTGCTTTCATGTTTGTTCTTGTACAGATGAGACGAAAGAGCTAAGAGATTATTATCAAGGTAACTATGAAATCTTGCCCGGAGTTTGGTACAGAATGTTTAATCTGAGTATCCCTTTCTCAAATCCTCACTTGGCACTGCTAGATGTGTGTAACTGTCAATTTAATATCCCCACACCCTCTTTCTGTATTGTTGCCTTAATCTTAGCAATTACTCACCATCAGCGTTACTATTTCTCCATTTTTCGTTAGAGCTTTTTTTGGTGGGGAGGGGAGGGAATGGATCAGGGAGAGAAACACACACACACACACTCTCTCTCTCTCTCTGAGATCCTCTTCATTGTTTCTTACATCTCCAAATATTTCCTTGCCTAACATTGTAGTCTGGTAGTAGTGGTATGTGAATTTCTAGCATCTGTTGTGCTGTTTTGTGTCCATTTGGTTTATTTTTTCTCTCTCTCATGTTCATTGGAAAAGAAAGGGACATCTCCCAATGCCAGTGAACCATCACTTTTGCAGCAGTTCTTTTCAGAGCACTCAGGAGTTGCTGCTGGCTGCATGTTGGAGGTCACCTACCAGACACTTCTACATACTCTTTTGGGTTTTTTTTTTTAAGTTGCCTTCCAAGTATGTTTTCTTGAAGTCAGTGGGTCTGAGGCACTCCACACCTTGCGGGTTAAATAGGATTAACCCTTCCATGCCACCGAAGACACTGTCTACATTTATTTACTCTCTTACCTTACAAAACATGCACCTTTTATTCTCATTTGCATTGAGAATTAATTCCGTGGATATTGCAGTGCAATAGGAACTGAAAAGAACGCTCAGATTTCACCCTTTGGGGCCTATGCACCTGAAGGAGATTTGGAGCAATGTAGCTAGACTAGTGCAAACTCCTAACCTAGAAGTGCTGCATTAGTGCAAAACAAGATTTACATCTGTGTGACTTGCCTTGGTAATTTAACCTCCGGGGGCAAAAACTTAAAAACAATTTGGTTCTACTGTACAGAAGGATGGGGTGGAGCAGGGCAGTTTCTAAAGGGATACAGGTGGTCTGGGGGAGAGGAAGGCCATGTCGGGCTAGAGTAACTTCCCCAGAGTAGCCCTGCAGCCTGGAAGAAAGATATATCTGCCTGGCATTCTAGGCCCTGGCTGAGAATGGAATCCCACTGTGCCTACACACACAGACAGTCCCTGCCTCCAAAGAGTTCACAGTTTAAATAGATAAGACCAATGTAGGCTGGGGAAAATGGGCAGGAGGAAGTGGGGAAGTGTCTTGCCCAAGGTCACACATCATCTCAGCAGGCAACATAACCTAGCTCTCTTATCCATTAGACCACACTGGCTTTACAGTGTAGCTCCCTGTGTATTTGCCCACTACCCAATCTACTATTTGGATTGAATATTGGATATGAGAGGGTACAGGATAAAGATCACTTAATATAACAAGATGCAATGACTTGTATCTTTTTTTAAAAATGTTGACAGAGATATTTTGATAAGAAAAATATCACCTTGGCTGGATTACAAATGTGGAATTAAATTTGCTCCCACTCATCAAATTCATATAGAAAAGCAAGTAGGTCTGTTGATTAATTGGAATTAACTCATGCAATTAATTAAAAAAAATTGTAATTTAGAAGATTAATCATGATTAATTGCAGTTTTAATCACACTGTTAAACAATAGAACAGTAGTTGAAATTTATTAAATATTTTTGGATGTTTTTCTACATTTTCAAATATATTGATTTCAATTATAGTACAGAATACAAAGTGTACAGTACTTATTTTATATTTTATTACAGATATTTGCACTGTAAAAATGATAAAAGAAATAATACTTTTCAATTCATCTCATAAAAGTACCATAATGCAATCTCTTTACCGTGAAAGTGCAACTTACAAACGTAGATATTTTTTTTTGTTACATAACTGCACTCAAAAACAAAACAGTGCAAAACTTCAGAGCCCACAAGTCCACTCAGTCCTACTTCTTGTTTATCCAATCGCTAAGAGAAACAAGTTTGGTTACAATCTGCAGGAGATAATGCTGCCTGCTTCTTGTTTATAATGTCACCTGACAGTAAGAACAGACATTGCCATGGCACTGTTGTAGCCGGAATTGCAAGATATTTAACGTGCCACATGTGCTAAAGATTCATATGTCCCTTCAAGCTTTGACTACAGTTCCAGAGGACATGCGTCCATGCTGATGATGGGTTCTACTGAATAACGATCCAAAGCAATGCAGACTGACACATGTTCACTTTCATCATCTAAGTCAGATGCCACAAGCAGAAGATTGATTTTCTTTTTTGGTGATTCAGGTTCTGTAGTTTCCACATCAGAGAGTTGCTTTTTTAAGACTTTTGAAAACACGTTGCATGCCTAGTCCCTCTCAAATTTTGGACGGTATTTGTACTCTTAAACCTTAGGTCGAATGCTGTAGCTATTTTTAGAAATCTCACACTGGTACCCTCTTTGCATTTTGCCAGATCTATAGTGAAAGTGTTCTTAAAATTAACATGTGCTGGGTCATCATCCAAGACTGCTGTAACATTAAATATATGGCAGAATGTTGGTAAAATAGAGCAGTAATCATAGAATTTTCCCCAAGGAGTTCAATCAAAATGTAATTAACGCATTATTGTTGTTGTTATTTTAGTGAGTATCCTCTGGAATGGTGGCTGAAGCATGAAGGGGCGTACAAAAGCTTAGCATATCTAGCACCTTGCAACACTACAAAAAGTGCCATGCAAATGCCTGTTCTCACTTTTAGATGACATTGTAAACAAGAAGCCAGCAGCATTATCTCCCATAAATATAAACAAACTTGTTTCCCTGAGCAGTTGGCTGAACAAGAAGTAGGACTGAGTGGACTTGTAGGCTCTGAAGTTTTACATTATTTTGGTTTTGAGTGCAAGTTTGTTTGTTTTTTACATAATTCTACGTTTGTAAGTTCAACCTTCATGATAAAGAGGTTGCACTACAGTGCTTATTTAAGATGAATTGAAAAATACTATTTCTTTTGTTTTTTTACAATGAAAATATTTAGAATTAAAAATAAACATAAAGTGAGCACTGTACACTTTGTATTCTGTATTTTAATTGAAATCAATATATTTGAAAATGTAGAAAATATCCAAAAATATTTAAACAAATAGTATTCTATTATTAACAGTGCGATTAATCATGATTAATTTTTTAAATTTCTCGACAGCCTAAGAACAAGCATGCATTTTGAATGAGCACAGGCACCCACCTGCAAAGACCTGGTGTAATAAATCCCCCCAGGGAGCAGAATTAATTTGTCTTTGAGTAGAAGTCAATAAGCTTTAGATTTATGTGTTAGTACAAGTGAGCTCTTTTAATCAGGTGTATCTTCCTCGAGATTTTTGTTTTGGATTTAAAATGTTTACAAACAGGGAAATACTTCTCATTATTAAATGTATCTTGCCACATCCCTTCAGTTAAATCCTTTGGTCTCTCTCTCTCTCTCTCTCGATCTGACTGTCTCTTAAACTCATTTATACTATTTGTTTCAGTGGACTTGCTTGTCAGCCTATTCCATGTATAGCTGAATTCTCTTAAGCAATCTAGAAAGGAGGAACTATTTTTTTTATAATGTCTCTGTGCTGTGAAGTTTTTTCTACCTAGCCAAAATCAGTTTGATATGGCCATGACCACCTTATACTTACAAAGCATGTTTTCCACGGCAGTTGTAATTATCTTTTGAAATGGAGACTGAACCCAAAATCCTACTACTACTATTTTAGGTGAGATTTACCCAATGATTGCCACAGTAAGAAAATTGTATCTTTTTATGTGTGCGGGTTTTTTTGTTTTGTTTTGTTTTGGCTTCATCTGTGGTTCTCTAAACTCTAACCCCCCACAGCCAATTTACAAACTAAGGAACTAACTCATATAAAAAAAAACATGACAGTGTTAATATCTGCCCAAAGGGCTTTTTCCTGATAATCTCAGCACACGTTTTGCACTTTTTGGAGGCTCAGGACAGATCAGAGTAATCATTTAGCATCTTAGGGAGCCAGAGTCTTGCCTGCATGTCTTTCAGGTCATATTAAAGCCCTGACTTGAATGCTGTCTGGCACAAATTTGCTGGAGATCTCTGGACATCACAAACTGATAAATTGCAAGTTGCACTTTCGAAGAGGATAAGGAGGAGAACAACAACAAAAACACAGCATCAAGCAGAATGATTCTTTCTTACAGCCATTAAAACCAGGGAGATTCAAAGTTAAGGTTACCTTGCTGCCCTAAAAGTGGCTTATCTGAAATTCTATTACAGTTACACCAGTGTAAATATGGAGTATTTCCATTAAAACATTTTGGCCTGTTAGTGTAGTTTCGTGTGACCCTCTGTCAGAGAAGCTGACAGCATTGCTTATTCTGCTCATTGAGTTATTTATTTTTCTAACACGGACTGTGTGCTGATGGAACAAATATTTGACAGAGGATCTTGTGTGCAACATGGAATAGGTGCCAATAAGTCAAGTTAAAAGGGATACTCAGTTTAAAAATAAAAATTGCCATCCTTTGGAAACATTTGATATACTCTTGTTACTAATAATATTTAAAATTCCTGTAAATGAAAAAGATGAGAGAGAAAAAAAAAAGTTTCAGTTTATTTTGCGCATTTGTCAGTGCTTTTTGTCAAATAATTTTTGCAGTTTCTCCTGGATAGTCAGTCGTTCCCCTCTTGTTTTTCTATAGGGAAGGGGGAAACATGATTATTAAAAAGAAAGAAAGGAAAGTGCACAGGCATTAAGAGCCGGTACAAAACCTAAAACAATTTTAACTTCTTTTGGAAAATGACTAGATTTTACGTTGATTATATCACAGTAAGGGGCTTTGAGAGCCTTCAGTTGAATCTCTGGGCTTTTCTGAGTTTGCTAGTATGTTGATGTTATTTTAGGACAGTTTTATTTTTAGTCTGTTATTAATTTTTACATCTGAGATACAGTGTATGTTCAATACAGTGCTTTAGAAGAGATAAGCTGTGGTTCTGCTCACTTTAAAATACTTCTCAAAATCCACTCTCTACATGTGTGTTTATAAACTGCTTTGAAAGAAGTTTCTCTCTCTCTCTCTCTCTCTCTCTCATCTACTGGATTCCAGGATCAAATCTGCCCTTGCATTACACTGATTTAAATCTGGAAGTACTCTCCTTTGTTACTTCAGACTTAGACTAACGTAAGTGAAATCAGAATAGACTTCTCCAGTCTGTGTATTGTGACAAAGCTCCAAGTCTGTATTGGTGGGTCTTGCACTTCCTGGCAGATTTAGGGGCCTCAGAAACTCATCCAGGCCCCAGAGTGACCTCCCTTTCTCAGTAAGTAATTAGGGGAGACAGAAAGGGGGAGCTCGGGCCCGCCCTCTACTCCGGACTCCAGCCCAGGGACCCTAATAGTATCAGCTAAGATGGCTGACCTTTTGGGCACAAAACACAATACAATTCCCTGGGCTACTTCCCCACAGCAGTCCCCGCTTCTTCAAACTCCACTTCACCCTTACCTCAGGGCCTCCTTCCTTCAGTATGATATGTTGTCCAACACTCAGTCTCACCAACAGCATAACTTCCTTCCACAACTCCTGACACCCACAGCCCACCTGACTAACTGGGAGGTTTTTATCTGGTTTCAGCCAGACCCTGATTGGCTTCAGGTGTCCCAATCAGGCTAGCTGTTTCTGCTCCTTTCTAGAAGGTTCTTAATTGGCCCCAGGTGTCTTGATTGGCCTGGAATGGCCTTTCTTTGGCTATTCAGGGAACAGGGACCTGCACATCCTGAGGCTGATATACCTGCCTTCCAGCACTCTCCTATACCCTTCTGGTCTGACTCCGTCACAGTATCTAGCACAGTGCATGAAATAGGCACTCTATCTGTGCTAGAGTGAACATACTTCTGTAGTTCAAATACGGTTGGCTCCCATTTTCAATCTCAGAAGTAGCTACATTTTAATAGTAGTGTAGATGTACTGTTTAGCCACCAGTTACACAAATACACACAATTTAAGGACATGAGCACTCCTATTGATTTGAGGTGTAAGTGTTTGCAGATTTGGGACTATAGTTTGTAAAGTTCTGTTAGATAAAGAAGGAAATAAACTACCTACCATCTGTTGTTGGTCTGTGTACAGTGTCTACCATGGGTGTCGTGGTCCATGACTAGGGCTCCTAAGTGCTAATAATTAATAGTAAGTGTAAGATATATTTATTATTACATCATAAGGTTTCTGTGCTTTCTTTTTTAAATAAGCTTTGAATGAGTCTGCTGGATAGTTAATAAGATTAAGACTCCTAAAATTATACTTTTCTGAGTATATGCTGCATGTTATGGTACTGTGCTTAGGATTGAATTAGTGTTTCTTTTAGTTGTTTTACTTCTAACTGTAAAATGGCAGATATGTTTAAATGTCTTCTCTCCTGGCTCTCTGCAATCTCTCCCCTCTGCCTGCAGTCTGAAAGCACCCCAAACAGCTTCTTGTGTTGCCAAAGCCAATATTGCTGCTTATGTTCCTGAGAGCAGAATAGCCAGCAGCTCTCCCTCAGGACAATAAAGTTCACTGCCTCTACAGGCCCATGTAGTGTGAAATCTATATCCACTGCCATGGGGCAGACACATGTAATGCAGCAGGCAATGACTATTTAAAATGTATTGATGAAAGTAGCCTTACGTAATGGTGGAATTCCTTGAAACAATAACTACACTTTTCAAAGGTTTAGTCACTGCTTTAACTCTGTTAATGTCAGGGGAGTTACTCCAGGGGTGAATTTAGCCCCAGTTTTTATTAGTAACCTCTTTAAAAAAATGAGTAGCATAAATTGAAGGAGGATTGTTATGTTATAGCTATAGCTAGCTATTGCCAGCTCTAGTGACAATTTGCTGTTTTTCTTAAAAGCCCCTGCTGTTGGAGTCAGCTGATTACTTGAGAATCTCAGCTTTCATTTAAAAAAATGCAAGTTTCTAGTCATCATGGCTTCAGGGGGCACGGTGGAAAAAAGCTTGAAAATGTGACCTCCTCCCTAAAGGCTTAAAACACAGAAGGCAGATTTAACCCCCCACCCCCTCAGTTTCATGATTTTCAAACAAGTCTCATAGCTTGACCTCATGAGTTTTAAATACTTGAGTTTGACAATACTGCCTACTGTTGTGCGTGGTGTAAATCAGTCTTGCAAAACTGTTCATGTCCACAGTAAGGCATTATTTTGATGGATGAATACAATATCCTGCTTGTTTGTTTTCATGATCAGTCATCATGGTAGATGGAGGGTAAGCAGATTTTGTGTTTGGACTGGTACATTTTAATGACAGTTTTTTTTAGGCTAGTGATCCTGGGTCACAACCCACATAAAGCACGAGTTCACATCACGAAACCACTACATGTTGGAAAGCGTGCTTGGCAATCTCAGAAAATGTTATGCTTAAATAAATTTGTTAGTCTCTATGGTGCCACAAGTACTCCTGTTCTTTTTGTTAGTGCTTTTGTTACCATGTGCATTGTGCACTAGAATAAGATACAAATATATTGTATAGGTTAAGAGGGAAGCTGAAAATCAAGATTGAGGTGCAGTTACAAATGTGACAAGACACTTTCAAGAGCCTGTTTTCACCATTCCAAATACATCCTTCACTTTCAAGAGCATTACATTTCGTGGGGGTGAGGGGAGGCAAGACAGTGAAACAGTTATATTATTAGTAAGATTAATAAATTATTAAAGTAATGCCAGGTGTGAGAAGCAATTTTTATAGATTCTTCACCCCTCCTCTTAAATAAATCAGTGTCTGGGTTACAGACATCCAATCTCAGTGTGGTGAGAGAAGTAAATTTTAGTGACTGAATTTCTTACTGGCCCACCGTTCTCCCTCTAACTCTTTTTATCAAATCCTGCAGCCACACCACACTAATTATCCTGAGAATGGGAGGGGTTGCCATGGTGACCGAGCACTTTTTAAAGCACAGGAATGGTGTTCATTACTGTTCAGTGTCTTTAGCGGTGGGGAAAAGGTCAGTGTGGCAGTTGTTTTCCATATGAATTTTGGCCTCTGTGCCAAAGAGAAGGCTGAAATGTACTTGCAATGTCTGTAAAATGGTGAGTGTTACTGAGCTTTTATAGAGCTATTTGGACTAAGCAGTTTGGTTCTGTAATTTTTTACTGCCCCCGGAGATAAACATGATAAAATATTGCTATGAAGGAAAAATGAATGAAAAGAAGATTGTTGTGGTATTAACGGCTTTGCTTTAAAACTTGATTACTTTTTGTGGTGGGCAGGATGGGTTGACATTAATACACTAATATTTTTGAAGTTCCTTTCTGTACGTATTTTGCTATGTTTTAAACATCTAATAAATAGAATATATAACAGATTAGTTTAATTGTGACTGGCAGCAACTGGAGATAAAAAATTGAATGAAGTTGTGCAATTCTAAAATAATTATTGTGGGGTTGTGTTTTCTGAAGATTACTTGTGATAAATAAAGTGTCATTAAAGTTCCCTGTTTGACAAGTAATGGAAAAAGCATTCTGAACCAGTGTCACTTAGCCTTTGACACAGCTCCCACTGATGTCCATTGACTGCAGTAGGAGCTGGATCAGGCCCTATATACCCCATTAGCCATATGTGCCATAATGTGCACGCATGGCTTACTCAGGTAGGTGGCCTGTACCAGCAAAGCAAGTGGCCTACTGTAAGCAAGTGAGTAGCTTCACTGAACTCAATGGAATTATTTACCATATGTAGTTAAGCACATAGGTCTGTACTTTTCAGGATTAGGGATCGAATGCTCAGTGCTTTGCAGCACTGCCAGCTTACACTGACTTCAGTGGCTTTTTTATGGTTGTAATTTGTGGAAGAATTTGATTCTTCCACTGCAGCATCTGGTCAAAAAGCAAGATACTGCAAAAAAGTGGCCGTGAATCCTAAATAAGAAATACCACTGATGTTAATTTGTAGGCTTTAATATGTGAATGATCGGGTTTATAACTTATCTGGTGCATTTCTTTTCTAATTAAAAAAGGATGTTAAAATAGCTAAACATAAATCTAAAGAAACTCTGAATATGCTAGGTAAATAAATGCTTTCTACCACGTATACACAATAAAATGACCTGTCTGCTACTTTGCACTGGTGGCCAATCCATGACTAGTATGAAATAAATAGTAATGAAATATATGATTAATCAGAAGAGGGGAGAGACTGACAAACTTTTCATCATTAACTTTAAATAAGAAATGAAATGTTTATTGTTGTTATGAATTTAAAAAAACAAAGCACGCACAAACCTATTCCTTAGCTATTCTAACTGGACTCAACCTCTGTTTGTGTCACTGACATTTGACACAGAAGCAGGATTGATTATCTCCAGGGAATGCAGATTAAGGGGTTGGGTTTTTTTTTCAAGTTTGTAGCTATTAATTTAGCAATCCCTTAGTCCTTTCCACTGTTTCATTATTGAGAGCAATGTCTAGTTACTAAATACCAGTGAAATAAAGAGAGATGGTTCATTGGGTTAAACAGGGGTTGCAGTGCTGCAAATGTGGAGATTACATTGTGTAATTTACCTTTTTAGTTTGTTTCATCATGAAGAGATACTTTATATGCCCTGAAATGTTCATGTGTTTAGAAACTATACAGCCAGTGTAAGGTATTTTGGGTGTAGGAAGCTCTGACTTGGCTCCATGCTTCTCTGACTTTTATGTACAGCTTTTCATTTATTTTCCCAAGATCTCACTTTACAGATTTGATAGAGCCCATGTTAATATCTATTATTGTTAAGAATGTCATTTTAAGTTTAAAAATCTGTTTGTTTTAGATGCCTGACCAGTTCGACCAGACTGTGGTGCTTAACCAGCTACATTATTCTGGGATGCTGGAGACAGTGAGGATACGAAAGGCTGGCTTTCCAGTGAGAAGGCAATTTCAAGATTTTTATAAAAGGTAAACATGCAGTGGGACAATTGTATGAAACAAACACAAATCCTGGATATTGAGCTCATGCTCTTAACTTGGGGGGTTAGAAACCTTCTGAAATGGACGGGGTGGAATTGGGGGCGGGGTAGGAGGAATGTCTATTGTCAAATTAAGAGAAGTAATTTTTTTTTTTTTTGTGGTGGGGGCCAGGTATAAAGTCCTAATGAGAAACTTGACTGTGCCTGAAGATTTAAAAGGGAAGTGTGCTGTCCTTCTTCATCTGTATGACAGTACTAGCACCGAATGGCAGCTTGGAAAAAATAAGGTAACATAATCTTACTAGATGGTTGTCCTCTTTAATTCTATGGCTGTTGCTAATATGAGTCTAAAGACAGTATTTAGGCAGCTCCCAACTGCACAGCTGTGGTTGAACTTACTGTTCGTATTGGGGTAGAGCTGAGTTGGCCCCATTGTGGTGGGTGCTACACAAACACATAGTAAGAGCTAGCCCTTGCCCTAAAGAACTTAGTTTAAGGCTCTGATGTGGCAAACACTTAGGAATGCAAGTAGCTTTACTCATACAAGTAGAGCATTTGAGTCAAGTGGCTCTACTCATGTGAGTAAAGGTACGCAGGTGCATATGTATTTGTAGGTTCAGGGCCTAAAATGTTAAGGGCTTACTCACATGGAGCAGTATCTTGCTTTGCAAGAAGACCCATTCATTCCTGTGACACTGCTTGCAGAATATGGTTCTTCTTAGTGAATGAAATCCTGGCCCCATTGAAGCTAGTGGGATCAGGCTTTCATCCAGTGTTTTTAAGGGTGGCAGAAATAGACTGCTGTCAGTTATACTGTGCTGAAGCTGGACATGCGTGTTATCAGGCAGTTAACTCTCACTTCTGCATCTTCTTCATGCCAGATAACTTAAAAAAAAAAAAAAAGAATTTTTGAAACATATGTTAGTTCATGAGCAACCAAACCCACATCTCAAACAGGCTTTTGCAGAGATTCCATCCTTCCTCTGAATGTATGCCCCTAGCCTTCTCAAATCATTTAATAGTATTGCACGCATAGATATTCCATTTTATGGGAGTCTAAGAAACAGTTAAAAGTATACCGGGCAAAGTACTAGGGAATATCAAGGGTCAGCAACCTTTTAGAAGTGGTGTGCCGAGTCTTCATTTATTCACTCTAATTTAAGGCTTCACGGGCCAGTAATACATTTTAAAGTTTTTAGAAGATCTCTTTCTATAAGTCTATAATATATAACTAAACTATTATTGTATGTAAAATAAATAGATGTTTAAAATGTTTAAGAAGCTTAATTTAAATTTAAATTAAAATGCAGAACCCCGAGTCCGGTGACCAGGACCCAGGCAGTGTGAGTGCCACTAAAAATCAGCTTGCGTGCTGCCTTTGGCACGAGTGCCATAGGTGGTCTACCCCGGAATATACTCTAAAAATCAATTCTGTATTGGTCAAGATTGTCCGGAAGGCCTCTCATTTGTTACTGCTATGTCCCTTGGTGTAACTTCGATTGATGCTAGTGGGCCTTATGTGTGGGGAATAAGGAGATAACAGATCCAGAAGTATAGCTGGCTGAATTGTCAATTGTCCATTATAAATATTTGTGAAGAGCTTTGTTCTTGTTCTTGATATGTTTTTACCATAAGGAATGCATGGCAAAGATAGCTTGTAAAATCCCATTGATTTCAGTGAGCTTTTCTATAGTAGCATTTACATTTAATAGTTCCATCCATTCCATAACACATCTAAAGGGCTTGAAAAGAAGTGAATGGAAGTACCACACGGTTCCTGTGTGTTGTGTTTTTACAAGGTGAAATCTCAACAAAAAAGCAGCATGTTAGTAAATTCAAAAGAGCCCATTAAGATAACATAGGTAGAACTGAAACTGTCTCCCATTATATTGGGACCTAAAGACTTATAGATCACTTTGATTTACATTGACATTGACCTCACCTTCTTGTAGACCACTGTTCACAAATAATGCAATAAATTCAAAGCCATAACTAGGTTTTGCTTCACATTGCATGTTCTTTCAGAGGCATGCAGTGTGTTAACCGTATGACACCCATTCATGTGAATTAGAGTCATGTTGATTAAACCATGGGCATTGCTTCAAAATTTAGGGAAATGTATAGGAGAAACTGCACTGCTTTGAAAGCTGCATACACATCAGAACCTTTGCAGCTGTCAGAGCTGGTTTTACAACTTTCACTGAGATGTGCAAGAATCGTCTAAAGAGAGATGGTAAATGTATTAGTGAAACAAGTCAGTAAGAAGTTTATTTCTGCAGAGGGCAAGAGACATTAAATTCAAAGCGTACTTCTGGCATGGCACAAGATTACCTGTATCACCTGCAAAAATCAGTATAGGCAGCAAGCCAAGGGCAAAGTGGCAGCCAGTTGTCTTGATTTTTGCATCTAAGTCAGACCCTAAATGTTGTTTTAACTGCCCATCACGTTATTGAGGAAAGGGTACTACAGTAAAGAGGAAAAGGATAGCTTTGTATCCATATTTACAAATTACAAAAAGAGGAATAAAACAATTTTAACACATAGAAAAAGACTTACTGTTTGTGGTATTAAATTATATTATCCCTTCCATTTTGTAAAAGGAGTGATGATAACATCATGTGGATTAGGGCAGCTATTGAGATATTTCTTGTTCTTACATGCCCAGATTCAGTAAAACACTCCAATTTGGGAAAACACACAAGCCCATGCTTAATATGTGCTTAAATCCATTCCCTTTCAGGAAAGCAATTTAGTGTTTTCCTGAATCAGGACTGTAGTGATCTAGAGTGTGCTAGAGCAAAACTGGATAGGAAAAGACTGTAGACCCACTGAAGCAGAGGTTGTTTCACATGCATGAGTAAAGACTCTCTATAAAAAGCTAGATGGTGCGACCTTTACATTGGTGAGCACTTAGGCAATAGGACTTTTCATGTAAGCGAGTGTTCACGAATGTTGGGTAACTGTTATATAATCCACAGGGCCAATGCTAGGCAATAGGTGGCCGCCTAGAACGGCAACCTTTGTGGGGCGGCGAATTGCCAGCAACTCAACGCCACCGAAGCTGTCGGCGGTGGGGGCTGCTCGCTGATTTCGCCACCGGCGATAATTTGGCGGCAGCTTTTACGCCTCTTTTTTTTTCTTCGCCACCTAGGGCGGCAAAAAAGATGTCACCACTCCTGATAATCCAGCTCCTTTGAGGCTCCACTCTGGACTGGATTGTAGCCTCCCATATGGGGAGTGCCGCTGTCTTCATTAGTGAGAAGTTGGTTTGGTGTTTTGTTGTTGTACAGAGGTTAAACAATTCCAGAAAAAGCCCTTATTCCTAGGGAAATGCTTTCTTTCCCATTGAAAAATGTATCACTGCAGAATAATAATCATATCTGACCATCACTTTTTTTAATGGTTATTTCTGCCATTTAACAAATGCTGCTTCAGAAACAAAGGGCCATAATCTAACCAAGCTCTCCCGCTAAGTAACCAGCTTGCTCTTTCCTCACAACTCATTTCCTCGGTGCCCATTGAAATTGTAACCAAGGTGAGGATTCTCACTACAAACAGCCATGAAAATTGCATCCCTTTTCACCTGAACTCCACGCAAGATTTCATTTACATAGATGCTACTCCTGTTGATTTGATTTGTGCACTGGCAAGAGGAGCGTGCAGGAATGAGCAGTAATTTGTTGTTACTCTGAAGCAGTTTAAGCCTCAAGGCTGAATTTTCTGGCTCTCAGCATAAATCAGACTCTTCACATTGCTAAGCCAAAGTTTTTTGGTTTTTTTGTGAGTGTATTAATCTTCAGAAGGTTAGAGCTACTTTGAAGAAAGTCTAGTAATAATGTTGCTGACTATAGTCATTAGTGAGTAGACAACTTGGGTAAAATCCTGGCCCCATTTAAGTCAATGGGAATACTCCCATTGACTTCAGTAGGGTCAGGATCTCATGGAATGGAGGAGGAATAGTTGCCATTTGGGGGCTTTTTTGTTTTTAAGAGGAAAGTGTTCTTTTTTTCCTCTTAGGAAAATATATATATTGGATTCTGATTTCCTTTCAATGTCAAATGTTCTATCTAGCTACCTATGTAACCTTGCATGCCGGCAGCCTTTTATTATTGTAATTGTTATGTTCACATGTATTGTAAGACATCCATCACCTTGGTAGCTGAATTCAATTAAGCCAGAACTTTTCTTGCATAGGTTTTTCTTCGGGAGTCCTTGGAAAACAAGTTGGAGAAGCAGAGAGAGGTAGAAGTCACCAAGGCAGCCATGATTATCCAAGCACATGTCTTAGGCTATGTGGCACGGTAGGTAACAAGATGGGAATATTAACTATTGAGCTGCATATGCAGACTCACCTCTTCCTTGGGAGGGATTTCGACTGCTGCCTAGAGGATTCTCATTAATTTCTGATAGAGATTAGGCACCCAAATCCCATAGGTGGTTTGGAAATCTCAACCCCATTTTGTCAATCCTTTAATAAAACAGTAGGTGGTTTGAATTGTTTTTAATAACTAAGATGTCAGAGTGTGGAAGATACACAGAGGAGCATTCATATAATATCATGGGACCAGACACACAGGAGCTATAGATCAGTGTAGCTCCACTGAAGCCTATGGAGCTACACTGAGTTACACTAGCTGAGGATCTGGTTTATCCTTTTTGCCATGACCGAAAGAGGGAAGAGAAGGTAAATTAGAGACAATCAGTTTATGATTCTTTATTCAAGAACAAAATAACAGTGACACTGGGTGACTGAATTATGATGATTTATTTGCTCACCTAGTTTCGTGCATTATGTATTAGAATCAGGGTAGTACATCGCATCTGTTTACTTCTCTATTTCCTCTATAAGTCAGTGTAGGACAGTTCAATAGCTGTTTGCATAATGAGGTCATTTATTTTCATGTGCATAATAGTCCTGTCCATATAGTCTGAACAATATGTCACATAAAAACAACAAGATTTTTTTTTTTTTTTTTAAGGACAAAGCTATCTTGCCGTGTGTGATTTTTCTTTTTGTGGTGTAGGATATATATCAAAAACCCTGGTATTTTCTAACAACATCTCCTTGTCAGGCGGTATTAAAAATGTAAGGCTGGGTGGTGGGTATTGACTTAGTAAAGATACAGCTGGCTCTCTCACAGAAAGGCGAGAGAGAAAGGCTCTCACTCTTCTAGGAAGAGATAACATAAACCATAATGGGGAGAGCTGTCTCAGGACCAGAGTTA
This sequence comes from Dermatemys mawii, assembly GCA_007922305.1. Taxonomy (NCBI): domain Eukaryota; kingdom Metazoa; phylum Chordata; order Testudines; family Dermatemydidae; genus Dermatemys; species Dermatemys mawii. Next base: position 7,964,784 of record ML677334.1, on the reverse strand, counting down.
ATACCTCTGTCTTTTTTACTACCATGAACTCTTTAGTGCAGGGCAGCTACAGAGAAACCTCAGTTAGTTGGTAGGCAAACCTTCTTTACAGAGAAACATTTTCTGTCTTCTTCCAGAAAGCATTATAAAAAGGTGCTTTACTACGTGGTTGTGATACAGAAGAACTACAGAGCATTCATTCTAAGGAGAAAGTTCCTTCACCTGAGGAAAGCAGCCATAACCTTCCAGAAGCAGCTGCGAGGCCAGATTGCTCGACGTGTTTACAGACAGCTACTAGAGGAGAAACGGCGACAAGAGGAGGAGAAGAGGAGGAAAGAAGAGGAGGAAAGGTGTGCAGTGTGTGCTGTTGTCTGCCTTTCAGATCCAGTCAAACATTAGGTTTCATGTTATATTCTCTTTGCCTCAAGTAATCACAGCTGATTTTGTAAATCTTTACTAGTGATGACGAGAGATACGTGTTGCCTTCCTGGGAGTTTCTCAGGCACACAAGGGGAGAATATATCCTTAGTTGTTTAATTTTAAGTTGTTACTTGTATATGACAAAACCCCTCTGAAAACTCTCCTACTGGCCAATGAAGTCCCTTCCCCCTCCTTTCTTATGTGTGCTAACTTTTTTTTTCTTATTCTTGAAGGGAAAGGCAAAGGCAAGAAGCAGAACGTCTTGCCCAGCAGGTAAATTACACTGTTAATACTTTCTGCCACCCTGTTTATTTCTGTCTCTTTCCCCAACCAATAGAAAAAAAAGAAAAAGCACCCAGGGCATTTAAACTAAACTTATTACAGAAGTTGGCAGGTGAAGCAAAAGAAACTTGATATAGTTGTTTGCGTGGAGATGTCTTTCACATCACACTTCATTTAGTTCCTGGCAAGGATTGAGCCTTTTGCATGTATTTGAGCTTTCCAGTGTCTGTGGGTAAATGTAACAACACTTTAACTTCATCTTCTTATATGGAGGGGAAAGGATTCTTTTACATGAACATCATGGAAGGATTATGGAGATTGAACAACAGAAAGTAAGGAATTTTACTTTTATTTTTATTTATTTATTTATTTTGGAATGCAGGCTGAAGAGGAGAGGAAGCAGCAGGAACGGGCAGCCATTCAGAAAGCCCAGAAGGAAGCAGAGCTGAAGCAAGAGCTGGAGAAGCAGAAAGAAAACAGACAGGTGGAAGAGATCCTACGCCTGGAGAAAGAGATCGAAGACCTGCAACGCATGAAGGAGAAGCAAGAGCTGTCCTTGACAGAGGCTTCCTTGCAGAGGCTGCAGCAGCTCCGAGACGAGGAACTCAAACGGCTCGAGGATGAGGCATGCCGAGCAGCTCAGGAATTCCTGGAGTCTCTGAACTTCGATGAGATTGATGAATGTGTCAGAAACATTGAGAGGTCACTTTCTGTGGGTAGTGGTTATTCTGCCAAGCTCAGTGAACTGGCTGGGAATGCATGCAGTGAAAAGCCCAACTTTAACTTCAGCCAGCCGTACCCTGAGGAGGAGGTGGACGAGGGCTTTGAAGCTGATGATGATGCGTTTAAGGATTCGCCCAATCCGAGTGAGCATGGCCATTCCGATCAGAGAACGAGTGGCATTAGAACAAGTGATGACTCTTCAGAAGAGGATCCTTATATGAATGACACAGTAATGCCCACAAGTCCTGCTGCTAGCAACACCATGCTTATTGCATCCGGCCACGACTCCCTCAGTCTCCACAACTCTTCGAGTGGTGAATCCACATACTGCATGCCAGAAAATGTGTCCTGCAGACCCCAAAATTCTGAGGAACTGATTTCTCCCGATGGGGATTATGATTATGATCAAGATGACTATGAAGATGGTGCCATCACTTCTGGTAGCAGTGTGACTTTTTCTAATTCGCACAGTAGCCAGTGGTCTCCTGACTACCGCTGCTCAGTGGGGACATACAACAGTTCTGGAGCATACAGGTTCAGCTCTGAAGGAGCCCAGTCATCTGTGAGTATCTTTATTTCTTGTTATCCACTAACATTATACATTCAAAAGAAATGGTAGTTAAATTTTTCCTTGAATGGTAGATATACCAAATCCAGTAGCTGTGTCTGTTCCTATAAATATGTGCATGTTATATATAGCTTGACCTTGCTTACACTGAACTGGGACATAATTATCTGCTGGCAACTAGATACCATTGGGATGGGTGTACTAGAAATCCACAGACAGATTAGATGTGTGAATTGCATTCCTAGTTATAAGAATCTCTGGTTACAAGGTTATATACTCCTATCAATTTTGATGCAGAACTTCACATTAATTTCAGTCGGGAGTTCCATACTTGGATTAGGGTACAGTTTAAGTGTAGTTTTTATGTGGAGAAGAGGAATGAATTCATTGCAAGAAGATTCAACTATATATACAGGATAGAATAGTATTGTATAGTATTGTTTGCAAAAAGCCTTGAGAAACTAGATACACAAAACCTTTCTTTGTCAAAAGTAATAGCAAATGTTCATATTACTGAATGTGAATTCTTGGGACATGTCTTTCTCCTTTGTTGAAGACTCTCTTTCAAGGCTGTTTCTCAAACCCACTGTAGGCTTTCAGTCCTTTTATTCTTCCAGCCATAAAACTCTTGAAAGAACTTAATTTCGTCTACCAAATATACACCCAAAAGATTTATGATTGGGAGAAATAAAAGGACTAGAGCCTATAGCATGTTTGAGCAACCATGAAAACATACACATATTGACTGGCTCTGAGGGCAGAAGCAGCACTAAGATATCTTGGACTCTTATATATCAGGCAATACAATACAGTGAGCTATTTTTACTCTTGTTTTGACTGCTGTTTCCCTAGAAATAAGTTGGTATTTTTTGATTAATTCTGTGGGGTTTGTTTTCTTATCAGCTTATCTTCTGGGGAAGACTATTCCTCTGTTGGACAAGAGCAGTCTTCAGGAGACATAGAACAGTTTTTGAGCAGAGAACTAGCACATGGGGATCTCTCCAGATAGAAATGTGTTACAGGGAAGAAGTAAACTCTGGTGCCTCTTCCCTCTCTGGCATTAGGGAATTAGCTCGTGTGGTGCTATTTAGGGACTTTTCCATACCAGCTTTGCCTAGGATACTTAGTGACCAATTTCCCACCTCAGAGAATGAGTGAACATCCTGCTACATTTCAGCAGTATAGACGGAAGACTCATTCTATCCCCCATCTCCCACGTGGTTATCTGTGTATGAAACCAGATTAGGAACTTGGGAAACCTCTGAATGTTTAAGGGCTGGAGGGACAGGAGGGAAACGTGGCCCATACCTAAGGATACTCTGAAGATTTTCCTTTTTGAAACGTTCTAAACTGAGTGTTACATACAGGCCTTGAGGGGTGGGAGGAGGTAGTGCACACCAATCGCACCCTTCAGAAGGATAACTCTCCTTAACAGCTGTAAAGCTGTGATATATGTTTGTTGTATATAGATAGTAGGGCTAATTATAAACCAAGTGCACAGTGAGCACGCTGAGCTTCCTTTGACTTCAGTGGGAATAGTGAAAGCTCAGTTCTCCTCAGGATTAGACTGTAAGGATTAAATTCAGATGTATATGTGCGTGAAGGGCCACTGAGCTCTGGGGACTATCTGATGAGGCAGTGACTTTGCCAGTGTTCCCGCTGAGGTAAGTGGCTTCTTTCTCAGATGGGATGCCTGAATGGGCCACACTGTTCAGCATAGTGGGAGGTATTTCAAACATGCCTAAGTGAGTTAGTTATGCCGATAGAAGTTAAGTGACAAACTCACTTAGCTGTTTTTGAAAATTCCGTCCTGTATTCCTGACTGACAGCTCCAAAATAAAATTGTCAGCCCAGGAGAGGCTAATAAATAGACTGAAAGTCTGCCCACAGTGGAAATTGGGAGAAGAAAGAGCCTTGTTCCTGGCAACACTGCCTACTCTGGCCCACCTTTCTTGTACCCACAGCATCTTTCCTTCTCCCCCAAGAGCAACTGGGGATTACTATCAATGAGGATAATAACTACAAGGAGGAGCATTATGTTCCCAGCTGGAAGGGTATGGATATGGCAAAGATCCTCCAAGAGCTGTTTGAGAAGTGGGTAGGATTAAGTTTTCCACCCATCTCCTCTCCTCTCACCACCTATCCCCCTTGTTCTGTTGTGCATACCTGACCACGGAGCACGTGCTGTAGAAGACGCCACAAAATGTTATGGTATCAAACTTCAAAAAATCTACTGTATAAAAATCTAACCTTTGCTTTTTCTTAAAATGTTTTTATTCTGCAGCTATTAGCCATTCTGCTGTAAGCTCCTTCCTACATTAGAGGCAGCTAACGTTTGTTTGACACACTGTGCTTCCTGCCTCCTGGCTGCTCGTTTCACCTTTTTTCCCTTTCTTCCACAGTTTGAAGACAGCGAAGAAGACTTTGACTCCAGGTTTGATACAGATGATGAACTTTCCTATCGGAGGGATTCTGTCTATAGTTGTGTCAGCCTGCCCTACTTCCACAGCTTTTTATACATGAAAGGTACAGAGCTGACCAGAGCTGGTTAAAGAGCCAAAACATTCAGAAATCTCTCTAGTATTTTCCCGTTTTAAGGATTACAACTCCACTTCAATACTGCCTGCTGTTTTATGATTTCTTTAAGGGGTGAAAGAATGACCTGGACAGAGCCATTCTCAATTTAAGCTCTGACTGCAATATCTTGTATCAGGCAAATTTCTGATATCCTCTTCTGCAAAGGGACATGGACTGAGCAGCTCAACTTCATTACCTTTTATAGTCCACATCCATTTCACATAACAGCTTCACTGACTAGTGAACAACTGAACACTGGATATGTCTTATGGAGTGGCAAGACAGCCTAGAAAGCCAGGTTGTATCAGAGGTAAAGGAGAGACCGCCCCTGCCCGAAGGACCTTCTAATCTAAATAAAAAACATTTTGACATGCAGTGTACTAGGAGCCCGTGTCAAAGACCACTCTTAGGTCAATAGGAGTCTTTCAGTGGGCTTAGGAAAAGTAATCCAAAAGAAGGCTATATTACAAAGCACTGCGAGAGATTTAGGAAAGAATATATTCAGGAGGTTTTTTGTGTTATGATTCTTAGTTTTCCCAGCAGACAGTAGCCTATAAGTTGTATTCTATGTATGAGGTTTATCAATGTAGTCCCCTGTATACGAAGATGTGGGAACTTATATGACTACAAAAAATTCAAAAATTTGCTCTGCCTCTCCTGTCTAACAACAACAATTACTCTACAAACCATGAAACACCACAGCAACTCTCCTTACTAATCACAACATAATTCCATTCACAAATCCAATATTATAAAAATACACCCACCTCTCAAAAATAATCCTTAAAACCGGTTAAAGTTCCAGAGGGCATATTAGACATAAATCACAACCAAATTAATGAGTAAATATCTTCCAGGAACATTGCCATCCTACAATGGACAGAGTTAAGGTTGTTTTTGTTTGTGTCACCATGATGACTGTGGCTGATTTGTATAAAGATGGTGAGGTATTTGTGAGTGTGTGAGAAAAGGTGATATGTGCAGAATGGCTTTATGCTGTGGCCTGACCTACTCTCAAAAGTTTTACTGCTGTAACAATGTTGATTGAGGGGTGGGTTTTTTGCCAATGTAGTTATATTAATAAAATCCTAGTGGTATTGAAATTAGTTCTGGTATCACATATTTTGCCAAACCATAATAAGCTATGTCAGTGCAAGCACTTTTATACAGGTATAACTGCACCCACACTATGGGAGTTATGGTGCTTTAACTGTGCTTGTATAGTTCAAGCAGCAACCGTTTCCATGGTAAATTCAGTTTCCTCAGCTGTACCAGCTCTGGTGGTTTTAAGTGTGGCATTATTTGCCCATGGCAACCGTAAATGTTTTAAGGAGGTTTTTTGTAAGTTTGACTGTGTATTAAATGCTGGTGTTAGCATTGCTTTTGTTGGGATAAACTACTGGGGGCCTAATTCTCATTTACAGTAAGGCCCATTTACACTGTTCACCCACTTTAAAGCTGTTTTACATTGCCAGAACAGTGTGAGGTGGCCTCAGGGTATATGAAAATGAAGTCTTCAGTCTCATGATTCATAACAGAAAGGCAATGATATTGTCACTTCAGTGATTGGTTAACACCTTCCCATCGTCAATGTTGATTCAATCTCTCGATTTCATTATAAATAAAGGTTGCTTATTTGTTAGTTTCTTCGAGATAGACATACTAGGGATTACATTTTTTAGATTGGAGGTTTTTGTTGGTTTTTTTTTTTTAATGAAACCTTTTAAGCTAATCCTCTCTGTTTTCCGCCAGGAGGTTTAATGAACACGTGGAAGCGACGCTGGTGTGTCTTGAAAGACGAGACCTTTCTGTGGTTCCGTTCCAAGCAGGAAGCTCTCAAACAGGGCTGGCTGCACAAAAAGGGGGGTGGATCATCTACACTTTCCAGAAGGAACTGGAAGAAACGCTGGTTTGTCCTCAGACAATCCAGGCTCATGTACTTTGAAAATGACAGTGAAGAAAAGCTGAAAGGCACCATTCAAATCCGAACAGCTAGGTAGGTTTAGGTGCATTTTGGTTGGACATAGCTATACATAAACAACTGTCAGGGCTCAACTCTGAAAGGTGCTGAGTGCCCACAACTCCCATGCACTCTTACATGTGTTTGTGTGTGCGTGTGAGAGAGTACTCAGCACTGGCCTAACTTGACTCCAGTTGAAGTCAACTGAGGTCTTAGCGCAGTCAGACCAATGCAGAGCACGTTTGAAAATTCCAGCCCTATTTATTCAGTAGTCATTCAGGACAGTTTGAGACATGCTGTCAAATCTCCAGCCACACGGAGACCTGGAGTGAAGAAGGCGAAAGAAGTATTGTCTAGCCTTTTTAGTCTTAGTATTTTTTAATCTACTGTGAGTCACAGTCAGATGTCTTCTCAGGGAGACCTGCAACCACGCTTACATTTTCCTTGACTTTAATATAAATGCACTAATTTCCTGGCCAAACCAGTTTTCTGAAAATATATGGCAGTTAAAAGAGGGCTTTATAATGGAAGCTGGTTACAACTTTAATGGTGGAAAGGCTACCATCTTTCTGCACTTTACCAGAGTCTTATTAATCAAAATGCTTTGTCACTAGAAAGTACATTTTCACAACACTGCATGGGGCTTTAATTTTGTAACCTGCATTGACTTTAATTGGAATCAAGTCACTAAAACTCCCACATGGCACTTAAACAATGTAGGAGTGGGTGAATATGCTGTTATCGGTACAAATAGTTCCACGTGTTTCACAATTCCAAGCCTCTAAAGGCATGTTTGAAAAAAAGATTTTCTATGTGAAAATGTCTTTACTTTCTCTTCTAAAATTTCAGTACCTCTTATAGGTTTGAGGGTGGGGGGGTTCCTAAGTGGGTATGAAGACGAAAGACTGATAGTGCTGGGTAGTCTCAGTTCTGTGTGGAAGTGTGTGGAATTTGCTCCACATGACTTTGCTAATGTATGTTAAGGTTGATTACAACACCTTGTTCCTGCTCTCTGCCTATTACTAACTTATTTTGTAACCTAAATCAAAGCTCCGTCAAGTTTTCTTTGCAGAAATGGCTGCTCTCTGGGCTTGATCCAGTGCCTACTGAAGTGAATGGGATTCCCATTCAATTGCGTGCGGTTTGGATCAGGTCCTTTGAGCATGTACAGATCTGTCGCAATACTAGTAATGGGCAGCTATTGACATAGTAAATCCATGAATCCTGGATTCTTACAACTAGCCTTTTGTTACTCTTAAATTTGCTATTCACATACACCATATCAGTTATGATTAAGGCTCCGTGTTTGTCACAGAGGTCTTTCTGTGACGTCTGCAATAGCCGGTGTGTCTGGCCCGGGGGCCACCTGAGCAGCTTGGGCAGGCCCCGGACCAGCGCTCCAACCACTTCTGGGGCAGTCTCAAGAACCCCTGCGCATCAGCAGCAAGAGTTTGGGTGTGGGAGCCTCAGAGCTGGGGGTTGGGGTGCAGGGCGGTGTTTACCTGCGGGAGGGGTCCCTGAAAGGGCTACAGGAACTCGCTTTCCTCAGGTCCTAGCTCCATGTGCTGCCTCCACCCACAGGCACCGGCCCCGCAGCTCCCATTGGCCATGGTTCCCAGCCAATGGGAGCTGCAGAAGGGGATTTGGGATGGAGCGAAGGTGCCACATGGAGCTAGGAGCTGAGGTTGCTGCTTCCTAGGAACCAGGTAGGGAGTCTGCCCCAACCCTTCCTCCACCCCCTCTGAGCACCCACACATCTCTCTCCCCCACACCAACCCTTAGAACCCATGGTACCCTCCCAGGGCCACCCTCCCAAGCCTCCCACCCCACCCAAGTTTTAGTCAGGGGTATGTAGTAAAAGTAATGGACAGGTCAGGGACTGTGAATTTTTGTTTACTGCCCGTGACTGTCCATGATTTTTACTAAAAATACCCATGACTAAAATGTAGCCTTAGTTATGATAGTCCTTACTATCATGTCTATCAAAATCCAGATTTCTTGTTGCTACTTTGTATCAGAATATTGTTTCACTAATGGTCATCTTAAAAAGCTTTTTGGTGAATTCATCCATTTTCCACTATCTTTTAAAGATGAAGCTCAAAGAAGATGTTTAAAGCTAAACGGAAGTCTTCAGATTTTTCTAATCAATAACTGAACATTTATAAACACATAGAATAACAAAAAGGAGCTTGTATCTGAAAATGTCTAGGTAGAACAAAAAATAAAGTATAGTTTATAGGCAGTGGAATTGGAATTTAAGGGGTTTGTTTAATCAGTGAGCAGATTCCTAAAGCATCAGAGCTTTAGTCAAAGAGAATGAAATCTTGTGCTACTTCACTTATATTATTTAAAAGGCAAATACTAGGGTAACATCATAGTAAGGGAGAGGAAAGTAACATTCAGGAAAAAGACAAAAGATTGGATAATTTTTTTCTCTTACATTTAAAATTGCTTTTTAATTTTTTTCTATTTGTATGACAAGGGTAGATCAGAAATCTAATGTGTTGTGATAGGAAAGAGATTTATGAGAACAGTTGGTTAATTAACAAGGGAAAAAATAAGCTTCAGATAGAAACTAGGTGGGGGGCGGGGGAGCCAAAAATCACCATTCAAGCCTTGGGAAATGCTTAGCAGTACATGGAAATAACCAAAGTTTGTGTATTGCTTTAGACACACAGGGCAAGATTTTAAAAAAATGACTTTTGTTTTTTGATGGCCTTGATATTTCCATGTCTCACTTGAGACACCTTAAAAGGGTTGGTTTTCAGAGGGTGTGTGCTCAGCGCTTCCTGGAAACCAGGTCCCTTTAAAGTGTCTTAAACTAGGCACCCAAAAACTGACAGACAAAATGCCATTACATTTGAAAATCCTGGCCTGCATTTCTGACATCTTCAGCAACCCCTTGAATATTGTAAGGAGTCAGGGTAAGACCTTATGTTTCCTTTCCTCACCACTGGTTATTGTTTTCAGAGATGGCTCTTTCCCCCTCTTGTTGCTCTTAGTAAGGTTTTTCTTTGTTGTAAGTATATATATTTTAAATGACAAGCAGGGGGGAAAAGGCCACTTTAAAAAGTGAAGCTTCATAGTGCTTTGAACATGGGTAAATTGGATAGTGGCTACAGTGGCCACAATAAATGTTGTTTTGGTGAATTGATAATGTTTAAGTAACAGGAGTCTGCATTATACATCTTAAGTGAATCAGGGTAAAACAAGTAAATATTATTTTGAAATACTAGAGTGTCTAAGGCGCTCACTAGAAAGGCATTTTCACTGTGCATGGGGTATCTTTCTAGCTTTAATCTGGCATTTGCATCCATTTCAGAGAGATTGTTGATAATACTGGTAAAGAAAATGGGATTGATATAGTAATGGCCGACAGGACCTACCACTTGATTGCCGACTCTCCTGAGGATGCTAGGTAAGAGAATTATTAAGCTTTTCTTCTTCATATCATTCTAACTCTTGCAAACAGCAGCAATGTGTAGATGTCATGTGATCTCGGAAGGTATTGGCCAGCAGTATTAAACGCACTGCATTTAATCCCGTTTGAAAGATCTTTGGTGGCTGCAGTATCCAACTGCCTCACAAGGCTGCCAATGGCAGCATGGTACAGAAAAGAGCCATATCAACAGTGCTGCGATAATGAAGATTCAGCCATGTGTGGCTTCCCAGCCTGCTCCCTGTGACAGCCTTTAATGTGCTTTTGCCTGTACAGGGTGATTTCCTTTGGCCACTTCTCTCACTGCTTTTTGTGCTTCTTCACCTGCTTAAAAAACTGATGAAATCCATATGATAGCATTGTAGGCTGTCTGAAATAAGGCCCTGGTCTGGCAGGCTCCTAGACTGTTCTCTTTGCAGGATTAGAGCTTAAAATCTTTTAATATGTGAGATTTCACATGATCACTGTAATTCAGAGGAGTGCTCTCACATTCACAAATGAGAAGACTGGTATTTAGAGCAAAGAACATGATCTCCATCTGCTTGACTGTTAAAGGTCTTAGAATCTGATACGGATCTTTGGCAGCAGCAAGGAAAAATTGCTAAACATAATGGTTTCATGGGCTAGGAACAAGTTAAATCTGCTAGATCTATTATATTCCAAATCCAGAAATCTGTATTTAAAAAACTACTTGCAATTGCTGAGTGACAATAACGTACTTGTCTATCATTTCATTTACAAAAACACAAGCATTTGAATGTAAGAAAACAAATAATTAAAGTTATTTTTAAAGTTTACACTGCCCACTGAGCTAGACTCTCAGGACAAGAATTGAGGATATGTGAGTATTTTTATACTGTGGCCTCATCCAAGTTACGTAAGAGCTAGATCCACAAGGGACTTAGGTACCTAAGTCCAATATTTAGACTCCACTGAGATCCTGATAACCCCAACTCAACTGCCACCTAAGCCTGTGTCAGTAGGTGCCTAAGTTTCTACCAGGAGACATGCAATATCATCTAAGTTCTGATCCCACTGAGTTATGCAGCATCCTAGCTCATGCCTAAAGCAGGCCTGGTGGGATTCACAACCTAGGCATTTCCTTGCCTATCTTGCCAGTAGGGTGACCACACCTACTGGATTGGGCCTCACATAAAAGACAGCTGGGAGTGACTAGATTAGGAGTTTTTCAGATGGGATGTATATGTCCATCCCAGAATGCTTAATAACCCAGTGGTTAGGTCTCCCACACTCCACAAAAGTGTCTTCAAATCCCCACTCTGCCTGAGTTGGAGCAGGGACTTAAGCGTGGATAGTTGGTATGGCTCCTTCAGTCTCTCCTATTGAAGCTGTTCCACTTTGTATAATTGTTCACTGGACCAGAGAGAGAGACAGACTTTATAGCCTGCTGGTCAGGGCACTCCCCTGCGTACAAGAGACCCAAAATCAAGTACCTGCTCTTTATCACACAGAGAGCAAGGATTTGAAATCAGATGTCCCATCTCCCAGTGAATGACCTAACCACTAGGCTATGTAAGTGAGGGAGGGGCGCCCTCACTCATGAGCACACATGAGAAGGCTGACCTGGCTTAGCCATTTAACTCCAGGAGTGAATTTTGGGTCGTGAATCCTAAGCAGAGAGAGATGCCTCCCTCCAACCCGGAACTAGGAGTCTGCCTATATTTGAGGGGTGGATCATAGGTCCCCAGTCCCCCTGTCCTTGGAGCTTCCTTGTGGCCAGTTTAGGCAGCTCCCCACTCAGCATGCTGGCTTCTGTGGATCCTATTCTTAGCTGCCTTTCTCTCCCCTGGCAATGTATAGGGAGCCTGGGCACCTAACTCATGGCTGAAGTTCCATTGGGCAGCAGGGCATCTAAAGGTCAGGTGTTTCAACACTGAGCCTAAGTCCCCTTTGTGGATTTAACCCTTAACATTTCTATTACTCTGTTTTCTCATTTGTAAAATGGGAATAATGCTTCCCTCCATCACAGGAGTATTGAATATAAATTAATTAAAGTTAGTAAAGGGTCTTGAGCTCTTCAGATTGCAATTCTTCTTATATTCATACTTTAAAGGGCTACTTTCCATAGGCTATAACAGCACAGTTAATTCATTGATCTCTTTTGAAATTACAATGAGCTGCTAAATCATCTTTAAAATTATAGTCTGAATCCATTTGTAAGCTTTCCTTTATTAACTTGAGAGATTTGTCACAAGATACAGTAACATACAAGTATAAAGATCCAGTTAGTTAGTTTTGTCTGTTTGAACTACTCTACCTCTGGCAAACTGCTCTACTGAGGAGCCAACAAGAAATTACCATAGTTTAAGGGTTTTCGTGTTCTCCGTCACATCTCTCTGCCTTTTTCCAAAACATAGGAGGAGACGATGACTTCAGTTTCAGTGTTCGTTTAGTGTACACATTACAGGTTAATTCACCCGCTGGCATTTCCCGTTTGTTTTCACAATACACAACTGTTCTAAGATACCTTGGTTCCAGTGGGAGATGTGTAAAGATTTTCAGAGATGCTGAAGTCAAGGGAGTTTTGAATGTTCAGCACTGTTGAAAAGCAGCTCCAAAATTGATTTAGAAGTATCAGTTAGTTCTGATTACATTGAATGAAGTATATTGAATGAAATGGAGTATATTGAATGAACATCTGTGATGTTCCCTGTGCAGGTTAATCTCACACATGGGATAGAAATGCCACAGATTTTGTACTTATTGTTTTCTTTGCATTGTTCTGGGGTGGGGAGAAGGGGCACATGCATGCAAACAAACAGTTTGGGGGTTAGCAGAGGAAACCTGCTGATCCCAGGAGACCCAGTCATTACTTGGGAACTGCAGAGCTGAGTGTCATCTTCCTTTCACCCAGGTGCAGGGTTTTCATTTATTTTTAACTAAGTAATTTTTTAAAAAGTGTTTTAGGAAAATATGAGCACTACTTTTACTTGAAGTTAAACTTTGATCACTCCTTTTAAAAATACTACTGTGTGCCCACACTAGCTGTTGAATAATGAAAGGTTAGTAAGTGGCTTATACTATGAGGTCTGGCTTCTTTGAAATGATTTAATTAGTACACTGGATTTTAAATAAAATACCTGTGGGTCAGAATCTGGAAAGGAAAGGAAAGATGAATCACTGTTTATAATCTATGGGAATATTTTAGGTTTAGGATCCTTTAAGAGCTGAACCTTTTCCTCCCTCTTTACATCCCTCCCTCCCTCTTCAGAGGGGCCCTCCTCATGTCAGTACTCCCTCCAGCAAGGGAGGGCTGGAGGTGATACTCTCTGGAGTATCTGTGTCATTCTGAGCATTGACTGGGGAGCTGTTTGAGAGCTACTAGACACTGGTTAGAACCAGGCCAGGCATCCATAATGAAACCATTTTGCCTGCTTTCAGATTTTGTCACAAATATACATTTCAGGCCAAGTTCAGGTTTGTGCAATTTTTGATGAACCTGAGTTTTGAATAAACCTGGGCTGATTTATGACGGCGAGTGGAAACCATGTGAGACGTTTCCTATGTTTGAATGGTTTCACCCAAAACTTGGCAGCTCTCCTTCAAGAATTGCCCCTGCCAATCTCCGTTGCTAGGGCACCTGCACCCTCAGGATGCAGGTACAGAGCCAGCTGGAAAACAGTATCCAATGTGGATCCAGATTTTTCATGCAGCGGTATATAAAGGACCATAACCTTATTCTCAGCTTCTTTCCTACTGCCATAGGCTCTGGATTAGAACCAGCACTCTTGTTCACGCTCTATTTCCTATATATTGAATTTTTATAGCTGCTACTAATTAAAATCTTACATTTGTGGAAGGCATTAGGCAGGCTACTAAACCCCTGGCGGTTGCGATGCTGTTTTAATTACCTAGTCTCTCCAGGAGTCCAGTTTCCAGATGTGTATGGGTGTGGAAACCTGGCATTTCCTAAACACCACAGTTTTCAATTACGTATGTGTGGGCAGAGGATCCATGAATGTAGGCAATTGTTTCAAAGAGGCCTCTAAACTTAAACCCACAATTTTCCATAGCAAATGTTTGTGTACACAACTTCTGCACCTGAAAACTGAAGTTGCAAAAAGTGTGCAGATGCAATTTTCGAGGCTGGGATGAGGCTCTTTGAAACTTGGCCCTAGGGTAAGTATCTTTAGAATGGCAAGTTAATATCTCAAAGAATGACGTTCAGGAAACCTGCATAACTGGCCAAGTTCAGTGCTCATATTTCAGTGGGATTGCACAAGGTATTCTGGTTCTAACTGTACAGGAACCAGAAGCAGATGAAATATATCCTAAAGGCAGATTACGTGGCTGATGGTTCAGCCCTTCTGTAGTTGCTACTCAGGATTACAGTTTAGAATAGCAACTCCCGCCCCACCATCTGTCAGCTATTTCGGGATACCTGACCATGGGATTGGAATAAATTGACACTGGCCCATCTTCAGTGCTTCCTTCCAAAGCAGCCTACTGTAAACTGATTTTTGCCTTGCTCCTGGCTACAGACAAAAGGAAGGTGTGGGGAGTTCTTTTTGTCCTCCCACTTCCCATGCCACATGCACAGAGAATTTAAATGCAAGATTATATAAACACTCACTTTTTCAGATATATAGTAATAAGAAATGTCCAATCACAACATTACTACATCAGGATTTAGAGAATCATTTGAGGTGTGAGCATCCAGTGTTTTAAAACAAACAAACCAAAATGTGCAGTTTACCAATGTATCTATTCTAGCTGAACTGTTTGCTGTATGTTTGGGTACATCCAGGTCATAGAAGGGCTTCAGTGGGACTACAGTCAGTTCTTTCGAGATACTCTTTGTGAACATAAGGTATTTATCTTCAGATGGAATGATGGAAAGGGGGTTGGTATTGGAGATCTAGGAAAAAGACTTTGCAGTCAAGGGGGTATTCAAGGATATTCTGGTTATTTCTTCTGGGATTCTGTCATTATTTGAACTGATGGCACAGAGACTTGCTGTTTTTTTGAGGCCTGAGAACAGAGATCCTTTCTGAAGCAGGTCAGGAAACCTGTAGAACCTGTTGCTTTTCTACAGGCCACAAACATGATAAAGAGGTTTCTTGGGTGTGAGCCTTTTGTCATGCTGGTGTTTGCCTTTCTCTCTTGTAGCCAGTGGTTCAGCGTGCTGAGTCAGGTCAATGGTTCCACAGAACAGGAGATCCAGGAGATGCATGATGAGCAGGCAAACCCACAGAATGCTGTGGTGAGTCAAAATTTAAAAGCAGGTTAAGTAGTATATATTTTTAGAAAACAAAGGGCCTGATTGTGATAGGTGCTGAACACCTCTGACAATCAGGCACAAATTTCCTTGTGTATGTTACAAACATATTTGTGGTAGTGGCTGGAGGGCCACATTATGCTAGGTACTTTGCACACCCACATGATGAGATGGACCCTGCCCCAGGGAGCTAAAACCAATATCTAGAGTAGCGGCGTCCAATACGATCACCACTAGCCACATGTGGTGAATATGCTATTGAATTGTAGCTAATGCATGAGCAATATGTGGTCTGTGAATCCACTTTTTCTACAGTACATTTTATAAAATCCAGGTAAAATCTGAAGGCTGAGTTAAGATGCACAGTCAGTATGAATTATATACCAGATTTCAGGGTTATGGTAGTAGTATGTAGTATGTTGGTAGTATGTTTTTTAATGCCTTTTTATAATGGGGCAAATAAGAAACATTCAAAACCACAAGTGTGGCTAGCATCGAATTTTTATTGGACACCTCTGATCTAGAGATTAACATTTCTTTTATTAATCTGAATTTCCTTTTCACTATTTATAGTTTCTTGATTTTTTTCATTTCACTGTCCTTGAGCAAAGAAAACATATTCATTGCTTTCATTATTTTTCTAGTCAGTTTCCCTATCAAATTTTCATGTTCCAATACAGTAGTGCAGTACTTGGGGTTAAAGTACTGGAAAGGTTTGATTAAATTAAAAATACAACTACCTGTTAATTTTAAAAAAATTGGAACATTTCCATTGGTTATTTTTACAGAACATATATCTGGGGGGCAGATTTAACCCATTCAGTTTAGAGAGTGCTAACAAGGAAACAAAGGAAAATAAAAATCTAGATTTCTGTTTGTATTGACTTCCCAAGGTTCTGTGCTGTGTGGTGGTAAATTCTTGAAGCTGTTGTAAATTAGGTCAACATTGCAACTGAGTTGTGAAACTCAGAAAAATAGAAGTTGTTTTTGAACTTGCTTTGCAGTGAATGTAACTAAAGCTGATCTGTTATTAGATCTGCTTATCTGAAACCTTGTTCCCATTCCCCTAAATGTTAGTGGTTAGAAGAAATTCACATGCAGATCTATAGTTTTGCATAACTAAAGAATGCAAAGTAATTCCCAGTTTTGCTTATATCTAGAAGTAATATATTGAATAATCTAATCTAGTGATATTAAAATGTTTGCCTCTTTTTTGGTTGGGTTTTTGTTGCACAGGGCACACTGGATGTTGGATTGATTGATTCTGTGTGTGCTTCTGACAGCCCAGATAGGTAAGTTCCACTGTCATTTTTGGCTGGGGTAAATGTTTCCTTTTACAAAATTTGACATTTTTTACACTGAACTCCATATTTTGCGTATGAAACTATTTCACTGCCTTTCTTTTTGATAGTACCAAAATTGAGATTTTCTAATATAATGTACAAAGTGGGTGGGAAAGGATCTGCATCAGTTCTAGTGTGGGTTCTGCTGACTTGCCTGACACAAAGGTCTCTCTTGTCTAAGATACACAACATGTTTGGGTCAGCATGTGTATCAGTCAGCAGTCTTGTTTTTCAAGAAGCCTGAAGGTAGAAGAGGAACAATAATGAGTTTTTATTTATACAAACTGCTGTCAAAGAACAAGGCTTCTTGTTTTAAATTACTGTAAAAAGTAGGATTTTTAGCTACCCATTACCAGGAAAATGCCTTTGCATTTTGTTATGGGTCTCTTGCATTTCCTTTTCCTTGGAGGTTATGTTCTATGAAGAAAATTAATTGGATGACATAATACAGTTAGAGCAGAAGTTTTTGGAAAACATTTATTGACATGCTTTAGAAATGATTTATTGCAACCCCAGAACTCTGGCCAGGATGTACTTCACTTGAATAACAGCGCATAACAGAGGAGGAAAAAACTGACATTATTTTGGAACCTAGGGCTAGGTTCACTAAGAAATTTAAGCATAGCTAACTTTTGTCACCTAGAAAATCACTGAGATTCACAAAGCCAGAGTTCAGTGCCTAGGCTTCCTAGAAAGGGATTCACAAAAGCTAGCATGCTAGAAGGTTCTTCATCTAAACTAGCCAATAGGAGATGCCAACTTATGGGATGTGCACTAAGCCCCATGCCTTTCTTGGAAATAGGTGCCTAAGGCCAGGTCTACACTGGGAGGGAGCGGGGTTGACCTAAGATACACAACTTTAGCTATGCAAGTAACGTAGCTGAAATCGACGTATCTTAGGCCGACTTATCTGGGCGTCCTCATGGTGGTGAGTCAACTGCTGCCACTCCCCCGTCGACTCCGCTTCCACCTCTGGCAGCGGTGGAGTTCCAGAGTTGACGGGGAGAGCGCTCGGGGATCAATCTATCACGTCTACACTAGACGCGATAAATTGATCCCCAATAGATTGATCACTACCTACTGATTTAGCGGGTAGTGTAGACGTACTCTCAGTCTCAGTTGCAGGGAGGCACTTCCTTCTACTTGGGATTCTCAGCTGCAAACCTCTCAGGGTTAGATGTCTGTGCTAATTTTGTGGGAGGGCAGGGGGAGCAGCAACAGGAGGAAGCAGAGAAGATTACTCATAATTTTGAACCCAATGGCTAGGTTATTCATCTGGGATGTAGGAGATCCCTGGTTCAAGTCCCCCATGTGCATGAGCTGCTACTCATCAGCTGAGTGCCTTCACTACTGGGTGATGGGATATTCTGATCTGAGGCTCCCTCACTCTCTCTTATTGAAGCTGTTGCACTCTGGCCAAATAATGAATCATTGGGCAGGAGAGAGAGCAATCATGAGAATGACTCTGTAGCTGGTGGTTAGAGTTTTGCTTCTCCAATGATGTTTTTAATTATTCTAAGCATTTGGCCAGAAGTTATGAAGAAGGTTGTGCATCCTCCTGCCCCAAAACATTTTGTGTAGATTTCTCCACAGGGGAGAGCTCTGAGCATGCTTATTGGATCAGGCCCTGCTGGCAAGTTATGCAGAGGAAAATGTGTCTTCCCTAAATTTGTGCATTGCTTTGAGACATAGATGTCCAGACATCTGGCATGGGGCTGCAGTGCGCATGCTCAGAGGCAGCAACATAGGTACCCAGGGAACTTAAACTGCAAAAAAATTAGACCCCGAGTGAGCTTATGTGCCTGCAAGGTTTGGTGGCAGCTGAGCAGGGGCTTTGTGAATCCCAGTCAGGCCTGATTCTGGGATTTAGGCACTTAAAGTAGCAGTTATATGCCTATGTCCTTTTGTGAATCTAGCATATACTAGCTTGGGCCTTAACAATGCAGTGTTATCAGATCAAAAATTCAAATGATAGTTTCTTTCTATCTCCTCATTTACAAATATGCATGGAGCAGCTGTTTTGAAGTTATTAACCCCACCACAACCTACAAGTGTCTGAAATTCCCAATTATGTTAGTTGTGAACTGAAGCTTTATAAACAAGGCAATGCAAGAAAGCAAAAGCCTGCAAATATGATGGTACAGTAGTTAGGTTAAAAAAGTGTTGCTAAGGAAATGTCTGCTGTTCATGTCAGCATCCCCATGGGACCCATCTTAAAAAGAAAAAACTTCTCATTCTCTCACATGCTGTGTTAACAGTCATATAGAAATACAATTTTTACATCCCCTAGAAATCAGTGATCAGAAAAGGATAAGAAGTATTAGGTTATATAGTCAATTCTGTTGCCAGTCCAGATTGTTCCTTTCAGTACCAGTGTCTAGTGCTGTATCTAATTCAGTTTTAAGGGCCAGATTTAAAAAATCTGTGAGCGATGTGGTAAGGAAGCCGGGGCTGGAGTTGCGGGGTTGGATAAGAGTGCAGGGAGGCCTGGGGGCAGTTAGGGAACAAGGATCAGGGGGCAGTTGAATGGAGTGGAGGTTCAGGGCAGGGCAGTCGGGATGGGGAATGAGGGGTTGGATGGGATATGGGAGTCCCAGGCTCTGTCAGGGAGTGGGGCTGTGGATTGGGGTCGGGACAAGAAGCGGGGGGGGAGGTGTTGAATAGGGGGTGAGGTCCTTGGGGGTGTGGCTAGGGGCGGTGGGAGTCTCTGTAGGGGGCGGTTGGGAGACAAGGAGCAGGGAAGCTTAGACGGGAGTGGTCTCTGGAGGGGGTAGCCAGAGGACAGGGAGTGGGAAGGTTGGATGGGGGCAGGGCCAGGCTATGTGGGGAGGCACAGCCTTCCCTGCCCAGCCTTCCGTACAATTTTGAACCCTGATGTGGCCCTCGGGCCAAAATGTTTGCCCACCCCGATGTAGAGCCACCAAGACAGTCCACTCGTGATTTTAGGCAAGCAAGTCAATTTACTGGTGCTTCAGTGAATTCTGGGCTAGGATTGGATGGAAGCCAAAATCTCATTAAAAAAGAGACTCTGCTGCCTTAATTGCACTGTATTAAAAATAAAGTTGTCTGTGTTCGCATGCTGCTTCATTATAAATCTTCATAAATTATAGCTAGTGTTAGCTAACGTAGCTACTGAAGCAAACGCTTTAAATGGAGATGACCAAGAACTATAAAGTTTGGATCCAGAGCCAAACTTCTTCAAGGTGGTGGTGTGAGGTTTTTTTTGTTGGAGTGGGGAAGTGCCTTATATTGGGCTGATATAAAGATGGGCAAAGTGTGAATATAAGTTTCCCCAAAGTTCAGGGCTGCATAGACCCAGTATTTGGTACAAACCCAGCTCTCATTTTAAACAGTCTTTTTAAAAGCGTAACATTTTATAGGGCTAGAGTTCCTGAAATAAATAGTGCAGAAGTGAGGAACACTTGCCTCAATATAAAATACAAACAAGAAGGAAGTGTTTATACTTATGGCAAGTGAGGTAAGTCAGTCATTTAGTTGTGGTGCAAACAGTAGTTATATTTACTGTATGGGTTTTTCCACCTTCGTTTTTTTCCATAGACCCAATTCATTTGTGATCATCACTGCTAATCGTGTTCTCCACTGTAATGCGGACACCCCTGAGGAGATGCACCACTGGATAACACTGCTGCAGAGATCAAAGGGAGATACCAGAGTGGAGGGGCAAGAATTCATAGTGAGAGGTAAGAATTAATGGGAGAGCAAACCAGAGGAGTTGAATTGTATAGATAAACGATTCCCAAACTGTGGTCTGTGGAGAACTTGCTGGTGGTCTGCAGAGAGCTCACTGGTCACATGCTGCTGGCTTTGTTTCCTGCTAACTAAAGGGATACTACTAAAAACACATTCTGACTTTCTTAATATCACTCTTAATATGTAAATAGTTGCTGTAGCTTCCACAAGCATGTTTTGTGATTGTGAATGGATGGGAAAGGGTGTCCATGAGTCAGTCTTTTTAGTAAAATGTGATTCATGACATTAAAGTTTGAGAAGCCCCCGTATAGAAAACATATAACTTTTCAACCTCACCTTTTCTTGGGAGTTAATTTGACACTTTTAACTTAGACAAAAGTTATTTAAAAAGAGGACTTGGCAATACTTAGTGATACTTTTGTAAATCGTAATAATATTTTTTTAAAGACGTCTAAGCTGCCAAAAGTTAACCACGGCTTTGCCTAATTGTATGAAAAGCTTAATTTATGGGGTGTCTATTTAACAGGATGGTTACACAAAGAAGTAAAAAACAGCCCGAAGATGTCTTCACTAAAGCTGAAGAAGCGCTGGTTTGTCTTAACACACAATTCTTTGGACTACTACAAGAGCTCAGAGAAGAATGCCCTGAAATTGGGTACCCTAGTCCTGAATAGCCTGTGCTCTGTGGTACCGCCTGATGAGAAAATCTTCAAAGAAACAGGTAATTTGTTCATGAGCATTAGGTTTTTGTGTGCACTGAGTGGCACTCCAGACTACTTGGAAATGCAACAAACATAATAGAAAAATATTTTACATCCACTCTCTGGGTTACAGGAATACATATGGGTAAACAGAAGGTCAGTTGAACCTAGTCTTCTAAATCACTAAGGTACTCCACATAATATTTTGCCAGTAGAGAGATCTGAACTCATTTGGACAAACTGTAGAGGAGACGTGTAAGGTGGTATAATTCATTCTTCCTAACACTCCTAATACTGCTAAATTAGTGTACAGTAATTTACACATCAACGATTTGGAAGAAGGCTTAATTCAAGACAGCCTTCACCCTACTTTCTAGTCTTTCTAACTTCTCAGCATGTAACTTAGAGCAACTTAGACCCTACCACTGTTAGTGTCTAAGTAGATCTATGGTAACAGAGTCAAATTTGCACCATCTTCCAAGTCACCTCTGAATTTGTCCACAAACATTTTCTAAACTGGTTTTCAACTCTGATTCAGTTGTTTCAAATAAGAAGCTCCTTTTTTCATATTTGAACTCTCCAGTGCAAGCCTTCACTTTGTACCCTTGACCCTACAAAGTGATTTTTGCCACCCAAAGAGTAAATAAGCTTTCTTTAGACTCTCTTGTCTCATGAAAATCCCATATCAAGATATAAGGAAAATAAAGTTTGACTATATGCTGCTTCTCATTGGGACTGAATCAGCAGTGTATTTTTAAGATGCAAGAAAGCTGCACAGATCAGAACACATTTTGGTTTTACAGAATGAGTAGCCTGTGTGTTCATGATCCATGCTTTCATAAATAATGCAGGCTATTCAAGGATTTCTTCTGTAAGACAGTGTTGTCCCAGTATCCTCTCATACAGCTACGATGAGACAAGTCTGTCTTTACAGTGTGGCCTATGGTCACCTTCAGCCTTATCAAGATGGTGAGGCCTATGGAGATTGCACATGTATGGATCAGGACAGAGTGTTCCATGCTAGCACTGGTTGTCTTGGAGGCTGTACCTCCCTAACAGAAACATGGGTGACTGCAGTTTGCTCTATTTTAGGCTACGTAGTTGCAGACTTTGGATTCCAGAAAAGTTGCCAGTGAGACTCCAGTGGAGCAATTTAGCTGTGCCTGACATGCAGTTTGTGTGTTAGTAAAGCATTGCCATGAGTTCTTACATCAGAATAAGCATAACCACTAAATGTTTTGTGATAATTAATTTTTACTATTGTCATAGGCTACTGGAACGTAACTGTGTATGGACGCAAGCACTGCTACCGTCTCTATACAAAATTGCTCAATGAGGCCACCCGCTGGTCAACTGCCATCCAGAATGTGACCGACACAAAAGCACCAATTGATACACCAACCCAGCAGCTTATTCAAGATATTAAGGTAAAAATACACCTCTAAAGGGGGTGACAGTATATACATTTGGAACCTGAACCCTTCATGCTCCCTCTGTCATGTGACATGACAGGAAATAGAAGCCCAATGACCCAATTTCCAAACAATTAGATGCCCAATGTAAACAATCTCAGACACACATACACCATCCAGCAGCCAGAAGAATCTCTCCTTTAACTGTTACAAGAGCAAAAGAACAAGGGTTAAGAGTCAGGGAAAAGCTACCCTGTATGTTCATTTCCCTTGGAAACCAGTGTAACTTTTGCCCTGTTAATTTGTGTAACTAATGCACTTTGTGATCCCATTGGAGGAGTTACATGCATGTGCTCTCACCATCTCTCCCTGTGGATCTGTTGGTCTCACTTCAGCAGATGATATGGTGGATCTTCAGAAAAGATAAAAACTGCAGGATTCTTCAGGTCCAGGGCTGTCTGGCTACTTTTCACCAGAGAGAGATTAATTGAAAACCTGATCTTTTTGACAGGAAAACACAATTCCATTTTGCAAGAATTTTAGAATGGTATGAAAAAAAGATCTATGTGAAATGAAAATAAATTTTGAAACCTCAAATTTCTTCCAAAAATGGATTTCCCGTCCTCTGCACAGCTCTTGTGATTAGTCTGTGCAGTGTAAGCGTTTAAGTGTGGCTCATTCTGGGCCTCATCTTGGAAGCTGTTGGGCACCCATAACTCCCTTTGATGTCTATGGGAATTGGGAATACCAAGCACCTTTCATGATCATTACTTATAGTAGTGTGTACAGGATTTAGGAGAGTCGCATATAGCATATGCTAGTTTGGGCATCAAAACAGGATAAGAATGCCACTTTGCCATGATACAAGTTTCTACATCTTCAGTGTGGAGAAGAATGGCTGGCACTTCTCCTACTCTTCTGAAATGATGACTGACCCCATGAAGAAATAAGTCTGCAGGTCAGTTTTTATTGCTGTATGTTTTAGCAACAAGTAATTTTACTAACAGACTTTCTCACATGGTACTGCAGTAGAATAATTTTTTGAACCAGTCTGTTCACACGCATCCATCACTGGATTATCATTCACACAGAATCAGGAATTATGCCCTTTTTTATTTTTTTTTAACCCACCAGGAGAACTGCCTGAACTCTGAGGTTGTTGAACAGATTTATAAGAGAAACCCTATTCTCCGTTACACGCATCATCCACTGCACTCCCCATTACTGCCATTGCCATATGGGGACATCAGTCTAAACTGTAAGTTTTTCAGACATGTAAACTCACTCTCTCTTTCCCCCAGGTTACCTGCTATACCCCAGGGAGCACAAAAGACGGCTACTCACCTTTATAACTATTGTTCTGCGAGATGTGTTGCTCATATCCATTCTAATTAGTTGTGCGTGCACCGCGTGCAAGATTGTCAGAGAACTTTTACCTTAGCAACACCCAGTGGGTCAGCTGTGGACCCTCCTGGAGTCGTGCCTTTATGGTGCTAGATATATACACCTAATTGGAATTGATATGACCAAGCACTTGAAGAACTTTAGTTTCCCATCAGGTGCTCTATAGAAGCCCTGCCTTGTGAAGGCTGCAATAGAGATTAGTTAAATATTTAATCCTATCAACCACCCTGGACACATCTCCTTCCCTGATTATCACTATGCACTTTACTGGCTGCATTCAGAGCGCCTCTCTTCCTGAGTGGATGGGGAACTGCACCTGCCTTAAGCCATTACAACCTCCGGTTTAAAACTGTTAGATATCTCATCATTTTTGTGGGGAAAACATGGAATCCAATATACATATATTATTTTTGAGGATATTTAATTTGAAAACTCATTGATATAGATATTGCAGATTTTGATTTCCAAAAAACAGGTATAATAACCACTCCAGCCAAGTCATGGTTTACCTCCAGGTTAGCACCTGATAGACTTTGAACACTGGGACAGAGTCATTGCACGATTGTTATGAATTTGATTTCCGTAAAAAGATAAACTGAAGTTATTTTGAAACTCTTATTGCCTGTCAAAGAGAGAACCCCATCCAGATCAGGACTGTTCTGTGAAGGAAAGGTGGCAATCATTGGACTAAACATAAGGATATCAAATAGCATTTGTGTCAGATTTTTCTTGTGTCTTCTCTAAGACCCAAGTTATACCCTACTGTTCCATGGATTTCCTGGGAGGGGGTAGGGGACCTGCAAGGGCCCCCACTGAGTCTTAGGCAGTGGCAGAACACAGGAGCTACAGTGCCTTCATGCTTTTATGCTGGCTGTGCATGCAGGAAGAGTAAGTTACACCCCTTGATGGGTGTATAGTGGGCAAGCTCCAGGAAGACTTCTGGCTCCTGAGTAGTGGCGCTGGAACACTTTTAATAGTGGGAGTGCTGAAAATAGTTTTTATTTTTTACCTCACGCTCCCCCCCTCACCTCTGTCCACACTCCCCCAGTGCTGCAGAGCTGGGGCCAGGAGCAGGGCTGTGTCTCTGGGAAGGGGAGACCTAGCCAGGGGTAAGGGGGCCAAGGCTGGCGCCACAGTTGGGGGCAGCCACGGGGCCAGGAGCGGGCTCCCGGGCACAGGGCCCCAAGTGTGGGGCTGGGAGCAAGGTGCTGGGCATGGGGCTAGGAGCAGGGACCAAGGCGCAGAGCCCCAGACATGAGGCCCGTGGCTGGGGAATGGGGCTGACTTCCACGACCTGCACCCCAGGCCAGGGAGTGGAGCCCTGGGCACAGGGCTGGTGGTCGGGGCCCCACATAAAAGCTGGGGGTGCTGCATTTATGCTTCTGAGGTAAAATTCCTGCCAGAGATGTCGCTAAGATGATGCAGCTTCACACAGCTCTTAATGCTGGGTTATTTTAAGTTTCATTTGAGCCCCAAGTTATTGTCTATAATGATAAGACAGTACATAAGTCAGTCACCCACCACTCATAAAGTAGACTAACTATCTTGCCAGAGGATTAAGCCTAACTGTGAATCAAATATAAGGATTAATCATTAATGCAGTGTAGTCCCTTCCATTCCTCAATCCCAAATTGTATACAGTGCTTTTAGCAGTACTGAGTAAGGCACTAGCCACCATTCAATGATAAGAAGAGTGATTCATTCATTTTCTTGCATTAAACGCAACAAGGCAATTAGCTAGTTTGACTACTTGAGTTTAATCAATATGCTAATATTATAGAAAAAAACAATTCCATATATATAGAAAATGAGCAAATGCAAGAATTCATTAACTAACTTGTGATCTCCACTTCGTTTTCCTTATGTTGTTGAAAGAGCAATAGACATTTCAGTAGTACGGATTCTAAACTGGTCAAAAATTTTCTGATAACGTTTTTATGGTGGAAAATGATGAGGCAATTTTGGGGCAAAGGGTTTTGATAAGCTCACTTCAATATGTTTTATTTCAAAATTGTGTATTATAAATTATAAAATGTTAAATAGTCAAAATCAAAACAAAATGCTACAATTGACTTGAAACAATTATTATTTTTTTAAAAAAAAATTTTTGTGGGAAATTCTGAAATTTTTATTTTTGTTCTGATTCAGAATAAACACAAACTTCAATGTGGAATTTTCATTTTATGAGAAATTCGGTTAGTTTCCACACATTTCTAATGGATTCATAGACTTCAAAGTGAGAAGGGACCACTATGATCATCTTGTCTCACCTCCCAAATAACACAGGCCATAGAATTCCATCAGTAATTCCTGCTTCAAACCCATATTTTTGGCTTGAGCTAGAGCAGGGGTTCTCAACCTTTTTCTGTCTGAGGCTCCCCCTTGATGTGCTATAAAAACTCCAGGGCCCAGCCAGGAGGAGAACGGCTTGGCAGAGGCCTTGGGCATAGGCATATTTTGATGTCTATGGTTGGGGGCAGGAGCCAGCGATCCAGGGAGGAAGTGCCACCTCTACCCCCTGACTCACCTCAGCAGGCCATTCACCTGTCTGAGCTGGGGGAAGGAGAGGGCGTAACCAAAAATTATAACTCAAAGATGGGGGGCTTAGCTCAAACCGTTTGAAAACAGCTAAGGCCCAGGGAGGTAGTTAGGGGCTATGTGCACATGGGGTGGCTGTGGGTGCAAGGAGGAGAGTGGCTAAGGGCTGTGTGCAAGCAGGGGTAGCTTGGGGTGCAGGAAGGGGGAGCTGGAGCTCAAAGTCTGGGTTTAGGCCCTGGGGCCCCTGAGCCCCCTTGAAAGGGCTCATGGACCCTGAGGGGGCCATGGACTCCCAGTTGAGAATGCTGAGCTAGAGCATCTCTTTTATAAGAACTTCTGTCTTGCTTTCTTTTTGTAGTGCTGAAAGACAAAGGCTACACAACTCTCCAGGATGAAGCTATCAAGATATTTAATTCTCTGCAGCAGCTAGAGTCTATGTCTGATCCCATACCTATAATCCAGGGTATCCTTCAGACAGGGCATGATTTACGACCCCTTCGAGATGAGCTCTACTGTCAGCTCATCAAACAAACTAACAAAGTGCCTAACCCAGGGAGCGTGGGGAATCTGTATAGCTGGCAGATACTCACATGCATGAGTTGCACATTCCTGCCCAGCCGTGGTATCCTCAAGTATCTGAAATTCCATCTCAAAAGGTAAGAGGCTACAACTACTTAGGATATAAAAATATTGTTTTCAGCTTTTTCTTCACTTTGTCTCCTCTCCTTTTCATGAGAGATCAATAAATAGACATCTTAGGGGGAAGGGATTAGGAATCCCTTGAAGTGTACCAAGTATTTCAACCACTGAATCTAAAATTTAGAGGAAAAGTAATCAAATTCATTTAAAATTTACATGGAATAATTGTAAGAGACTTTAATGCTATCTTTTAAAGAATCGGTTAGGACCTCATTCTGGCAAAAACTTACTCATGCGCTTAGCTTTATGCACAGTGCACAGTACTTTTTAAGTGAATGGCACTAATGACTGCACCTAAAGTAAAGCATATGCACAAGTCTTTGCAGGAGCAAGGCCTTCTTTTTGTAAACGGACACAGATCTTGTATTTACTATAAAAGCTCTCTTACTTACAGAAATAGTCTTAATGGCTTAGAGCAGGACTCCTGGGTCCTTCTCATGGCTCTCCCACCAACTTGCGCAAGTCACGTCACCTATTTATGCCAGTGCTTAGTGAGAGAAAATAACAGTGTGTTGTTATGCTTAGAGATATTATGTTAGAATAAATATTTTTGAAAACCTCTTTTCTGCCATTTGAAGTGTTACTAATTAACTTTAATATTAAAAAGGAAACTGTTTTTAACATTGATTCCCCCCCACACACACACACACACAATTTTTGTTGTCTACTTCACTTAGACAATGAAATAGATTAGTCGGTTTCACTCTGGATAATAGTATCATTAGGTTCACTTTTAGTTCTTACATAATAGAAGGGTACAAAGTGTCTGGGTCACTGGGAAAGTTATTCCTTTAAAAATAAACAATTCCTGTTGGAATTGAAGTCATGTCAACATTTCTGTTGATGTTTGTATTGGTACAAACACATTTTTTCACAAAACCAAACTTTTGTACTTGAATTATTTGTGTTGCTTTTAACTGCTTTAGTGTTTGTGAAGCATTTTGAGATCACTGGTTGAAAAGTATGAATGCAGATTTATTATTTAAAAACAGTAGTAATTGACTTTGAGCCTATATTGGCTTGGCAGAATTGGAATTTGGACAGATATGCATGGGGTTTTTAAAGCATTTTTCACAATATTGTAAATTTTCATAGTTGCGCAAAATTATCGGTTTAAAGTTTGTGTTTTTCTCATTTGTATCATTTTAAATTATCACAGTTGTGGGAAATTATGGAGGATCAGACAATTATTTAATGACAGTAGGTGTTAAGTTATAAAGCTTTAGCTTTTTTAATCTTAACACAAAGCATCACCATGTGTCAAAATATACAAAGAAAATAGTGTTAAATAAAACTCTAAGATACTGTTCAGCAGCATTTTTCTTACTTTTCCTAGGTGTAAATTTCAATTATAGATGGAAATGTTTTTTGTCTGTGTGCACGTGTGAGATGAAATTAGAAAGATGAGGTGGGTGAGGCAATATCTTTTATTGGACCAACATCTGTTGGTGAAAGAGAGAAGTTTCTGAGTTTACACAGAGCTCTTCTTTGGGTCTGGGAAAGGTACTCAAGCTTTGTCCACATTAGAACTTTTGTCGGCAAAACTTTCATCAATCAGGGATGTGAAAAAACCCACCCTTGACCGACATAAGTTTCACTGACAAAAGCGCTGGTGTGCACAGCCCTATGTTGGCAGGAGACACTCTCCCACAGACGTAGCGACTGCTGTTTGTTGGGGGTGGTTTAGTTATTCCAGCAGGAGTGTTCTCTCCCACCGGCACAGAGCAGTTACACAAGAGACCTTACAAGCGGCACAGCTACAGTGATATAGATGTGCCACTGTAAGGTCTGTAGTGTAAACATAGCCTTGGTGTCACAGCTAAGTAGAAGGTAGAACATGAGGAGTTAAAACACACTGTAAGACACCATTCACGGTGAAGTAGTCAGTTAACACCTCTGCAGTGATGAGACAAAAATGGGAGGCTGGGAGGGGGGTTATTGGATTACATGTTGTTGTAATAAGCCACAAATCCAGTATCTTTATTATGTCCATGATTTTTAGAGTCTAGCAAAGTTATGAATAAAGCTTAGTTTCCCAGACCTGAAGAAGACCTCTGTGTAAGCTCAAAAGCTTGTCACTTTCACCACGTTTGTTCATTAAAAGTTATTACCTCACTTCCTTGTCTCTCTAACATCTTGGGACCAACATGGCCACAATATTGCAAACAACTATGGTGAAACTGATGTTTACTGATAAAAAATCTAATCCTTCTAGGCCTCCATATATGTTACAAAGAGTGAAGACTGATTTGTAAATCAAGACCAAATGTTTAAAAATTGTTTGACATAGAACTGAGCAGCTTCCTGAAACCAAACACTTTTATAACACAAGAGAAATCCTACAGATTTCTTAAAACAATCATCTGAATTTGTGTTTGATGTAATTGAGTTTTTCTTTGGTAGGTCAGTTGTAAAATATCATTGCATCAAAATACCATAGTATATTTGTAATCCTATAAACAGTACTTCCATGTGGCCATGGGTATGTCTACACTGCAACTGCAGCTGGAGGAGTAACTTTCAGCTCAGGTAGATTTACACACATTAGCTTTGATCGAGCTAGCAGGGTAGTTAGGTGTCTAGGGTCTCAGATGGGATTGTTGTACTCGGGCTGCTAGCCTCTCCCACCACACTTACGGGCACTACTTTTCAGCTATTTTTAGCACAGTACCTCAATCAAATCTACCAAACGTACATTTTCTCAAGCTGGAAATTGCATTTTCAATGTAAACGTACCCTCTGATTCGGGGATCTCATAGCCCTTTTCACACACCAATGAATTAAGCCTCACAATGCCCCTGTGAGTAAGGTGGTATTAGATCTGCTTTACAGATGGGCAGAGCATGGAGTCTCTGTGCTGCAAGTTGTCTAAGGTTAACAAGGGCCAGATTCTGCAATGGTTACATTATTGAGCACTTACCCAAATTGTTCCATTCAGGTCCATTGATTTACTTGTGTGAGTAGATATTCACCAACATAGTAACTGTTATACAATATAACCCACCCAGGAGAAGACACCAGGAGTCTTGACCCCCACTATTCTAGCTGGTAAACTACACTCCCTCCCTACTGCCTCTATTTCAACATTGAATAGTCAGGACACAGTTTGTTGGGCTTTTTTCTTGCTTTTGTTTTTTTTGGAGGGGAGGGGAAACATTCTGAGCAACACAGAACACATCAGGGCTATGTCTTCACTGTTAAAAAGGTTTGGCTTTACAGCGAGATAACTAACGTGATCGTTATCTTGCTGTGAAGTCCTAGAGCAAACAAGGCACCTATAGTTTTTATCATGAAGGAGCTGGGCAAGATCAACACTAATGTCCTCCCTTACCCTCCACTCCTGCAATGGTTGATCTTACCTAACTTTCCTCATGATATAAACTATAGTGCTTGGTCTCCACTAGGATTTTATATCATGATAGCTAAAATGTATTAGTAGTTATGCAGGGTTTTTTTAGCAGTGAAGACAAGCTTCAGTGTGTCAGCACACAACTGTGCTGACTTGTACTAAGCACTGGAGCACTTTGTATGTCACCTCCTCAGCGTCATTTAGTCAAGGAGTCCCTGGGGCTCCCCTCAGATCTTCCATTTTATCAGCAGGTGATTTAAGTTCAGTATTTGTCACACAGGGCTCGTGACCAGTTTCCAGGAACAGAAATGGAAAGGTATGCCCTCTTCACTTACGAATCTCTCAAAAAAACCAAATGCAGAGAATTTGTGCCGTCGCGGGATGAAATAGAAGCCCTGATCAGAAGACAAGAAATGACATCTACAGTTTATTGCCATGGTGGTGGCTCCTGTAAAATCACAATCAACTCCCATACCACAGCTGGAGAGGTGAGAAGAGATAGTGACAGAGCAGGGCCTCGTAGGGATGAGTGTTAAATCTTCTTATGGATACTACAATTTTAGCCATTAATTCTCTCTGAAACTCTGGAGGTGCTGAGGAGTTTTGGGCTCCATATTGGACCCAGCTGATGGAGATCATCAGCATCTCCATTCAGTGGAGGTGAAATTTCAAGGTTTGTTGAGGGAGGCGCTGATAAGACCTCTGATTAGGAAACTGTCTTTTCACGGGAGAGTGTTGGTGGCCATTGATCTGCATCAAATCTGGTTTTGGGAAAGATACCTAGCAAGACTGTGGAGAAGTAACCCTGGTACTATCCAGACTTCATAGGAGTTATTCCACTATTCCCAAGTGTAGATGAGAGCATATTTGTCCCCATACCTGGAAAACTTCAGCCCAAATTGTGACACTTTAGAAATTTGAGTTTGGGAAATTAAGGAGTTAAAACTGCAACTATTTTACATCATTCACTGTTGATTGCTGCTATATAGCGGCTACGATTCAATAATGTCTATCGCAAAAGGAGGAGCAATTGAAAATAGACAAGTATTTGGAGAAAACCGTTGTTAAATCATTCTAGACAGTAGCGTGTCCACTTGTTTGCCCTAAAATGACTCCTACCTTGTCTTAATTTTCCTTAGACTTAATTATCTTCTAAGGTACTAACTCTGTTGTTATGGTTTTGTTGGTGTGTCTTTTTTTCATTAGGTTGTTGAAAAGTTAATTCGAGGCTTAGCCATGGAGGATAGCAGAAATATGTTTGCCTTGTTTGAATACAATGGAGCTACTGATAAAGCAATTGAAAGCAGGACCATTGTGGCTGATATCTTGGCAAAGTTTGAGAAGTGAGTCTCTTTCTCTGTGCTAATAAGCAGCAATTAAAAAAGAAAACTTCCTAACATCAGCACTATGCTCAATTCTCCCTTTCTTTACACTTGTTAGTGGTGAAGCAGCATACACAACTGCATTCCACATGCTGCTATTTCTGAAACAACAGCATCTTTTTTAGAATGATTAATGAACTGCTTGTAAACTTGATTTCCTCAATCTCATGACAATGAAATACATATTTTCCATCATGGTTTTTGCATTCTGTTGTTTCTCTCTCTTTGTGTCCCGACCTCCCATTCTCCTCCGCCTCCAACCCCGGTTATGGCTACGCTTGCCTTTTCTTCTCTAAAATTTCCCACCATTACTGCTACTGGTACTCCATTGGTGGGAGCAATGTCAGAAGCAACAGAAGCAAACAGTCACTGCTGTTTGAACCACTGTATCATTTAACCTTGCACAGAGCATATCTACATGGCATGATGCTTAAGACACTAGTGC
The DNA here is from genome assembly GCA_007922305.1 of Dermatemys mawii. Classification (NCBI taxonomy): domain Eukaryota; kingdom Metazoa; phylum Chordata; order Testudines; family Dermatemydidae; genus Dermatemys; species Dermatemys mawii. Next base: position 7,932,613 of record ML677334.1, on the reverse strand, counting down.
TCCCAACTATTGCTACTGCCAATGATAGGAATAGAGGGAGATTTTAGGGAAAATTCCCTAGTATAATTCAATGCTTAAATCCATATTTCTCTCCTTTTCTCTCATCTAAGGCTATTGTGCTCAGTGTTCAAAAATATTTGCAGCACCTCCTCCAGAGATTCCCTACTTTTCAGTTGTAATTAGTCAGTCAGACTTTCTGATATCATTGGTGCTTTTGTCTCATTACACATTGTTCAAGATTTTGTTCATTGGATTATTGATGGTTTGTGCTGGAAACAGTTGCCTCAAATCAGAACCAACATTTGTAATAGTCTTTTTGTAGACTAACTGATTTACAACCATGAGCAAAGTCATCCTTTTAAAGCAAATTCAAAATACCAGGCAAAATTCTTGATCTGCTACTCTGGCGTAACTCTAGAATAACTCTACCGATATCAACAGAGAGCTTGGCTACACTTGCAGATGTAGAGCACTTTGAGTTAAACCAGCCTTCGGAGAGTGCAGTAGGGGAAGCGCTGCTGTGCAAACTGACAGCTGCAAGCGCACTGGCATGGCCAAATTTGCAGCACTTGAATCAGCATTGGGAGCGGTGCATTACTGGCAGCTATCTCAGCGTTCAAGTGGCTGCAATGTGCTTTTGTAGGGAGTGGGGTGGAGTGTGACAGGGACTGTGTTGTGTATATGAGGGTGGGGGAAGTGGGTTTTTGGGGTGCTGAGTGTGTGTCAGCATGCTGCCTTGTAAGTTCAGACACTCCTCCCCCCGCCCCACTCTCACTCACTGAAAGCAAGCAACATTCGTAAGTAATGTTTGCTTTGTCTTGGACCAGATAAGCAGCCGGATATCAGAATTGGAGCTTTGAAATGCCACGTCCGGATTCCTACGGCCGAGTTCAAAACAATGACAAGAGTGGCCACTTGAATTAGGGGGATTATGGGATGTTTCCGGAGGTCAATCAGAGTGCAGTAATGCAACACCGTGTTCACACTGATCCTGGGGTGTCTCAGCCAAGACGCATCAGACGTAAATCCTTCTCGCCGAGGTGGAGTACCAGGAGCTCCCTTTCCAGGGAGCCAGAGTGTTCTACATGCCTTGCCAGTGTGGACGGGGAGTTAGTGTGTTGGACAGCTTTGGTGCGCTCTAACTTGCAAGTTTAGCCAAGCCCAGAGTTACTCTACATTTGCACTAAGTCTAACACAGAACAGAATTTGATTACTGTCTTGGATGGAATCTTCAATGTTCTGTCAATTTAGAAAATAGTTCTGGTCACTGATGTCTCCTCCAAACTTCTGTGTCTAGGCTTGCTGCCACTTCTGAAGCTGGGGACATGCCATGGAAGTTCTACTTCAAACTTTACTGCTTCCTGGACACAGAAAATGTGCCAAAAGACAGTGTGGAATTCGCATTTATGTTTGAGCAGGTAAAGAATGGGGGAAATAAGATTTATTTTCTTTTGGAGGGATGGGGAGGACAGGAGATCAAGGCAACAGACACAAATGCTTAACATGCCAGATGGGAAAGGACTGTGCATTCCAGAGAAGATTTCTCAGAACAGGAAGCTTCCCATATTAAGTTTTAGGGCTAAATGCAGAGATGAGTCTAAATGCAGTTTACACATTGTTCAGCGCCCCCCCCCCCGCCAACCCCTTACTTGTGCACTGCAGCAGCTTAGACTACCCACTCCTAATCTCTCACTGGTACCATTATGTTACATACACCTCCCTTACACATCACATTTGAATTAGGCTCACTGCATCTAAGCTAGTATAATTTACACACCTATAGGTCAGAAGAGAAGGATATAACAGGAAAAGCAGTTGGCAGGAGCTATAAACATACTGGTCAAAATAGTCTCCTTGTCCTTGGTATAAATGTAAGTCTTCCAGCTTCTCAATACTCAAGTCACGCGTTTAGACACCTCTGGATTCCCTTAGTCTACACTTTAATTTATACATTTAATTTGAAGAAATAAATACTTAGAACCAAGTCTTCAGGTGGTATAAACTGGCTAGCCCCATTTACTTCAATGGAGCTACACCAGTTTACACAAGCTGAGGACCACCTGGTCTTCATGATCACTTACAACTCCTTATCCTTCACCTCTGAATTTGGCCCCTAGTTTTATGACCTTTTTTCTTCTTTGAGTGATTGCTCATGTGTATTCCACAGTAGCTATGTGTGATCACCCTGTGCACCGGTGCCGGAAGTTTTTCCCCTAGCAGTACCCGCAGGGGGAGCACCCCCCCTGCAATCCCTGGAGTGGCCACCACCTTGGCGTGCTAAAAGGGGCGTTGCGCGCTCCCCTACCCTCAGTTCCTTCTTGCCGCCAGTGAAGGTACATCGGAACTTCACGGCTCCAGCATTGCTGCATCTTGTCCTTAGCGTTCTCCTAGTACCTGTAATCACTTAGTTTTACAAGTTCAGTTAGTTAGAGTGCTCGGGATGGGGCATGCCCCGCGCCCAGGGTTTTTAAGTCGTGCGACACTTACAGGCGTTCTATGCCGAGGAGTGACCCGAAGGTGGACTGTTTACGCTGTTTGGGTGAGATCCATATCAGTGATAGTTGCAAGATCTGCAACTCATTTAAGCCCCAGATGAAAAGAGAAAGGGAAATTGGACTCTGAGCCATTCTGATGGAATCAGCACTGACCCCAGCTCTGACACGCCACTCCGAGCCGGCACAAGGTACCCTGACATCGGCATGCAGTGATCCCCTGGTGCCTTTGTCCAGTCGGCGCCCCTCCCCATCCTTGGGACATAAGAGGGTCAAGACGCCCTCTTCGCAGTGGTACCATGGTGCACCAGGGACAGAGGTTAGGCCCGCATCAGGTGGTCCTCGATCCCCTTTGGCCTCCGGGCCTCCAACTCTCATAGAGTGGAGCAGCCCGGCTGCATAGGCCCAAGCCTCTCCAGGTGTCTGATGCCTTCCATGCCAGAGGCCTTGCAAGCAGTCTGTGATGTCTTGTCCCTGCCAGTACCTGGAGCACCACCACCGTTGGTCCCGCGCTCCAGAGGCAAGCAACCGCTGGGCTCCCTGCAGTCATCCCCAGAGCGGTACGATCGCAGGCGAGAGAACGTTCCCGAGGCCGTTCACCATCCCTCAGCATTCCAGAGCAGAGTCCGTGTGGATCGCCCTCGACGCCCGCCAGGCTCTCTGGCTGGGTGCCATCGGCCTGGAACTCCATGCACCGCTCCACGTCGGGGAGTGCGCACTGACGGGGACATCGCCCAAGGTCCCCCTCCAGAAGGGGTTACCCCAGTCCATCGCAGCACAGACATTGTCGTCACTGCTCCCGCTCGGCATCCCGCTCAGAGTCTCCTCCATGGTACCACCTCCGTAGTCCTGGGCGTCAATCGCTGGTACCACACCGTCATGGGTCCACCCATCGGAGTCGTTCCAGGAGCATGGATCTCCACGAAGCGACTTTCCAACCGGATCACTTCGTGCATCCGTACCTGTTATGACCGCCAATTGTGAAGGCGCACTCGACTTGGGCACAGGCCTCGTCAGCAGCCTTCTTGGCCCACGTCCCTATTCAGGACATTTGTAGGGCTGCTACATGGTCTTCAGTTCACACATTCCCCTCGCACTATCCGATTGTCTCCCAAACCAGGGATGACGCCGGGTTCGGCAGGGCAGTCCTCCATCCCGGGAACTTGTGAACTCCTACCCATCTCCAACAGATATAGCTTGGAATCATCTACTGTGGAATACATACGAGCAATCACTCGAAGAAGAAAAGACGGTTATCTTTGGTGTTCTTTAAGATGTGTTGCTCATGTCTATTCCACATCCCGCCCTCCTTCCCCTCTGTCGGAGTAGTCTAACAAGAAGGAACTGAGGGTAGGGGAACACGCAACGACCCTTATAGCGCGCCAAGATGGTCCCTCTCCAGGGATCGCGTGGGGGGAGGGGGCGCTTCCCCTATGGGTACTGCCAGGGGAAAAACTTCCACCACCGGTGCACGGGATGAGCACACACACCTACTGTGGAATAGACATGAGCAATACATCTCAAAGAACACCAGTTACAAAAGGTAACTGTCTTTTCTTCCTAAACCACCTCATTGTTCAATCGAAATCATAACCCAGTCCCCCAGGGAGGGGAACCTGGATGTGCATCCATATATGCTCTTAAGTACACACAAGAAACATAAAAGGTAAATAGATAAGGGAACAATGAATTGCCACAGAAATACATACAGGTTGGCTTTGGGTGTTTGTTTTTTAAGCACCAAGACCTATACAGTATTGACAACTGCAGACAGCTAATAGCTTTTGCATTGTTCAGCTGTAGATTAGAGTTAAATAAGCTCGATAATAGGCAGTCAGTCTGGCTCCCCCTGTACCCATTAGATCACTGTGATAAGTAATGAATGCTCACCCTAGAATGGGGTTTATTATTGCAAAAGGGCAAAACTGGTAATAAACTAAATGGATTTGTGGGTGTAAATTAATCTTAATAAATATTGACAGGAAACAGTTTATTTTGCTTGATAACAAGCCCTCTATTATGCCAGCAGATTCTGAATGTTGGGATTTATTATTGCAGAATGTTTTAGCTGTTGATTCATTTTGTGCCACACTACGAAGGACTAAAGAAAGCCCTTCAGTAGGCTGTCAATTTTTCTGTCTAGTGACCACTTTAAAATGTCCCCAAGGCTTCCTGTATGAGTATGTTTGGTTTGACCTTTTGTTTCTTCTGTTGACCTACCTCTGTCTACAGTAGCTAGGTCAACTTAACTTTTTAGTTAAGACCTGGCTTAAGTAGCCAAATTAACAGATCTCAGAGGCTGAACAGGCTAGCACTGCAGTACTCCAAGCTCCTTCCAGTCTAGAGAGCGAGTATTAGGCATTGAACCTCCAAGTAGTTTTTTTTTTTATATGAAATTTGAAAGAATCCTTAACAAAATCCTTTAGCTAACATAACCTAGAAGAGCTGTCAAGAACTGAAATGCTGTCTTCTCAAACATCACGTTGTGGTATTGATCTGAAGTGCAGAGAAGTGCTTGCAGAGTTTCCAATTAAAATGAGGGCAATTATATGAAGGCAGTTTCCTCAGATAATCTGCCTCTTCACTGTCTTATGGCAACTATTAGCACACCAAGGTCACTCAAGCATTGTGTAGATTGATAGGAACAACAGTGATACAGCTAGAAAGCACAGAACATTCAATCACTAAAATGAATTTTATGGCTATATCTTAAGGATGTGATTAATTGTGATGTGGTTCAGCCATGCTGCTCCCATTTTTATCCACTGCATGGGTTTGCTGCCAAGTAATTGGTATTATTTTATCAGTTAAAAATCAGTGTCTCCAGTTTTGAATTTTTGTGTCTGTAAACCTCTGAACTGTTTTAACATTTAAAGTTAACTCTTTCACTGAAGGCAGTTTGACACTAAGGTGCTCCTTCTTCACTTAACTTTGCTGCACACATGTGCACACACGCAGCTTCAATCCAGCTATCCATCTCTTTCCACCCCCTTTTTTCCCTCAGCACACCCGGTTAGACAATCATGTTTTTTTCCCTTCATGGAAAATTTTGGGAGGGAGGGTGGGAAGAAAAAAAAGCTTACCATTTTCCAGCGAAAAAATTGACTTTTCAGAAGAAGAAAAAATTGAAAACGTTTGACTGAAAATCTCAGTTCAGAAATGCCATCACAGTGGCAATGACTTGTAGTTTGGCTTCCTCTTGCCCTCATGCTCCTTTCTGGGCTGGACTACATCTTCCACAGTGCTCCATGATCTCTTTCTGATGAGCTAGTACAGTGCATTCTGGAAGATACAGTCCAGCTGGGGAATCCGACACATAGAGGAGAACTGGGACATGAGTCACCTGAACTATAACTCCCATAAAGCACCATAGCAGCATTTCTAAACTGAAAGTTTCTAATTTTTTAATGGTTAACATTTTCCACAAAAAGCAGATACTTTTCACAAATTTCACTTTGTCAAAAAAAAGTTTTCTTGTCAAACCAGTTGATGGAAAATTTTCAACCAGCCCTGTAACCCAGACTAATTTCTTCTCCCCAATTTCTGCCTCCACTACTGCTGCCTGGTTCCCTCTCTGACCCCACTATATTCCCCAGTGATCTCTTGCTGTTCTTGGCTTCATAGTCCAATTAAGAAGGCACACTGAGATACTTCCCACTCACAATTCCTGACCTACCCTGCCTTTCTTGTCTGCTAGAGAGTCTCTCAAATCCCCATACTAGCTCTCTATACCTGCTCCTAGGAAAAAGCGAGTTTGCAAGTATTAGCTAGTTTCCAAAGAGTTGAATCATACTACCTGTGTGTAAAGCTAGCCCTCTTCTTCCTTTCCATTAGGCTCATGAAGCAGTGATTAAAGGACACTACCCTGCTCCCGAAGAAACCCTCCAGGTCCTTGCTGCCTTGCGACTCCAATATCTGCAAGGAGACTACAGTCTGCATACCACCATGCCAGAAATAGAAGAAGTCTATCCCTTACAAAGGCTGAAGTCTCGTATTACACAATCTACTAAAATGTTTACCCAAGCAGAGAGGATTGAGAGGAAGCGAGCCAGCTTTCTTGAAGGAACACTGAGGAGGAGTTTCCGCAGTGGCTCCATCAGCAAACAGAAGATAGAGGAGGAGCAGATGTTGGATATGTGGGTCAAAGAGGAAGTCTCAGCTGCAAGGACTAGTGTTATCGACAAGTGGAGAAAACTTCAGGGAATGAACCAGGAACAGGCTATGACCAAGTACATGTATTTGATTAAGGAGTGGCCTGGCTATGGGTCAACGCTCTTTGATGTGGAGGTGAGCAAGACATACTAAGCATTGTCAGTGAGTTGCTACTATTCTGGACAATGAGCTCGATGCCAAAGTGTCCCCACTGAACGGAATTATACATTATTTCAATGATTATTACTATCTTTCTCTCGAAGGAGAGAAGGCTGGCATAATATGGAGTATTTAGTTAAAAGGTACTTGAGGTATAATATAATGTCCAATGTAGACATTTATATTTGTCTATTAATGAACCATAGTATATTTTTACAAGATCAAATAACTGCCTCCCATAAAAAAATTGGCAGGATGGAGAACAGAAATTATTGTACAGAATATTATATTGCCTTTACTTGAACTGTGATTTAGGGTACACAGAAGATGACCCCAGCACTAAGTGTTGTTTTTTCCCCAGGTTTCCCTGAATGTTAATTTATACTCTTTCCTTCACTAGTGTAAAGAAGGGGGCTTCCCACAAGCACTCTGGTTGGGAGTCAGTGCTGATGCAGTTTCCGTCTACAAGCGTGGGGAAGGCAGGCCTTTAGAAGTGTTTCAATATGAACATATTTTGTCCTTTGGGGCACCACTTGCCAACACCTACAAGATTGTGGTGGATGAGAGAGAACTGCTTTTTGAGACGAGTAAGGTAAGTAAAAAGCAAGAGGAATTTTAATATGCTCTTCTTGTTAATTTCATCTCTTATAAACTAGCACTCTTTGTCCACAGTAATACTTCTAGCTTAGTTTTTAAAGGCTTAAGTACAATTTTGTACATTTTTCTTCATCAAAAATATACTGATTTTTAACAATTAATAGTCAAAGTAATTGTTGGTCTGTAGCAGAGACAGAGTGTACAGGAAAAATAGGAATAGGGTAGAAGCTACTAAGTTTCTAGGTATTTGTGTTAACTAACAGTAAGGGTTTTTTTGTAAATGGTTAGATAATAAAATAGCAGTATGATTTTCATGTGCCAAGATGCATTACTATATCATATTAAAAGGTTTTGGTTATTTTTACTCTCTTGGCAGGTGGTTGACATCGCAAAACTAATGAAAGCTTATATCAGTATGATTGTGAAAAAACGTTACAGCACCTCTCGATCAGTGAGTAGCCATGGGAGTCAAAGCAGCTCCAGGTGAAAACAGAACCAGTCTCACCGTGCCATTACTATAAAGATACCACTGCTGGCCTGAAAATACTGATCAAATTTGTCAACAAGCTATCCAAGAAACAGAATTTTGGGGGAAATCTTCAATCCAAGGTTTTTTTAGGTGCCCTCTGTAAAATATCAACTTAAATAGCCAAACATTTTTAATATACGACTAACATTCATCAAAACTTCCAAAGCTTTTTTACCTTTAGTTGACATACTATATGCCATAATACACTGCCATCCAAGCAGTAAGAAGTGCCTTAAGATATTAAAACCAACTCACATTTACATAAATTGTGGTGTTAAGCGGAATGTGCTTTTTCCCCCTGTTCAGAATACTAAGCAAAAGAAAAGATGGAAGAGGAGGAGTTAATTCACCCATAATGCACTAACCTACTTGCCTGATCCACGTGTGGGGGAGAAAGTATTTTTGTTGGAATGCTGCTGGCAGCCTTCCTTATGGACATAGTTAACAGTGTGTTTTGTTTTCATGGATGCATGCTTGTGTGTGCATGCATAAGACCTATGTAGACTCTAATTTTATTCCATATTTCACAAGCATTTAAAGCAAAGGGAATAATGATGTGCAATGGTGTAAACAGTCTTTCTGTACATTTTAATAGTCCAGAGAGTTATAGTTGTTTCAATTTTACAGTTACTTTTATAAGACAGTTGCATTAACAAATCAAAATCTGGGATTTTCATATCTTTTTGATTTACTATTACAAATTCGTTTTACCATATATGTAGCAAGTCTGCATTCTGTATGTGCTGTATTATAATATGTAGCTGAGAAACTATTTATAAACTGCTCTAATAAGGAAATGCAGTTATCCATACAATATTCTTTAATTTGTTTCAATCTAAAATTTTAAATATTAAACATTTCTTTTAAAGATGCTATTCTTATAAAACTCTGCTTTATTTTGGAGAATCCAATCAATCAGAAAATGTCAGAACCCTTCAGAGTAGAAATTAAACAGGAGAAAAATTATATATAGTTAAACTATTGTATTGTTATAAATGTCTCTCAATATTTTACCCTGCTGCCTAATGATGGTTCTTGACAAAGCATCTGTAAATAAGTCAGTGCTATCAGCCAATAGTAAAACTGATTTGGGACTTTTATTTTTGTATGGAAAAGTTGTAATATAAGGTAAAACTTGAATTGATAATGTCTTTTGTCCATAGCAATAAATATATAAACATGTACTAGCCTTTACTGATGACCTCAGCCTTTAAGAAATATTATTTGCTCCAAGAAAGTCCAGCAATAAAAGATCCTAGTTAACATGCTTGTTTCCCATTTATATTGAATCTGGTTTCTAGAAAAACGTTAGTTGTCTTCCAACTATGGATATGAATACACTGCAAGCTGGAGTTGATGTTACATTTATGATGGTATTTGTGTTTGAGTAAAGAAAAGTATAGCAATATATAAATGCTTCTAATATATTCAGCTTCCAAAAACCCAAGTGTAAGCCCAAACCCCTTGTTTGGTAAGAAGCTTTATGAATTACAACAAAAATTGGTATTCAACAAACAATACACAAATAGCTAAAGATATGGGTGCAGCCTGGGGAAATGTGGGAGGAATTGAGGAAATGCTAAAGCATGAGAATTGATGAGTTATTCCTGTACAATGTAAAATCTCTCTGGAAACAATGCAGTTAAACACAAGAGCTTTCATTTGTGCTACCCTAGCAATCAATAACTTAATCAGCAACCAGACATACTCTAAGAGTGCACAGCATACATTACAGCAATTTTGAGCATACACATTGACAAATGTGTGGCCAAGAGAGGTCTTCTTCACAAGCTGCAAGGGGCTTGGAAAAAAATCTTGCTCCAAACAGTGGCCCCTCTTCCTTTGTGGCAGGTACATGTAGCTACTTATAGGACCCTATGAAATCCATTTTATTATTGTGAATTTGCTGATTTTGTTTTTTCCATTAAAAAAATTCCATCTTTATAGTTTTTTAATCAAAATTGTTTGGTATATTAACAGTTAAGTAGCCGTACTATAAATGCATCAAAATATTCAGAATTGGATTGCAATGGGAAAGACTAAATTGAAGGGTTTTGTTTTGGCAAATTAAACAAAATATCCTGCAGGTATACAGTAGAGGGTAAAGTAATGCATTTTAAATCAGCTTTTAAAGTAACATTTGGTAATATGACCAAAATGACATTGCTGAACAGGACCTCTAGAAGGCCACAGAAGTAAGAGTCTCTTACAGTATCAATTTGACTGAATTAATATTTGAATAATTAACAAAATAAAAAATGCACTAAATATAAAATAATCCATCCTTGCAGCAGATGCATTGTTGCCATTTTAAATTAAACTCAGTACTTTGAAGGAATGCTTACATAATTTTCACCTATCAAATCAACAGTTTATTGCTGAGTAGAATTACAAATTGACACAGTCATTATTTTTGCCATCTCTGGCAGACATCTTCCTTGCAGTAATTCTAGCCTTTTAGTGTTTTTCTCAGAAAGCAATTCCCTCTTCTCCGCAAGTAGATTTTTATATTTACTAAAGCTTCTCTCTGTGTCTACAGAGCTTATAGGGAAGAATATGTAAGATAGGGCAACCTCTGCTCCTTTAGGCATTCGTCCCTTCATATCACACACATACACACTCTGGTTCCTCACATTCTTCCTCACGTGAGAAGTGAGACACTGATACCACATAAAGGAGTGTAAAGAGGTTCTTTCAAATGAACCTGTGCTCCCTTGGACACTGAATACTTTTATTGACATTGTGCCCCGAGGGAATGTCAGCATCTCCCTCATGGTGATGCAATATCGCAGAGGAGCACCTCAGCTCTACTGCAACTCTGGGCATGAAACTGACACAGCAAAGAAACGGTTCTCAGAAGCTGCCCTTAAATCCAAGATGCTAGCTTCTCTCTCCTAACCCCTGCACTCCCCCATGGCCCTAACTCCCTGCACCTTCCCCCCATACCAACTGGTCTCTTACCTCCAGTGGCTGCAGCTGCAGGTAGAGCAGCCCGCCCTGCCCAGCTGCTGCTGTGATCCTAATGCCAGGTAGAGCCTGGATTCCATGTTATCGTTTTGATTCTGTGACTTCATCCGTGGTCTCGTTAACATGGATTTCATAAGATCCTATACTTAGTGCTACACAGCTTGCCACAGGTGCTACCCTCACTCCCTGAGATATTTTTACATCCTTTTCTAGCCACAGCATAGCATGTAGCAAACTTACTGTGCTTATGAGTGGCTGATCTCTTCACACATCTGATCATTCTATTCCTTTTCTGCTCCTGAACAAAAGAGGAGATATCCTAAAGGAGGTTTCCTTGTAGTGCTGAAACAACATAAGGAGATGGGGTGAGACAAAAAACACATGGCAGCAAGAGCATTAAATTGCAATATACATATACGTGGAGTCCATTGTAAGGTATAACACACAAATCAGAACTGTGGTTGTTCAAGTTATTCCATTTCTGGTGCATGTGTGCCCCACCCCGTGAGACTGGAATTATTCTGAACAGCAGTGTCAGTTGGGCCATCCATAACAGAGGGAGAAAAAGGGTAGAGCAGCCTCAGCTGCTCTCCCCTTCTTTCTTGCTGCCCATGACTGCAAGATGGAACACCGACAGGGTCTGCATTTCCACATACTGTGCAACTTTATTCTTCCAGTTGTTAGTTCTCATTTGTTTTTTTCAGCCTATTCGCAATAAAATAAAATCTTAGACTGATAGCGAAGGTCTTCAAATCCATGTGCTGCCTCTCTGCACCAGCCAAACCATCCCTTGAACATAGTGGAGTTCAACTCCCCAGGATTCAAGATCTGCCCCTCTTGTGAGGGAGCCATTTTTATCAAAGATGGACACACAAAGTGCCTAGTCCACATAAGTGTACTACCTGCTGCACCTTTTCTAAAAAAACCCCCAAACAGAGTCTCATTTGAAATTTCCTCCCTGACAGTTCCATGAGGACTTCCTCAGCACTGGAGGCAGAGACAACTGCATAATTGAATCAAGCTACTTTTCAAAGCACCCAGCAGCTCTTGAGGAAGCATGGAGTCTGCCTCAGAACCAGGATAAAAATCTACTCCGCTGTTGTGCTCACCTCACTCCTCTATGGTTGTGGGTCATGGATGCTCTAACAGCACCACCTCAAAACATGGAGAACTTCCACTTCTGCTGCCTAACATGAAATGGCAGGACAGGATCCGCAACAGTGAAGTCCTTGAAAGGTGCTAAATCCCTGGTACATGGTCCATAAAGAGGTTTCCATATACCAAAAATGGTGCTTTACAGCCAACTGAGCATGTGAACCCACTCTAAGGCAATGTCTACATTATGCAGCTTTTAGCAACAGCAACAGCTGTGTTGCTAAAAGGCCCACAGTGTAGCTGCTCTTTGTTGGCTCTTCTGCCAACAAAAGACTTCCACCCCCAATGAGTGGTGTTAGCGTTGTCAGCAGGAGAGTGCTCCTGCTGACAAAGCTGTTCACACTAGCACTTGTTGACAAATTTTGTCTTTCAGGGGTGAGGGTGGGGATTAAACACCTCTGAAAGACAACCTGAAGGCAATCTCAAAGCATGCACAGTAGACATTAAAACCTAGGAACCTGTTGCACTGGACAGACCCAGATGGAGAGGTCTGTGCAACAAGACCATGGACCATGGAGAGGTCTGTGCAACAAGGCCATGTCCACTTTTGAGGAGTGGCGTGTGAAGTGTCTGCAGGAGAAGAGAGTATGTCATAAGGCCAGTGCTTCAAACCCTCGTCGCAACAATGGCTTCACTTCCAGACATGCAACCACATTTGCAAATCCAGGATCAGACTCACTTTCCATGTAAGAAGCCATAAAAACAAAAACTCAGAACTCAAGTCAAAACTAGCTGAACATTCATCTGTCAAAGTGACAGGAGAATCCAGAATGCCAAACTATGCCACCCTGTCAAGCAGCTCCTTTGAAGTCCCTGCTGCTGAGACAAATGGAGGCCTTTTAAGAAATGCTGGCATTTACATAAAAACAAACCAAAACCCATGCCAAACAAAACACTTACACCAACAAGTCACGTGACTTTTAAAATGCAGAATGTGGGCCTATTGTCTTAAAGACTTCAAACCTGATTGTGGTCATGAAACCAGTGATGTTGAATACCAGCACTTTTTATAAAAAAAAGGGGGAGATGGAAGTGATCAGCCCTGCTAAAAATCAGATCTTTTAATACGTAATTAGGAGGCACACATTAAATAACCATTTTTGAAATATGGCGACCTTTGTGTTGAACAGGCTTTACAAGCCAACATTATAAGGAACTTCTTGCTAATTCTGTAAATAAGAGGTTCTCAACCAGGAGAATGCATACCCCTGGGAGTATGCAGAGGTCTTCCAGAGGGTACATCAATTCATCTAGATATTTCTCTAGATTTACAGCAGGCTACATAAAAAGAAGTCAGTTCAAACTAAAATTTCATAGACAGTGACTTGTTTATACTGTTCTGCAGACTATAAACTCAAATGTCAGTACAATATTTATATGCCAATTCATTAATTTTTATAATTGTAAAAGTGAGAAAGTAAACAATTTTTCAGTAATAATGTGCTGTGACACTTGTAAATTTTAAGTCTGATTTTATAAGCAAACATAGGCGCCAGGTTCCCCTCTGCCTCGAGGGTGCTCAACCCCTCACCCCACCTCTGCCCCGCCACTTTACCACCTCCTCCCTGGAGTGCACCACATCCCCATTCCTCCACCTCCCTCCTGGAAAGTCCTAAGCGCCACCAAACAGCTGTTGGGAAGCACTGGGAGGGGGAGCTTGGCTACTGGTGGGTACAGAGCACCCACTACTTTTTCCCCATGGGTACTCCAGCCCTGCAGCACCCACTGAGTTGGCACCTATGTAAACAAGTAGTTTTTAAGTGAGGTAAAACTAGGGGTATACGAGACAAATCAGACTCCTGAAAGGAGTACAGTGCTCTGGAAAGGTTTAGAGCCATGACTGTAAATCATCCTTGACAACATAAAGATAACATCAACCAGGAGAGGTAATAGAAAGTGAAGGTTGGTTACTTGTAAAAACAGAACTGCATGTTTTGCCACATTTTGTTCCTCTGTCAAGATAGTATTGGCCAATCTCCTCTGATCATTCAGTAAATCTTGCACAAAGTAGTCATTTTTCCCACTGATGAAATTGGTAGCAGGATATTATCACTTAGTACTTAGCTACTCTAATAGCAAGAGATAAAGGGGGGAAAACTCTTTCTTCCAAGGGTACCCGATTCCCTTCCTCCTTTATCTGTAGAAGACAAATGGCCTTCACCAGATCTAAATTTATTACTCACAACTGCAACTGCCAAAAAATTTGGGGTGGAGAAAGTCTGAAAATATTAAATCCCTTCATGTGGGATTTGATAAATTTTATTTGCCTTCTTAAAAGAGGCTAGCAGGAAATAGGATTAACCCAAACAGCTTTAGCAGGTTGCAAAAGACCGCTCAGAATTGATGAAGACATCCTGTTCTTTGATGGAGTCCCAAGAATATCAAAGCCAATGTCAAATAGATGTGAAGCCTCTTCTATAACCATTGAAGGTAAATTAAAAATAGATGCCATTCAGTCCATCAGTTCATGTAAATGTGAAACATTTTCTGACCAGAGATGGAAAAAAAAAATGCTCACATTTTCATCGGGAGAAAAGTCCGGTGCTCCAAAAGAGGAACCAACTCTTCTTTAGATAGTGTGTCAGGTACCAATGTCTGGGATGCAGACAGCGCCTGTAGAATCAGACTCAAGGGTCTGGTTGAAGAGAAATCTTTATCTACTGGAATATGTCTACTCCATCCATACTGTGGATGACTGAAGCACTTACAAGGCGAGTCCAATAAGATCACTGAGCCCAAGATGGACATTGCTCGTGTATATTCCATGATAGGTGTGTGTGCTCGCCACCTGCACCAGTGCTGGAAATTTTTCCCCTAGCAGTACCCATAGGGGAGTGGCCCTAGCGACCCCTGGAGAGGTGCCTCCATGGCACACTATAAGGGGCGCTGCATGTTCCCCCCACCCTCAGTTCCTTCTTGCTGTCAGCGAAGGTGCATCAGAACTGTTCTGTTCCGGCTTGTCTGCAGCTTTCCTCTAGAACTCTTGTTCATTCATTGTAGTAGTACCAGTAGTTGAAGTAGTTAGATTAGTGTTGGTTTAGTCTAGTGCGTCCGGGTCAGGGCATGCCCCCGGCTTTAAGTCATGCGACACTCGTTGGCGGCTGATGCCAGTGAGTAACCCGCACACAGACTGTTTACTCTGTCTGGAGGAAACTTCTCTCAGCGATGACTGCAAGATTTGCAGATCTTTCAAGCCTCGGACCAAGAAAGAAGGAACGTTTGTCTCGAAGCCATTCTGATGGAGTTAGCATTGACCCCGACTCTATGCGCTGCTCTGAGTTGGCATCGGGTACTGTGGCATTAGTGCACGATGACCCCTCAGTGCCTTCTACCAGTCAGCACCACTTCCCATCCCAGGGCATGCCAAAAAGGCTAAGAAGAGGTCTTCACTGCAGCACTGGAGCAAAACTGGGGAAGAGACTAGACCGAGGTTGGGCAGTCCTCGGTCCCTGTCAGCCTCCGGGCCTCTGACTCAGGTTGAGCAAAGTAGCCTGGCCCATTCGGAGCAGGCTTCTCCGGATGTCTGGGTGCCCTCCACACTGGAGGCCCTGCAAGCAGTCCAGGATGTTATGTCCCTGCCAGTACCAGGGGCACCGCCACTGTTGTTGGCTCCCCTGTCCAGAGGCAAGCCACCGCTTGGATCTCTGCAGTTGCCTCCTGCTCGGTACCGTTCGCAGTCGAGGGAATACTTCCAACACCATTCACCACTCAGTGACTGTCCCATGTGCAATCAACACCCGTCACTGTTGACCCCCACAAGGATGTCTGACTGGGGTCCAACTTACAGGGGTTCCAGGCACTGCTCCACCTCAAGGAGCAGGCCCCATCAAGACCGAGACAGACACCACCAGAGGTCCTTATCTCTGAGAGGCTACCATAGCCCGTTGCAATATAGCCATTGATGCCATTCCCGTTTGTCGTCTCGCTCCAGGACCCCGCCATGGCACCTCTCCCAGGCATTGATTGCTGAAGCAGCTGCTATCAGCGGTACTGTTATTTCATGTCGGGATCACGTTCTCCTGGTCAACACTGTTCCCGATGCCACCGGTCCTCCCAGTCCAGGGACAGCAGCAGGTCGTATGCCAGCCTGGCCTCCCTTCATAGTGGTCAATCGATGGGACAGGCCAGTCAGGTTGAACAGCCTGCTCCGCTGGTACCATAGCTGGTGCAGTGGCACCAGGCTTCATGGTCAGCACTGTGGTACCAATGGGCCCCGTAGTGGGGGCTCGCTCGGTGACCAGAGCCTCAGAACAGTCATCAGCCTCCCTTTCCCAGCCTCCTATGAAGAAGTTGTTGGGATGTGCATCTTTGGTGCCGTGCCCGGAGTGCGACCAAGTGGAGGAATCTCCGGTATTGGTGGGTATGCAGAGTGCTGCACCCGCCTCCTCACCCTCCCCGATGAGGTGATTTTGGACCCTCCTCCCTCTGTCCTGCAGGAGGACTCTAAAGCCCATCAAAGAACTACTGAAAAGGTGGCAACAAGCCTCAACCTTCAAACCGAGGAGATGGAGGAACCCTCAGACTCTCTCTTCAATGTCCTATCGGCCTCGGTACCAGGCAGGGTGGCCCTCCCACTCCAGGAAGGGGTGGCAAAGCTTTCAAACACCTTGTGGCAAACCCCGGCTTCTTTGCCCCCAATCTGTAAGAGGGCCAAGTGGAAGTACTTTGTGCCCACCAAGGAGCACGAATATCTGTACACCACCTCTGTCCCCAACTCCTTGGTAGTGGAGTCGGTCAACCACATGGAGAGGCAGGGCCAACCAGCCCCTACTCCAAAAAATAAAGACTCAAGGCAGCTTGACTTATTCGGGAGAAAGGTGTATTCTTCCTTGAGTTTCCAGTTAAGGGTGGCAAACCATTAGGCTCTCCTGGCCCTGTGAGGCCTGAACCAATACGTGGTAAAGCTCAAGTTTCGCATGGTCTCTCTGGCCTCTATCATCCTCTCTCTGGATCCCAGGGACTGATAGGCTGCCTTTGACTTGAAGGACGCGTACTTCCATATTCATATATTTGAGGGGCACAGACACTTCCTCTGTTGCACAGTTGGGCAGGAGCACTAACAATTTATGGTCTTTCCATTTGCTTTGTCCCCTGCCCCCAAGGTATTCACAAAGTACATGTCTGTGGTGGTGGCCTACCTCAGACATTGTGGGGTCCAGATCTTTCCCTACTGGGACGACTGGTCAAGGACGGTTCCCGGTTGCAGGTGCGGGATCTCATGTCACTCCTCCTATCCACGTGTGCCACCCAGGGTCTGTTGGTAAATTACATCAAGTCCACGTTAATCCCGGTACAGCACATAGTATTTATCAGGGCAGTCCTGGACCTAACATCGGCCAGGGCCTCTCTCCCACCAGACAGGTTTGAGACCCTGAAAAGTCACATGGTTTCCTGTGACGACAGCCAAAGCATGTCTCCAGCTCCTGGGTCACATGTCAGCATTTACATATGTGGTTCACTACGCCCAACTCAGGATGAGGCCCCTCCAGCTCTGACTGGCCTCTGTGTTCTCCCAGGTCAGAGACTGGATGGACTAGGTCCTCACTGTACCTGAGCCAATGATCACCTCCTTACAATGGTGGTCCTCCCCAGAGAACATGCTCCACAGGATCCCGTTCAGGCGAAGGCCCCCATCGGTGGAGCTGGTGTCTGACACATCAGACCTGTGGTGAGGAGCCCAGGTGGAAGACGTTCAGACCCAAGGTCTCTGTTCTGCACAGGACCTTGCTCTCCATATAAACGTCAAGGAGCTCAAGGCAGTCAGGCTGACATGCGTGGCCTTCTGCTTGCACCTGGAAGGCAGGATGGTCATGGACAACAGGTCTTGATGTTTTACATCAACAGGCAAGGTGGGGCCCGCTCCTCTGCCAGGAAGCCTTCAGGCTGTGGGACTTTTATATAGCCCATGGCATTTTCCTACAGGCTTACCACCTACTGGGTGCCAGAACTCGCAGGCAGATGGCCTGAACAGAGACTTCTCCTCTTAGCATGAGTGGTCTCTACATCCAGTGGTGGTGCACGGACTTTTCCCAAAATGGTGTTCTCCACAGGTGGACTCGTTTACGAATCAGCAGAACCGCCGTTGTCCCCGGTTCTACTTGGGGTTGAGCAGGGGAGACTCGAAGTGGGTGCTATCTCCGATGCCTTCCTCCTCTTCTGATCAGGCCAGCTTCTCTATGCCTTTATCCCAATCCCGCGGATCAGCAAGGTCCTGAGAAAGATAAAGATGGACAGGGCCCAGGTCCTCCTGATTGCCCTGACTTGGCCCAGACAACATTGGTACAGGACCCTCATGAGCCTGGCGGTCACCCTGCCATGGCCCAGGCAACATTGGTATATTGGTACATCCCGCCCAGACCTGCTCTCCTAGGACCAGGGCTGCCTCCTCCACCCCAACTTAGCGGCACTCCACCTCACAGCGTGGCTGCTCAATGGTTAGGCCAGGAGGAAAGGACGTGCTCGGAAGGGCTTCAGCGCATCCTCTTGGTACGCAGGTGATCCTCCACGCTCCGAGCCTACTTGGCAAAATGGCCTAGGTTTTCTCGGAGGGCAGCTGAGCGGGGCATTTCCCATTGGCAGCGCATTTTAGACTACCACCTTCTCCTTAGAGCACAAGGCTTGGTGCCCTCATCCTTCAAGGTGCACTCGGCAGCCATATCAGCCTTCCACTCACCGGTGCAGGGGCACACAGTATTCTGCCATGCTATGACTGGCTGAATTCGTAAGGGATTGGATCGTCTCATCCCGTACGTTAGGCCCACAGTGGAACCTGAACTTGGTGCTGACTCGGTTGACGGGTCCCCCAACTGAGCCATTAGCTACATGCTCCTGGTCGCACCTCTCGTGGAAGGTAGCCTTCCTGCTGGTGATCACATCTGCTAGATCACCTCATCTCTGTGTAGGTGGTTTACACTGTGGCTATTGACATCCGCTGTCTGGAACTTATACATGGCTGCTTTAGAGAGAGCCTCTCTCTTGTGATACTGCAGCTGTTGATCAGCTCGGGTGCATGAGCCAACAGTCCCCAACTTGAGCTGGGAGCAGAGTTGACAGAAGGACCTTCTATGCAAAGGGTCCTAGACTCTGAAACTAACTCCCTCAATCTTGCTTTTTACAACTCATTAATGTGTTGACCTTCAGATCACACTGCAGAGCTTTTTTTCCCAGTCATGCTTTGAGCAAGGGGAGGCATAACCGATTGGGAGGGAGAATGTTAATTTGGTGGGTTAAGGAATGTTTTCATCTGGGAGAACTACATAATTTATATGAAGTAAAAAATGTGCATGCATACAGAGCTAAGGACAGGCCATTTTAAATCCAAATATGTGAAAATCTGCTAGAGGAATGTTTAAGTAAGAAATTCTAAAACTGCTATGTCTATAAAGCATTAGAAGGGCTAGACAAGCTGAGTGATTACTTATAGTCAAAAGATCTCAGGCTTAAATTCTGAAGGGACTCTGTTCTGTCTGTATCTTTGAAATGACAGACATTTATTTAAATATTCAACTGAGCTTTGGCACTTGATACAGGGATGATAGTGGATTTTTAATTACATCATGAAACAATGAGCAAAGTTATTATAGTGGGGTTTTAAGGTTGCTGCTCTGGTGAAGAATAAGGCAAAAACAATGTAAGCACAAAACTGCAGCTGGCTGGAAATGGGAAAGAAGGTATGAGGTGGCTGATAGAGAGGGAGGATGTAAAAGCTAAAGTGGTGTAAAAAAAGGCAGAATTGATGATGCAGAACACAGAGGAAAAACTCAAGTAGAAGGATAGCAGAAAGACATGAGGCCACATCCTGCTCCCTTTGAGAGAATGGGAGTTTTGCTACACATTACAGCATCCAGGCCCAAAAGCTGGCTAGCCATCTGCAGGGTGACCACCCTAGAGTAGACATGAAGCTGGTGCAGTGTCTTTTATGCCACTATCTCCATGACTGCTCCTGGTGTGGCTTGAGATTCTCCACAGCCTGCTGATCCCTGACTGATCTTTAGGCCCTTTGGTAGCTGATATAAGTCAGAGCTGCCTTGAGTTATAACAGAGAATTTTCAGAATCGGAGGACCTCATAAGCCACCTTTGCACCATACTCCTCATTTGTGAGTTGCATAAGGGCTCCTCAGCCATAAACAAGGATCTGCATCATGGACTTCAAAAGGGAGAATATAGGAACCATGGGGAACAGGCACAGTACAGCTATGTGAAGGAAAGAGGCTGGAGCCAAGGTAGAATGAGACAATGGCAGGAGCTAAAAGGCAGTCTAGACGGTCATTCCATATACAGTTTATGTGGGCAGGAGTCCAAAAATGGTTGAGATACGAGAGGCTTAATGCATGAATGTCTGTAAATAGTTTGAGCTCCTTGGATGAAAGATATATACATTCATATTACTACAACTACTACAGACTATTCCTGAACATGTTCATTTTTCCTCTGTATACAATATTATCCATTTTCACTTTTGATAATCCAGGGCAGACAGAATCCATTCTGGAGAACTTTAGATAATTGATTAGCACTTTTGTAATATATGTAAGTGTTTTTTTAAATATATATATAAAAAAGGCAACACTAAGCTAAGCCAAATACAGCAAATACTGATAACAGTTGTGATGCTGGCAAAAAAAAGTGCCAGCTCATGCCAAGGCCCAGAGCCTCACTGAACAATGACAAATGCATAATTGGAAACCAATCTGGCTGACCTGTGGGTTGGAATAGTTAAAACAGATATTAGTGTTATAAGAATGGTTTTAGAATTTATTAAATGCTGATATGATGCTGCATGTGTTAATCCTACTTATAATATCTATATAGCATGACAAAGTTATATAGAGTATTTGCATTGTAAACCTCTATAACTGCGCAACTCACCAAACAAGAATAGAAGCATAGAAGAATTAATTAGTGTAAAGTGCTGGTCCTGTGGATGAGATAGCCTTTGAAACCAAAAAATGAGCCCTTGTGTGACATCAAAAGGACCAAGATTTTGTTGACTGCCCTCTCCAGTTGTTATATGAAGAAAAGTCAGACATCAAGACTTGTTCTATCAGTTTGGACTTTAGGGAGAAGGAGATAAAAATCCCTGACAAGGAGAAACTAGATCTCTCTATACTTTCTGGACTTTTACAGGCAAATATTCCTAAAAAAACCCAAGAAATCTCCATGTTGTTTGGCAGGGTCAACCCTAAAAGACAAATAGAGTTTCTGATTATAGAGTTTAAAAGACAACAGAAGCTTCTAAGACTGTAACTCAGTTGTGTGTGTGTGTCTGTGTGTGTTTCATGCTTTAACCTTGTAAATAACATTTCTCTTCTTAGTTAATAAACAGTTAATTAGTTTATTACAGGATTGGCTACAGATGTTGTCCTTTGTTTGAGATTAGTAAAAATGATCGGAGGTAAAAGTGACTGGTCCTTTAGGACTGGGAGTAACCTGAATATTATTGTGATTTTTGGTGTAAAGTGATCATCTATCACACAGTCCAGCTTGCCTGGGTGGCAAGATAGACCAGAATGCCCAAGGGGACTGTCTGTGACTATGTGGTAAGACTGTTCTTGATTTTGGAGTTCACATCTGTTTTTGGGTTAGTGAAATCTAGTTATAGAACATACAACCAGTTTGGGGTTTCTGTTCTACTTTTTGACAGTCTGCCCTGAGGTAGGCAGTCAGAGTCATGAGCCACTCTAGACAGCATGACCATAGTAATGGGAGCAAAAGAGCTTTTATGGTAAAATAACAGAGGACATCCACGCATTGGCACGTTTAGCCATTTCCTGTTGAATGAGATTTTCCTTGACACTAAACATAAAAAAGATACTCACTTTTACTATATTGTATCTTTTTGTTCTTATTAAGTGGGCTTGATCTTTCCCTGAAGAACCAACATCTGGCATCTCCCCAAATATAAAACATGTCTGAAAGTCAGATTCCCGTGACACCTCCCTCCCCTGCTTGGTAAAGAGAGAAATAAACTCAGGATGAGCAGCAAATACAGCCAATGTATTAACATGCCAGATTACAGATCTGGCTGATATAAAGTTCAACAATACATATAGGGTTAAAATCACAGCCATTTCATAACACTACAGTTTCTGATATTTTAGGTATTTATATGACCCCCATCACTGAGCACCTCACAAAATCAAAAGGATATATTGTACCCAGTACACAATAAGCTAATCATAAAACTACTAAAGTAGCTCCATCTAGTTGCCATAGGACATCATCATCTAGTATTTTTCAGGCAAATACAATCCTGTAACTCCTACTGTAAAAAAATTCTGTAGTTTTTCACAATAGAAGTATCTCACTATATCTTGCTTCTAGCATAAGGATTCATACAATTCAAACTACCCTGTGCCATTGTAAGAACTCTGCCATTTACATGTGATTTACCATTTATACAACCTAAATAAAAGGCTATTTGCATATAGTGACTCTGTCAATGTTCTTTGAGAAAGACAAGAATAGAGATTTCTCTCTGCCATTGGGTGCATTTTGTGCAGTATAGCCAGAGAAAGAAGTTCCCTGACGCCATGGGACATAGACACTATTAGAGTCTGTTAGGGGACCTGTTGTGTAAAACCCAGTCAAAAAGCCAATAAACCTGTTAGGCTGAATGATGTAAGGAAAAGATAGCTGCACTGATGACATACCTGTATCAAAGTCTCATAAGAATGCTCTTATCCAAATCCCCTAAAACCTGGTCACAGCCTGGAGACAGTAATGGACTTCAGGCCTAATCTAATGAGCATGATTCCCTTTTGCCTCATGACACAAATATATCAGACAAGGCAAGTCATTTAAACATCATGAAACAGATAATTAATATCTTTCACTGATGTGCCTTTCATTCCTAAGGAAACTCTTTAAAAACTTGAATTAGTATACAAACTAGACAGAGGGAATCACTTCAACTAGAAAGCAACAAGTGTTTGATCAGAAATACAGGCCTGGAGTCCTGTCTGCACGAAAGAAATTTATACCTGCATTACTGTACTGATGGAGTAACACCAGTACAATACGCTAATGTAGATGTGCTACTCGTGAGTAAGTAACAATGACGTAAGCCCTGCTTCACAGCAGTGCAGCCCATCTACATCAACATAATCACATCAGTGCAAGTTTCTCTAATGTAGGTTGGACCCAATTCTCCATTGGCTTGCATCTGGGATCATCATTTACACCTACGCAAAGTAAGGGTAAAAGACTCTTAGAACAGAATAGCCACATTTTATGCAAGTGTAATAACTCCACAATGTGTCAGGCAATAGAATATCAGATCTTATTTTTTTTCTAAAGCAGTTCAGTGCTTCATTAAAGCCAGTAATCTCATATAGGTTTCATCCCACTCACGGGCCAAATCCATTAAGTTATTACCAAAACAGCATTTTCTGTACATATAGCATCAGCTCTTATTATTTATTTGTATTATGATAGCGATGCACAGAATTACATACACAGCAGTCTAGTGTGTTTATCACAAAAGGCCAAACAGTTGGGTTTGTTCCCTCCCCTCTCTTGTCTTTAATTATTATTAAAAAGAAAAGGTGGCTAGATCAAGTAAGGTTGAAATAAAATATATTAATCCTCCTGCTACAGGGAAAGAATGCAATTGTCACAAGTACAATAATAAAAGTTATAGTATTTATCCCACAAGTGGTACAAGACTTAATTACCTTTCAACTAGATTTCTGGTCCTCTCTTCAGAGCTTTCTCAGATAGGCTAACTTTCTCCTGAGGTTCTTTTTAATATTCCTGCAGCTTCCTACATTTCAGATTCTGGGAGATTATACATTTGCTACACCTGTGAGTTAATCAAGACAGAACTGATCTGACTCTACTAGCCAGGTAACTACCAACCCCAATATTACTAGCTTCATATACTATATATATTTCCACATTAATTTTTTTCCACAGAGAAAAGAGCAAATCCTCAAAAATATTTAGGTGCCTAATTCCCATAGAAATCAATAGGAGTTGAGCACCTGAATACCTTTGAGGATCTGGGCCAAAAGATGAAGAAGGAAGAAAATGAAAGAAGAGTTTACTATGTTTTACATTGCTCCACATACTCACACCATAGAAAACAGCTGTGCCCAGTACAGTGAGGTGAGGGAGAAGAGGGAGAGGAACCTTGATTCTCAAGGGGAAAAACAAACTAACAATCAGAAATCGAGTCTCAAAATAACAACCATCTTCTCATAATATCCCAATACTGATTTGTATCATGCAAGTTTCATTTCATTTAATCTTACAACAGTCCTGATTCTCCACCACCTTACTGCTAAATTTGGCAGAATTCATATTTTTAAATGAATTTCTATAGATTTTAAATCACTGTTTATTTTTGTAGGAGAGAAAGAGAGCCTGAAGCACTGGGCATGGTGCAAGATCCAAGGCAGATGCTTACACATTCATGGTCCTATACACGAACTTGGCAAAGGCACTGTGAGCCTTGCTAAAACACAGGCACTCCTAGGAAGCAAGAGATACTGAGGGCTTTTACACCAGCACATGTGGTCGATCTAAGATATGCAACTTGAGATATGTGAATAGCGTAGCTGAAGTCAACTTACTTAGATCTACTTCCCGCTGTGTCTTCACACGCTGTCCTGTCAACTCCACTTGCGCTCCTCATTCTGGTGGAGTACCGGAGTGGACTGAAGCGTGCTCAGCAGTTGATTTATTGTGTCTAGTACAGGGATCTCAAACACGCGGCCCACTGCTTTATTTTCTGGGGCCCGCCTGCCCTCCCCCGCAATGTTTACCTAGAGCGGCTCCAGCCCAGCGCACACTGGGAGGGGGAGCACAGGGGTCTGTGTGTTGTCCTTGCTCCCAGGCACCACCCCCCACAGCTCCATTGGCCGGGAATGGAGAACCGCGGCCAATGGGAGCTTCGGGGGAGGTACCTAGAGGAGTGGCCAGGGCAACACACAGACACCTGTGTCCTCCTTCCCCAGGTTCCGGCCACTTCCCAGAGCAGCACGGGGGCAGGGCAGGCAGCCAGGGAGCCTACCTTGCCCGTGGTGTGTG
>ML677334.1:7582206-7907129 GCA_007922305.1 Dermatemys mawii | reverse complement strand
TGGGGCAGGGGCCGGGCCTCATGGAAGGGGTGGAGTGGGGGCAGGGCCACCAGGGGGCATGTCAGTGATGCAGCCCTTGGGCCAATGTGCTAACCCTCATGTGGCCCTCGTGGTCATTTGAATTTGAGACCCCTGGTCTAGTAGACGCAATAAATCGACCCCCGCTGGATTGATCCAGCAGGTAGTGTAGACAAGCCCTGGGTATGTACATGTTCCAAAAGATTAGCCCAGGTACGTCCTGACCTAACACAGATAAAAGGGTTTGACAGAGGTGATGAATAGGGGATGTTTTGCCTGAGACATCCGGAGCAAGGTACAAAGACGTGAGAGTGGTGACAAGCACATGTCATGAAACATCTAAGGTGGTACAGTACATAAATTGTTTATCTCAGTCTATAAATGTCAGGGTATCTTGCCTTAACCATTTGTGTTGCCTAGGGGACAGCAGACACTCCTGCTGTTGACTGAGCTACTCCTTGCCACTGGGCACTCATGTTAGTTAACCTGTAACCATTGAGCCAGGGTACCAGGACTGTGCCTTGGGGGCTGTAAATCTGGCCAAGTGCCTTTGTCACCGAACCCTGCCTGTGGTGTTTCTTTATGAGTAATATTGAGGTCTGTTGAATTACCAGGCGGCATTCTCTGCTAGTGCTAATAACACCAAAGCTCCCAAAACAGAAACACTGAGCAGCCAAGACAAGATTCTTCAAGAACAGTCTTAACAATTTAAACATTTTTTTCTATTTTTAATCTATTTAAATTTTCAACGTCGTGGAAAAATATGGGGGCTAGGAGTCAAACAATTATTTAATGACAGTAAATGTTGAGATTAAAAAAGTTAAAACTTTATAACCATTAAAGCACAAACTGTCAATATCAGATGTTAAAACAGAAAAAGTTAATAGTTTTAAACTGTAATAAGTTCTCAAAACAGCATTTTTTCTTACTTTGCCTAATTGTAAATTGCTATTATTATTGATGGAAATATTGTTTCATTGTTGTGTGTGTACAGTAAAATTGATGTTTTCTGACATTTAACAGAAAAAATCTAATCCTTCTAATGCTAATTACTCCAGTGTTACATTTTAACATCAAAAGAGTTTCAATGGCATGTAATGGAGTAGAGAAATAAGCCCAGAAATATTAAAATGTCTAAATACTATAGCAGCATCAGTCAATATTTATGCATCTTTTGTCAACACATTCCACGTTCTAAGGAAAATATTGTATTTTGGAGTTTGAATGTTTAAATTATAACTCTTTTTGATGTGATCACACAGCTACTAATAAAAGAATGCATGTTCCCTGGCCCCTGCAAATGAAAATTACTTATTTCCACTTAAGTGACATTACAACAGAGGAGTCCTGCATTTAACTACCAGGACTTATCTTTCTGTTCCATGGCTGGAGAGCTCTGTATAGGCAGTGAATTCAATTCTGGGTGGAGAAGTGTGCAGAAGTAGTTAAAAGAATTTTATATAATCATTACACTTAAATAAGTAGTTAGAAAGGGACAGTTCTTATGTTTTGAGCTAAATATTTTGAGTTCTGTCCAGTTATCAACCTGAAGAATATAGCATAATTGCCAACATCTGAAAGAGACAGAGATATCTGGTCTGAAAATCAGTCATGCCCCTTAGAAATAGATTGGGCTGGGAGAGTGTTTTGAAGGGACAGAATGAAAAAAATGTATTTAGCTCAAAACATAAGAGCTGTCCCTTTATACACAGCAGTGACAGAAAGCCTCAAAAATGTGAGGAAGAGAATTTAATCTTAGTGGCTAACTAAAGTAAATACAAGGTCAAGCCTTACCATACACCAAATTCCCTTTTGTCCCACTCCAACTGCACCAAACTCTCACGAACCAGGACTTACAGCAGAGCGAGTCTTCAGGCAAGCTAATGATCACAGCTGGCCTGCAGCAGGCTGATTAATTGGCTCCAGCACCTGATTAATTGGAAGGGTCAGCAGACTGGCTCTTAAGCCCAGCAGAAGCACTTCACTAGCTCCTCAAAGCACTTGCCTATGCTGCAATAGGGTCTGTCTGTTCCCAGCCTTGCCTTATTCCAATTAAACTGGTTCCTAGACCTAGCTTTGGCCCTGATGTTTTGCTCTGGCATTGCCACCCATATCCCAGTCACTGATACAAATAGACTTAAAGCTTCTCTGAAGTGGCAGCTGGGATTTTGCCTTGTACACAGGAATCCTCAGATGGCATAAACTTAGCTGTGTGCCTCCTACTCCCAAGTTGCATTTATAAAATTGGTGAGAATTGAGTGCTCTTAAGGGACTGACCATAAATCACTTAACGTGATTTTTTTTTAAACTGACCCCCCCACATTATAATACTGAAACAAGCATGCAAAATTAAAAACCCACCCTCTGCCTAATGGGTTATATCAGGGGTCGGCAACCTTTCAGAAGTGGTGTGCTGAGTCGTCATTTATTCACTCTAAGGTTTCGCATGCTGGTAATACATTTTAGAAGGTCTCTTTCTATCAGTCTATAATATATAACTAAACTATTGTTGTATGTAAAGTAAATAAAATGTTTAAGAAGCTTCATTTAAAATTAAATTAAAATTAAATTAAAATGCAGAGCCCCCCAGATCGGTGGCCAGGACCTGGGCAGTGTGAGTGCCACTGAAAATCAGCTCGCGTGCCGCCTTCAGCACCCGTGCCATAGGTTGCCTACCCCTGGGTTATATAATTCATGGACAGCCCCTCAAGAATTTTACTCACTGTGTTGTTATACATAATTTTGAAATATATTTATTTGCACTTTGCGTGGTTGAAGTTATAGAATTTTCAGCTAATAGTCTTTAATGGTATAGTCTATTACTTTAGGCCCCAATTCTGCAAGGACTTAAATGCTTCACTTTAAGCATGCAAATAGTCCTATTAGGTCCAGGAGACTACTAATATTCTTAAAGTTAAGCACATGCATGTTTCTTTGCAGGATCAGAGTTGTACTGGATTTATTTTAAAATACATTTTAATTACATGCTAACTTTTATTTCCAATGTACAAAAATAAGTATATCACAACATAGGTAGAAACAAGAGCTACCTTATTTAAAAAAATATTTTTGCAAGTAGGACTGGGACAAAGTAGAAAATGCAGAACAAATAGTTCAAGCCTTTTGAAGAATAAAAAAAAGAATACCAGCAAAACTGACCCCACATATGCCAATAATAATTTGTTTTGAGGTAGTGTTTATAAAACCCAACTCAGACAAGGTCCCCTAGTGCTAGGCACAGTACAAACACATAGTAAAAGACAGTCCCTGCTTTCCACTGTTTACAATCTAAATAGAGAAGACAAACAAAGAGTGGGAGGGTAAGCGGACACAGAAAGGTGAAGTGACTTGCCCAAGGTCACAGAGTAGGTCAGTGGTAGATGGGAAATAGGTTCTCCTGACTCCCAGACAAGTGCTCTGTTCTCCAGACCATGGTGACTCTCATAGGAGTGAGCTGTCAAAGGCATTGTCAATATAACAAACCTCAGAAAGTTGGGCTGAAAAAATAGGTATGTTAACTTGCGAAAGCAAAGTATCTCAAAAGTTACATGACCCTTTTTGAGAGAAGTTGATTAACTGACATACAAATGTATGTATGCAGTGAAATTGTAGTCATGTCAGTCTCAGGATATTAGAGAGTCAAAATAGATAAAGTAATATTTTTTATTGGACCAACTTCTGTTGGCGAAGGGACATGATTTTGAGCCACACAGACTATGTCTACATAGTAATGAAAGCCTAGAGTTAATGGGACTTGAGTCAGCTGACCCAAATCAGGGAAACCTAGGTTTAAGTATCTGCATTGCATTTTAACCCTTAAATTAAGAATTTTGCGACGTGCTTGAAGAAAAGGTTACTCACCCTATGCAGTAACTGAAGTTCTTCGAGATGGTTGTCCTGTGGGCATTCCACTTTAGGTGAATCTGCACTTGTAATGAAAGATTTTTAGTAGCTGTGCCTGGTTGGGTCATGCGCACACACTCTTTCCCATCTCGTGCTGCCTCAGGCAATTACACAGAGTTGTGCGACCAACCCCATCTAGGTTCCTTCTCTACCAGTCTATATTTCGAAAGAATTCTGAAGTAGAGGACAGGAGGGAGATTAGTGGAGCACCCACGGGGAAAACCATCTCAAAGAACCTCAGGCCTGACCTACGCTAGTGGTGGGTGGCGGGTGTTTGAACTAAGAGACACAACTTCAGCTACGCTATTCATGTAGCTGAAATCAAAGTATCTTACTTCAACTTACCTGGCTGTCCCTACGGCGGTGAGAAGACCACGGTGGCTCCCTCATCGATTCCACTTACTCCTCTTGTGGAGCTGGAATTCCGGAGTCAACGGGAGCGTGTTCAGGGATCGATTTATTGTATCTAGATGAGACATAATAAATGGATCCCCGATACACCAAACACTACCTGCCGGAGGGGCAGGTAGTATAGACGTACCCTCAGTTACTGCACAGGGTGAGTAACATTCTCTTTTTCTTCAAGGTGTGTTCCAGTGGATGCTGCACTTTAGGTGACTGTAGAGCAATGTCCCGGATGAAGGAAGGTGTTTGAGAGTTGTAGTCATGGTGAATGATAAACCGCAAGTCAGAGTAGAGAGTCTGATGATGAGTGCTGCTCTGTGGCATAGGGCTGTGTGAACATACGGGTGGATGCTCAGGTTGCTACTTTGCAGATGTCCATGATAGGCACATTGTTGAGGAAGATTATCGATTTAGAGAGTGCTTTGATGGAGTGTGTGCAGGTCTCCGGTGTGGGTTGTAACTGTTGCTGGCAATACCAAAAATCAGTGTAACCAGAGATCCATTTCAACAGCCTCTGTTTGGATATGGCATCTCCCTTAGATTGTTCCATGATGGGGATAAATAATTTGACTTTCTGAAAGATTTTGTCCCTTCAATGTAAAAAGCTAGTACCCTTCGGACATCCAGGGTGTGAAGCATTGCTTCTCAATTGTTCCCAAAAGGTTTTGGGAAGAACGATGGGAGATGCGTGGATTGATTCAAATGGAATAATGAAATTATTTTAGGTAGGGATTTTGGATGTGGTCTTAGGGTAACTTTGTTTTTGAGAAATATTGTGTATAGGGACTGTGCAATGAAGGCCACCTAGTTCACCTACTCATCGGGTGCATGTGATAGTGATGAGGAAGGCCATCATTCATTGAAAGTGGAGAAGTGAACATGTCATTAATGGTTCAAAAAGGCCCCCTGTAAAACAATGCAGATGAGGCCCCATGATGGAGTAGGGGCCCATGCTTCAGGGTAAAGATTACAAAGGCTCTTGAGGAAGCATTTAGTGATAAGGTGAGTGAAGACTGAGAACTCTTCCACCTCGTGGTGGAACACCCTGACTGCTCCAAGGTGTACTCTGATTGAGTTCCAATATGGAGTTGAATACCATTGCTAAAGGACTGGTAGTTGCACTGTTTGCCTACATTGTGCAGGTAGGTATACCATGTAGTATGCCTTCTGATGCTTAAAAGAATGTCCCTTACCTCTTCTGACCACGTCATTTCATTATCTCAGAACCATGAAGTAACCATATATTCAGATGGAGTCTTGCCAGATTCCACAGGTAGACCTGGTCTGCATCCTGAGACAGAAGATAAGGTAAATGTGGAAGAGTACATGGTGGGCTCACTCCTTACATCTTCATGAAGTAAGGAAACGGCATTTGTCTGGGCCACATGGAGACTATCAAGATGATTCTGGATTGGTCGGTCCTTAGCTTGTGCATGACTCTAGATAGGGGAGGGGGGAAGTGTACAGTAGATGTGTATTCCATTTTAGGAAGAAAGTGTCACTGATAGAACAGGGTCCTAGTCCCACTTTGGAACAGAAATGTGAGCACCCAGAGTTCTGATTCGTCACAAATAAGTCTATAATTGGGAACCCCATTGTTTGAATATGTTCTGCAGTACCCTGGTGGTTATTTCCCATTCATGGTCCTAGACAGTCCATTTTGGGTCTTTTGCTCACAGAGTACCCACGGCACTGGATAGTCCCACTACCTCAGAGGTGGATGGTATCAGTACAGACGGTACTGAAGTGGTCTGACAGGTCAGGGAGGGTCTCTTTTTGGGAGCTCCCAAGACGGGGATGTTAAAGCCCATTTCTTCACTGCCTTTTGGGGGAGTGCTCCTTCCTCTGAGAAGGTGGTGGGGAACCTCTTTCAGATGCTGCAGTTGGAGACTGGTGACCAGGGGGGTCCAATATCCAGGATCAGATGCTGGATGCAGAGACTTCTCCATCATGAAGAGTTTTAGCTGTATGTCTTTCGTTTCCTGATAATTTTGAACCCCAATGTGGCCCTCTATTGTACTATCATAGAACTTGGGAGTACAAGTCATGGACTCCATTGTGTGAGGCGCTGAACAAAACACAAATCAAAAGGCTAGTCCCTGCCCGAAAGAGCAATTTGACACAAGAGAAAACAGATGAATACAGATTAACAGGGGAGCACAAAAAAACAATGAGGCAATATTGGTCAGCATGACAAGCAATGATATCAGTTCACTGGTAACCTAACCACTGACAAGTTGTTTTTTCTTTTGTTTGGGGTGAGGGGGTTTGGTATCATGGCAAATGAGGAATCTGAAGGAAGGTAAATGAGGTAGCTCTGAATGTTTTATGGAGAGCTCTTCCCGAGAGAGAGAGAGAGAGAGAGAGAGAGCATGGGAGAAAGCAGCAAATATTTTGATTGAAAACGTAACAAATGGGCGACGGAACGGGCATCAATGTCCAATTGGAAATGGAAATCAACATTTTGATCATGATTGAGAGATGACAGATAAAATGGGGATAGTCTGCAAAGGGCCTTGAAAGTAAAGACAAGCAATTTCTGTTTGATGCAAGAGAGAAAGGGGAGCCAATGAAGGGATGAAAAGAGAGGGGTGACATGGTCACAACAACAGGCTGGGGAAATGATCTTAGGTAGCAGCATTCTGATTGTGTATGATTAGGGCAAGAATGTATTAGAGAAAATGATTTTACAGTAACCAAGATGCAAGATGAGAGTTTTAACTGTGTGGATGGATAGAAAAGGCCATATCTTAAAGATGTTATGCAGAAAGAATCAGCAAAACTTACACATAGCCTAGAGATGGGGGCCTAAAAAGGGGTATAAATCGAATGGTTACAGGCCTGAGTGGCAGGCAGGGAGAAACAAGCCCAGTCTGATTTGTACAGAAGGAGACAGGTCTATAGTAGAGAGGTAGATCTTTGAGTAATCAGCACAGAGATCACTGTTGAATTTGTATTTGTGGATGAGATATCTAGAAGGAGACCAAAGGCAAGAGTCCAGTGGAACCATCATAGAAAGTTGGAAGTGGGATGAAGAGGATCCTGCAATGGACATGCTGAAGAAAGAATTAAACGAGTTAGAAGGAGATCCAAGAGAGGACAGTAAAGGAAGTCAAGAGAGGTCAAGATTTCAGGAACAGCATGGTGTGACACCACACCCCATATTCTTCTTAGTTCTATGATTATGATATAATTATGACATAATTATGAGGCATTTGTACAAGATATGTCCTATCAACTGTCTATGGAAAAGTTATGATTTGCTGAATACAATGATCCTAATTGTATGCATGTATTGCAGGGGTGGGCAAACTATGGCCCAGGGGCTGTATTCAGCCCTTCAGACATTTTAATCTGGCTCCCAAGCTCCTGCCAGGGAGCAGGGGCTGGGGCTTGCTCCGCTCCGCATGTACCATGGCTCTATGTGGCTCCTGAAAACAGCGGCATGTCCCCCCTCTGGCTCCTACACCTAGGGGCAGCCAAGGGGCTCCGTACACTCCCCCCACCCCAAGTGCCGCCCCCTGCAGCTTCCATTGGCTGGAAGGGGGACATGCCACTGCTTCTGGGAGCTGCTTAAGGCACCCATTACCCCCTCTTAAACCCCAGCCCCCTGCCCCAATCCTTGATCCCCCTCCTGCCGTCCAAACCCCTTGGTCCCAACCCAGAGCAACCTCCTGCACCCCAATCTCTCATCCCCAACCCCATACAGAGTCCACACCCCAATCTGGAGCCCTCAGCCCCTGCCACACCCCAATCCCCTCCCCAGCCCAGAGCCCCTTACTGCACACTGAACTCCTCATTTCAGGACCCACCACAGAGTCCACACCCCATGCCAGAGCCCTCACCGCCTCCCACACCCCAACTCTCAATTTCGTGACCCTTCATGGCCCACCATACAATTTCCATATCCAGATGTGGCCCTCGGGCCAAAAAGTTTGACCACCCCAATGTATCATTTTTTTTATCTGAAGTTAGGAATATTGCCCATGTAGCTGTATTTCAAATGTGCTACTTTGGGTGTCACCCACAACTAGTCCTTCAGATAAAATAATGGAAAAGCCAGACAGAGCTGATGGCTCATTAGCAAAGTCAATGGACTGTGAAAGAGCGTACTCTTCTTGAGGATGCTCCAGACAGCATACAAGTAATGGCTGCCACAGCCCAGCAAAGACATGTGTCTGGGTCACCTGGTACTGGACCCATTCCTTGAATACCACTGGAAGACAAAGGGTTCACACCATACACAAAAGCTATAAAAGTCTGAGTAGTGACATCCTCAGGGTTCTCCTTGGCCTCCCAACCCAAAGAGACACTGAAAAACATCTGGAAGCAAGAACTGAACTGACGGGAGAAGGGTTGAACCCAGGCTGAGAGGGCGTCAGGTCTGTGAGTGGAAATATCTGAATTCTTAAGCTGCAAGCCAGTGCAGCTGCCTTTCAAGACTTTCTGTAATATACCTGTGACAATATTTAGGGTGAGAAATTACATTTTGCAACCTTTCTTTAGTGAATCAAGCTTAGTTTGCGTGTTTTGTTTTATTTGCTTAGTAATCTGCTTTGTTCTGTTTGCTATCTCTTATATTCACTTAAAATCTACTCTTTCTGGTTAGTAAACTTGCTTTTTGTTTATTCTGAAACCCAGTGTGTGCAAATCATAAAAGGGATTGGGGAAGAGGCTATGCATACCTTCCTCCACGTTGAGGGAGCAGGCGGATTTCACAATATACCTTTGGGTCTGCACTGCAAGGGAAGTGGATACTTGAGTGCTGCGGCAAGTCCCTTAAGATGAGTCATCCCAGAGCTGATCTCAGTGTCTATGTCTTTCTGGAGCGGGGTGTGGCCCTGCCTGTTTATGCTAAAGGAGGCTTAAGAGCCTGGATCAGCAAAATAGGTTAAAGGGGGCCCATGCTGACAGAATAGGCAGGCTCACTGGTATCTCAGCACATTAAGTGGCATCTTAAAAGGGGGCAACCCCCATCACACCTTGTATCATCAGTCAGGGTGAGAAATTGCTAATTCAATCTATCTAGTATGTTAGGCTCAGTTTGCGATTCTGTTTATTTAGTAGATAATCTGATCTGTTTGCTATCACTTAAAAACTATCTGTCATTAATAAACTTATTTATGCTTTATCTAAACCAATGTGCCTTTGAGTGAAGTGTTTGGGGAAAAATCTCGGCTTGGCTAACACACACTAGTTGTGCATATCTTTCCCACACTGAGGGGAAAGTGAACATATTAATGAGCTTTCTTTGTACAGATCCCTGTGCAGTGTAAAACAGTGTAATTCTGGGGTTTATACTCCAGCAAGGGTGTAGGGTGGGAGGAGCTGGGAAATTGGCTGTTGTCTCCTGCCTGTCTTTGATTGGCATAGGTAAAGCACTCAGGTAGCTAGATTGGGTTTGTGGCGCCACCTGCTGTCATGTTGAGTGATAACAGGGCTTAGAGAGGCTGAGTCACCAGCAAAGCAGAGTGAGCAGGGCCAGCAGTTCCCAGCTCCCAGACTGCACCCCACGCGTGACAACCCATCACACGTGATTGATAGTGTCAAAGGTGAATGACAGGTCAAGGACAGGGTTGGAACACTGGTTCTGAGCTCTGGCTTGGCGTAGACCATTAAAAGCTTTGGTGAGAAGTGGTTTCAGTGGAGTGCAAGAGGTGGTAGCCAGATTGGATGGAACTGGAGAGGAAATCCACAATGTAATCACAGACAATACATTCAAAGATAAAGGCAAAGTGGGAGCCATAATTGGAGAGGCAAGTGAGGTCAAGAATTATTTTTTAAAAGACGATAGAGGTTAAAGAATCTGATACTGAGAAGGGAAAGAACCAGGAAGAGAATTTAAGGAGGAGTGCAAGGAAGGGGATAAGTGAGTGCAAGGGAGATCAGGAAATGAAATGGCATCACCTGAGGCAAGTGGAAGGTTAGAGAAAGAAAGTAGATGAAAAATGTATATGTCTATGACAGGAGAGAAAAAGATTTGAAGGAGAGGAAGAAAAGCAAGCCAAGGTGAGGGGGAAGGTCAAATTGTATTATGTCAATTTCTCTTGGCAGAAACTGGCAAGGCTCTTTCCATACTATCAGTTTCTGTGGTCTTGCCAATAAATGAAGAGTAGTATAGGGAAAAGTCAGGATAGGGTGTATTGTTTAAGAACAGTTTTAACTCTGTATGTCTTTTTTTTCTAACATCTATGGGTTTTTTGGAATGTACATGAAATGTAGTATCATTTGTATGTAGGTCAAAAATCTTCAAACCTGAGTACTTTAAGTTAAGCACCTACATCCATGTTTTCAAAGTGGCCTGATTGTTGGAAGTTGAGTACCAACAAATATCAGTTGTACTGTTCTAGGACTGTAGCCAAGTGTTACTATGCCTTAGTGGATCACAGCTGAGGATGCCAAATTCAGGACAAACTGTTAAGAAATAAGACAGACTCACCCCAAACTGGTGGTTTTTCTATCATTAGATTATACCAAGACAGAAACAAAAGTAAACTTTCATCTCACCACACTGATTAACAAGAAGTCAAAGATGCAGTCTCCTTACGTATTACAGCACTTGTCTCATCAACCAGACACTGTCCTCTACGATGAGCAGCTACTGAAAACCAATTTCATCATACATAAGGTTTTTCTAATCCCAAGAGATCAACTACATAGCCAGGTCCATATAAAACTCAAATTTTACCCAATAATCATGCTAATGCCAATTGTTTAGTAACTAAAACTAAAAGTTTAATAATAAAAGAAGAGAGTTAATAATTTTAATAGATCATATACATACAAATAATTGCAAAGTCCTTATAATCAGGTTTGTAGCAGTGATTGAATAGACTGCTGGCTTATAAAGTCTCCTTGGTACCTTCCAAAAAGATTGGAAAGTCCTCAGCCCATAGTTCAAAATGCTCCTTTTAGTTGTAAATCCATAGTCCAGCAAATCAGGGCAGGAAAGAGGCAAAATGGAGATATCTCAGGGGTCTTTTATATCCTCAGCCATGTGTGTGGAATTTTACTGTCTCCAACAAAGCTCACAGCCTCTGTTTGTGGAGAGTTACTGACCCAAGATGGCGTTCATGAACATATCACATGTCCTTGCATGCTTTGATGACTCATAAGTGCAGCCATTACCCATATTCTTACTGAAGCATCCACAGGAAGGCTTACTGGGTGGGATGAGTTTCTTCTTTGGCCCACTGTTACAGTGAACGACCCTTAATAGGCTGTCAACACATAGCTGTCTACCCAAGCTGCCTCCAAAGAGGATTGCATCCTGCTCTCCAGGATGGAGGCTCGAACAACCTCCACCAATTCTGGACCCTACAGTTCTTCACTGGCATTCCCCAGGCCACAGTTCAATGCAGTCTGAAGGCCCAACCTCTCCCAATTTCCCCCACACCAAAGTGAATAACAACAGGCTGAACCCTCGAAGAAAAGGGTCCTGTCCCATCTACATGCTGCTCTGCCCCCAGCAATGTGACAGGTTGGTACCCAATACTAAAAATTTTCTGTGCCAAATACTGAGGCAGATTAAGAGGAGCTAGAACTGCCAGCGCAGCCTGGATGGTGCAGAGCAAATGACCCCAGTCAGTGGGGGCATGTGAGGCACATATTAGAAAAATAATTATTTCTATCCCTAACAAACATATAATTTAACAGCTATTGCAAATGTATCCATCGCTGATTGCTGGCTCCTCCTGCAGCTACACAGGGCCCACCCCATGGGGTAGGGATGGAGCAGCACAGGGCCCAAGCCCCGCTCCACAGGCTGGGTTTAACTGCTGCAATCCTCTCCTGAGACCTCCCTGCGGGGAGCACAGCACCACCCTTCAAAGGTGGCTGAGGCCGTGGTAAGTTGCTATGGTAACAAACCAGTTTTGTGAGGCCTGCTTAGCTCGACCCAGGCGTGAGCCTCCCGCAGTGCGACCTTCTTCCAGCTGTCTGGCCTTGCCCTACCCCAGGGGCGCCCCAGAGTCGTGACTCTTACAGCAAACCACAGCCTGCCCTTACAGCTGGCTAGGCTCGGCTGTGCCTAGCGCCCGGGCTCGGGGGCCGCCCCGACAGGAGCCTGCTCTCCCCGGGCCACACTTCGCTGTCCAAGCCACGGGACCGAACCGGAGCCGCTTCCTCGCGGCCTCCCGTCCCGATCCACGTGGTAGCGGGCTTCAGGAAGTAGAATTATGACGCAATCGCTCCGCTGATGACGGCGGCACCGTTACCCTGGCCTGGGCGGAGTCGGAGAGACACACGGGGTGGGGACGGGGACCGAGCCTTTCTGTGAGCAACGGGGACGAACCGCTTGAGCCGCGCGCTCCCCCCTCCCCTTTCCTCTAGCGGCGACAACGGCTACCGGTCCCGCGGTGACGTCAGCCGGTGCCTGGCAGAGGGAGCCGCTGTGCGCGCGGAGCCCCCCCAACGCCTCCCCCCGGGGCGCCGCGCCCTCGCCCCGCCCCCTCCCAGCCCGCACCCAGCAACCGCCACCGAGACATGGCGAGCGCGGGGGCGCCGCGGCAGCAGCCGGGCGCAGAGACGGAGGGCGGCGGCGGCGGCGGCGGGGAGGCGGCCGGGGCTCAGCGGCTCCAACAGCAGCAGCAGCCCCCGGAGCCAGCGGCCGGAGATGAGGAGCCGGGGCAGGTGTCAGGAGGGGCCGGCTCCGCGCTGCTCGGGGAGACCGGGCTGGCGCTGGGCGGCTGCGTCGCGGCTGCTCTGAGCTGGGAGAGGCCGCTCCGCAGCCTGGGCGGGTTCGTCTGCGCCAACCTGCTGTTCTGGTGAGCGAGCCCCGCCGGGCGCGGGGGGACCCGGGAGCGATGCCCCGCCGGAGAGACCCGCCCCCGCCCCCCAGGCTCAGCGGAGAGCTGCTCCCCCTCTGCGAGCCTAGACCCCCCCCCCCAGGGCAGAGCCAGTGCCCGTGCCCGGTGCGCCCTGTTTTCCGCGCTGTATGGGAGAGACCCCGGTCCCTGCTAGGGCAGAGATACCCCCATGCAGCTCCTCCCCTTATTCTCCCCCCACGCCATGGGGGCAGCTTGCCCCCGCTCCATCCCTCTCCCCAATACAGCTTATTCCCTCCCCCGCGGGAGACCCACCCCACTCTGCCCCTCCTGCCCTTGGGAGAGACCCCAGCCTTTCCTTAATAGCCTCATGACATCCAAGGGAGAGATCCTCAGCGTTTTATTCTCTTTCTGTCCAGCATCCCCAGCTGAACAGAGTACAGTGTTTCCTCCCTGCATTTGTTTTCACCAAGTTTTTGTCCTTTCCCTTCCCCACCAACAGATCCATGCTATGGGGATTAGACTCACTCAGGCAGCAAATATCTTCTGGGTTTGAGATACAGGGGACACATGAATCCCAAAGTGTTTTGGGGAGGGGAGTGAAACTCATGACATTGGACCCCAGTCGGGAAATGAGCTCTGCATGGGGGTATCTCTGCCCTAACAGGGACAGTGGTCCACTGATGTGGAGGTGGTAGCAAGGGGAGTGAGGCCAGAGGCATAAAGTTAAGCATTTGTGTGTTTTGCAGAATCCCTAGCCTGATTTAAAAGCCCTTTGCAGGATAAGGGCTTTCTGTATTTTGTGTCTTGTGCAGCAGCAAGCATATTGTTTATGTTTGACTCAGTCTTTTCTAGTTGGTTTAGGTCAACTTTGTGTATAAGTCTTCCTTGTTTATAATTGAAATAGGCATGTTTGCATTGTGTTGCAAAACCACCCTGCATGCTTCTCCGCCCCTTCGCCCCCCAAAAAATCTTCATAATTTAAGTAATTTATTCCTATAGGAATATTCTACACATGTGAGGTCCATGGTTGCACCAGTGCATAAACAATCCCCACATCCCTCACCAGATCTTGCACATATTCTTCTGTGTTCCTACATTCAGCATCATATGTATACATACATTTCAGGGCTGATACTTTTAATACAAGTGAGAATAGGGCACCAGCTTATGTTTTTCTCCCATATGGTTTCTCTCTTTCCTCTTCAGTAAGGCATGTAAGAGACAAAGCAAACAACAACAAAAAAAAGGTATATTATTGACAACTGCATTCAGTGCTGTATGACCTTGGAAATGTTCACTTTTTAAATATGTGGTCCAAATCATAAGGAAAGAACTTGAGTATTTTCTTAAAAATCCCACCTACACAGGAAAATATTCTGTTGTGTACAAAAGTATAGGCCTGTCCTCTTTAATTAAAAGGAATGTGGTGTCATCTGCTAATTTGAAAGGAGAGAAATGTTCTAGTGCCAAGGCTAGACTAAAGGTTTCTTCCTGGTTTAGGAGATAGGTGATACATAACTGAGTTGAAACCCAAACACTCCCAGTTCATAAGATACATTGTTATACTTGCTATAAGAGATAAGTAAGTCTTTTGCATTAAGAATTATGGAGTTGTCGTCATTTTCCAGGTCTGTCAGATCTAGTTTCTGTAACAATGGTTGCTTACAATCCAGAAGGGCCATAATGCCTTGTTGACCTGTTTTTAAACCAGCTGCATAATAAAACGATGAAGGGTAGTAATAGCACTAAAGCTGGTTAGATAAGATAATTGTATTCAGTTCTGCATTTCAGATAGAGATGATTGCATTTGTTTAGAGCAGGGGCCTCCAAACTTTGAGATGAGGGCTATATTAGATTTCTGAAGGGGCTTTGTGGGCCAAAGCTAGGGTGACCAGAGAGCAAATGTGAAAAATCAGGACAAGGGGTGGGGGGGAATAGGAGCCTGTATAAGAAAAAGACCCAAAAATCAGGATTGTCCCTATGAAATTGGGACATCTGGTCACCCTAGCCAAAGTGGCTGTGAAAAAATTCAGTATATGCAAAATCCCCTCCTTTGCTCCTCCGACTGCTGCTGCACCCCCGCCCCCCTTGCTCCGCACATGGGGCCGCCAGCAGGGGGTCAGCAGTGGCTTCTCCATGTGCCTGCTCGGCGTGCCCACTCAGCTGGAGGGCCAGACAAATTGAAGCCATGGACTGGATCCGGCCCGCAGGCCGTAGTTTGGAGACCCCTGGTTTAGAGCATCACAGGGCTCCCTATTTGTCATTCAGTTTGAGCATAACTGAGCATGAGGAATAGTCAGTTAGGATAAGGACATTTGGTCTGATCAGATCTGAGTTGAACCTGAGCATTTGTAGATGGGTGCAGCCATTGTTACCTCTGCTCCTTTAATTAATATTTTTCTGCTGTACTCAGATTTTTACTGTTGGTTTTGATGGTCTTATTGGCAGTGCTCGTTCAACTGTAAGTCTACTGATATTTAAGTGAAATGATTCTGTCAGAATTTCTAATTCATGCTACATTCCTAGTGCCAGAGAGAGCCAGGATGAAGAAAACCTGGCTTTCACTGCAGAGCAGTGCTTCTTGTGGCTTCATCAGTCTTATTGTGCAGGGGGAATTGAGGGGTGAGGGTAAACTAGGAAAGATACAGGGGTGTGAATGATAGCCAGTAAAACTATAAAATCTGTGGTTAAAGTAGATTGGAACAGGAGAAGCCTCTCTCACTGCATCAGCCAAAGGGCTGAGTGGGAAATCTGTCGCCACATCATCCCAGATGGGGGTGAAGAGGAAGCTGTGGAGAAGCAGTCAGGGAGAATAGTGGGAGCTCTCTAGCTCTAGCGGACAATGCTGTCCTTCTCCACCTGTCCTTAAACTCTGTATGTCATCACACATTTTATACCTGGCTGTAAGGAATGTGCAGGCAGAGATTGGAAGCAATTGCAGCTCAACTACCATTCTGTTGCCTAAAGGTATAATCCCCCCTCACATTCTTGACCATAATAACCCCTGTGAAAGTATGTTCCCTCTGACTTTGTACAGGGAAAAGATTTTAGTGCTTACTGTTTAGACTGTGCCTTTCTTTTTGTAAACTCCTGGTAGTTTGACCCATTCTTTTCTCTCTTTTTTTAAAACCCCATTTTCAGTTTAAATATTTCTAATGGATCATCTTGAACTCGGAGTCTTCTCTAGTAAGATTTAGCTCATCTACTTTTCTGATTGTGAATAGTGAAATGTGTACTAAGAACCAGCTCCAGTAGGCCATCCTGTACTTTGAAACTGCTTTAAAGTATATCCAGGATTTCTTGTGGAAGTTTTCTTGACTTCTTCTTAAAGGCTATCTAGAAGGCCTCAATCCTGCAAACACTGATGCGTATGTTTAACTCTCCTACTGTGAGATGGCAATAAAATGTAAAACAAAATGAAACAAAAAAAACTACTATATACGAAGTTTAGATTGTGTAAATGCAAATGTTAAGCTGCATAGACAAGTTCCCTTGATTTTTAAAAATAAAATAAATAAAACCACATTGGCGTTGCTACATTGTGCCTAGAACATGAGTAGAAAGACAACTGATAAAAAAAAACAAAATTGGCTCCTCTGATTTCATTGTTTACTTATTGTACTTTTTCTTTAATGCTGTTGAGTAGTGAGTATTAATCTGAAAGTATTTTAAAATTGAGTGTTTTTATAATAAGCAAGGATTTAAAAATATTTTTAAAATATTTGTATTACAGTAGCATCTGCCAGTCTCAGCCAGTATTCAGATCCTGTTTTTTGCCTCAAAGAATTTACAAACTAAACGATCAAGATAAAGAGTGGGAGAAAGAAAGCGTTGTTCTGATTTTACAAGTAGGGAACTTAGATATTGAGTAGAGGGACTTTCCCAAGATCATACAGGAAGCCTGTGGTGGCACTGGGAGTTGAACCCAGATTTGCCAATTCTCAGTTCAGTGTCTTAATCACAAGACCTTCCTTCTCAGTGTCCCTTCAAAGTCAGGTTTTTTTCTAATATAAAAAGATATGAAAAGGATGTGATAATATCCATTATGCGAGAAGGTGATCAAAGTTAAATCTAGTATTTAATCTTAAATATGACTGTTTAATAATAGTATCGCTTCTTTTCATTTCTATTCTGTCCCTTTATCCCATTATCCTAACTTTTTGGCTGAGATTGGGAAGAATAGTTTACTTAAAATAGAAGTCTTTTTGGGGATTACAGATATATCAAGTGTTTGTAGAAAAATAGATTAACTGGAGCAAATTCTACTCCACTGACTTCAGTAGAGTTTCATGGGATGTAAGTTAATGAAGAATTGAAGATTTTTATATAATAACCTCTAAATCATTGGTTCTCAGAGTGGGGGTCGCAACCCTTTGGGGGGTCGTGGCTTCCTTATGTGGGGGTCGCGAGCCTCAACCCAGCAGCGGGCTGCTGGCTCAAGCCCAATCTCCAGGCGGGTGACCCGGCCCCTGCGGCGGGCTGCCGGCCCCAGCCCCGACCCCCCGGGACGGGCTCCAGGTCTGACCCACGCGGCGGGCTGAAAGCTCCTGCCCTGACCCCAGGGGCAGGCTGCTGACCCCAGCTCTGACCCCCCCCGGGCAGGCTGCTAGACCCACCTACGACCCCCAGTGGCGGGCTGCTGTGCCGGCCCTGATCCAGCCCCTGTGGTGAGCTGCTGGGCCCAAGCTCCTCCAGCCCAGCTGCACCCCCAACTCCATGCCACCTCCAAACAAAGGGTGCCAAATGGAAGTTTGGCCAGGCACCATTTTGCCTATGACTGACCCTGTAAGGAGACAACATTCACAGCTAAACAGGTATTTTTATTAACAGTCATACATATAAGTGCAAACTTTCTGCTGAAAATAGTGGCCAGTTATACTACTAAAACTGCTAAAAACCAAAAGTATCTCGAGTCTTACATTAAGCTGGGCTTTACCAGTATCATCATCTCTGGTATTGAAAAACCGCAATGTGTCATTTGCAGTGAAGTTTTGTCTGCTGAATCAGTGAAACCCTGCAAAGTGCAGCGACATCTTGAAACTAAACATCCTGAGCATAAGAATCAGAATGTGGATTTTTTCAAACGCAGAGAAGAAGCAACAAAGAAGGCCAGGCTTGATGCTGATGGAAGTTTCCAACAGCAAAAGTCTTCAGTTGTGGAGGCCTCTTATGTTGTGTCTCTATGGATGGCCCGTGCCAAAACGCCACATACAGTAGGTGAGAAGCTTATTCTGCCAGCATGCAAAGATATTGTGGCACTTATGATTGGCAGTGATACTGCCAAAAAACTGAATATGCTTTCCATATCTAATGATACGGTGAAATGCAGAATATGTGAGATGT
Source organism: Dermatemys mawii (assembly GCA_007922305.1). Classification (NCBI taxonomy): domain Eukaryota; kingdom Metazoa; phylum Chordata; order Testudines; family Dermatemydidae; genus Dermatemys; species Dermatemys mawii. The sequence continues at coordinate 7,888,692 of ML677334.1, read as the reverse complement.
CTGAAGATATCAAAAAAACAAGTTGTATATGAAATTAAACATTCTGCTTTCAGTATGTTCAGTCTGCAACTTGATGAAACGACTGATGTTTCTTACTGCGCACAACTGATAGCATTCGTACAGTATGTCAATGCTGGAGATGTTAAAGATGAGTTCTTATTCTGTGAACAGCTTGAACCACAACAGCACAGGACATTTTCAATAAGGTGAATGCCTTTTTTCAAAGCAATGGCATTGAATGGAAAAACCTTTGTGGTATCTGTACTGATGGTGCTCCAGCAATGATGGGTGCACAGTCTGGCTTTCAGCAGAAGGTAAAGTGTGTCTCACCTAATGTGATTGTCACTCATTGTGGAATCCATCGTCAAGTCCTAGCTGCAAAGACATTGCCAATGTGCCTTAATGCGGTGGTGGATGTTATTATACGAGCAATGAACTACATTAAAGCTCATGCTCTGAATGGTCGTCTCTTTCGAGAGCTCTGCAATGAAATGTGTGGTGAATATGAAGTTCTGCTTTTCCACACTCAAGTCCGATGGCTGTCTAGAGAATGCACATTAAAGCGCGTTTTTATACTTCGTTAAGAGATGGCAGAGTTTTTCCTGTGAAAACAGAAACAGGAGCTGAACAAAATGTTCAGTGACAAGAAATGGCTTCTCTGCTTGGCATACCTAGTTGATCTCTTTGGTAGCCTTAATGATCTCAATCTGGTCACTTCAGGGAAAACGTTCAACATTAATAGACCTGACTAATAAAAATCAAAGCCTACCAGATGAAGTTGGATCTGTGGTGCAGGAAGCTGGACACAGACAGATATGGCATGTTTCTGACACTTTCTTCGTTCAGCAAGGAGGAGGAAGTTAACATTGATAGTGCTCTCAAGTCCGCGATCAGTGAACATTTGAGAGCCCTTCATGAAGGGTTCTCACATTACTTCCCAGCGCTGCCAGAAGCACTTCATTCCCTGGTGAAGAACCCTTTGTGCCATAGCTGAGCAGTTACCTACTGATGATATTCACACACAGGAACAGTTTATTGACATGATCAATGATGATGAAGTGAAAGCAAAATTCACGCAGCTGCCTCCAAACCAGTTCTGGTGTTTAGTTGCAAGTGAATACCCATTGGTATCTGAAATGGCCCTGAAAGTCCTTCTGCCATTTCCTACTACCTACGAATGCGAGAGTGGATTCTCCAGCCTTCTCACAATAAAGACAAAATCTTGAAACCGGCTTAATGTGAAGGATGACATCAGATGCACCCTTTCTAAAACACCACCAAGAATAAAACTTCTTGTATCAAATAAACAGCATCATCCATCTCACTGATTTTTGGCTGCTTCAGGTCATTAATTGCTGTCAAGTACTAAAATAAAATTCTATTTAAAAATAACTTTTCCACTTATTTTTAATTCAATAAAAATGTGTTTTAGTCTTAATTTAAAAAGCAGTGAGAAAAGGTAAATCCATTTTAAGCAATAGTGTTTACATTTAGTATTTAACAGTATTAAATATCAAAAATGTGTGTTTAATTTCTAGAGGGGGTCGCGGTCAGAAGCTCAGTGTTCGAAAGGGGTCACCAATACAAAAAGTTTGAGAACCACTGCTCTAAATTCCTTTTTGGGTAAGAATAATACTGCATGACTGTTGTATTTCTTAAGTATTGTCTACTTCACTTGATGTCTTCAAATCCAGTAGTGTACAGTTAATATAAACTAAATTTCCATCCTAATATAATGGCACATTTGTCAAAATTGGTAACTTTTCTGAATAAGCTTGCATTGTTCCTTAGTGTAAGCTGCATACACAATCTTTACATAGTACTCAGAATTTGATATTCTCACTCATATATCTTACATCTATAATTAAAAGCAGGCCCAAACCCATGAGATAGCCAACAAATAACTTTCGTCTGAAGAAATTAAACTGCTATCAAACATGCTACCTCTTAACTTACCCTCACTTCTTGGATCAGTAATCTTCAATGTGAGACTTGCTCAAAAAATCTTTAGTATATTATCCATTCATTGTGGTTTTGTCTCCATTTTTTCTATCCATGCATATACAGTAGCATAATTTACAAGTGTAAATGGACTTACATTGTCACATTCAAAAGGTGCTGCCATTTAGAAACACTGCTCACACAGTAAGGCTAAAATTGTTTGTAGCACAGTTAGTTTAGCCTCTGCAAATATGATTCTATGTATGTGGATGTGTGTGTATATATAAAAAGTCTTCACTACATTGTTTTTATTTGTGTGTAAAATACATCATATCGCTGCAGTTATGGCTTAAATCCTTGTCTATCATGTCTCTAGGTAATGTATGTGACTTATAGTCTGCTGAGGGATAAAGGGATCTGCCTCAATTTGACTTTGTGTACTGTTCAGAGATGAGCAAGAGTTCATGAAAGTTGTTGACAGTAACATTACATTAAACACCAATTGACCTGAGGAAGGATATCTGCATTTACACAGCTTCTATATTGTACAGGGTGGAGGGTGGGTGAGGTGGCTAGACTTATCGAGAAAAAAACAAGTGTAATCTTTTTTTGTTTTGTGCTTTGATTTTTTTGGGGGGGGCGGGGGTTGAGGGGAGGGTCAATATGTGAAGCCTCTTTGCTCATCTCCTGAAAGAGTGCAGTGACACAAATATCAGAAGAGGAATCAGTAATTTGTCATCCATCTGAAGTGGCTGGCTGTATCTGTGGAGACTGCTATGAAGTTTGGACAAGGTGGTGGTATAGTGATGTTTATTGATGTATTTGGTTTCTCTTTTATGATGATTATTAAATGAAGTAATTTTTAGTAAGTGTGAATGTTTTGTGAATAATGCTTGTTTGTTCATTGTGAGATATTATTTTAACAGCACGCAAATGTGTCTCTCTTTCCCCAATATATCTTCTATATATTTGACTCTCTGCCAGTAAGAATTTCTTTGCTTCAGTACATACAATGTGCAGTCAAAGGAGTGAGTTAACATTAAAATATCACACGTCTTTAGCACCCATGCCTAAAAGCTGCAGATCTTCGTAAAGACAACCACTCTAAATTTAATTTTCTTATATTTTGAATATGCTTGTTTTTGTTTCACTTAACCATCTGTTGCATAAACTTACACATCCTGTGGCTTCCTTTTTAAATTCTTACACTGCAATTCTTTGACATACTTCTAGATTATCTGCAGCTTCAACCAGAATGTCACTCAGAATACAATAGGAAAAATGTTTCATGTGTCAAAAAGTAAATAGCAGAGCGAAATACCTATGGAATATGCATCATTTAATTTAAGAGAAAGTTTGGATCCATGCATCAGAACACTTACTGGAGTGTGGGTAGGGTTTTTTAAATAGGGAAACAGCAGTGGTTCAAGGGAGAACACTAGATTTGTTTATGGGCAAACTGGTGACTCAAGGGTTTTCTTTAGGCTAAACACTAGAAGCTGATCACTCTTGGCTATGGGTAGTGATCCTTCCAGAGAGCTCACAATGCAGTTAGGCTACTTCAGTGTTTTGGATATCAGTCAAGAATCCATTACTAGAATTGGTCTGATAACTACTGAGCTGGGTGTGTGCAGGCTTATGTTCATTAACATCTGGAGCAGAGATTTCCCCATGATGCAGTGCTTCCCTGCTTTTCTGGTCCCAGAGTTCAGTGCAGTTCTTGCCTTGGAATCTCTGTTCTCCAGTCTGTATGCTAATGACAGTGCCTCCCTGTGCCATCTTTGATGCACATGAGACTAGGGGAGTTGCCTTTGTACTTGTCACCCTTGTCAGGAGGGGTCTAGATCTGTCTCCCACCACCCTTCACTGCTCTCTGCAAGTCTTTTCTCTGAGCAGTTTGGTTCAAGAGAGGCTGGGCAGGACAGTGTCTTTCATGAGTCAGACAGACTGGATGCTGCACCCTGGTTCCTCAAGAACACAGAGCTGACTGATAGCCCACAAAAGAAGAATTTATAGGAAACGTGGAATTTCTGTCCTCTGTGGAAGGATAGCCAGTGTAGGAAGCAAGAGAGCCCTCATTTGAAAGTAAACTTTTAGGTAACTAAAATATCAGAATTACAAAAATGCTCAAATGACACTAACAGTAGCTAGCTTCAGAGGGAAACTGAGGGTCCTTGACACCTCAAAGGATTTGGCCCTTACTTAGGAAATGGGGCTAAAAGGGTAATGTAGAACAATAGTAATATTGTATAATTAACATTGACTTAAAATAGAAAGGCAAGAACTTGTAAAAAACCTTAAATGCAGGCTGAAAAGTTCAACTGTGCTTGGTGGGTGGGGTAGAGAGGAATAATGATGACTATGAGGCACTGCAGAGCACATAGAATAATTTTGGGGTGGAATTCTAGAATGATGCACTTTTTCCTTTTGAATTAATTTCTCCAAGTCTACAAATGAATAAAAATAAAATACAAAGTTTTTAGTGGGACTTGAGGAAATCAGCTTTAATACAGACCAGAAAAAATAATTACTTTGATTTTAACAGCTGGAAGTTGTCAAGTTTGAGTCTTATTTCTGCAATGTGCTACACTCATTTAGAAGCAATAAGTATGTAATCTGACCAGGCACAAGAAGCTATTGTGGCTTAAGATGCTAAATTTAGAATGTAACAGAAAGGGATTTTACAAAGTTTTTAAAATAAATAATGCACATAATTTACTTGTGTTTTTTTTTTGAAAAATGAACTAGCCTCTCTACCCCCCCCTCCCCCCAGGAAAAGCAGTTCAAATTTTACAAAGGCCAACATTTGTTTTTAATCCCCTGGGTAATTACAGTGATTGATATTTTCAAAACCATCTACAAGACTGACAAATTTTGATTAAAAGTAATAGAAAATGCATGTTTAAAGTCCTTAGTCTACTTTGAAAATTGCAGTATATTTTGTGTGTACAGCTTAAAAAGAAACCATTATAGTTGGGCTCAGTATGTAGTTTTTCTACTAATCGTGTGCGTTACCCAGTAAATAGCATTGTGTCCTTTTGGTGCTCCTGATTTGTGTCACGTGAGTAGTATTTCAGGACATTTAGAATAGGAGGGTGGGGTTTTTTTGTTGTGTTTTTGTATTGATAATCCGTATCAGATTTTTTAAAAACTAAACTATTATTCAACAAGGATATAACTAGTTTTTCAAACCTTACAATATTGAACTAAACTTTTGATAAGTTTACATGCCAAATGCTCATCTAAACACTGAGTGAGTCCCCCAGTCAGTGAAAAATAATGTCTGTAAGAATAGAGTGGCATGACATTGTGTATAGGCAAGAATTTGCTGACAGAATGCGTCATGGTTAATCCTTGTCTGCATTTAGGACAATTACTTGTTGGTGATAATAGATGTCAGCAATAGCGGCAACTGACCTGGTGCTGAACACAGCTTAACTGCAAATACCAAACAAAGCATACTATGTTCTGCATCTTTTTTGCATCAGAGGTTACATTTTGCAAGGATCAAGTGTCTACTCTTCCTCTCTGAAATGGCAGTTTTGAAGCTCTTTTGGAGAACTTAAAAATCAATTGTCCATGGAGAATTTGAATTTTCCATCTTTAAACTTTTGAGAAATGCTTATTGGCACATTGTTGTTTCATAGCAGACTATTGGGTGCTATAAAATAGTGGCTCTCAACCTTTCCAAACTACTATGCCCCTTTCAGGAGTCTGATTTGTTTTATGTAGCCCAAGTTTCACCAAACTTAAAAATTACTAGCTTAAAAAAAAAAATCAGTCATAAAATACAAAAAGGGTCACAGTACTGAATCATTGCTTACTTTCTTTTTTTTAACCATATAATTATAAAATAAAGCAATTTGAATGTAAATATTGTACTTACATTTCAGTGTCTCGTATACAGAGCAATATAAACAAGTCATTGTATGGAATTTTAGTTTGTACTGACTTTGCAAGTGATTTTAAGTAGTCTGTTGTAAAATTAAACAACTATCTAGATGAGTTCATGTACCTCCTGGAAGACCTCTATGTACCACCCCAGAAGTACGTATATCCCTAGTTGAGAGCCACAGTTATAAAATATTATTATTCCAAGAATCTCTAAGATATAGAAAAGCATGGTCTCAACCCTTCGTACAGTAGAACTCAGTTACGAACACCAGAGTTACCAACTGACTGCTCAATCACACACCTCAACTGGAACCAGAAATACACAATCAGGCAGCAGCAGAGACAAAACAAACAAACCAGTACTTAGTAAAATGTAAACTACTTTTTTTAAAAAAAAAGAGTTTAAGAAAACTTTGACAAGGTAAGGAAACTATTTGTGCTTGTTTCATTCAAATTAAGGTGGTTAAAAGCAGCATTTTTCTTCATAGAAAAGTTTCAAAGCTATATAAAGTCAATATTCAGTTATAAACTTCTGAAAGAATAACCACAACATTTTGTTCTGAGTTATGAACGTTTCAGAGTTACATACAACCTCCATTCCTGAGGTGCTCATAACTCTGAGGTTCTACCTTAGTTTAAATTGTGCCTTTGCTATGGACCCATGCGGCCGCCAAGAAATCATTAAAAAAAATACTCTTTAGTTTGATTAAAAAAAAAAAATTCCGACTTTCTCCTATTCTTTTACACAGATTTTTCTCAAGAAGAATTGTTTTGGAAACACTTTGCTTTACTGTTGCAGTTAGGGTTAACTCATTCTAAAGGGAAGAATTTATTCCCTTTATTTCTTTATGCCTAAAAGTAAAGGAGAGTAGGGAGGCTAAACATCTTAAAATTAATCCAGGACGGTATGGTGCCATAATTTCCCTGTTTTTCATTCATAGATTCAAAGGCCAGACGGGACTATTGTGATCATCTAGTCAGACTTCCTATATAAACAGGCCATAGAATATCCCCAAAATAATTGCTAGAGCAGATCCAGTCTTGATTTATAGACTTTCGGTGAATCTACCACAACCGTTGATAAATTGTTCCAATGGTTAATTACCCACATTGTTAAAAATTTACACCTTATTTCCAGTCTGAATTTGTCTAGCCTCATTTTCCAACCAGTGGTTCATTTTATAGTTTTCTTTGTTAGATCAAAGACCCATTATTAAATATTTCTTCCCCATGAAGGTGCACACAAACTGTAATCAAGTCACCCTTTAATCATTTTTTGTGACTCTTCTCTGAACCCTCTCCAGTTTATCAACATCCTTCTTGAATTGTGGACACAAAAACTTGATGCAGTATTCCAGCAGTGCTTGCACAAGTGACAAATATATAAGTAAAATAACCTCTCTATTTCTACTTGTATTTTCTGTGTTAATGCGTCCAAGGATTGCATTAGTCATTTAGGCCATAGCATTGCACTCGGGGGGGGGGGGGGGGTCTGTGTTCAGCTGATTATTCACCACAACCCCTAAAACTTTTTCAGAGTCACTGCTTCCCAGGATAGTCCCCCCATCCTGTAAGTTTAGTGTACATTCTTTGTCCCCTCCCGCCCCAACAAATAAATAGATATAGAGTGTGTGACAAAGTTCCTCCTGTGCCTTGGTGGGTCCTGCACTTTTTGGCAGATTTGCTTGACTCAGAGGTTCACAGCAGCCCTCAGTTTGGCCGCTTCTGCTAGAGGCTCAAACCTGCCGTTCAGTCAGCTAACTGGCCATCATGGGGGAAACAGAGAACAATCTCCACAGTCTCTGTTGTCCCACCTAATGGGTCGGGGACAGGCCAGATCCCTTTCCAAATTAGACCTTCCCTTTTGGTGTTGATCACAGACCAGGTCAACTCCTTGTGTGTCCGATCAGGAGTTAGGGGTATGGGAGGAACTCAGGCCTGTCCTCTACACCGAGTTCCAGCCCAGGGCCCTGTGGATAGCAGCTGTCTACAGTGTCTCCTGTATCAGCTGTGTGACAACTACAATCCCCTGGGCTACTTCCCCATGGCTTCCCCTCAGCACCTTCTTTATCCTCACCACAAGATCTTCCTCCTGAAGCCTGATCACGCTTGTACTCCTCAGTCCTCCAGCAGCATGTCTTCTCCCTCCTTGCACACCCTCCACTAACTGATGGGAGGTCCTTTTTAAACCAGGTGTCCTGATTAGTCTGCCTGCCATAATTGGTTTAGTATGTTCTTAATTAGCTCCAGGTGTCTTAATTAGCTTGCCTGTCTTAATTGGTTCTAGCAGATTCCTGATTGCTCTAGCACAGTCCCTGCTCTGGTCACTCAAGGAACAGAAAACTGCTTATCCAGTGGCCAGTAAATCTGCCTTTGACTACTCTGCTGTACCTAACTGGCCTGGGTCTATCACAGTAGATATAGATGTGTGTGCATTAAAAAACATTGTTTGCATGTGCCCAGATTACCAAGCAATCTAGGTCACTCTGAATCAGTGACCTGTTGTCACGACTGGGACGTGGATGATCTGACCCCGTGAGGAAAAGGGTTTTCTCTATAGGATTTCAAAAAATAATACATGAAACACCAAGTGAACCTTCAGGGAGCAGGATATCTGTAGTTTAAAAGTGACTGAATTAACCTGCCAAAAGATCTTTAAAGGGCCAAGGAATTGAAAGTCCAGCTTGTGAGCAGGTCTGTTTGTGCAGAGATGCTGGGTGGAGAACCATACTCATGCCTGGTCCTGATGAATCATGCTATAGTAGGTCTAAGTGGCCGGGTTGGGAGAGGTTGCAAGTAATTGTAGATGGAATTGGTATACTTTGGTGGAAGATGGTATACTTTGTTGGTGAGTTTTGGTTTTTTTTTAAAGGCTTTGTCTGTGGATATATGGTCTGCATTGTAGGCAAATTCTGCGTAGGGGAGAAATGAATACCTGTCGTCCTGCTGATGTTTATAGCATCACAGTGCTATTCAAAAATTTGGTTGTCCCTTTACGTTTGGCCATTGAACTGGTGATGGTAACCAGAGGAAAGATGTGTGGATTCCCAACATGTGTTGTGTCAGAACTGGGCTGTGAACTGAGACTGCTATACATTTTCTTGGACTGCTGGCTCATGAGACCCCATTTTCTCAGGGAATAATGTGGACCATTAATACTATATACAGTCTCTTCAGTAAGTTAGGTATCAGGGCAAATGAAGTCTTCACTGCAGCCAGATTAAATGCTCATGCTAAATCAACAATTTTTTCATGGTAAAAAATGTTTTTTGAGGAAATACTGGGACAACATAGTTTTGGAGCCATTATGGAAAGGGGTTTTGAATTAAGGAGATCTACTATTTGCATGTCAGAGAGGGTGCATGTGTATCTTGTGGTATTATTCTCTGTGCACTTGCCCATTTCTTGAGGTCAAGCATGTGTGCTGAAGCACCCAAAAATGCCAATTTGTGGTACCATCAGAGTGACTAATTTTTATAATTCAAATCTTTTTTATTCACAAGAAAGCTAATCCTACAGAGTTGATACTGTGTGTTTGTGTGTGTGTGAGAGAGACACACACACACTGAGGCCTGGTCTATACTCTGAAATTAGGTCAATATAACTACACCACTCAAGGGTGTAAAAAATCCACAGCCCTGAACAACTCAGTCAAACAGACCTAACCCCTTGTATATACAGTGCTAGGTCAGTGGGAGAATTATCTCATTGACCTAGCTACTGCCTCTTGGGTAGTTGGAATATCTACACGGATGGAGAAGCCCTCCTGTTGATGTAGGTACCATCTTCACTAGGGAAGAGACAAGCACTGATATCACATGCCTGTAATCACTGGGGAATCTAGCATACTAGTGACTAGGTTAATTTTGGGTGAATCATCTACTTGATATACTATGGAATTGTTTTAAATGTTGCACCTTTCTTTTGGTGGTTGCTGTTGGAGACAGCTTTTTTTCTCCCCAATAATCAGAATGTGAGTTTACTTCAAAAATTGCATATTGTGCCTTCTTCTGGGCCCAAGTGGTTAGCTAATATTTGAGGCCTTGTCCGGTTGTTTTCATTAGGAGGAGAAATTGATTAAATGAATTAGGTATTTTGTTAATGTAATGCTGTTTATTTCCAAAAATTGTACATAAAATCCTGCCTCTGTGAACACAGTAGGAACAAACACCAGGCAGTTTCCATGCTTAGAAATCCAGCATGCCTTTCTTTCTAACTGTGCCTAAGAGATCTGTGTCTTGGTTCCCTCCCAGGGGCGAAGTCACAAAAGCTTGTCTTGCTGTTCTTGCATGCAGACTCAAACAGCTGCAAGCAATCAATCCACAGTCTCTGGGAAACCCTCAATTCATATACCTTATTTTCTTTTTGGCCATGTTGCTTTATGTGGGCCAGTGTCTTGGACAGTGGCTTTCTTTGTTTTCAGCTACCAGTATGTAAAAGAGCTTTAAATTGCTCCTTTTGTTTATCCTGAAAGAAAGGTGCTTAACACCCCACATCACCTTTAATGAGGTCTATTGTTGTTCATAGATCAAAGACCTGCTTGTGGAGAGCCATGAACATCTTCCTGTATAACAATGTATTTTTTCCACTAAGTGAATGTGGATCCTGTCAACCTTCAGATGATTTCTTGTAGGGATAACACTAGTGGAAAGTGAAAGATCTGCCAGTGAAAGAGAGAAAATTCTAATTATTTGAGAAATGTTTCTATACATACTTGCATGCCAAGATCAGCACTAGTATGGTAAATCAGTGTATGCACACTCTCAAGTCCAACTTCTCTTGAATTGACATGGTTAACATTTTGTTATGAAAAAGAAAAAACAAATAATAAAATTTATAAAGAAAACGAGGAATACTTGTAGCACCTTAGAGACTAACCAGTTTATTTCAGCATAAGCTTTTGTGGGCTATAGCCCACTTCATCAGATGCATAGAATGGAACAAACAGAAGTAAGATGCATTTATACACACAAAAAGAAAAGAAAAGTTGTAAATTACCATACCAATTCTAAGAGGCTGTTTAATTTGGATGGGCCATTATCAGCAGGAGGAAAAAACCTTTTGTAATGAAAATTTAGTGGATCTATCTATGTCTAACAGTTGATAAGAATCTGTAAAAGAGACTTAACTAGGAAAATGCATTCAATTAGTATAGTGACAAAGCCACTCATAGTCCCTATTTAACCCTTGGTTGACAATGTCCAGTTTGCAAATTAATTCCAGTTCATCAGCTTCTCATTGGAGGCTGTTTAGGAAGTTTTTCTGTTTTAAAATTGACAACTTCAAGTCTTTAATAGAATGGCCAGGGAAACTGAAGTGTTCTCCTTCTGGTTTTTGAATGTTATGATTCCTGACGTCAGATTTGTGTCCATTTATTCTTTTGCTTAGAGACTGTCCGGTTTGGCCAAAGTACATAACAGAGGGGCATTGCTGGTACATGATGGCATATATCACATTGGAAGATGTGCAGGTGAATGAGCCTCTGATGGTGAGACTGATGTGATTAGGCCCTAGGATGGTATCAGTTGAATGGATATGTGGACAGAGTTGGCATCGGGCTTTGTTACAAGGATAGGTACCTGGGTTAGTGTTTTTGTTGTGTGATGTGTGGTTGCCGGTGAGTATTTGTTTCAAGTTGGGGAGCTGTCTATAAGTGAGGACTGATCTGTCTCCCAAGATCTGTGAGAGTGAGGGATCATCTTTCAGGATAGGTTGCAGGTCTTTGATGATGCATTGGAGAGGTTTAAGTTGGGGGCTGAAGGTAATGGTTAATGGTGTTCTGTTTTTTAATTTGTTGGGCCTGGCCTGTAGTAGGTGGCTTCTGGGTACTCATCTGGCTCTTTCAGTCTGTTTTTTCACTTCCCCAGATGGGTATTGTAGTTTTAAGGATGCTTGGTAGAGATCTTACAGGTGTATTCCTCGTTTTCTTTACGGATACAGACTAACACGGCTGCTTTTCTTAAATAAAATTTATCTAATTAATAAATTAAATAATAGTAGAAATCATTAAAACTTAATTTCTTTACAATTAAATTGTGATATTATACCATGAGAAATATAATTGTCTAATCTTTCTATAAAACTGGATCAATTTATATTAGTTAATTGGGCTTCCATATGAATTTAATCTGACCATAGATTAGATATTTAGGGTTGTCGCCAATGCTGTATTAAAAATTAAACAAACAGAAGGGCTTGTCTATGTGGCATGGTAGTGTGCATCAGTGATACATGAATTCTAATGCACATGAGCATGTCACATGCTAACTGGCCTATGTAGACCTTGCTAGTGTACATTAAAAGTTCTCTAAGGCCCGTTAATATAGTCCCATTTCAAACAGTACTGTTAAGGCACACTAAGGAATTTTTAGTCTGCACCAGCAGGATCTGTGAGGGCCAGTTAGTGTGTAGCAAGCATGTGTGTATTAAAATTCATGCCCTCACTGAAATGCACTACCAGCAGTGGAACTATTAAAGCAATGTCAGTATATGTGGATTTTATTTGTACTTGATTATTCAAGCTGAGGTACCATCATGGTGCTATAGAAAGTAAGTCTGTACTATAAGTTAAAACATTTAGAGTGATTTTTTTTTTTAAATATATCCTAGGTTCCTTGCACTGACCCCTTGGAGAGTGTATCAGCTGACTTCTCTCATAATACTTGGGGTTGTAATTATGCAGATAATGAAGGCTATGGTATTGTCTCGGATGAAAGGTAAGGCAATCATCAGTATAGTAATTTACCTTTAACTTACAAATGTTTGCCTATGCTGGCTCTCATCCTATTGGTACCCCTATTTTTGTGTAATTTTTTTGTGTGTGTAATATGTCATAGTAAAAGCATTAAATATGTAATATTTCTGAGACAAGTGATTAGTAATCTCTGAAGTTTAAAAAGGAAATTCTACTCTGAAAAATCACATTAAAATAAAATTATACTCATTATGTCATTGCCCATTTTTTCATGACTTTTGTTTCCTATAAAGTGTCTAAATAGTCTCTAAAGGTATGTTTTCCCTACAGTGTACGCCTAAGGTTCAAACTCAGGCTCAAACCCCCTTGCATCTACACGCAAATCACTGTAACCCAGGGCTCAGACCCAGCATCCCAGGATTCTATGGGTATATCTACATAGCAAAGAAAAACTCACAAGTGGCCTGTGCTAGCTGTCCTGGGCTCGGGCTGCAGGGCTGTTTCAGTGCTATGTAGACTTCCAGGCTTGGGCTGGAGCCCAGGCTCTGGGACCCTCTCCCCTGGCAGCTGCAGGTTTTTCTTTGCTGTGTAGACATACCTATGGGAATGGAGAGTCTGAGTTAAGCTGGGAACCTAGGTTCAAGCTGTTATAAGTGTGAAGTAGCCTAGAATTAGTGTTTACCTGTAAGGGGTTAAGCTAAAGGTAACCTGAGAGGTGGACAACTGACCAATGAGAAATTCCTTAAGAGACAAAGGATTTTAAGTTTTAGTTTTTTTTCTGGTCTCTTTTTGTTCACCTCGGCTATGGGATGAACACAGCTATGTTTTTTACTATAACTATAAGATTCTGTTATGTATTGTAGTCAGTAAGTTTACATTTTGTTTTTATTACTTGAAGAGTTTTCAGTGGTGAGTGTTGGCTGGGTGCTTCTTAATATTGTAAGCTTTAGCAAAGATATTAACTGTGGGAAAAAATTGCCTCGGGGGAGAGGTTTGGTTTTTTAATTCTTTTGTTGATTATGGTAGATGCTGTTTTATTGATGGTTATAAGGGATTTATTTATTTATTTATTTATTATTAAAAATCTTTTTTTAAAAAAGCTGACTGCTTGTTTTTTATTGTGTAAGACCCTGGTTTTGGATTGGGCACGTTTTGCAGGATCAGGCGAGGTTTGGTTTTGTTTTTTTTTTAAGCTTCCCAGGGAAGGAAGAAGTTTGGGGGGTTAGTGGAAAGGGAAAGAAGGGTCCCAAACTACCCTAGACCTAGTTTGGTGGTGGCAGCGTACCAGGTCCAAATACAAAAGAATTTGTGTTCTGGGGAAAAACATTTTCACCCAAGCTGGTAAAATAAGCTTGTGGGGGTTATTTTTTTTTATGCGGGTCCCCACATCTGTACCCTAAAGTTCAGAGTGGGGAGGCAATTCTGACATGGTTGGCAGTGGTGGGATGAAATTTTGTGAATCTAAAAAACAGAATTTTGCAGAAGCAGTTTTCTCTAAGGGAGACCTCAGCAAGTAAAGCAGGTAGTGGTGTTAAGTTAAACACTACAGGGAGTCACTCTGGAAAAACTTGTTTTGCAGGTCTTGAAGCTGTGATATCTCCACGCTTTGTCTTTTTCAGTTGCCTGAGGGCAGGGAACTGAAGATTTTTTGGTGGTTTTTTTTTGAGATGGTTTTCTCCTGCTGGATAGCAGAGAGTAGCCCAGGTTTGCAGTTAAGAGTTAATAGGCTCGTTAAGTGCTAGGCAACCATCCCAGGGATCCCTGGAGTGGAGTGGGGGAACTGGTCAGTTCAGTTTTCTGAGATACAGAGTAGGGGGTCTTTCTCCCTCTGCTGGTAGGATTAAAACCCTGCTAAAAATTTCCAAGTGGTATAAGAAATTTTTGTTTAATTTTCAGTGAGTAAGTTAAAACACAAAAAGATTAAAATGACAGGTCGTAAGGGCCAAAAGGATTTGAAATTAGCCAAATTCCAAGCGGAGGAGAGACAAAGAAAACATATCCGAGAGATAAAGAAAATGAGGGAAAAATGCTTGGAGCAAAATGCTGCACACCGAAGGGATATGAAAATGAAGGAAAAAGAGAGACCAGGAGAGAAACTGAAACTTAAAATCCTTTGTCTCTTGAGGAATTTCTAATTGGTCAGTTGTCCACCTCTCAGGTTACCTTTAGCTTAACCCCTTACAGGTAAACACTAATTCTAGGCTACGTCACACTTTATTAAATATTGTAGTCAGTAAGTTTACCTTCTCTTTATCACTTGAAGAGTTCTCAGTGGTGAGTGTTGGCTGGGTGCTTCTTAATATTGTAAGCTTCAGCAAAGATATCAACTGTGGGAAAAAATTGCCTCGGGGGAGAGGTTTGGTTTCTGAATCCTTTTGTTGATTATGGTAGATGCTGTTCTATTGATGGTTATAAGGGATTTATTCCTTTCTTTTTTCTTTTATTAAAATCTTTCTTTTAAAAAGCTGACTGCTTGTTTTTCATTGTGTAAGATCCTGGTTTTGGATCGGGCATGTCTCACAGGATCAGGCGAGGTTTGGTTTTTTTTTTTCTCTCAAGCTTCCCAGGGAAGGAAGAAGTTTGGGGGGTTAGTGGAAAGGGAAAGAAGGGTCCCAAACTACCCTAGACCTAGTTTGGTGGTGGCAGCGTACCAGGTCCAAATACAAAAGAATTTGTGTTCTGGGGAAAAACATTTTCACCCAAGCTGGTAAAATAAGCTTGTGGGGGTTATTTCTTTTTTCATGCGGGTCCCCACATCTGTACCCTAAAGTTCAGAGTGGGGAGGCAATCCTGACGCAAACCCTATTGTGTATCCTGTAGATTCAGCCCCACTGGACTTGTGCTGTGGGAGTACACCAAAAGTATTCCACAATCCCAGAGGCCAACTTTCACCAAGCCTGACTGTCCAGGAGAACAGTCATGTTTTCCCACACAGCATGTGAACAAAGAACTAGAGCAGACACATTTTGGGGGAAGAGGGGTGGGCGGCCCTAAGAAGTCTGGGATATGAGTGATTGGACTCATGCCCACATAATGCAGTGTAGATACCGGAGCCCCACATTGGGACCCAAGGTTCAACAGTTTCTAATTTGGAGTTGCAAATGAGTATAGATGCTCAAAGAGCTAGGTTGATAAAATCTTGAGTCTGCAAATCCAAGTTCTGTTATCCCTAGACTTACACTGCAGTACAGACATACCCTAAAAAGCAGCAGAAGATAAGGAAGCATATTTCCTATTTGCGCTGCTTCTTCAGATTACTGAGGCTTTTCTGTTTTGTTACATGGTTTATGTGACCTTTAGTAATGAGTACCAGCTAATCATTTTTGGCACCAGGTATTACTGATCTGACAGGAAGTGCAAGAGTGCACTCCTCTTATTATTATTTGGCAATCCAGCAGTCTTAGATTAGGCCAATAAAGCTATATGTTCCTAACTGCGAAATCATGGGATAGTCATATTTCACCTGAGCTAATATAAAATGTCTCCAGTGACTTCATAGGAAGAGTTCAGGAAAGTCTAGAACAACTAATTGAGTACTCTCGTGAAGAATCTGTCTTTTAGCTTGAGCCAGAAACCTTTTTAGATCTAAAATCAACAAAGTACTGCTTGAACTAAAAGAGAAAATTGGTTAGCTCTTAGTGGGGACAACTTTTATTTAACTCTAGCCAACCACTAGATGGCAAAATTGTTATAGTATTATGACAGATACATATAGTGATTGTCACATTTTTGGATTGCAAAATTAGATTACATTTGGATAAGAAAGTTAGATTGCATTGGATATCTAATCATTCTAGTCTAAAGACAGACCAGGTTAAACGAGTACATTGATTTTTCATGAATATTTCAAACTGTTCTGAGATACCAAGTTTACAGAAAACATTTTGATTTTTCTGAAGCATGTTACTGCGTTGTTTAAAATGGAAAGAGTGAATTATTATTTTTTTTTTTTACTAGTAATCTGGGTAAATGTGACTTGTAATTTGAAGCACTGTTGAAAAATTGAAGGGAAAAAACAGGTCTGCTGTATATATCAGTGCTTTTTTTTCATCTTATACTTTGCTTATTTCAGGTACACAGCTATGGAGGAGCCTTACTGACAGGTAGGCGCCATTTAAAAATTCTGAATTTTACAAATGATTCTCCCAAATAGCCCACAAAACAAGAACTATACTATTTTGACAACAGTGTAGTTTATTTTATGTTACTGGCTCTTCATATGATGCCTCAGTTTTAAATAGATTTTTTTAAATAGTATTTTTTGTGAAAGTCATAACATTTTTTATTTGAGTTGTATCACAGGATAGTATTCAGTCAAATATCAGAGTCTAAAAAACATCCTGCTTTTTGAATGTTATCATTTTCTTCTTTAAGAAGTATTGTCGCCTTCTGGGTTTTCTGCCACTTCAAATTAAATACATTCTAAGTTAGTCCTTGGGAAAGATGCTGGATTTACAGCTCTGAAGAGTGATGTCTTCAATTCTTAAATGTGTCAGTACAAGGTTCCCCTCACCATTGTGCTCCTATTCGGTAGTGGCCAGCACGAGACTGAAATAGTACAGTAGAACCTTGGAGTTACGAACACCAGAATTACAAACTGACCGCTCAAACACACATCTCATTTGGAACCACAAATACTCAGTCGCACAGCAGCAGAGATGACAAAAAAATAAATAAATACAGTGCTGTGTTAAATGTAAATTACTAAAAAATAAAGGGAAGGTTTTAAAAAAAGATTTGACAGGGCCAGGGAACTGGTTCTGTGTTTGTTTCATTTAAATTAAGATTGTTAAAAGCAGCCTTTTTCTTCTGCATAGTAAAGTTTCCAAGCTGTATTAAGTCAAACTTCAGTTGTAAACTTTTGCAAGAACTATCATAACATTTTGTACAGAGTTACAAAGAGTTCAGAGTTACAAATAACCTCCATTCTTGAGGTATTAATAATTGTGCGGTTCTACTATAGATCAGTTCAGTGCTCTGTAAGTTGCTAGCATTTCTAAAATGGCTATCATGGGTACCAATTAATGATGGTTGTGAAACCTGTTCCTAGGCATTGGACTGTCACAGATGGCCAGTTTTTTTTTGTTTAAACCCCCTGTATTTATCCACCCCCCACACAAATGTTTGTATATTGTCACTGGGGTAGATTAGCTGTTTTTCATTAGTTGGTGAAATTAATCTTATGTACAGTCTATGAAGTAATTTGAGAACCTTCTGAATAAAAATGCTCTGGAAATGTAAAGGCATTATTACTTTACACAGGCCACTGTTAGATGGTAATGATTTTAAGTTACCTTACTACTGACAACATTTGAAACAATGGCCTTGAGATGTAAGGCACAGACTTAGTGCCATCATTTAAAAATTCCACTCAAGTCTAGCTGTGCACTAGAAAGGTGTAGCAATCCATAATGTGGATATGGAAATATATAAAATTCAGCTTTTATTCTTTTCTAAGTAGGTATTTGTATCTTCCTCATTCAGTATAGTAGTATCTCAGTACTTCCACTGGTGTATTAGACAATGTAATGTTGGTCTCCTCTTTTCTCTCATTCTCTTCCCATGAGGACAATTGTGGGATGTGTAGTGTTCTGCTGTGGTAGTATTTTAATATATATATATATGTGTGTGTGTGCAGCTATGTGCTTACATTAGAGCAGTGGTTCTCAAACTTTTGTGCTGGTGACCCCTTTCCATAGCAAGCCTCTGTGTGCGACCCCCCCCCCCAAATAAATTAAAAACACTTGTTTATATATTTAACATCGTTATCAATGCTGGAAGCAAAGCAGGGTTTGGAGTAGAGTGGTTACTTGCAACCCCTCATGTAATAAACTCGCGACTCCCTGGGGGGTCCTGACCGCCACGTAAAGAACCCCTGCATTAGAGTGTGCTTGGATTGGAAGGTGGTGAAGTGTGTTTACCACAGAATCTTTGGACCCTCATCCAATTAGTTTGCAAAGAGAGGCTTCTGGATCGTAAAGGGAAATGACTCCTTAGCACAGTGATTCTCAAACTTTTGAATTGGTGACCCCTTTCACATAGCAAGCCTCTGAGTGCGACCCTCCCCTCTGAGAAATTAAAAAACATTTTTTATATATTTAAGACCATTATAAATGCTGGAGGCAAAGCAGAGTTTGGAGTGGAGGCTGACAGCTCATAGCCCCCCACATAGACCTCCTGAGGGGTCCTGACCCTCAGTTTGAGAACCCCTGCCTTAGAGAATCAGTGTACTTAGAACATCATTCCAAGACCCTTTGTCCTCTGAAAATGATAGGCAAAAGGACAGTTATTCCTGGCAGTTGTCAACTAGAGCGTTTAAGGATAAATACCATTGGTAAATCTTTCTTTAAATAACTTATCTCCATATTTTTTAAATTTGTGTACCTATAATACTTCACTGATGAATGAGAAGACCAACTAAAAATAAACAATAGTACAGGTTCAGAATTGCGTATTTGAGAGTTATGCTCAATCTTTGCCATATAGTCATTACTTCTTTCCTGTTTTCCTTACTGTTTCAGTATTGCATTATTTAATACTGTGATATTGGATAAGGGCTAGATCCTACCCTCTGTTGTGCTGGTGCTGGAGAGAGGGGAAGAAAACACAGGGAATCTCTTCCTCCCTGTGCAAGTTGTTGATCCATGACCTCTGCCTAGGGCTGAAGACTCTATGGAGTTGAGTAGCCAACTGTTAAGTTGGCCTGCACACCACAGCTGAAGAGATGCTGATTGTTAGATAGAAGACGTGTCCATTGCCCACAGGCAACTAACCTTTGTACCTAGTCGATGGAGCATACACTAGCCCGGAGCGCCTGCTGCCTCGAGGAAAAGAAAAAACAGTGTCTATCAGCTCATTGGCAGTAGCCCTGCCTGTGATACCTTGCTATATAAGTACATGACGGCATTATATAAAACGCTAAAGTGGCACATCTGTCCCTACTTGTGTCCTTAAGGAAAGGGCAAGATTTTCCTTTAAGTATTTGTAGTTATTTTCTGATTTACTGGCTATAAAATCTTTTAAAAAAGAAACACAAAACACTGAAGAACAAAGGAATGTATTTCATTAAGATTATTCACATCTTAGTTTTGATTTCACACATGCAACTGCAAACGAAGTTACATTTGCCTATTTAATAATATGCCTGTGTGCTATTCATCTTATAAAATTGCCTGTACAATTTATCACATGCTTATGACCACATCACTGTCAATTAAGATGTCTCTTGGGAATTGTTCTAACATTCCAAACTTGTGAGCAGCTTCAAACGACCCCCATTTTGTTGCAGATCATCCTATCACAAAAGCGTTTCCTCCTTTTCCTTTCAAATGTGGAATTCCCTCCTTTTCCTCCTCAGATTACCCTGGCCTGAGTTCCAAGATAGGTGGGATTCAATCCTGGGCCATTAACAGTTTTTCTAAACATAAAATATCATAAATTTATTTTTTACTGACATGCAGAGATAGAAATGGAAACATTATACCTTTGGGAATAAGATTCTTAGCTTTCCAGTTGATTGCAGAATTTGGATTTCAAGGAGTGACCAATTTTTGTATAGCAAAGCTATTTAGGCCATTTCTGAAGGTATTTTTAATGCAATAGTTTTAATTGTTTCCGCTTTTTGAATCCTATACAGCTGCATTCATCGCAACAGAGGCATACCGCTTTACAGTTGGATGAATAAAAAAGTTCCAATAATTCTTTTTTAATCTCCTCTAAAACATTTTAAAGAAAGCATATTTTAATAATGTGGTGCATTCAAAACATCATGGTGTGGAGTGACATAAAAGTTTTATTGGCATGCGTTTGGAACAACCTACATTATTTGCTTACAGCTTTGCCACTGGTGAATGATGTGATCATCTCAGACTCATGCCAGTAAAACTCTCATCCTTCACAACACCAGGAATTCTAAAGGGAAAAATAGATCAAGAGAGTTGGCAGTTTTTCAGATAGACATTATTAAGGGCACAAGAGCATACTATCCCACTGGGTAGGAAAGGTCGGAAGTATGGTAGGAGAACACCCTGGCTTAACTGGGAGATCTTCAGTGACATGAAACTCAAAAAAGTGTCCTACAAAAAGTGGAAGCTAGGTCAAACTACAGAGGATGAATATAAACAAATAATACAAGTATGCAGGGACAAAATTAGAAAGGCCAAGGCACACAAGGAGATTAAACTAGCTAAAGACATAAAAGGTAAAAAAAACACAACATTCTGCGAATACATTAGAAGCAAGAGGAAAACCAAGGCCTGGATAGGGGGAAGTGGTAGATGAAGGGGGGAAATAGTAACAAAAAGAAGTGCTAAATGACTGTTTTGTTTCAGTATTCACCAAAAGAATTAGTAACAATTGGACATAGTAAATATCAGTGAAAATGAAGTATGATCAGTGGCTAAAATAGGGAATGAACACGTTAAATATTACTTAGACAAGTTAGATGCCTTCACGTCACCAGGGCTGACAAAATACATCCTAGAATACTCAAGGAGCTAACAGAGGAGATATCTGAACCATTAGCAATTATCTTCAAAATGTCATGGAAGACACGAGAGATTCCAGAGGACTGGAAAATGGCACAATATTTGTCCATGTATATAAATGGAAATAAGAACAACCGGGGGAGTTATAGTCCGATCAGCTTACCTTCAGTACCCAGAAAAATAATAGAGCAAATAATTAAGAAAGCAATTTGCAAAGACCTAGAAAATGATTAGGTGATAAGTAACAGTCAGCATGGATTTGTCGAGAACAAATTATGTCAAACCAACCTAATAGCTTTCTTTGACAAGCCTTGTGTATAGGGGGAAGTGGTAGATGTGGTATATCTTGACATTAGTAAGGCTTTCGATACTGTCTCACATGACCTTCTCATAAACAACCTAGGGAAATGCAACCTAGATAGAGCTTCTATAAGGTGGGTGCAAAACTGGTTGAAAAACCATTCCCAGAATTATCAGTGGTTCACAGTCAAATTGGAAGAGCATATCGAGTAAGGTCCCACAGGGATTGGTTCTGGGTTCAGTTTTGTTCAGTATCGTCATCAATGATTTAGATACTTGCATGAAGAGTACAACTATAAAGTTTGTGGATGATACCATGCTGTGAAGGATTGAAAGTATCTTGAAGAATAGGATTAAAATTCAAAATGGTCTGAAGTAAATAGAATGAAATTCAGTAAGGACAAATTCAGAGTACTCCACCTAGGAAGGAACAATCGGTTGCACACATACAAAATAGGAAATGACTGCTTAGGAAGGAGTACTGTGGAAAAGGATCTGGTCATAATGTATCACAAGCTAAATACGAGTCAACAGTGTAACACTGTTGCAAAAACAAAAACAAAAAAAAGCAAACATCATTCTGGGATGTATTAGCAGGAGTGATGTAAGCAAGACACGAGAAGTACTTCTTCTGCTCTACCCTGCATTGATTATGCCTCAACTGGAATATTGTGTCCAGTTCTGTGTGCCTCGTTTCAGGAAAGATGTGGACAAATTGGAGAAAGTCCAGAGAAGGGCAATAACATTTTTAAACATCTACGAAATGTGACCTATGAGGGAAGATTGAAAAAAAATGGGGTTTGTTGCTCTGGAGAAAAGAGGACTCAGGCGAGACCTAACAATTTTCAGGTACATAAAAGATTGTTACAAGGAGGAGAGAGAATTATTCTCTGTCAGCTCTGAGGATAGGGCAAGAAGCAATAGGCTTAAATTGCAGCAAGGGCAGTTTAGGTTGAAAAACTTCCTAATTCAGGCTAGTTAAGTATTGGAATAAATTGACTGGGGATGTTGTGGAATCTCCATCATTGGAGATTAAGAGCAGGTTAGACAAACACCTGTCAGGGATGGTCCAGATCAGCTGTGTCCAATAGAAATTCGATGCTAGCCACACTGCTAGCCACACTTGTGGCTAATAAGAAAAATTCAAAACCACATTATAAAGAAGCCACATGCATTAACCACAATTCAATAGTCTATTAGCCACATGTTGCTAATGACGAATATATTGGACCCCACAGGTCTCGATAATACTTAGTCCTGTCATGACAGCAGAGGACTGAACTAGAAGACGTCTCAAAGTCCCTTTCAATCCTACTGTTCTATGATTCTACATCTGTCTGTACTCATGTAGTCAATATTCATAATTTAGTTTCAAGTTTTTGTCTTGTCCCTTCTCTTTTTCCCTTATGTCTCTCTCTAGATTGTTCATGAGATGAAAGGAAAAGCAGTCAGTGAATTGAATACATGGATGAAAAATACAGCTGCTGCTGGGAAAGGAGAGGCCTGGGGAGGAGAGCTAATGTGTGATGTAGGGCTGTTTGCTGGGATGCCAAACATTTTAATACTGGATCTAGCCCTTTATCTACTATGAAGTGGTTGGTCTCTAGGGTTTTTAATGGGCTAGTCTCATACTATATTCCAAATCATTCAGATTTTCTTGTTCAAATGTTGACGTGGTATAGTGATTTCATGTGTATTTATTTACTTGCAAAATTTTTACTGGAGTATATAAAATGGTTTCCTAAGAAGATGAGGAAGTAAGGGATGGTGCAAAGGTAGGAGGAAGTGGGAAATATTTGTCTATGACAGTCTGAATGAAGAAATAGCTTCCATTCTGAATTCATAGTCTAAATCTACTATTTATATAAAAATAGAAACTGCACATTGATTTAGATTATCTTGCAGCCTTTTGTGCTGTTTATGCATTTCATATTCTGTATATGTTTAAAGGCAATTAATTGTCATAAGCTTTACTTCTATTGTTAACCAAATCTAAAATCAGATGTACTGAAAAAAAGACGACTCCCTTCTTTGCAGTTGTTCATGAAAATCTTGATGTCCAAAGTTGGTACTCTTCTACAAACAAGACAGTTGACTTGGTTAGATTGTTACATGTAGTGTAGTTTTTTTTTTAATATGGTTGGTTAGATATTGCTTCATGATACAAGTTATTATTTCTTGTATAATTAGCATATGGAGTTCTTTATTTCTTAAACAATTTATAAACTGAACTCTCTATAAATCACTCATGTATTTTGCGTAAGCACATTAGGTTTCTTATTTTAAAGGGAAGAAATTAAGGAACAGTTGATGCTTGCTCACAAATGTAAAGAGCGATTTTAACATTAGAATTAGGACTAGTATTCCTGGGTTATACTCCTGCACTAATACTACAGACCATGCCTTTCCTTTGAAATATTTTGGGTGTAATGCAGTGAGAGCTGAGTGAAAAGGAGACCATATTTATACACCCAGATTACAGAATTTCCACCTTCCTCACCTGCCAACCCTAGGCCCTGAATTCTAATGTCAGCAAAAGAAATGATATCCCTAAGATATGTGAGGATTTGTTCTACTGCTGTTGTTTGTAGAAGTAATAGCAGTAAAGGATGAGAAAAAGGTGTCTTGACGAAGCAAAAAAGTCTAACTTGTTAATACATGTTCTTGTAAGAAGGATTGGATGACTCAGGTGACTTGGTAGTCTTTAAGTGTAGGGTTGAAAATTAGCACTGGATGCCCTGGGATGGTTGTTTTTACTGGTAGTCCAGATGTCAGTGGACAAGTATCCATATAACAAAATCAGACCCAAAATCACACTTATTTTGGCAGTCATAACAGAGAGGCTCATGATTAAGCATAGATACTGTGACCAAAATCAGGATTGGGGTCCCTTGATGGTATAGTGTGGGTAAACTTTCATTGCCTGTCACTGTGAATACCTATTATGTGGATTAATTGAAGACTGCAATCTCCAGAACTGCCCGTCTGGCACCTTATACCAAAATGAAAAATCTGCCCTCCCCTCCCCACACTGCAAAAAAAAAAAAAAAAAAAAAAAAAAAAAAAAAAGGGAGTGGGGAAGAAGGGAGAAAACAGGTCTGCCTGTACACCAGGGAGTGGCTAAAGATGAGATCTTAGGGTATCTGTTGACCACTTTGGGTACTCTCTGTTGTTACCATCTCTTCTTAATCCAAGAATGGAAAACGAGGAATAGTTGTGGCACTTTACAGACTAACTAGTTTATTTCAGCATAAGCTTTCGTGGGCTATAGCCCACTTCATCGGATGCATAGAATGGAACACACAGAAGTAAGATGCATTTATATAATAAGATGCATTTAACTGAAGTATGTAATTCTTTGTTGTTGCTGACTGTGATTTGTTTACATCAAAAGACAACATACTTCCAACTTGCAGACAAGTAATTTCTGTATCTGTTTCAAATGAAGCAGGTTTATCAGAAATTTGCTGGACTACCTGTTGAGATACAGGCCTGCAAATGTGTTCTTGAAATTTATTAATTTAACGTAGCATCAAAACAAGAATAGGATTCTGTTTTGGTTGGGTATAAGCTGATAATTGTAAACAACTATATTCCTATTAAATGTATTCTGATGATTGATTTATTTATTGCTAACGAGTTTATTACTGCTACATATGTATATTGCAGAGTGCTCAGAAAACTTCAGTCATGATTTGGGTTCCCATTCTGAAGACATGATATTTGTGTTGGAAAACTTACAATCTGGAAGTAGTCTTGCTTTTTAATATAAAATTCTATTTTTGGACCAAAGACTTCTTAAAATGAGGATGGTGGTTGATCATCTACCACTGATATCAGTAGTTGCTGTCAGGTCTTATCAACAGTGGCAATTTACAATGCTGCAACTTTCTTACTTGGGAGTGTAAAAAAGCACCCTCCTGAGCACAGCAAGTTTCAGTGCTGTAAAGTGCCAGTGTAGACAGTGCACTAGTGCTGGGAACTATGCCCATTGGAGAAGGTGGAGTTTTTTTAGTGCCACAATCACACAAGCCACATTAAAGTGGCTTGTGCGATTGTGGCACTTTACCATTGCCAGTGTAGACTAGTCCTAACATTGTTTTCCTCCATCATTAAACAGTGGGAGTGATATGTGCCTAATTGTGTGAACATACCTAATTTCGTTCCTTAATTATCAGAACGCCATGCTGTTTTGTGGGTATCATGGGTGTTTTTCGAATGGCTTCTGCTCATTCCCTCTGCTGGGATATTCTGTTGGTGCAGTGCTAATAGCAGAACATTTTGTAGCAGTACTCTCCTGCTCCCTCCTACTACTTCCTTTGATGTTTCTGAACATTCTGAGGGAGAGGCTATAAAAGGGGGCATGCTGCTTTGGCTGCCATATTTCCTTCCAGCTGTGTCAGCACAACCTCTCCAAGATGATCCAACCCTGATCCAGCTTCTTCAAAGATGCAATGCCTGAGTTAGATTTTAGTTAATTAGAACTGAGTATAATTTCACTTCTTTTGTATATTTTAAAAAAATATTTTATAAATTGTATTAGTTCTCACAGCTCACTGTGGGCTCACTGTTCCTGTTGCAGATCCAAAGAGAAAGAGGTTAAGATTTAAGAGGTATGCTTCTTGTCCTGCTATATTCCCTTCTTTGGATACTAATGTGAGAAGTGTGGCTTGCTTGGAGGAAAGACACACTCCTTCTTGGTATGTAAGCTGAAGAACTTTCACCTCAAGAGCTCTCCAGTTACATCAAAACTGGTTTAACTGCTTTGTACTTCAGGAGAAACAAGCAGGCAAACCTTCCAATTCTGTAACTACTGGTTCCATGAGTACTGATAGGTATGCACCAGTCCCAACCACTTGAGGAATGAAAAGTTCAATATCCTCCTCTTAGTTGTCAGGGAAAATTTCATACATCAGATTCAGTAGTCCTGCATCCACCTATGCATAGGTAAAGAGAGCACTCCCTAATGGCCGTCTCAGATTCCCTCTTGGAGGAAGATCCAGAGGGATCCATTGAATAACAGGACATTGATTAGTGACCTGATGATCTGACATCCCCTGATGATAGTGTAGGTGTCTCATCAACATCTTCCCTATCAGGAGATGCCATTAAATTTCACAAACTGGTGATCAGAATGGCTTCAACTTTAAAGATCCATCTCTGTAAGGAAAAGCAACCTCTTATCCATTGTTGAATATAATGGGCTATCGTAACAGCAAGATCATCCTTCCAATTTTGGAAGGATTACTCCAACTAGAAAAAATTATCTGTGCAAATCCAGCCACTCAATGGTCAAACCCAGTTAAAGAAGGTTGATAAGGGCTATCAGTTACTGTACAAGAGATTTTCTTTTTTCTACATACACCCCACTCCCTGGTGTTCACCACAGTATTTCAGAGAACAGAAGGTCAGTGCTTTCTATCCCTCTAACAAAGAGGACAAGGAGCTAGATACTCAGAGTAGGAGGACTTTCTTCTCAACCTTAGTAGGCATTAGGATTTCTAATTATTGGACCATAATGTCTAGGTATCAGTACCTCTCTGGGAGAAACTATTCTTGATTTGCTAGATATCTGCCTGAAGAGCAAAGGAAAATGGTTAAACCCTTAACAGCAGGACAGCTCATAGCTAAACACTGACAGAGCATCATTTGATTCTTCAGATGCTACAGCAAGTGCAGTACCTTCATCCATAACACAGAAATAATGTAATGTAATTCTGATCATAGGAAACCCGAGAAGATGTTTGGGAAGACTGTCTTTTCTTGTAACCTGCTGTGAGGGTCTATAAAAAATGAGATTTGAGCTTCTATACAATCAAGTGACAACTAGTGTCTGTTTTCAGACTTGTTCCACTAATTGGATTGAGACCTCTTTGATTTCAATGGACCTTGGAGCAAGACCTAAGCATGGAGAAGGATGATGGAATGCAAGTTTACAGGGAAATGAGTTAACTTTCCAGGCAGAGCTGTATCTTTCTAAATTTTTGGCATTTGAGAATTTAGTTTTGTTAAATTAGTGTGTGCACTGAATTATTTTTAGCAGCTAAACCATTGTCATACTTGAGCCTCATAATGACAACAAAGTCACTTAATGGTCATAATGAAATTTTTGAATAAATAAAACATTTGAATAAATATCCATTTTTCCTTGAATGCTCGTGCCCCAATGTGCCTGAGATTGGAAATTTCTAGCAAGCAGTGTCCATTTGTCTATGCCTGTGCAGTTGTCATCCTCATGCTCTGTCTGGACTGAGGGCTTAAGGAGCGGTGCAGACCAATAGCTCTGCAGTTCCTTCTTACTGCCACATAGCCTGAGTCAGAATCCTCTGTGTCTGTAGATACCTAAGCATTTCTTCTTCTTCTTTTTCAGAAATTAAATATATTGCACATAGATTTTAGTATTTTTAGTGTTAGATTTTAGTCTTGTAGTATATTTAGTGTAGCTTAGTTTCTCCCTGTGTGAGGAAGTCTCTCCTTATGGACAAGGGATTATGCCCAGAATCCTGGAGTTTAAGAACTGTGTTTCCTCCCCTCACTCCTTCTCTGTAAGTGATGGACACAGTGCTGCCTCTGTTTTGTAGAGGCCCGTATTTCAGCAAAGTGTAGCACTTGCTGCCCCATCCCCTCACAAACCTGCAAGGGGAAAGAGCTCCATCTGCAGAAACACCTTAAGGAGAAGCCATGAGGCTTCCCTATTACATCAGCCCCAGCTGCACCCACTCCGAGCATGAGCTCAGGAGCCAGAAACCCAAGGTACTCAGCCCAAGGAGTCATCAACTAAAGCTTCTTATTAGAGTAAGGGGTACTCTAATAAACATAAAGACAGGTCTCCTGCCAGGTCTGCTTCCATACGAAGGGATCTGTCCCTGACTCTTCAATCGTATGATTTGCACTGGTGCTGATGAGTTAAGCCTACGTAAACCCTCTGAACATGAGGGTAAGGTGCAAAGGAGAAAGGATCTGCTGGTACCAACTGCTGCAATGCACGTGCCTGCATGCCTCCACCAACACCATCTAAGAGTTAGAATCTTTGATGGTGGAACCCATCCCCAGAAGGACCTACCATTCTCTATGACCATGGACCCACTGGATCCATTGGTCCCAACTACTGGAACACCCTGTACTCATGAAAAACTGAAGCCTACCCTTCCCCATCCTCAGTAACCTCTTCTGTTGAGGCTAACCTTCCCGAGAGACATTTTGACACTGAAGGAGGAAACCAGTTCAAGGAGAGGGGGATGATCTCATTGGCAAGAGTTTCCAGCCATCATTATCAGCAACTCCAGCAGTCAAACAAGAGCTCTTCAGTTAAGTAAGGTGCTCCAGATGAATCTTCACCTCCATGCGGGGAGTGAGTTTTCACAGAGACTCGAAGATCAGGGAAGTGACAAAGAGTCCTGTGGCACCTTAAAGACTAACCAAAGTATTAGAGCATAAGCTTTCGTGGGCTAATACCCACTTCGTCGGATGCATGCAGTGGAAGTATCCAGGGGCAGGTATAAATAGGTAGGCAAGAACCAGGTTAAAGATAACAGGGTGGGGCCAATGAGGCTGAACCAGCTGTTATCTCTAATCAGGGAGGGTGAGGTATTCCTCTAGCAGCTGAACTGGAGGTGTGAACAGTGAGAGAAGAGAAACTGCTCTTGTAGTTAGCTAGCCATTCAAAATCTCTATTCAGTCCCAAATGGCAACTCTACAGTTTCTCTTTGCAGTCTGGTCTTGAAGTTTTTTTGCTGCAAAATGCTGACCTTTAAGTCTTTCATGGTGTGTGCAGGGAGATTGGAGTGTTCTCCTACAGGTCTTTGTATATTGCCATTCCTGATATCTGATTTGTGTCCATTTATCCTTTTTCGTAGGGACTGTCCAGTTTGACCGACGTACATAGCAGAGGGGCATTGCTGGCATATAATGGCATATATTACATTGGTAGATGTGCAGGTGAATGAACCAGTGATGGTATGGCTGATCTGGTTAGGTCCTGTGATGGTATTGCTGGTGTAGATATGTGGGCAGAGCTGGCATCGAGGTTTGTTGTATGGATTGGTTCCTGAGTTAGAGGAGTTATGGCGTGGTATGTTGTTGCTGGTGAGAATATGCTTGAGGTTGGCGGGTTGTCTGTGGGCCAGGACTGGCCTGCCTCCCAAGGCCTGTGAAAGAGAGGGATTGTCTTAGGTCTTTCATGGTATTCTGAACCTCCCTGGAGACCCCAAGAAGGGCAGCCAACATCCATGCCTCTGAACTATTCTTATGCCTGTCCCTCTAGATGTGGTTTCAGCAACATCCATTGCTGTTTGAAAAGATGTTTTGGCTACCAGTTTGCCTTCCTCAGTGAGGGTTATAAATCGGGCCCCATCCTCCTAAGGGAGTTTGTTCCTGAAGTCGAAACTCTGAAGTCGAGTAATTGTTGAATTTCTATTTTGTTAACAAGGCCTCATAGTTAGCAATTCGAAACTGAACACTGAGAAGAAAATAGCTTCCTCCCTAGATGGTCAAGTCATTTAGAGCCCTTCTCCACAAGCATTGCTATGGGGTGCTGTAGCTCCCTGACAGTCCCTCCCCACCCCCCAAAACCTGTTTCATAGTTTTCACACCCGTACCCAACAACCCAGGCTCTTTCATAGCAACTTACTTTCCTCTCCCTCAACTCCTCCATTACTCCTGACTCCCCCAAGCGTTTGTACTGCTTCTGAGGGGTGCGGGAAATACAGTTCTTTATTGTAGTTTAAATGAATTATTACTCTGAGTTCTGTATTAATATGCCTAGTAAAAAATCTATTTGTCAAAAAACATTCCCTGAATGTTTTTTGTTGCCTGTATTGTTACAGACATACTTGCTGACAGGTGTTTTGAAATAAATGACCAAAAATAATTGAAACTTGTGTGGTTATATTGTGGTGTTTTGACAAAATATGCAGAATTTTTCAGAAATTTAAAATATTGTACATAGCATTTTTAATTTTTTGTTGCAGAATTTTTATTTTTTTGGTACAGAATTCCCCCAGGAGTGAACAAAGCCGCACTCAGTTGGCCCAGACAATTCTGTTTTCCAGACCGTCTGTGAATATTAAGCTGTCCTCTCATCTGCATCCGACGCTTCCCAGATATATTAACTCAGGAGAATGACAAGACCAAGAATCCAGCGCTGCCCCCCTTCACCTCTTGGCCTGGTATTTGGAAGGACATCAGATCAAGAATGTTCATGCTCGAAGTCTATTCTCAGTGAAAGTAGGAAAGTTGTCTGGATAAATGGAGACATTTCTTTACCAGGGCTCAATGTAATCAGTTTTATCTCCAAAACCTGGAGCTAACCCTATAATTTTAGGACTCTCCATTAGCTCACTGTGGGGGTCTGTGTACTGGAAATCAATGCCTGCCATGCTTCAGTAGAAGGCCATTCTATTTTTACTCACATGCCACAATTAGATTCCTAAAAGGTCTAGTTAGATTTCTGACCACATGTTCTATGTTCCACCTTTCCTTGAAGGTTGTCTTTTTACTTGCCCACACTTCAGCCACAAGGGTGAATGAACTGTGAGCACTCATGGTTGACTCCCCCATACGCCATATTTCATAAGGAGAAGGTTTCTCTTCATCTTTACCCAAAATTCATCCCTAAGGTAATTTCTGAGTTTCTCAGAAATCAACCTATTTGCTTACATGGTTCCAGTGAGGAAAGGAGACTTCACTCTCTTGGATTGCAGATGAGCTTTGGTGTTCTACCTGCAAAGAACGAAACCGATTTAGAAAATCACCATGGTTATTTGTCACAGAGAGATTGCAAGGACAAGCATTATCTACACAGAGACACTTTAGTGGATCTCTAGCTGCATCATTATTTTCTCTCAATTAGCACACATTCCTCCCATGCATGGAGTGAGGTCCATTCCACTAAGACACAAGCAACCTCAGCAGCACATCTTCAAGAGGTACCTGTACTAGAAATCTGTAAGATAGTTATCTGGAACTCTATCCACACAGCCACAAAACATGCGTTAGTCCATCCTTTTCTACAGATGTAGCTGTTGGGGCAGCAGCATTATAGATCTCTATACCAACAACATCTTCATATTCCCCCTCCTGTTTGAATACAGCTTACCAATTGCATATGTGTGGAATACAGGGACCAGCTCTCAAAGAAGAATTGGAGGTTAGTTACCTATAACTGGAGATTGTTTGAGATGTGCACTCTTTCCCCTGTGCTTTGAATCTTTATGATTCACAGTAAGAGCAGAACTAGAGAGATGTCGGTCTGCATTGCCTCTTATACCTTCAGTCCAGACCACAAGGAGGGCAACTGCACTTGTATTGACTAATGAACACTGCTTGCTTGTGAAATCTGCAGTGTCACATGCATGGTGTACCTTTGTACCCTCATTTGTACTACAGATAAGAATCACACATCTTGAAGAACCTGGTTACAGGTAAGTGACCTCCATATTTAGTCTTCTCTTGTCAGAGAGCCTTATATTAACTTGGAATCATCGCTAGAATAAGAGTTCCCAAATTACTAATCATTGGCTGTATTTGATTTTATTGGATGGTGGAAAGTAAGCTTGAATTACAAGAGTTCGACAATAGTAATTCAGCGTATGTCTCTGAATGTTTGTTCTGTTGCACACATTAAGTTTTCAACATTGTCTGTTATCCACTTTCCCCTACCCGAGTATTCTTACTGCTTGCCATTTTAAGACTTGAACAACTGGTAGAGAGAACTTACAATCCTTCAGTCATTTGGCTTGTCATCTTAGAGGGTATTTATAAACTATATTGTTCAGAGTTCCATAGTGTCACTTACAACACAGAGAGTACTTTCAGTATTAAAGAAAAAATGATACTCTTTGCTTAAATGGCTTTTTTAGATCATAATGCAAATGACAATTTAATGATAAATTTTCATATAACTTAACTCATTCCACAAATGCAATATGGGACTTATACTTTTAAAAAATGCTATTTATATTTTTGGTAGAATTTGGTCATTAAATTTTTGAGTTTGACATAACTGGTGTCATTTGCTTTTAATGTAGTCTGTCTTGATTACTAGAAAATAGATCTGTGGAAAGTTTTAGCAGATCGCCTCTGACAGAAAAAAAAAATATGGTGTGTGGGGCTATGGGGAAGAAATACCCATGGGGAGATTTCCTTGAAAATATGGGTGGATTGGGGAAAAGTATACTCCCTACAGAAGAGACTACATGGTTCAACCTAAAACCTTGACATGTTATAGGACATATGTTTGCATGGAGCATTTATCTCCTATTTTCAGGGATCATTCACCACTGCCAGTCACAAATATCAGTCCTTTTATGTGAAGCTGGTGAGCAGCAATCTAGTTACAAGAATATGCATGTGGTCTTATACAGAGGTGGTGTAATAGAGCAGTTCTTAAGCATTGATCCATTACTCATAACCCAAGTGTCTGATCATACTTCAGATGCCTTGCTGTGTTTTCTGGGCTAGAATATGGGCATAGAACCTCCAGTCATCTTGCTGCTGTCCTGGCATCATCCTTCTTTTCCATACTGTTACATTTTGTTTCAGAAAGCTAATTGTTTTAAACACTTTCCCAGTGTCCCTTTTGCCTTAAAAAAAAATAGGCTTGTGAATTCTATAAAGCCAAACATTCAGCTATAGGCAATGTACAATAGATACAGCAATGAAAATAAATATTTTCAATTAAGAAAACTGTCTTCCTGAAATCTGTGACTTGAGAAAATATCTTCAGCACACATAACAAACCAAAGTTACATGGAACAGAGGGGTAGCCATGTTAGTCTGGAATTGCAGAATTTGTCACTTCTGCAAAGTTACATGATCATGAGCTAATTACCTACTATTAATTGTTTCTAACTTCAGTTTGTAAACCACATTGCAAATTTCAGAAAGGAGACATGTCAGAGTTTTAAAAGAAAAAAGATTACTGGTTTCAGTTAATTTGAGAATTCCAGGAATGTGTTTCACATTACAGTGAATGAAATGAGACACCCAGGAACAATTACTAAAATATTTTTTGTTGCTCCTAAATGAAAATGACTTTAAAGCTTCGTGTCTGTAGAGTAGGGGTAGAGAGAGAGGAGTTGATAATGTGTGAGAATGAACTTAAAAAGTGGTAGGTTTTGACCTTTATTTGTATTTAGTGAACCAGGATACAAGCATTGGATTACAAAACGTAATACGGAAATTATTTACAGAGGGCACAAGAACCTACAGTGTCAGGTTTTTTTTTCCTGAGTGTCATGTGCAAACGTCCAGGTTATGATGACACTTGAGGGTGTGCTTACCAGCACAGCATCTGATTAGTCACTTAACTTAGCAAGGAATGTCCTGGCACATACCTTATCAAAGCATGTGAATATATCAGCAGAATAACATGTTTATTTCTTGCTAGGCATTTCAACACAGTCTAATGAAACAGCTTAGTATTCTATACACTGTTTAAAAACAAAGTGTTAGGATACTTTATTTGAGTTGGTCTTCCCTATGAACACATATCTGACGCGTTTATCTCAGGCGTGGGCAAACTTTTTGGCACGAGGATCACATTGGGGTTCCAAAATTGCGTGAAGGGCCAGGTAGGGAAGGCTGTGCCTCCCCAAACAGCCTGGCCCCGCCCCCTATATACCCCCCCACTTCCTGCCCCCTGACTGCCCCCTTCAGAACTCCCAAACCATCCAACCCCCCTGCTCCTTGTTTCCTGACTGCCCTCCTGCTCCTTGTCCCCTTAACACCCCATCCTGAGAACCCTCTCACTAACTGCCCCAAGGATTCTACCCCCTACACAACCCCCCCTGCTTTCTGTCCCCTGACTGCTCTGACCCCTATCCAACCCCCACGTCCCCTGCCCCCCCCCCTCCACTCCGCTCCCTGTCCTCTGACTGCCCCCCGGGACTGTCTGCCCCTTATCCAAGCCACCAGTCCCCTTTACCCCATGCTGCTCAGAACATGTGCTTGGCAACTGCGCATCCTGCCAGAGTTAGACACGCTGCCCCGCAGGAGCATGCAGCCCCGCCCCTCAGAGCAGCAGGAGTGTGGAGCCCTGCCCGAGCCAGCGACATGGCTGCAGCACTGCCTAGGATCAGCAGGACAAAGTGCTGCCTGCGCGGCGTGCTGAGGCTGTGGGGGAGAAGCCAGGGGGAGCCTCCATGGCAGGGAGCTCAGGGGCTGGGTAGGATGGGCCCATGGGCCAGATGTGGCCCGCGGGCCATAGTTAGCCCACCCCTGGTTTATCTATTGAAATATATTTTATTCTCCCTAAACTGCTTCTGTAATGGTTTAGTCAGTGCATGGACAATGTTTGAAAGTGTAGTGTTTGTCAGACTTTAACTATTTCTCATTCTTCAGTGAAAAAGATTGAAGCTAATATATCCAAGTTTTTTTCATGCTTAATACTATTGCTTTTGTTTTATTTATTATTTCTTGAGACAAGTTACCAAAAGTATCCTTGAGATCAGTCCATTACAAAGTTACATGGCAATTAACATTAAATGTAGGGAGGAAAAGGATTTTAAAGTATAAAATTCATTCTTCTTCGAGTGCTGTCGTTGGGGGTGCTTCACTTGAGGTGACGGTGCGTCCTGACACTGTTGATTGGAAATCTTCGGTAGCAGTGCCTGGTTGGGACACAGGCACCCAGCTGTTGTCTCGCGGCGGCATTAGGGTCTGTCTGTGCTTGCGGGTCCCGCAGCCACTCAGTTCCTTCTCAACCGTCCTCAGCTGAAAACGGGACTCAGGGCAATCCTGAACCTCTTTCCTGGTCACCGAAGGAAATAAGTAGAAATAGTTAGATAGAAGTATCCCAGTTCTTTCCCTTCCTTTAGAATAGTTATTCCTTGTTCATTAGTTTAAAAAAAAAACAAAACTTTTTTTCTCTCACGTTCATCTCCCATTGAGACTTTCCCCTCAGGCAATCATAGCTTCAGGATGCCAGGGTCCCCTGGATTAAAAAAATGTGGCTCCTGCCGTGAGTCTGTGCTGCAGTTTGATGGACACTTGGTGTGTGTGAAGTGTCTAGGCGAGACACACGTCCCCGTTAAGTGTGTCCATTGTACTAGCCTGAAAACCAGGCTCACCATGACACAGACAGAGAGAGAAAAGAGGCAAATGTATAAACTTTTTTTTAAAATGGTAAATGTACTTCATTTACTGATCAATACATTCGAAAAGAAAAATCACAGAATCTTACTGTGTTTTCCCGTAGACTGTGTAATTTGTAATCTTCAGAATCAGGTTCGGGGAACGCAAACTTTGCATGCACATCCAGCATCGTTTATAAATTCTGTAGAAATATAGGTGAAGTTTTTATGATCTCCAGGTCTGATTCAGGGAACTCAAATGCTTTGTGGACACAGCAGGTCAAGCTTGTGAAATGTAGTTACCAACTATAGCTCATATGGAAAAATCTTCACAGCTTATTTTGAAGGTTTGAGCCTACACACTGCCTTTATTTTGTTTGAGTAGTTTCTAAATCAGAACAAAAAACTTGAAAAAAGAAAAAAAGTGTGTGTGTGTTGTGTTAAAGAATTCATTCCCAATAGGTTTTCTGACAGAAAACTTGGACAGTGTTAGATCTAGCTACATGCTAAAGTAACAAAAGCTTTTGATGTATTGAATTAAAGTTTGTCAGATCAGCACTTCATATCATTTGCTTTTTGTGCATTTGATATAAGGACATAGTATTGTATGAGAAGATAAGGCACCTGAGCAGAGTGGCTTCAGTAAGTCACAGCAATTCAATACTTATCCTAACATGGCCAAGAATCAAGCAGCTAATTAAAGCTTGATTTATTTTCCACAGAAAAAGTCGATATCATTTTTTTAAAGAAGACTTTTTTTTAATCTGAGGCAGATAGAATCAAATTACTCTGGTTTTATTCCTAGCAGTTGCAGAGGTGAGGAATATTCCCTTTTGAATCTTGTGGTTCAGTATCCCACTGATATCCTTAAGTTAAAGGGTCACTATCTCTAGCTTAGACAGACCACAGGATGTATCCCACGGTACCTTAAATTGTGAATAAGTCTTCCCAAGTTCTTCTGGTGTCCAAATAAACATGATCGAACATTGTCATGTTAACACTGTTATGCTGTATGTCATTTTATACGATCACTTGTGCAAATGTAATGATAACTTGTACATTAGGGAAGGCTGCAATGAGAAATGACAAACTAACTTAACTAGTCAAGGAAGTACAGGCATTGAAAGAGAATCACATTTGTGACAACTTAGTGTAAGAAGTGTTTCTGGTGCCATGGATAAATACACAGTTTAGAAACTATAAAAGTGAAGTTCATATCGGACATAAACATAATTTTCATTAAAAGATCTCAAACTCTTTAAAGATCAGTAAATGTTAATCTAATTTTACCTTGAGTAAGACTGACAGGGGTCTCAAACACACAGATGTGGCCTGTGGAGTTACTTCCTGCAGCTCGCCCCACGTAACGGGGTTCCTGCAGGGCCCTCCTGGCTCCTGCCCCCGCTTGTCCCAGAGGTCACTTGGAGACCTTGTTTGCAGTGCTCACCTGTGCTTTATTTTACAAGAGGTGCTCCCACCACCTTTAAAGCACATTATATACACAGTTCCTCTTAGCTCGTCTCCTAGCAGGAGAGAAGGGCAAGCTATTCCTCCCTGCTTTCCTTCAGAGCAGGTTCCCCTCTTCCTAGCTCCTCCTCCTTTTCCAGGTACTTTCCTGTCCAGCCCCCCACCCCCGGCTTCCTTCCTCTGAGGCTTTTATCCAGCCCCAGCTTGCAAAGGCAGCAGCTGTTCCTGCTCTGCCAATCAGGGCCAGGTGGCCTCCCCAGCTCCAATTTACTGTCCTTCAGTGTAGCTGGGGTGACAGAGGGTTGCTAAGCAATTCTTCTGCTAGCACCCTGTCACACGCCGACTCCACTCACATCCCCCCTCTGAGTGCGTCGCATCCCCACTCCTCCGCCTATCTCCCGATGCTACGATGGGCCACAGGAAATAACTTCACGGGCCATACCCCATGTGTTTGAGACCCTTGTTTTAGTCTTACTCAAGATCATTTACTGATCTTTAAAGAGTTTGAGATCTCTTAATGAAAATTATGATTATGTCCAACGTGAACTGTTTGGCAGCTGTTTGGTGGCACTTAAGACTTCCTATGGGGAGGAGGAGTGGGGACATACCGTGCTCAGGGGAGGAGGTGGAGAAGAGGTAGGGCTGGAATTTGGGAAAGGGGTTGGAATAGGGGCAGGGAGAGGGTGGAGTTGGAGTGGGGAAGGGGTGGGAAGAGGCGGTTCAGGGGTAGGGCCTTATGGAAGGGGTGGAGTGGGTAAAGCCGAGGGGCTTTTGCATCTTTGTATGAAAAGGTATCTGTGATGTGGCTCTCAGGTCAATGTAGTAGTCCTCATGTGGCCCTTGTGGTGATCTGAGTTTGAGATCCCTGGACTAAGATAAAATTTTTGCAAGTTGCTTAATGTCCGATGGTAAACTAGTGGCATAGGTGACAATGGAATCTGTTGTCTGTCTTCCATCATGAAATCATTAAACCAGAATGTTTTTCTTAAGGACAACTTAAAGCAAACTGTTACCTTACAAATACCAAGCAGCTGGTATATTAAGATGCTGATTTTTTTTCAAGCACTTCAGATGATCAGTCCAGAGTTAGACCTTGACTTTGGTCCTGTGACATGTTAGACACTTTCTTTCAGCTGGGATTTCTCTGGTTGCACCTAAAATAAGTTAAAGGTCCAGTCAGGAAGCTGGCATTCTCCCCCCTGCCCCAAACACTAGCAGTGCTGAGCCATGTTCATTT
The DNA here is from genome assembly GCA_007922305.1 of Dermatemys mawii. Classification (NCBI taxonomy): domain Eukaryota; kingdom Metazoa; phylum Chordata; order Testudines; family Dermatemydidae; genus Dermatemys; species Dermatemys mawii. Next base: position 7,850,601 of record ML677334.1, on the reverse strand, counting down.
GTCTTGGCAAATTGCTGGGTTCATGAGCTGAGTTAAACACAGGCATTAACTCAGGGGTGGGGAAACTTTTTGACCGAAGGGCCACATCGGCGTTGCGAAACTGTATGGAGGGCTGGGTAGCTTGGCCCCACCCCTTTCCAAGCCCCTCCCACTTCCCGCATCCTGACTACCTTATGGTGGGCCATGAATGCTCACGAAATTAACAATTCAGAGATATTCAAATAAACTCTGTTGAAGAGGTGGTGAGGTCATACCTTAAGAATGTGGAGTTTTGCCTGCAGAATCTTCCCTGAAGATGGTGCTAAAAATGACTGCCCATCAATGAAGAGCACGGTGAAGACCAGCAAAACAGCAGTCCTGATCCCCAGAGCTGGAGGAGAGGGTGGCAATCTGCCAGGCCCGCTCTCCCGGGCTGAGCGCCAGCCATGCTTCTCCTGGGCTCCAGGCGGAGTGCCTGGCCAGCTGCCGGCCGCTGTCCCAGGCTCCAAGCGAGCGCCTGCCCAGGCACTGGCCAGCTCAGGGGCAGAGTGCCCAGCCAGTCATGGGCCCGCTCCCCCGGACAGATCACCAGTCCCGCTCTCCCGGGCTCAAGGCAGTCGGCCACTGGTGAGCCAGCTGTCCCGGGCTCTGGGCGGCGGGCCAGCCCCGTTGTCCAGGTGGAGTGCCCGGCCACCTGTCCCAGGCTCCAGGTGGTGCACCCGGCCAGCTGTGGGCCTGCTGTCCAGGGTGGCATGTCTGGCCACCCATGGGCCAGCCCCGTTCTCTAGGCAGCGCCCGGCCCGCCACAGGCCACTGTCCCGGTTTCCGGGCAGCCCGCCGGCCCCACTCTCTGAGTGGTGCGCCCAGCCGACTGCGGGGCTGCTGCCCCGGTGGCCCACCCAGCTGGTCTCAGGGCCGCTGTCCCCCACGGCACGCCTGGCTGGCCTGCTGCGGTGCCACTTTCCCCTGCAGCGCGCTTGGCCGGCCTGCCGCGGGGCCGCTTTCCCTCGTGGTGTGCCCGGCTGGCCTACCGTGTGGCTGCTTTCCTCCGCGGTGCACCAGCCCTGTTGTGTGGGTGGCGCGCCCAGCCAGCAGCCGGCCCGCTCTCTGCGGCGCTATCAGAGCGCTCGGCCGAGGAGAGCGGGGACCATTGGTCCCGCTCCCCTGGCAGGAACTCGCGAGCCAGATAAAAATGGCTCACAGGCCACAGCTGGCCCGTGGGCCATAGTTTGCCCACCCGTGGTCTAGCTGCATATCTTACTTGCCTTAGAAATTCTGCATGATTGAATGATTCCTCACTTCCTGAGCCAGCTTACATATATATCATTGTCTTCTAGTGGCCTCCGCTATCTTCAGTGCGTAAACTGCTGTTTACCTCTCATGCAGATATATACCAGGTTTGATAGTTATGTTGGAATATACAATGGGCCAACAGTAGCTTGAACACTTTTTCAGGTCTGTATAATGTCTTCTCATGCACTTTGTCTAGACATTTGAAATATTTTAAAGTTCTCAAACTTTTTACATCTCTAAACTGGTGAGCCTTTGAGCAATGTTACTTGTTACCTTGGGCTAATTTCAAGGATGCCGTACAAGATTCATGAGTCAAATCTTTGAAATGTATACACTGTTGCCTTAACAGACAGCATATATGTTACACATTTAGCTATTCATTTGGAATTTTCCTACTCTGTAAGAGGAGTGCCCATCTTTCAAAAATATACACATAAATAGGCCAATCAGTTACCACAAGATAAAATCATATAAGCCAGTAACAAAGTCAATATGACAAAGTAATTTTCTACTAGAGTCTCATGCATCAACTACTCCACTCTATCCATCACCCATCTTTTTTTACAGATGAGAGAGAAAAGATAAACCTGAAAGCTTATAAACTTGGGCATTTATGGATTGACTGGTAAAACACATTCCAAAGTCTCAAATTCTGAGTGAAATACCCTCTTATTGCCTTCATCAGGTGGAGAATGTGAGAAGCTCAGAGTGCATGCTGGGAGGTAGGGGCTATGACTTCCCACTCCCTCTTTGGTCTTTAGCTTAGCTATTGGTTGGAACAGGAGGTGATGGGGCCAATGAATGGGCTTCCAAATGTCCCTTCCCTGCCTATTTAAGCTAGCCTAGGCTTTTCAAATGCCTCTTGCTCTCCACTTAGCTGCCCTGCCCTCGTTCTCCTTCATTGTAGCTTAGGAACAGTCCTTTTTATGTTGTTAGTAGTCTCACTAATTGCCTGTTTTCTAGGTATCAGGAAGGAATTTTACCGTTTGAGGTCACATTGGCAGGAAGTTCATTGGGGGGTTTTTATGTCGTCTTCCTCAGCCTCCTGGAAGTACAGTTAATTGAAAACAACAGGTTATTAGAAGGTTTATATAATGAGAGTAGGACTACTGACTCATCACAACTCCTGGTCTGTGCCCAATGCATGTAAAGGCTAAAAGCACCAGCTTCCCGAAGTCAGTGGGATTCAGGATTTTGCTGTAGGATCTTACACTTATATAAGGGGAGAGACCCAAAATCTGCAGACTGAGGCCTCTTTGCCATCAACTTTGTGGCCTCTACCACACCCCCCCGCCCTTACTCAGGAATGGGGAGAGGGAGGTTTTATGAGCTGAGTCCGTGGGGTAGGTAAGGGAGCATCTGTCCTGAGTTATTTTTTTGTTTGTGAGGTTGGAATCCTGTAATCTGCACTGGAAGCTATTAAAATGCCCGGTATGTAAGAGTGAGGAGTGAGCATTGTAGTGCAAATCTCAGTGTATATTTAATAAAGTTGCAGCCTGCTGATTAAACCCATCCCATGTGTCTCATTTATTCGCCTCCCTGGCCAAGTCAGTTATTTATAATTCATGTAATTAGCCTGAGTTGCAGATAATGATGGGTAAAGTGGTATATATGTACAGTCTGTAGACTTCAGGATATATAAAGAAAAAAGCTCTTACAGTTTCACACAACAGGAAATAAGTCTTGAAAATATGAATGGTGCTGAATTCCTTTGATCACTTCTAAATTAATTTCTCAAGGTGATTCTCACATTGGCCAGGCCAAGCCTGGTGAATTTTGTATATAGAATTACATAGTAAATCACCCATAAATAAATAAATAAATATATCTTCTTTGATGGGGATATGTCAGAAATTCTGTACGCACAGTATAGGCTGTGGGAAGATTTTCAAAGTTAAGCATGTACAGTCTTGCCCATACATTTTTAAGTCAGTGGGGTGCCACACAGAACATGTTAAAGGGTTAGAGTATAAGTTATGCATATAGCATATAGCCTTCAGCAAGTTTGCAGTGTTGCACAGAAGTTGCTATAATAGACTCTTCTGATGTAAACAGTGTGAACTTACATATTTTATGTTGTACTATATATATAAATAAATGAGAATGATTTGGAAAATATATACATTTCCCTGTATGAAAAGGTAGAGTAATAATGTTAATGGAATATTGGGTTGTTATTTATCTTTAGTTGGTGTATTTTCTTTTACTAAAAAATAGACATTCCCAGCCCATTTAAAAAGGGGAATGTACATTTACATCTAGACTTGGTTTCAAATTATGAGAAATCCTAACTTCTGACATTAATGCTATAAGGAGCTATTATGCAGCTTTGCAAGTTGAAAGGACTGTTCTTAAAGTAGTAAAAGTTTGTGAAATATCATTTTATTGGAAAAGTGTGTATATTCTATATTCATAAAACCTTTTCATCTTTACTGTTATATAAGGGAAAGAATAAAGATAATGTCCAGGTTATTACTTCAGTAAACAAATACAAAACCTTTTACTTTGCAGCATTTGCTGTCATTATTCTTGCTGCTGAAGTCAAGCATCAGTCATCATTAGGCTCTTGAAAGTACTCCAGAATAATCCATATCTATAGAACAGTAAGATTTAAATTTGCAATTCTCTTTATGAGAAAAGTATGATTTAAAGTGGGTTTAGCAGAGCAGTTACTATACAATATGATTGTGCTTTAAATCAGGTTAGGTTTTATTATTCTTTAAACATACAAAGTTGTGTACATGACTTTTTTCATTCACCCAAACCCTATTCAAATTATGGGATTTTTTCATAGCTCATAAAATTCATCTTGTACATTAAAGATCAAATCCTTGTTTGTTTATTAATGTGAGCAGTCCTATTAAGTAAGGCAAGTATGTTTCTGTATTCATATGGATAAATCGATCCATGGCATGAATCTATTGGCAGATCTCTGTTGCCTTCACATCACTGTGTGCAGTCACAGAAGAGGCTCTTATTTCAAATCCTTCTCTACTTCACAATTAAATCTAAATTTGTGTGGATCTGGCTGTGGGACAGGCTTCAAGAACTCAGTGTACATGATCAGGCTTCAAGAACTCAGTGTACATGATCAGAGTTCAAATAGCAAAGTCCATCAGAATAACAAAGTCCATCTTTGTGTCTAGAGTTGAAGATGTTTTGATTTAAGATACCTTGGTTCTTTGTTGCCAGACACTGAAAGAGTTTCTTATATTCCCCCTGTCTTGCTGGACAATACAGAATATCATTATAGGCAAATCTATACTAAAGTATAGATTTGTGTGCATGTATATTTAAAAATAAATACTAAGCCCTATCAAACAGTAGTTTCACTTTTTAGTTCTAATTATCAATACCTTGAGAACACTGTCACACTGAACAGCACAAAGAGAAGACTATAAGGGAAAATGAAAAATATGCTTAATTTTAATGTATTTATTTAGTATACAGAATTGACATCAAGATGATTTAAGCTCCAGTCTCAATTCCTTAGATATGCATCTTTAATAAATATTGTTAGAGATTCCTAATACAATTTTCATTCCCTCCTCTGCTTTTTAACAGAATAAATATAACTTTCAAAACAAAGTTTCAACAAGGTAGATAGAAATCATTATAAATTAATGATCTTGTAGGAATATTATTCTGTGGAGTTTCCACTATATTTAATAAATTGTATCAGCTATACCCTTCATTCTTACATAATCCTGACAGACACTGAACCTTGCAGAATAACACATCCAACTGGCAATCTGAGTAATGTAGAGTCATTGTAAGATGATTAATGAAATATATAAATAACCTTCTGTATACAGAGGCAGTATATACTCTACTAATTAAATATAAATAACCAGAAAATTAAGGCAATTGTAACAGAGGTAGATACTTTTTTCCCCAACTAGGTTGTAGACAAATTAGAAAAGAATGCTACACGTTCCATGAGCATGTTCCATACTTTGTCTGGCTTATTGTCCTGTGCTTATTCAATGCCATGTGGAGTGTCACCACACTAAATGTTGTGTGGCCAGTATGCCTATGTATTTTGCTTGTGCAGTTTGTCAGGTAGAGATGGGGAAATTCCATAAACTTGAACTGTGGAAGAAAAGAACTGTTACATGGAGCTCATATTTCAGTGTTGCCCATACTGACAATTGGCATGGCAACACTGTGATTATGCATACTTACTGCCAGCCTGCTGCTCATTCTCTGGAACTGGGAATTCATATCAAATCACAGCCCACATGATCCAGCCCTGATGCCTGTCACCTTCATCCTCTGGAGGGAGGAACAACAACCCTGATGTGACTCATCTCTTATGTGAAATGGAAACAAAATTTATTTTAATTACAGGCATTCAAACTTATATGTCACAGCTATTCTCTGGGTCTGTGTAGAAGGCATTTATTCAACAGCTGTTCCACACGTGAATGCGTGTGTACACACACACACAAATTTTTGCTACGTTTGTAACCGTAAAATTCTTTATCTGGCTCTCCAGTAGCTCAAGATGTCACTGGTGCCAAACCAATAATTTTTTAGGACAAAATGTTGTTTTCCCTGTCACATAATGAATCACAGTAGTACACACTTTGTGCTGCCACCCAGAGCTTTATAGCACTGGCCTGGTCTTGCTGGAAAGGCATTGTGATTAAAAAAATAAAATTATTAAAATTAGTGAAATTGGTATAAAATTACTTGACAATCATGCTAATAAAGGCGTGCAAAATTTACTTGATGATTTAGTATTGTAATTCTTGTCCAAGTTTTGATCATTTTGCACTATTTGGCTTGTTGTCCTGTCTACATCACACGTACCTTTTAAGTCCTTCCTTTGGCTCCAGCTCTTTCATCTCAAACAAAAATTTCTTGTCCTTGGTTTCAAAGCTCATCACAGTTTAGTTCCACCCTACCTATCAAATCTGTTACCTTTTTGTCAGGTCAGTTCCTACCTATGATGCCAGCGATTAATATCTGCTTCTCAAATAAGCACTTTCATGAGTCCTTCCATATTACTTGAGTGGGGAAAGCTCCTAGTCAAAATCCATAAAGCCAACTCTTTAACTTTTCTAAAGTCCCTCTTCAAAACTCACTTATACAATACAGAAAGAAGCTGCAATCTGATATTGGCTAGGTAGGTTGTGAATTGTGTAGTGGATCTAAAGGTTCCACCCCCAGTTGATGTGGTACCAATATTATGCCACATGATGATGGAATTTTTGATTTTTCTGTTTGCTATTCAATATGCTGCTTGAGAACTCATTAGAGTTTGATTTAAAGATATTTACTTTGTATATTTTGATCTGATGTTGATGGTTTGCTTTTTAATGGTTATAAAACTGTATGTTTTAAAACCTCAATGTCAAATGATTATTGTCTGAACCCTCCTATAATTTCCCATAACTATGAACATTTAAATAAATAAGAATGGAAAAAGTGCTTAAAATAAACATTATCTGTTAAATTAATTTTAAAAACTGCTTTGGGAATTTGCTTTGGTTTTATGCTTAAAGCAACTGAATGCTGCCTTGGAGAACTGGATCCCTACCTCTGCCACAAAGTTCGCAAATACTAAGCAAGTCACTTACACCAAACTTTTCAGAGTGTGGTCACAAAGGATAATTTTCCTGGATGCTTGATTTGATACCCTAGGTCTGATTTGCAGAAGTGCTGTGTACTCAGAGTTGCAACTGAAGTCAGTGGGAGCTATGCTTTGAACATATGAAGTGCTATATAATGCTAAGTATCCTGACACATCAGGTCCAAAGCATCTCAAATTGGACATTCAAAATTAGTGAACACTTTTGACCATAATCTCTCAGTGACTCAGCTCCACATCTGTAAAAATGGGGATAACAACTCTGACAGGGGTGTTGGAAAGATAAATTATTGTTTGTGAAGCACTGAGATAATATAATGATGATCACCAAACGAAAGCCCACTAAGAAATTAATAATTATCTTCAGAGCAGGGTTTGAATAGTGTGCAGTAAATAAGGCCTAAGGCCACATATTAAACAAATATTGAATAGCTGATCATTAAGTGAGCACCATACATCCTGTGCACTGACTCAGCCAGGGGTCACGTGGAAAAAAATAGTATGTGATCCTGTAATTAAAGATTGTATCATAATGCATGTGCACAAAGAAGGAATTAAAAATGTGCAGCAACCTTGATTCTGGCATTTCCTAATTTTGGAGTGCTTCACTTCACAATCTTTAATGTTAATATACTGGGGTGGATGGGCAGGTAGGTGTACACACACGTTTTATATAAGAAAAACACATTCTTTTTGGTAACTGATAAGCCTGCAAACTCAGTCTGGGATCTCAAAGTCAAACTGGGTTCTTTTTATATTGTATATCACCATTAATTAATGAAGATTCTGGAACATAGTTAACAATTTTGTTGAAGAGTTGCAAGCTGGAATGGAATCTAGCTCCCTCTATCTTAGGCTAACAAGAGCCAAAAGCAATACACTTTAGTCATTGAAGGAAGCAGGTATAATTGAATATTCATAGGGAACAGATCTGTTGTGTAAGGTGGCATCACTTTTACTAGCATGTATGTATAATTAAATTAGGTTGTTGGGGTGCAGTAGCCACCCATGGCTGCCGGACCCTCAACATCTGTAACAAAGGGAGGGAGGAAGGAAGGAAGGAATGTGGGTTGGAAGGAAGAGTTGCTGAGGACTGGGAAGAGGGACAATGTGGAAGACTTGGAAAGGAGAAGGAAGCAGAAACTGGCTGAAGTGTTAGGGACGGGGAAAAGAGTAAAAAACTTCTCTTTCTTGCAAACCTCCAACATGCACATTCTCTGATATTCACCCATTTTCTGAGAATTTTACATGGTTTCTCATTCAAATATTTATCCAGACTGCTTAGCTTTTGTGACTTGAAGTAGCCAATCTTTGATGGAATGACCTCTGAGAGCTATCTAGTGGTTTTTTGTGAATTTAAACCATTCTTGGTACAAGAGAAATTCCACTATTCATTTAGAATCCCTTTATTTTGAAAATATGTGAATTATTTTTCCTTTGTTTTTTTACATTAAGAAGCAGTTTTCTAGTCAATATTGTACTACTTATAATATTCTTAATAAATAGAACATAGAACCTGATTTTTGCCTGACTCATTATCCCTACTTTGATCACATGCTTAAAACAATAGGTTTTTGTTAAGACTTATTATTCCCAAAAACATTTGCACAATTTCTTTCAGGTGGAATATCTAAACTTGTTGCTTCCCCTTCTAAAAAACAGCTTTTGGTGTAATGATATACATCAGTAGTGATGGTCCATAAGGATCCTGTAAAGATCATATTGTTATGCTTATAAAAAGCACACAGGATCTTTTCAGGGGAAAAGGCAATACGCCGTGTTTATTGAAAATAAAACAGCATATGCATTCAATCACACACACACAGGTCCTGCAGATGGTTTTAATAGTTACCAGTCTGTCGTAATTCGAGTCAATCTAATGGCCAGTTAGACTGGGCACAAGTGAGGAGCTGGGTTCTGTCGGTTGCGATCTGATGCTCCGTGGCTTTACAGGACAAAACCCAGAGTTTCATGGCAAAACACCCATCTTCATAGTTGTAAATTCCCATTTGAATCTGTGCATTTTGCACTGTCATCCTGTAATCATTAGTCCTTATGTGATGTTAATCTTGGGGTTTTCTGCTATTATCATTTAATGGTTATTGTCAGGTTTCCCATCGTTATCTCCTATTTGTTGTCTCACCTTCAGGGGTGCCTGCCTCACCTCTGAGGTTGTCAATCCTGCCAACATGCTTAGCATTGGATACAATAGATGTTTTCTGATTGATTGTCTCCTGGTGTCTCCTGGTGTTTCCAAGTCTCTCACTTTTTCTTGGCCATCTGGACATTTGTTATGGGCTTTTCACTTATTCTTAACTATGCTCACATTCCTCACTCACACCAAATAATTTTACAGAGACTTTCAAAAGATAACATTTTGGAAAGGATTATATGGGTACTAAAGGGATTACAAAACAACCATACACAACTTAGGCAAGGTCTGCACTGTGGGAGGGGAGTTGACCTAAGATATGTAAGTCAAAGTTTCTTAAGTTGACTTACCTGGGCGTCCTCACGGTAGCAAGTCAACCGTTTCTGCTCCCCTGTCGACTCCGCTTCCGCCTCGCGTGGAGATGGAGTACAGGAGTCGACGGGGAATGCGCTCAGGGATCGATTTATCACATCTACACTAGACCTTAGACAATAGTCCTTATGGCTGATTAGGGTCTTTTTTTGTTTTAGGACAAGATTTCATTACAGTATTTGCTATAAGGTCTGGCTTCTTGTATGCATTGGGTTCTGCATACAAGAAGCGAGACTTAAAAGCAAATACTGTAATGAAATCGTGTCCTAAAACAAAAGACCATAATCAGCCATAAGGACTATTCTGGTCTATTCCTGCCTTGAAATAAAGAAGAGTGGCTGGCAGAGTATATTAAATCATAATTATAAAATACATCAATACATACTACATTCTAAATCAAAACATTTATTAAAATAGGATTTTCCTACTACGGTACGCCTATGTCAAGCTATTGTCTTATGGAAAGAAACAACCTGTGAGGAAGCCATTTCACTGACTTGACAGACTCACAAATACACACAGAATCAAGGAACTCGTTCTCGTAACACAAGAGGGAAATGAATCCTCACTGGAAATAAAGATATTCCAGTTCATTTTCTCTAACAAACTGCTAGTGTCTCATGACATTTCTAGGTGCAGGAGAGGGAAAATAACAGTATGTTGTGTGGCAGAGACAGCCAGTAAGCAGAGTGTTTAGATGTTATCACAGTTACAGTATACCTTTTTTCTAACCAACCACACAGTATTTTCTGTATGATTTTTTAGACTGTTGTGATGTTCCTGGTAAACTCCATGTACTGTAGCTTTCTATCATTTTGGTTTGTGCTTAGTTACAGCTGAGAAAAGCACGACGGAAACATAGGAGCTTCAGTGGAGTCAGGCAAATAAAGGTTAATTACTGGCTGATGATTCCTTCTCACATGACCATAAAAAAATATTTGGCTTTTGGGCTGTGCTTGCAACCTAGCAGCCTGTCACAGTATTTGTAGTAAGATGTAACCTAATTATTTATAGAATTAGTTAGTCAAAATAGAACACACTGAACTTCATTCAAGACAAGCAGTTGCTTAGGATGTGTGTAAACACATACTCTCTGAAAAAGAAGCACTTTACTCAGAAGCACACAAAGCAGAGTCCTGGGCTGTTTTTCTTTTAAAACACAGAGAATTGAAAATCTTTGTCTGGATTAACTAGTTTGGTGTAGATTTTTTTTTTTTTTTTAAGTCTGAAATGTCGGAAAGTGAGGACTTTGGACAAGGTAAAAGGTACTGTAATTTTCTCTTATAGCTTTTTCATATAGAATTATATAATTTGAAATAGCATAAGAATAAGAGCTTAGAACTCCTGAATTCTGATCCCAGCTCTAACTCAACCCTGCTCTGCGATTATAGCAAGTCACTTCATCTGTCTCTGTTTCCCATCTTTGAAATGAACCTACAGATACTTAGCTCACAGCAATGTTGGGAATTAGTTAATGTTTTTAGAGAAATTTTGTGTTGTAGAATGCTATATAAGTGCTATTTCTAAGAAAAAAAATGTGAATGACACAAAATAATTTAAGATTTCTAACAGATCACTCCTCTCAGCCATAATCCTGACATAAGCCTCAAAATGTCAGACACACAAGTAACTTTTGTGGAGCCTGTTATTGACAGATTCGTAGTTCATACTGCTAGATAGGGCACTGTGTTCCTGAGAGGCATGCCTGTGGAATACGTTCTTTCTATGATCAGCTCTGTTTTTTTTAACTTAGGTTGTAAAATCATAGGAGAGGGACTGAGAAAGAGGTGATGATCTAAAATTTAGTTTTAGGAGCAACTAGTTTGTTACATTTTCATCAATGTTAGCAGCATGTTCCAGTGGAAATAAATGTAATGACTTATATTATATATATATATAATAAATGCAGATATTATCAATATTCCAATTAAAATGTGTTTAAAATGAAGTATGAAGTTAAATATTCATTGTATCCCAGGAATAAGTGAGTTGGATTCCTTAAAGGGATAGGAAAATATGAATAATAAATGGCATTGAATTTAACATTGTGTGTTCTGCCAAAACATGTTGAAACCAGTAACCCTTTAGGAAGTAACATCTTGGCTGTCAGTAGGGAAATGCTTTTTTTCTCTTCAGAGAAAATAAACTTGTATTTTACTTTTGTGTGTAAATCAGGCTGCAGCAAAGTTTCTTCTCTGAGGAGAGAGGGGAGGAAGTGTTGTTTTTTGGAAGCCAAACAATCTCTCCACTTTGAGATTATTTTAAGTATCATGATATTAGTGAAAAATATTGGTTCCAAAGGAACAGTTTGAGACTCCACAAATTATACAATGCCCTGTGTCAATCAAAAGTTTTTCAAACACATAAAGATGGCAGAAATTTGCTTGAAGACTTCCAGCTTTTCAAAAACAATTTTATGCAGCCAGGGCACATTTTAAGGAATTGTAGGAGCCTGAACTCCAGATTCACATAGGGCTTGAATATATCATTCCAACTGATGTATCTTGATACAAACCCAGTAGTTATTTTTTCCAAGATTTATGGGGAAATATCTATAGTATAAAATACCTATTGCTACTTGTCCAGACCAGGACAATATCTTAGGACCTGATTCTGCAATTGGATGTGGCAAACTCCTCTCCCCATGTGGATCACTGGTTTCATGATTGGGTCTCTGTGCAAACACATGGATTCGCCCGCACACATCTGTTTGCAGGATCTGGGCTTCGGAAAATATCTCATGTAAAAGTATTATAACTCAGTGTAACATGGTTATTTTTAAAGTGAAGTCGTAATTAGTTATTGATCGTCTTTATTTTAAAGTATTGATTTAGTTGCTTTTCATTAAAAACACTTTAGCTGATACTTGAATTAAAATTTGGTTATATTTACAATACAAGGAAGGAATAATATGGGTGACACAAGAAAACTTGGGGGGGAGGATTTTAAATGTGTGATTTTTTTCATTATATCATGTCAGTCTTACGAAGGGACTATATCCTGCACTTTCAAGGGAATGGAACAATTTGATCAGAGAGATTATTTTCCATCTCTGTTATCTTAACACCAGCGAAAAATAATTGATTTAACAAGTTGCTCTGAAACTTCTTGATTAATCTGATGTTTACCAATATCGCAAAGGAAACTAGAAGGATATGGACAGCATGTGGAGTTCAGAATTAGTTGTAAGAAGGCCTGGGCTATTAGATATGAGATAATGCTGTAAAAATTAATGTTTAACCTGTTAGAGTTCTGTAAACTGATGCTTTAGTTAGCAAACACTTCAGAACAGAGAACTTGAAACAAAACATATTAATAGGGCCCATTCCTTCCATAATGAATTCCTGAAACACCCATTGAATTCATTGGCCCAGATCCTGATCCCCACTCTTTGTGCCTCTCCAGTGGAACAAAAGGGCTGAAATCCGGTGTGATCAGCAAACTGCAAATTACAGCTCTGTGCCGACTCCCACTTGAAGCTTCCATCTCTACCTCTGACATATCCCTCATGCTGAAGTGCAATATTTGTTTTCCCTTGAGCTGGACTCAGTAACATGTGAATTTCCCAGTTGTTCTCCGCTTTATAAATTCGCAGATTGAGAACTGTTTTTATATTTTAAAAAAGACTCAGGTGTTTATAGAAGTTGCGGGGAGGAAGGAGACAAAAAGGAGGGTTTTTTGGTTTCCTTTTTGTCTTAGCAAAAGGGACATCATTTTTACCAGTGGATTTTTCTGGGCATTTAGCTTGACCAGAATAAATTTTAGATCAACATTTGAATGTAACTACTGAGCATGTACAGGGGAGAAAACATATTTTAGTTCTATCACATGATTATAATAGTTGTACTGCATTTTATGTATAGTTTTCCTATAGTCTGTATCTCTCAGTGCTTTTGGGTGTTAAATACAATTAGTTTAGAATTTCCTCTGCTGTTTTGGGAAAAAGTGTGATTTTCAGGCAGCTAGACTTGATGACTTCTCGAAGTTGCTTCCAGCCCTACATTTTTATGATTCTATGAAATATACTCTAATTGCTCACTGCTCGAGAAGTGTAAATACAGCTGTGAGTGCTTCAAATAATATTTGAAATATAAGTGCCCGTATCACTGAAAGCCTCAATTATACCAAAAATAGGGATATGTTTATTTTTAAGAGGTAATATGGTCCAGTGGCTAGGGCCACTAGTTCGTGAGTCAGGAGACTTGGATTACATTTCTGGCTCTGCCAGTGAATTTCTGTGTGACATGGGCAAATTACTTGATCTCTCTATGACTTGGCTTTCCCTCTCCCTCACTATCTGTCTTGTTTATTCAGACTATAAGCATTTTAGGGCATGAACTGTCTCTTACTATGTATTTGCTCAATACGTAGAACAACTGGATTCCCATCTCATTTGAGACCTCTTAAGTTTTATGTACTGTAAATAATTACTCAAAACATGGCATTTTTGCATTAATAGAATAATAGATGTTCCCCTGTGTTTGATAGTAAGTAATAAAATGTAATGTGTTTTTTCTCTTGGAGATTTAATTCAATGCGCAGACTTAGATATTTGAATAAGTGGTTCCTCATTTTCAGTAATTTCACCAAATGCTTGAAAGTCTTATTCATTTGATGACATGTCCTAGTGCATGGTCACTTGCCCATGTCAGTAAATGTTTACAAGGCAGAATGACTGGTTTAATTATATGGCTGTAACATATGATGATGTTAATATTGTTATGCACAAGTTGCTAATGGCTCGCACATTAAGGGACATTGATGTATAAAATTCCCCATACAAAGAGCTGAAAAAGCTAGGCACTAACTAAACTCAAAGCTATTAAGGGTATTTGGGGAGTTAAAGCACTCTTCTTTGTCTGGCAGTTGAAGAGCTGAGTGTCTATCCTCTGTTGAGGAGCAGCTTCACAAAAAGAAGACAGATGCCCTCCTCACCTTTCAAAATCATGTGAACTTGGTGAGCAGCTTTCGACTAGGGCAGGGGTCTCCAAACTATGGCCCGCAGAGTGGATCCGGCCCTTGGCTTCGATTTGTCCAGCATGTGGAGAAGCCACCAATCTCTCCCCCCCCCCGCCCCGCCCTCGCAAGCTGCTTCCGGTGGCCCCATGTGCAGAGGGGTGAGTGCCCCTGTGGCAGCGGCTGGAGGAGCAAAGGTGGGGGGCAGCAGCAGCCAGAGGAGCAAAGGGCAGGGGTCAGAGCAGCGGCCGGAATAATTTGCATATATTGAATTTTTTCACAGTTGCTTCAGCCCACGAAGCCCCTTTAAAAATCTAATATGGCCCTCGTCTCGTAAAGTTTGGATACCCCTGGACTAGGGGTCTCCCAGGTGAAAAGTGTGGAAAACTCGCATAGAGTTTGTGAACCAGTGAAACATTAGGGTGGCCTGGAGGAAGGGAGAGAGAACTGCTTCTGGGGATAAGATAGACTGAGGACTGGTCTACACTAGGGGGAGGGGTCAACTGAAGATATGCAATTTCAGCTACGTGATTAACGTAGCTGAAGTCGGTGCATCTTCGGCTGACTTACTTGCCATCCTCACGGCGGCAGCAGTCGGCAGCGTGCTCCCCTGTCAAGTCCAGCTTGCTCCTTTCAGCGAGCTGGAGTTCCGGAGTCGACGGGAGCGCCATTGGTGATCGATTTATCGCATCTTGATAAAATGTGATAAATCGATCGCCAATAGATCGATCATTACCCGCCGATCCGGTAGGTA
Source organism: Dermatemys mawii (assembly GCA_007922305.1). Classification (NCBI taxonomy): domain Eukaryota; kingdom Metazoa; phylum Chordata; order Testudines; family Dermatemydidae; genus Dermatemys; species Dermatemys mawii. Next base: position 7,835,499 of record ML677334.1, on the reverse strand, counting down.
GTGAAGACATACCCTGATAGGGGTATCTGATATTAGGATTCTAGAAGAAGGGAGTTGCCTGTGTTGCTGTTTGTTACCACTCCTGTGGATACACAAAAATACAGGACTCAGAGTCTTCGGCTACCAGAAAAAATAGGCTTCAGCTAATATGATGTCCCAGATTAGGTAACTAAGGTATATGTATCCTCTGATGCCCTTACTTCTAGGAAAGATTCACAGGGTAAAGGAGGAAGGGAAATTTGTATTACTTATACCAAATAATTAAACACTTGCTTATATCTACACCTAATGAAGATGTTCATACAGAGTTTAATTTAGCAACAGTACACAGACTTATTGAACTGAGGACCAGTACTATATCCAGTTATGAAATGTCTAAATTAAATAGCATGGCTATTGAAAGGAAAAGACTTAGATCAGGACTGCTCAGAGCTATTTATTTTACTTATAATTAGGACTGTGAAGTGATTTTAAAAATGTCCTCTGAATGTGAGAACAAGTATTCACGTGGCACTGTTGTAGCCGGTGTTGCAACATATTTATGTGCCAAATGCACTAAAGATTCAGATGTCCCGTTAAACTTCAACCACCATTCCAAAGGACATGTGTCCATGCTGATGATAGGTTCTGCTCAATAACAATCCAAAGCAGTGCAGATCAACATATGTTCATTTTCATCATCTGAGTCAGATGCCACCAGCAGAAGGTTGATTTTTTTTTGGTGGTGTGGGTTCTGTAGTTTCTGTGTCAGACTGTTGCTCTTTTAAGACTTCTGAAAGCATGCTCCACACCCCGTCCTAATCAAATTTTGGAAGGCACTTCAGATTCTTAAATCTTGGGTTGAGTGCTGTAGCTATCTTTAGAAATCTACATTGTTACCTTCTTTGCGTTTTGTAAAATCTGCAGTTAACGTATTCTTCAAGAGAACAACATTCTGGGTCATCATCTGAGACTGCTATAACATGAAATATATGGCAGAATGTGGGTAAAACACAAAGCAGGAGACATACAGTTCTCCCCTGGGAAGTTCAGTCACAAATTTAATTAATGCATTTATTTTTTTAACAAGTGTCATCAGCATGGAAGCATGTCCTCTGGAATGTTGGCTAAAGCATGAAGGGGCATATGAATGTTTAGCATATCTGTCATGTAAATAACCTTGCAATGACAGCTACAGAAGTCCCATGTGAACATATAGTTTCACTTTTAGGTGACATTTTAAATAAGAAGCAGGCAGCATTATCTCCCATAAATGTAAACAAAGAAATAAGTTTCTCTTAGTAATTGGCTGAACAAGCAGTAAGACTGAGTGGACTAGTAGGCTCTAAAATTTTGCATTGTTTTGTTTTTAAGTTCAGTTATGTAACAAAAAAAATTCTACATTTGTAAATTGCACTTTCACGACAAAGAGATTCATTATGGTACTTGTATAAGGTGAATTGAAAAATACTATTTTTTTTTTGCTTAGCATTTTTGCAGTGTAAGTAAGTACTGTACATTTTGTATTCTGTGTTGTAATTTAAATCAATATATTTGAAAATGTAGAAAAACATCCAAAATATTTAATAAATTTCAATTGGTATTCTATTGTTTAACAGTGAAATTTAAACTGTGATTAATTGAGATTAACTTTATTTAATCGTGATTAATTTTTTGAGTTAATCGCATGAGTTAAGTGCGATTAATCGACAGCTCTACTTATAATTTATTTGTTTCTGGCAGCATATCCATAAGTAATATGGTGGCTCCTTATCAACAGAAAAGAACTGTAGAAAAAGCACTCTTCAATTCTTTTATCATAAAAAAAAAGCTGCTTTGATGAAAGCATGTGTAAGAATTTGCTTAAAACGCTAACGTTGGTCCACAACAGAGAGGATTCAACACAAAAAGATGCTATTCCTCAAATATTATTTTCTTTTCCCCTAGGATGGGCTAGTTTTAATGGTTGTAAGCATTAGTATATTCAGAGTTCAGATAGCACCATTTAATAAAGTACTGAGTTCTAAAGGTCATAGTTATCAAATGTTCCACATATCTCATTAACTATGGGGATTGAACATCGTTGGTACCGCTGCTGATCAAAATGTGCCCTACTTGTGATCCAAATTTAATAGGAAAAATTGTTACTGAGTACATTTCAGTTTTATGCATTCATTACCTTTATTACATTCAGGAAACCAGTTTTAATGGTTAACTACATCTGCCAAAAGAGACTGAGATAGGAACCTGATACTTTACTGCTAAGATAAGTGTTTTTTGTAGAATTAACCTGAGCATATACTCAATACAAATTACCATTGATTGTAGGTAATAATTTTGCCTTCATTTTTCCAAAACTTTTTCAAGCCAAGGACAAAAGTTGATCCAAACCGGTAGAAAAGTTTCAAAACACTGTACATGGTTAACAGAATTCATCCATTCAGAGCCTTTACATCTTTGACAGTAGTGATATGCTTGGACTGAGGAGAGGTGTAATTAATTAGAAGGAGCTTGGATTTGGAGATCTTACTGGCCACTAGAAGAAAAGAGCAAGTTTCAATAATAACTTCAATATAAAAAGAAAATTCCTGTCACCTAGAAGGATACTGAGAGGAAAGCTGCTGCCAGAGCATTAGTGTTAAAGAAATATGTATAATATAGTTATCATAATGTAAAGGACTGGTGAAATCCAGAGGACTTTCCTCAGGACTGCTTTTGACAGATGCAGTGAAGGAGAACTCCTATATGGATGCACAATGGTGGGACTGATTCAGAAGAGAGACTATGAAGATTGCTTTAGAAAACTTAAACTGTTTATAGTGAGTAAATTAATAACCTTGAGTTTTAGTCAAAGAATGTTAACAGTTCACATGGGTGAGGGCAGAGTATATTTCTAGGTGGTGACTATATGCCTTGTTCCTTGCTCTCTAAGCAATTCTGTGAAGCTGTTCAAAGAAAATAGATATTTGTCTCATCTTCCACTGATTGATTTATGCCACAAATCCAAATTTGTGCTACTTGCTTTGTCGTAGTCAGCTGACACAAATTACTCTCAATATCGTAATATACATAATTATTGCATTGGGAGCTCTAAGTAGCATAGGAGAAAATACTTAGATTATATAATCAGCCTTCTAAAGTGGACAGATACATCACCAAGAATGTGCAGTCTGAGTTAAGTGGTGTTTAACACTAGATGTTTCTACTTAGCACTAAATGATTCCTACATACCACATGCAATCACATGTAATACTGTAATCTGTAATACTTTAGTACAGTAAACATTATCCTATTGCACCACCTTATGATGAAAGTTTTAGAAATTTTTGCCAGTGAGAGTTGTTCACATTACATAATTAAAACAATTAATGCTAACCCTTAATTCTAGAATAGGGGTCAGCATCCTTTCAGAAGTGGGGTGCCGAATCTTCATTTATTCACTTTAAGTTAAGGTTTCACCTGCCAGTCATGCATTTTAACATTTTAAGAAGGTCTCTTCCAATAAATCTATAGTATAGAAGTAAACTATTGTTAGTTTATAGTAAAGTAAATAAAATGTTTAAGAAGCTTCATTTAAAATTAAATTAAAATGCAGAGCCCCACAACCCGGTGGCCAGGACCCAGGCAGTGTGAGTGCCACTGAAAATCAGCTTGTGTGCTGCCTTCGACACGCATGCCATAAGTTGCCTACCCCTGTTCTAGAAATATACATTAAAATCAATGTGCTTTTTCAAAGTAATTTATTTTATTTTTATTTTACCTATTGAAATGTAAACTTTTGGGGGAGGGAACTGAAAGCCATTTTTGTTTTCTGTAGCTAAATAACGTAAAACTGATTTTCATGTTACATCAAACTTGTCTGCATCCATACATTTTTGGTGTTAAGAAATTGCAGATGTAATATTTTAAATATCTAGTTTTTGTTTATGCAAAGAGTGCTTTGAAGGAGTGCGCTTTCTAGGATCTCTTCTACTTATATATAACTTCACAAACTTGTTTTCATTTGTTCAAGTTTTGTAACTATTGCTAATAGCCCAGAAAGAAATGTTCTTAGGCCTCCTAGTTGTTTAGTTGTAACATTTATCAAATTCTGTAAAGTTCCTAACTGATAAATTCTAAGTAACAACTAGACCAAGGATTGTCAGCCTTTCAGAAGTGGTGTGCTGAGTCTTCATTTATTCACTCTAATTTAAGGTTTCGCAAGCCAGTAATACATTTTAAAGTTTTTAGAAAGTCTCTTTCTATAAGTCTATAATATATAACTAAACTTTTGTTGTCCTTAATGTAAATAAGGTTTTTTAAATGTTTAAGAAGCTTCATTTAAAATTAAATTAAAAAGTAGAGCCCCCCGACCGGTGGCCAGGACCCAGCCAGTGTGAGTGCCACTGAAAATCAGCTCGTGTGCCGCCTTTGGCACACATGCCATAGGCTGCCTATCCCTGAATTAGACAGTCACTTCTCTGTTGAGCTCTGGATTCTGACTTTTTGTAAAGACTGCAATAATAGATAAATTAGTTGTTTTCATTTATAGATCTGTAGAAATGTAACTTTCAACTCTGCTGACTTGAGTAATAGATCCTAAATGGCATCTTCTAGTCCACAAAGCCTGCAGAGGCTCGAAGCAGATGTGATTATGGTTGTTGGAAAATTAGGAAGGCTTGAAGCTGTATAATTACTAACTCTTTGTTTATGTGCTTATAATCTTCCAGTTGCCATATCATGTTCTGCTTTGTCATGGCTGTAATTTTGAGTGGGGTGTGTATGTGTACATATATATATATAATGTGTACACATGATTAAAAACATTCCAGCACAACTCGTAAAGATTTTTAAATCGGTAACATGAGAGCAAGTGACCTTTCTGAGAATAACTTTGCTTGAGCAGATGTCTACATACAAACCAAGAGCACGAGACCATTAATCATTTCCAGAGAACGTGATGCTACTAAATCTCCTCGCCAGAGTTTGTGATGGGAAGAAGCATCTGTTTTTACAGCTATGTGATAGCTTGTGCATTTGCTGGTCACAAATTTTAGAAATAATGCAGCAGTTTGCCAGAAGGATGAGGAGAAGAAAATAATAGTCAGGAGTTAAAAACAATGGTTTGGCTTATTTTTGTTAGGTTTAGATATCTGGTAGCGTACACAAAAAAGGTAACACTTCTATAAAGATACTGACGTGAAGGGATTCATAGGATCGTTCTTGTACAGGCATATATAACCCTCTTATAAAAATCTTGTGGTCATTTCAGGCTCAATCCTGCAAACTGCTGAACACTGTAGCCCCAATCAATTAAAGTGATCAAATGCATGCTTAACTTTAAACGCTTAAGTAGTTCTATTGAATTCAGATGGAACTACTCACATGCTTTAAGTTAAACGTGTTTAAGGTGTTGCTGAACTCTTAAACCCTGCTCAAGTTCTGATAAGGAAGGGTACTGAGAACAGGGAGGTGGGTTCTGTTTTACAGGGGAGTACTAGACCAAGACCAGGAACAAACGGCAAAAACGGCAATATTGAGCAAATAAAGGACGGGGGTGGGGGGGAAGAGATCTTTCCACTCAGATGTTCCTAGATCTCCTCTTCTCCTAGAATCCTAACTTGAGAGCCCAAAAAGTCAAATAGTTGGTAGAATCTTTAGTTATGTGTATGTTTTTAAAATGCCACTATATTTCCTTAAATATTATTTTAAAATAAGGGATCTAGAATTATAGAGGGCTACATTAAAAGAAAATGGTTTATAAATCAGGCTACAACAAAAGGAGTACTGGCAATGTTTCATTAAGAGGGATGAGAGGCTAGTAAAATGAGAATCTGGTTTGCAACAGTGTTCAGTGTTGAGCTATGATGGGACTGTGGATGTTGGTAGTTGTATGAAAAGTTGTTGGTACAAATGGAGGGAGTTGACAGGAATTCTCTACAATAAGACTCGAGTAAACTGAAGAGCAAAGTGTATAAAACCTTGATTAGACCAGCCATGATGTATAGGTAGGAATGCTGGCCATCGAGGAAGAGAGAACTACTACTGCTTTACATTGCCAAAATGAGGATGCTCAGGTGGATGCTGAGTAAGACGAGAGCGAATTAGCTATGAAGTGAAACAGCACAAGCCATGATGCAGATGGCCCCCATCACTGAAAAGCTGAGGGAGTACTGACTGAGATAACTGTGTTATGTGAGACGACAAGATGCAGGGCATTGTGGTCAGAGGGCACTCGATCTAGTAGTTACCACAAGGAAGACCCAGAAAAAGATTGTCCAGGATGCTGCAGAAGAACATGAAGGAGGCTGGTGTTACCTGGAAAACTCACTCAACAGGAATTCTTGGAGACAAAGAACAAGAATCACTGACCCCAACTAACAGGACAAGATGAAGGAAAAGCAAAGAAGAAGAATTATTACCAAAAGATAAAGAAAATTGGGTATTTCTGTAAAAAATAAGAAACAGGTGAAGTGCTTTAGTGTTACTATTTAAATTATCACTAAATTTCTGAGTTAAAGCACCAAAATGAATTGATGTAGTTCAGAAGTTCTCAAAGTTCATTGCACTGTGACCCCCTTCTGACAACAAAAATTGCTACACGACCTCAGGGGGCAGGAGGAAGCAAAGCCTGAGCTCTACCACTTCAGGCTGAATTTCCCAGGCTTCAGCTATCTTGAATAAAGTGGGAGGAAAAGAGGTGAGACAATGGAAAGCTAGAGAGGAAAAGTTTGCACTAATCAAGATGTGAGATTAACACAGTGTGGATGTGGCTTTCAGCAGTGATTAGTGAAGTAAGGGTGGATTTTGGTGATGATAAAGAGGAAGAATTAACAGGAATTAGCAAAAAAATTGAATAGGGTTTTGGGGAGGGAACAGGGGTCAATGTCAGACGCATTGAAGTCAAATTTTCCACAGAGAACTTTTGTATTCTCTTCCATGTTTCCCCCGTGCATAGAAGGAGTTCTTATAACAATCTACAAAAATATTCTCCTTCAAAGCTCTCCTTAAAACCCATCTCTCTTGTGATATCTGCAAAACATTTGACAGTGGCTAAGCAGTTAAGCAGTGATCACAGCATGTTACATTTACTGTAATTATCTGTTACCTGGTGCTTCCCACGTCTCTTATAGTCACCTGTTGTCTCTTATTTTATATTTCAGTTGTAAGCTCTTGGGGACTGGAACCCCTAGATGCTACTGCAATAGAAATCATGATTGAAATTGCAAATCTTGGCAACAGGAAGGTTACTGATCTTATCAACACTAACATAAGGATATTGATGGACAGGTATAGAGGAAAATAAGTTCAGTTTTGGAAAGATTGTTATCATCTCAGCTCTATGCAGTGGAACCTTGTCTGGGTGGCCAGTAGAAAAGGATTTTTTGCCCCTTAAGAACTCTCATGACATCAGGTAATAGAAGGGGAAGAGGGAGAAGGTTTAGAGGGATGGAGCAGGGAAGAACAGGAAGCCGCAGGACCAAGGGGAAAGGGCGCACCTTTCTTGCTGACTGGAAGAGTGGAGTGGTATTTATACCCCCATGCAGTCCTAGAGAAGCTCTCTTGTACCTGTATTGGGTTGGCAGCACCTATTCTCCCACCATGAAGCTTGCACAAAGACCAGGTTTTCTCATGATCCACTGTGGGCATTATGCTAGTCTTTCTGTTTTCCTTGGGAAGGAATTTTTCCCTGACTGCCAAATTGACTGAGATGGGGTCGGATTTTTTCACCTGTCACACAGCAGGTTGGGACCTGGTTGGTGGGGTAGAGGGGTTAGGTCATAATATTGCAACTTGACACACAAAACTCATGGCAGTTGTCCCATGCATGTACTTGTTACTGAAGGGATACAGTTATCAAATAAAGTGAATTGGAAAATGATTTGAAAGGAAAGCAACCCCCAAGGGAGCTAACACTGCTCCATTCTATATCCCTTTTTTACCTCATACGAGGGAAAGGCAATGGGACCCCAGGAATAGGATGGCTGGAACCAGGTCAGGAATTATGTAGAAATGATTAAGGAAGCAATGATGACCTGCACTGTAAAACATATTGCCAGGTACTCCAAGTTATTTTAACTGCGTAAAGTTGAGACACAATTAAACCATTTCTGTTGACTCCTGTCTGTCTTCTGGACAATGAGTTTGGGAGCAAAACATCCAAGCAGAAATAAATGTCTGACACAATTAGAAATGGAGTTGTGAGGTTGAGAGTTACCGGCATAGGTGTACCCGTGAGAGCAAATTAAATCACCTAAAGAGAGAAGTTAGTGGGAGAAGTGGAAGGTTGTAATAAGTATCGAGGGATGCCATCATACAGGAGAAAAAGATGAGCGTTTACCAAAGAAACACTGAAAGAGTGGGGTAAAGATATATGGAACACTCTTTTCAGGATCAGAGATACGAAAGCGTGCTTGTAGGCAAGGGGAAAAGAGAATGAAAGTGCAGAGCAGATTATAAAGGTAAATGGCAGGGGAGGGAAATGAGAGGGGTTTTGAGGGACAAGAACCAGAAGGGGATGGGTTCTGTGGGAAAAAAAAGTACTTAAAGATAAATAATAGAAGAGAGACATTGAATTTGGAAATTACAGTGGAAAAGGGAGGAGAGAAGTTCTTGCTGAAGAGTCTAATTTGCTTTGGGGGGAAAACCCATAGATGAATCTGTCTCCCATGAGGGCTTTCATAGAGTGTTGGCAAAGAATTGGGAGGCACAAATGGTAATCAGGCAAGAGTGTAATGCCAAAGTATTTTGCCCTCTAGTTTATGAACTTGAAATAACATTGGCACCCCAAGAGTAGGGGCAAGGAGTGGCATCTTAGCTCCCTGCTAAGAAAAGTGCAGGACCCACCATATTAACATTGGCCATCTTGTCACATGATAATATAAAAGTTTTTGATTGTTGTTGGCAATCTCATAATAATACATTAGACTTAATAGATCGAGTGTCAAAATAAAAGGACTGTAGTACTGTGTACATCTTACTCCGATACAGTCTGATCAATGCTGTGCTTACTGAGTAGTCACTGATATGCTTGCCAGCTCCCAGTCTCCTAATGTGGGACATGTATTTCAGATTCTGGATATATATGTGATAGCACATCTTTTATATCAATGGGACATAATAGTCATAGGGCAATATCAATTGTTCATTCGGTTTGCTACTGTTTCCTGTGTTCAGGTGTTTACCGTGCACTCATCCAAGCAAAAATTAAAAGCAAACAGGCTATCATTAAAATGTCTAGGTTACTAGGACAAAAATTAGATCTATTTTGTGGGGGGGTTTTCTAACATCTTTCTGCAGATTCAACCTACATTAATTCTTCTACATGGGTTCTTTAAAAAAAAAAAATCTAAAATAAAAATGGCCCTAGGCCTGTTCTCTTGAGCAACCCTACAATAATAAATTAGGGTGCCTGCACAATAAACAAACAAAAAATAATAAGAAAATAGATTTAAACCTCAACCCTTCAGCAGATGGCTTTGGTTTTAGGATGGAAAAATAAATCTGATAAAGATTTCTCAAATTTGAAAAAAATTTCTCATTTGCATGCTAAAAATACCACCAGAATATTATACAATAAATGAACCACATTAAATGGCATACAAGATGGCTTTAACTTATGAAAAATGCCCTGACAATGTCCTTTTTAAAAGGAAACACCAATAACACAAACTTGGTGTTTACTTAGTTGTATAAGGCAGGTCTGGATCTAGACTTTGAAGTTAATGCTTCCAAAAGGCCAACATTAATAAGCAACTATTCCAGGTGTGATTGTTTACAGAGACCTTGAAAAATATTACACAGAACTGAGCTATCATGTATTTTAGGTCTGTTTAGCTATGTAGTTTCAATAAGAGAACATTGATTTAAAGAGTGTAAGATATTGCTATAAGCAAGAGTATGAGTAGTTTATTATTCAAACAGAAAGATCTGATTTTGGAAAACGCAGTCATCCTGTGGAAAGAGTCTGAAGCCAAGAAATCTGCATGTACATAGTGATTTCCCAAATTTTAGCTCAGGCTTTTCATCACTATGGCTAACTATTAATTGTTTGTATTTCAATATCAATTGTGCACTGTAGAAACATAAAATAAGAGACAATAATCCCTCCTCTAGGAGTTTAAATTTAAATAGACAAGGCAAAGAAAGGGTCAAGGAAAAGGATGTACAATATAGTTAGAGTAAATAGAGTGGTGGTGTGCAAACATGTTAGAAAAGAATGTCCAGAGGAGAAAACTGTAGAAAGTAATTTGATGACGTAATTGGTGCCTGCCAACTTGTAATCTTTAAATGGAGTGGTCTTTGTACAAAAGAATACTGTGATTATATATTTGAATATTTAACAATATTACAAATAATAGTTAAATATTCTTGACTTGCACCTCACTCTACAAGGAGACTTAATTAGATTGTTTTGTAATTCATTAGCCACAAAATATGGGAGAATAAGCACTGTGGATTTCTATAAAATAGCAGTAGTTGTAGGATAAATGGAGGACATCAGTTTTCAAAATGGTCAGATTCTGTTTAATTTCTTTTGAGAAATAATATGAAAGATTAATAATGTGAGCAAAATATTCCATAAAAGCAGTGTTACTCAGTTTTATTTGTAACTAAAGTTTTTGGTCTTCTATACTCAGCTGGGAAGTCATCAGTTCCGAACCCGACTACAGGCCCAGAATAAATCAATGTATTGCAGATGCACTGGTGAATTTATTTCTGTTTCTTCAAGAAATGTCACACTTCAAAGAGAAAAACCCTGGAAAGGTAAGTTTAGTAAACTAAGCTCAATATTTTTATCCTGTTATCAGGAAGTGTTATGTCTCAGCAAACTATGATTGATAATATAGTAGGTAAATTTGCTAAAATAAAGACACTAAGCTAAATTCAGTCAGGGCTTGTGCTGTCTTCTTCCTGAACAAATTGTAAGGGAAGCTCCATGTAGCAGAAAAGTTGCCCAGGGGAAAGTTTTATTACAGTAGAGCCCCTCACCACTTAGCTGCTGGACTCTCAGCCAACCAATGTGTAACACCAGAATTGGGGCAGGATATGGCATGACCAGGGTGGCTATGGGATGCACTGCTCTGGAGCTCCTGGTAGAAATGCCATCTGTCTCCCTAGGGTAGAGACATCAGAAAGCTCAAATCACAGTAATGGCTTTAATAAAAACAGGAGAATCATCCATCATTTATAAATGTATGTATTATTTTTTTAAATAGCTTTAATTGATTTTCAAGTATTACATAAATAGTATTTAATATTATGATAAGAGAGGATCCTACCTATATCATTATGCTATCCTTTATCTATTCATATAAATGTATTATGATTTTTCTGAGACAGATTGAGGTGGAAAACACATTGAGTGATAAAGGCAAGCAAGAGTATAATACTCTGTTTCCGTTGGTAGAGTACTGTTGGTTTTGGCCAAATCTGAATTGATCTTTTCTCAGTTAAACAAAACATTATTCACATGAGCAACCTTGATAGTGGAACAGTGCATCATGACAGCTGTACTGGACATTGTAGATTTTTGCTTTGTGTATTCACTATTTTTTTTTCTTTTTTGTATTTAAACTTACTTGGACAAGTTACATTTTCTTTTTGAGATCATAACAAGAGTTGCATTGAGATTTTTCCTGGAAAAGAAGACTTTCAGATGTAACAATGAGTTTATGTATTCCCAGATGAAAACTACATTAAGAAGCAGCTAAGGTTGAGAGTATATATCAATAACATAGGGTAAAATATATTATTGGGATGTTGTGATTATTGTAGAAACAAACATCAACCCAGGAAATTTAAAGTTAAGATTAAACTGGAAAAAAATAACCCCCAATCCTATGAAGTATGAAAATGCACTTTAATGCATCCAGACAACGAAATTTGCCTTCTTCTATTGCCATGCAATAACCATATTGCTCTGGGGAGAGGGGCATTTTTGTCTGGAGCACCTCTTTGTGGCTGAGTGTAATATTTCAGTCCTTTTAGTGCTCCAGGCACCCGCTGTAGACTGTCGGCCTGTCTCGGCCAGTCTTCTTTGGCTTGGCCCTCCAGCCAGGTCACACAGTCAGACTGAACATCTTGCAGAGAGTTTAACAAAACAGCCTACGTACCCTCGCCAGGGTCTTTAACCCGAGCTTTGGGCCCTTTAAATTCATCCCTTTGCTTGGGCTTCCAAGTGAGATCTGTCCCCTCCTTGGGGTTTAGGTTAGGCTTCTTCTCTCCCTCTCCCATTTCTTGGGGTTGATGCGGTTTTGCTGGTGGGGGAACCTGGTCCCACCCATTACTCAGTGTTCCAACCTAGAGGCCCTGTAAACAGCAGCCACATACTGTTCAGTTAAATTTTTTGATTCCACCTCCTTGGCCTCTTCCCGTCTGGCCCCTTTATCTTCACCAATATCTCAGGACCAAAATTCTCAGGTTCCTTTTTCCCTGCAAACCCAACTGTGCAAATGAGGCCTGAGTTGTACTGTGGCTAGTCCTCAGGCTCCTTTGGCCAAAGAGGAACAACTTCCCACCCAGGGACTGCCCTACTAAGGCCCTGCATCAAATATTGTCTGAGCCTGCTAGGCTATGATTAGCTATCAGTAGACCTTCTAACCCTTGGAGGGCCAGGTTTTTGTAGTTTCCAAGATGACTGCTTCCAAGAGGCCTCTCTACGCAGGCCTGGAAGACCCAACTTCACTGGTCTTTTCTTTGCAGGTTGTTCCTTTCTGGGGCAGGGTGGAACAGAGCAGTGGGGCCTCCTGCAGGAGTCCAGAAGGGCCTGGTACATTCTGTCACATCTATCATTAAGTACTCCTGAGGGAATTTTGTGCCACTGTGCATGCACAGAATTCATGTGTCCCGCATAATTTTTTCCTCAGAAAATACATTCTGCCCCATTTTTTGCAAAAGATGGAACTCCCGCATGTCCAGGGCAGAATGTATTTTCCGTGGGGAAAAAATTCTGTACATGTACAGTGGTACAGAATTCCCCTAGGAGTAGAAGTTCATCACAGCATTCTGCCTCCAGAGCCAGACATAGTGGGGCACATGGGGCTGCTGTGAGGAGTCACAGACTGGGGGTTCAGAATGGCTAGTGTGGGGGAACAGCGCTGAGCCAGTGGCTGAGTGGGAGTGGAGGTGCAAGGCGACATGAAGATGGGAGGTGTAGAAATGGGGCAGATGTGCCTGACTGAATGGGAGAGGCTCGGGGTCAGCCAGGGTCTGCATGGGGGAAGCTTACCAACTCCCTAACAATCCTGCCCCTCCCCACACCCAAAAAAGCCTGTTCCATACTTCTCTACCCTCACCTAACAACCTTCCAGGTTCACTCCAGGCTCCTTCCCTCTCTGTCGGCTCCTTCCCTCTCCATCATCTCCTCCGTTACCCCTGTCTCCCCCAAGCCTTTTCGCTGCTTCTGACAGGTGCAGGAAATAGAGTTCTGTATTGTAATTTAAATGAATTACTCAAAGTTCTGTATTAATACACCTAGTAAGGAATCTATCTGTTTTTTTACCAGAATCATTTTTGGTCTGTATTGTTACACACACATTTGCTGACAGATATTTTGACATAAATTACCAAAATAATTGAAAATGGCATGAATATATTGTGTTATTTTGACAAACAAAATATGCAGAATTTTGCAGAATATCAAAATAATGTGCACAGAATTTTTAATTTTTTGGCACAGCATTCGCCCAGAAGTAATTGGGGCATTTTAGTTTTTGAGGTCTCAGTTTAAACAAAACTGATTTTTAAAGACACATTAGATTTTTTTCTCCTTTTCTTTCCCCCGATGATGTCACTGTTCTATTGTTTAGACCATAACAGAAAAAAATAGTCTGATGGTGGGTGCTTCTCCTAATTTAATTAACAAGCTTGTAAATTCTCAGAAAATTAATGCTATTTTCTAAAAATAAGTATTGTAGTTTTGGGGAGGATAGGTGGTGTTTTTCAAACACAACAGAGGCTAAATCCTTTCTTTATGTATGCAAAATTCAGATGAATCTATGGAGCAGTAACTGATGCTTCCATAATGATACACTATACAGAGTTGACCAATGCCAAGACTTAGCACTATACAAAACAAAACAATAAATGTCAAGTAAATTACACAAAGCACAGATATGCACAAAGCTATATCTGGCTTTAGCTAGATGTTGTCAGTCAGTGCCTTCCTTTCATGATCATCAAAATCAGCCCCTGGTTTTAAGTAGAATTTTAAAAAAAAATAGTTGTCGTTTTCAGATTTTGAAGATGGTGACCTAACAAAATGAGCACCTGTTATTACTGCCTATTCTATTTCTTTTGATATTCATTGTATCCAGTTTTCATGACTGGTGATGACTTGTAAGTTGTTAAACCTTCCATATGGAAGGTGGAGGGGAGAAGCCTTATTTTTATAATACCACCTAATCACCCAAAATATGCTGTTTAATTCTTTTTGTAATACTTATATTGCAATTATAATAAAAAATCTTCAATATTGTACTTTTAAACTAGAATATTACCCTGCTGGGGAACTGTTCCTATACAAAGTGTAAATATTTAATGTCATAGCAATATGAATTCTAAATATCATCTCCGATCTCTTCTGTTTTCAGTTTTGCCTTCTGGTCTGCAGTGTGTGTACATTTTTCACTGTCTTGGGTAGTTACATTCCTGGAGTTGTACTCTCCTACTTTCTATGTAAGTATAGTCTTTTTTTTTCAGTCATGTCTTATGCATGTTGTATGTTCATTATGCAGTCTAATATACAGTCCATTTTGAAAAAAAATAGTTCTGTATATGGATCTTGACCAATGATGGTTTCATATGAAAGTCATGTTACAGATTTTTCAGTTTATCAATTAAAATTCTGGCACATCATGACACAACTGTATGATATCTTTTAGGCAGTGATACAGAGAGAGACACATTCATGCCAAAACAAAACATGATCATGAATAAAAATATATGCTACCATGACCACAAATTCCCTATTGGAACTTCTGAAAATATTTAGTCACTTGGTGTAAATAGTTGTTATAATGTTGTTTTCTCATAGAAGAGAAACCATACACTCCCACCCCACAATGTCTGGAGCAGGTTAGAATGTGCTGTTTTTGATGTGTACTTTGTCAATGATTTCCAGCTTTCAGCAGTACATTTCCCTTTCTTCAGATAGCAAATGATATCTTCAAAGACTGATGGTGGCTCTGAGTTACATCTCACTGAGATGTCTCTTCCATGGAAATTATCCTGCTACCCCTACAGTTTTTTTGGTTTTTTACAGATTATGCCACCAACTGTTGTAATGTATCATGTGTCCATATTGTCATTTAATACTGTCATTTATATGTGAATAGAGTTTTAAAAAATTCAAGAGTGGGTGAAGAGCTGCGTAAATATATGGAAAAAACCCATATGCTTCTGTCTTGCCAGTATATCAGTGTCAATCTCTGTTGCTGTTAAAGAGTGCCTTGTCCTTTCAAGAGAATTTCTAGTTAAGGAGGGGGAAAAAGAGTAAACTGAGGCTGATGTTTACATTAATCCACTGTATTGGAGTGTGATATCGTTCAAGCACACCATGTCAGGACCTTAATATTTATAGTAAATTGGGTTAGCAGAAAAGTTCAGTGAAAACAGCAAGGATTATTAAAAGAATTATTACCACCCTTACAAAATTTATTATAATAATGGAGCCCTAGCAGATTTAAGAGATTTATTCTTAGCATTGTTGGAGTATTGCAGCACACAGCACAGTGATTTATTAAGATCACCAGTACAAAGGTTTACAGGAAGGAGAACAAAAACCTTTCTGCTTACATCAAGCTTTTTGAGCCAAATATAATAAAACTTTATTTGTTCTAAAAGAGCTATATACCAGCAGTACAGAATGAATATAACAAGAATGCCAAAAGTTACCCCCATTGCAATTGGGAGAGAATGTTAATTTCAAATAAATGCAGCTAGTACCCTATTAAGATAATGACTGTACTATTAGCCCCAAGGATCTTTCCTATACGAGGAATAGAAAACATCTACTCAAAATCAAGGCAAGCTCTGGCTTTTTCCCCCTAGAACATCCAAAATGCCATTTATAGTACTCCTGTGCTGACAGAAAAGGTACACACTGACCCAGTCACTGACTGGAAAATCACATGGAGCAGCAAACACAGTGTGAATCCAATCTCACATGCCAAATAGACCATTGCAGAAGGAATAGTTTTTAGAACAAGAGGTCATGTGGTCAGAAGTTCTTTGAGACGGTAGTCATTGACAGACATCATATATTCCTCAGGACATTGCCAGTCGTAACTGCCTTGCAGGTTAACCCTTGGTGTACTTCAGTTCCCAAACTCACCAGAAGCTTCTCTCTACAACATCCAGATCTTGTCCCTGGACATTCACACGAATGACCAAGTATGCTGTTTCCAAACAGACAGAATATACATCAACCTATTGGTTCACCTGAGGATGCACACTTCACTTATATTAATATAACAGCACTGAGATGAATTTATAATAAAACAATAAATTTATTAATAAAGAACTTAGATTTATGTGAAACTAAGCAGACAAGAGAAACAGAAAACAAAACAAGTGAAACAAAAGTATAATCACACTTTATAGTGACTAAAACTTATCTCAACAGGCTACAGTCCTTGACTAAGATAAGTTTCTTACATAACGCAACCTTTCAGTGTCACGCACCACACGTGGCTGGGAATCCTCCATTCATGGAATGCAAGGAGCATTGAGCTCTTTGTTCCCTCAGTGATAGATCACTAAAATGTCTTTTTGCTTCTCCTTATATTCTCCAAAGTTTGTCTTTGTTACCAGAGTCAGGATGAATCCTGGGGTTCATACTCCAGTATCTTCCCATGCTGATTTCACATTTCATGTTAATTTGTTCCTCCTGTTTTACCTCTAATGCAGATGAATTGCCCATTGTCACTGGCATCACCAGGTTCAGTTACAAACAGAGAGATAACTCTGCTCCATCTTGTCCAAGAGAGAACCTGTTTCTCCCTTTGTTTATTTGGTTACAGATTCTAAAGCATATTATCATAAGCATTCCTTTGTTTATTTGGTTAAAGTCTCTAAAGCATGATATCATAAGCATTCCTCATATAGTATTAATACATACATTTCACAATGATATCAATGACCAGTTTGTCACCAGCTTTCATTTGATATCTCTCTCAACATTCTTTATAGATAAATATCAAGACAGCTGTGCTAGATGTAGTCAATTTGTCTGGCTTGATGAGTTGCCAACACACATTGAACCACCAATAGGCCTCTGTGTGTCTGTCTGTCTGTTTCTCTCTCTCACACATACACACACACACACAAAATAAAAAGATGATCCGTGTTCTATGATACAACATCATAGATCATTCCCCTGTTACACCCATACAGCTGCCTACACTGTTTATCTCAGGAGCACAAGTAATCCAAGTATTGGAGGGCACATAGTGGCTACAGACAGATCAGGTTGCTCCCTGTTACAACACAAGGACCATAGCCCTGGCCTCTAAAGCCCTCTATGGCTTACCACAAAGATGATCTGCTTAGGACCTGCAAAATATTGATTTGGTAGCATCTGGGGAAGTTAACAACAGAGCATAACAGTTGTGCCATTCAGTTGCTTTCTTAGCTGTGGAGTTTTTTGGGCATACTTGTACACATAGGCCAAATTCTGATTTTAAGCTATGGTTTCCATGTGGAACAGGTGAAACATGACAGATTTCAAAGCTCTCTAGTGTTTAGCTGTTCTTATATCAACTTGAAAACTTGTCTGTCTATCCTGACAGATGAATTTATTTACTATGATTATTCTTTGTATTAGAGTAGTGCCTACAGGTCTCATTGTGGTAAGTACTATACAGATGCTCAATAAGATACAGTCTGTGTCCTGAAAAAAGTATTCTCTCCATTTCACATGTAGGTAACTGGGGCAGAGGAAGATTAAATGATTTGCCCAAGGTCACAGGGAGAAATGTAGCAAAGTCTGGAACTGATCACATATCCCCTCAGTGCCACTCTAGAGTTTTAACAGTCTTTTCTCTCTACAGGGGAAATGTCAGAAATGAGGAGGAATATTTTTATAGCTCTCGCAGTAATGACATTTTAACAGCTGATATATTATCTGTCACCTCTTCCCGAGCATATATAGAAACAGGAGATAATGTTACCCTACAAGCCTATTATGATACTGGTCTTGGCAGCAATTACTGGCTGAATGCATTGTAAAACGACACCTTTAAATCCTATTTTGGGATGAGCCAAAATTAACAAAGCACGGATTTCTTTTAAATAGATAAATAAATGTTGTATTTTTGCCGACACCACCAGCATTATTATTTCATCTAGCGGTTAAAATTGCTGATTGACACAGATTGATCTTCCATAACAGCAGAAACTTTCTCCAAAGTCTGTGGGACAAAATGAACATACAAGATTGGATCAATTGGCTCCATTCAGGGCCATTACTTGGTAACATTTTTCACTACATTTCAGTGACTTTGTTTTTGTTTGTCTCCTTCTAATAGATTTTGTTTGCCCAAATATATATATTTTAATCAGACTGTAATTGGGACCTCTTGATGCCAAGTGGCAGCAGGAATAAGTGGTACATAAGGGTTACAGAAATGCCCTGGTTCTGTTATTTACATTCTAGTACACCAGAAGAGTGTCACGTGAAGTCTTTTAATAAAAGCCTCTGTCATGCTGGTTGTCAGTATCGTTACAAAATGCATGTACGGATGTTGTGTATGGAGTTATATATGTACACTGAAAATAATGTTCTTAAGGTCTGTGTGTAGGGACTGGTTGGCAGGAGCAGGAGGAAAAAGGTTTTCTTTCCAGCAAGAAATGTTTATCTGTTTCCATGTAAATGAAGTATTGTCTGGTTCATAGTGGTACTCTCTCTACTCACCAGTCTGAACCAAATGCTAATGAAGGATAGTGAACTCTTCAAAGAGAGGAAAGGAACAGGAAGTAGTAAACAGTAGGGTAGAAGGGGCAGGGAAATCCATCTTGAGGTGCACATCAAAGGTATGTGCTGGTACATTTAAGGGTGGAAAGAGACACCCTAGCCTCTTTCACCTAGGAAATAGGATAGGAAAATTTGTTTAATGGAAAAGAGGTTTCAACGAGGCCTGGTTGAGAATGTTGAGAGAACTTTGGATGAAATAAGCTTTTTTTAGACAAGAGGATAACTTGTTAATTAAGTTTAGCCTCTAGAAAGCATGTTATGATTTTGTTTTATATGAAACCATTTTCTCCAATATTCTTACTCACTGTCACTTGAATTTTTGTTCTTTGATAATAAAGTTATACTTATTTTCTCTATAAATATATCTAAGTGCTGTGTTTAACAGAGCTGTGTTCTAAGGTATAACTAATAAACTGTGGTTACTGTTCCATTGCGAATACCAGACCTGGTAGTTCTGTGAGTGTTCAGTGAATAAAGGGCTGACTCTGTAGGGAACACTCCCAGGACACACGGATTGGTGTGTGCCTATTGCTAAACTGTACAGAAGGAGGGAGGCCTGGATGGTAGTGCTTGTGTCACCAAAGACTGCTGGTTTCAGGAAACGGATCCACAGCAGATAGAGACAAGACTTCTTCACACTAGGCTCTGGTCTAAACTGGGTTGTGGGGGGAAACGACCTAACATATGCAATTTCAGCTACATGAATAGCATAGCTGAAGTCAACATATGCAGGTCAACCTACCTCGGCATCTTCACGGCACTGAGTTGCTCCTCTGTCAACTCCGCCTGCGCCTCTCAGCACAGTGGAGTTCCGGAGTCAAGGGGAGAGCGCTTGGGGATTGATGTCTACCTGCCGATCTGGTGGGTAGTGTAGCCCTTCATCTGTACTTGGGGGTGGGATCAATCTAAATTATGCAACTTCAGCTACGTGAATAATGTTGCTGAAGTTGACCTACTTGCATCCAGTTACTGCAGCATCTTCACTGTGGTAAGTTGACTGCTGCTGCTCCCCCATTGACTACGCCTGCGCTTCTTGCGGCAGTGGAGTGCAGGAGTTAACAAGAGAGCACTCGGGGGTTGATTTATCGCATCTAGACTAGAGGCGATAAATCAACCCCCGCTGGATTGATCGCTGCCCGCCAATTCGGCAGATAGTATAGACATACCCTAGGAAAAGGTGGTGGTAAGGTGCCTCACAACCCTGGCTACCCCGGGGAAGTGTCACCGTGATATCATTTTTTTTCTGATTTGCACTTGGAATGAACAAAGTAGGATGAAAAGGACTTATTATTATTAATTTATTTTGAAAAACAAATTTAGATCCCTGTGAGAGGGCTTGGATTAATGTCACTAGTGACTAAAGCTTTGTTTATTCAGATAGATTATGACATAGGCAGTAGCTATGGAAGACTTTTCCTACTCTGGCCTCAGTAGAATTCATTTATGGGGGCAGAAGAGAGAGTAGTTTGATCTCAGAGCCCAGCCTTCTAGAGAGACTATGAAAACAGGTGTCAGTTGATGTGAATATAATGATGATTTTTGTGATGTGGACTAATGATCAGTAGGAATTGTACTGAGACCGGTAACTCCTCTGATGTGGCTTTACTGTTGCTTAAGTTACATCAAGGTAATTCTCTTTATATTAATGAAATGTACAGTGTAATCTTTAGTTAGTGATTTAAACAGAAATATTTAACCTTTCTCTTTATATCTTGGTTTTTTGTTACAGTACTGTGTGCCTTTTTATGTCCGCTGTTCAAATGCAATGAATTTGGGCAGAAGATGTGCAACAAAATCAAGTCAGTTCTGCTGAAGCTGGATTTTGGAATTGGAGACTATATCAACCAAAAGAAGAGAGAGAGATCTGGTAAGTAACTAATATGGGGGTGGAGGAAGGAAGAGGGTTGTTTTGTTTTTCCCACATGCAGTCTCAAATATTATATATCTAAAACTAGGCCAAAATCTGCTTATATTGTAATCATCTTAGTTCATCTTTTAAAACCAAGCATGAATATACATATTATTATAAGAATTCTAAACTGAAGAGTGGGAGCAAAGTTTAAATAGTGTACGTAAGACTGACTGATTAGGATGGGGTGAGGAGTTGTCTCCTCTCATTAGACTTGCTCTTCCCCATCACTTCATTAGGAAAAGTGCCAATCTTAAAGTATAAAACATTATAGTCCAGTCACCTTACTCAGAGTTAGCATGTACAGTATGGACCCGTTTACACGCGGCTGTCGGGAGTCAAGCCATCACGACCGCGTGTTAATGGACCACAGGTTAAGAGGGCCATGCTCAAATATCTTAAGATATCTATATATACATGTATAATTATCTAGGATTATATACGTAGTCACAGCGTCCCAAATACTGCAGGACTATCTGTTAACGGCGCTTTGCAAGAATATAAATTCAAATGTTAAATAGGTAGCACTAGGAGGCATGGCGCTACTGCACATTAAGCGGATTTGCGCATAAATGGGTCTGTACTGTACTTGCAAATGCATATGTTCTATTCACATTAAAGCACCTAAAGTCTAGTGATTAAATTGAGGCTTCTGAAATAAGGACTCCTAGATTCTAACCCATAATTCCTTGTATGTTTATTGGAGACACCTGTGACCCAACAAAAACTACCAGACTTGTTTGCTCACTTTCTGTGCAAATTTTAAGATAGGTAGGATGAATGCAGGGGAAAGAATGAGTGGGTACAAAGGAGGCAAAAATCCTGTGCATGAAGATCTACATGCACATATCCAGAAATTACATACATTTTAATCAGTATGAAAATAGCATAGCTTGCATACCCACTGCCTGTTTTAAATCCACAAAATACAGCCATCTCAGCACTAGCCTAGCTATGTGGAAGGCATAGTTTTGAATTATAGTTACTTGAATTGTTTTATTCTCACAGTGTAGTTTCAGGGATGTATAGTTTCAAAGCACTTCACACAGCAAGGAGCAACAGGTTTTTAAAAGAAATAAATATAATAAAGGCAGATGAGTATGAGGGAAGACAGTGCAGATGAATGTTGTCTCTCCTGCTGTAGATGCTACAGAATAAACCCTCAATAAATATCTTGTTTTACATCACCAGCCTATTGTATATAATATATAAATCATTCATTGTGTTAACAAATGAAGCCCATAATATGATTGAATTATTTAAGGAACTGTAGCTCATCAGAGACAAAAGAAATAACTCAGAAATGCTTTGTCGTCAGGGTAGGATAGAAAATAACTAACTATAATTTTCTTTCTTTCAGAAACTGCAAAACCAAAATCCACAGAAGATGACAGTGAATTAGACATATCAGCCCTGTGTCCTAAGGTGACTGGATTATAGTCAGCTCTTTCCATTTACGTAAAAAAGCACTGAAGAGCATGAAATGTCTCTTGGTCTCTGTGCTGTATGGAATTTTCTCCCTATTAAGAGAGGTGCTTTTGCTGACCAGGAACACAGCCATGTGCATCATATCATGTTCTAAAAGTGACTCATATTATCCTCATCCTGAGAAATTGACACAGAAACTAATCACATCTACGACTACAGGTCCCCCAAATATCTGCGGCCCACTGGGCTATTCATCTAGGGAAGCAACAAGATGTTACACCCCTATGGTATTGGCTGCATAAGGACTATACCAGAATTTCACAGCAATTGAATCTATCCCACATCTCAAGAGTAGAGATACAGATTATTATTAATTATTATTAATTTTTATTATTATTACAATATTATTACAATATTGCCTAGAGGCAAGCTCCGGACCCTGCTCCCCCACGGGAACTCGAGGGGCAGATTAAAATGTCTGAAGAGCCGGATGCAGTCCTTGGGCCGTAATTTGCCCACCCCTGGTCTATGTAACATCACAAGCAAGATGCATTACGTTGTTTTTCAGTGTCTAGGCATTAACTTAGCTGTAAAATGAATTCTCTGAGTGTAAAAATGCCATATTTCTTGTATTTTTATATATTTATAGATTAGTTCTACAGTTATTGCTAAAGAGCTATCGGTGTCTGACACAGATGTATCAGAGGTATCTTGGACTGATAATGGGACCTTTAATTTATCTGAGGGATACACTCCACAGACAGACACATCTGACGGTATGTAATGGTTTCATTTAAGTCTTTATTTATTGCAGTACTGGAAATTATCTAAAAATTTTAGGGTACGTCAGGACATGACAAATTCCTTGTAAAAGCTGATATTTTTTATTAAAATATATTGCAATAGATTTAATTTATTTTGGGGGGCACATCTGCTGGACAAGGATCATCTATGTCCTGTACGTTACGCAGCACATCAGTGTATAACTTAAATAACATCAGCAGCAAAGAGTAAACTAAACACACTCAGAGCCAGAAAGACCAGCTGTCTCCACCAGAGTTCTCAAGCATGGTAGAAAAATAGGATTTATCCTCTTGCTTTTTGGCCTGTGTGTGCCATGCTGATATAAAAGAAGGAAGAGGAAGAGCATATCTTGACATGTTCGGTAACCAGTCCAGCAGCCAATTAAAGAAAAGTGTTAATTGGCTCCAAATAATAGAATCTTGGGGGAGATGGGCAGCACTGAGCCCAGATTGGACGGGAGGCTCATAGGCTAGAAGGAGATGCTCAAGGACGCGTCTTTCGAGGCCAGATCATGAGATCCTTACTCTGCTTTTACTCAACCAATCTCCCAATGGGAATTTGCCTGAGTGAGGACTGAGTAGAAGCAAAGTAAGGAATTCAGGATCTGGCCCTCTGGATAGGTTATGGAGAACTTCCACCTGCCCAGATCAGCGAAAGACCATAGAGTATTGTAAATGTCACTGTTATTGTATGTGCTATATCTGGTTTCACTACAGTAGTCTTGATGTAATCTATTCAGTTAGTGGTTCTCCTATTCCGTAGGTCCTGTATTTTTCTTCTAAGCTGCAGGTTATTTAAAATTACAAGCTGGATAGTATTACAGGATAGTTATAAATGCCAAATCGGTGTCATTTAATTATTTCTTTTTTAAAAGTAGCTATCACAAGTTGTAATCAACTTGTAATCACTGTTTGGTGGGAAAATACTAGTTGATAAATATGTATGATTCATTTTAATCATTTAAACTTCAGGGCTTTTATACCTGTTAGCCTTTATCAAAACGCCTCATCACATGTTCTTCTGAAACAAAATAAATTCGATCAGATTCATTTTTTTTATATCCTCAGTGCACATTAGAACAAAGGTTCTTTTTCATATGTATTCTCCTTAATTCACTTCCTTAAGGCCTGGTTTACAAGCCTATGGTCAGTTGGTATTTTAGTAGAGTAAGGACTCCAGCATCAAGTTGTAAAAGCACACTGTGAAGTTTTAATTTCTAAAAAAAATTGTCACAAATAACACTTTGGATTATTAAAAACAAAAGTATTAAAATCCAATTTACTTTTAACCATTAAGAGTGAAACTACACTGGTCAGTTTTGCTAAGATTTTGTATCCAAAATTTGTGGAAAATATTTTACATACAACTTTGATATTAACTAAAATGTTTTCATGATATTTTTTCACACCTTAATGAAAAGAGATTTGTTAATGGTTTCAGACATTTCTGAGCAGATTTTACAACCAACCCTCTTGTGCTCATGCATGAGGACAACATGAGTTTCACCAGGCGTTTTTTTCATTTTGTAGGCCCAGTGAAATGTAAAATGTAAACAGTGTAAATGGTAAAAAGGAAATTAATTTTTACATTTTTAATAATCTAAGGAATCTTTTAATATTTACTTTTAACCTGATATTCTCCCATTAAATTATTAATGTTTTCTCACTGAAGTAATATAGTCAGATTTTGAGTAACAATGATGTTCGCAGCTTTGAAATACTGAGTATATAATCTCA
Source organism: Dermatemys mawii (assembly GCA_007922305.1). Taxonomy (NCBI): domain Eukaryota; kingdom Metazoa; phylum Chordata; order Testudines; family Dermatemydidae; genus Dermatemys; species Dermatemys mawii. The sequence goes on along the minus strand of ML677334.1, from coordinate 7,810,688 downwards.
GAAACATCCAATTTGAAAGGTGCCAGGAAGCTCTTCTCCTAAATCACAAAATTGTGGTAGGGAATAAACTTTACTAATAATAATAATTTGTGTTCTTTCATTCTCCCTTGTTTGCTAACAGTATTTTCAATTGTTAATCACTTAATAGATTTTGACCGACCCAGTGATCATGAAGAAGCTTTTGCCAGAGATCTTGCAGAATTTCCCTCTTTAGAAAATGGTGCAGGAACAAATGATGATGATGACTCAAGCATTGGCATGCCCATCCAGCAGAAGAGAAAAAAGGAACAGATGTCTTCCAAGGTGGCTCATTCTCCCAGGCAGAGGAAAGAGAGGCAGTCTGCCACGGGCCTCTCCCTTCCTTTGACCAGTGACCAAACCTTTAACTTAGTGAGTGATATTGCCGGAGATGTTATTGCAGCTGCAGTGTCTGCCGCCATCAAAGACCAGTTGCAGTCCACACAGCGAGCATCCTCACAAGTAGTCCCCAGTCTGAGTGAAGAGACAGACACAGAAGAAGCTGATGATTTTGAACTGCTTGACCAATCAGAGCTTGAGCAGATTGAGAGTGAACTGGGGCTTACACGAGGCCAAGAAGAGAAGCCACAGGAAAAAAAGAAATCTTCAGGCTTCCTTTCAAATCTGCTTGGAGGTCATTAACCTGGAAATTGGCGCTAGTAACGTAGCAGACGTGAAACAAATAATCAAATTCAAAAAAAAAAAAAAAAAAGGAAAATGCTCAGCTGTAAGCTTTAACTATTACTTCAGATGTGTTGTAATAATGTCCCTTACACAGAGTGAATTAATTGGATTCATATCAGTTGACCCTGATAGTTTAATGTTTCTGATAGTTATGCCTAAATGCAGTAGCATGAAATGAAGTATCTAGCCTCTCTTTTGTCACTGATGAATGTTAGAGGCCCATTGTTATTTAAGAACAAATTAAATTGCCAAATCTAGATTTCGGGGTCCTCAGCCAAATGCTCTCCACCTTCAGTTTGTTTACACTTAATTTTCAAGCATCCAAAGCAGTTAACGATATGTACAGTGAAGAGAAATTATGAATAGGATGCAGTGAGATTAGCAAAATCTTATCTGCCTCTATTATAGTGAGATATCTAGATCCCTGTGGTTATTGAGTGTGGCACATTTGATATCCATGAACAGTTTATTCAGCATAAAACTCAAATTTAAGGATGTGTGCAATGCCGTCAAAATTAACGAAAGTTGTGTTGCATATGTAAATTTTCAAATTAATTTTTTGAGAAGCTGATACATTTCCAAGTTATCTCTGATGTTTTAGGCTTGTAGAGTTATGAAATGGCATGCTATTAAATTGACCGCCTGCTATATTCTCTGCTAGAGTCTGGTACTGGGCAGTAATGTCCATAAAAACAAGGTGAAAACAATGTTACACTTGAGATTATGCATATCATGTAAACTGATCAAGGCCTTTGTTTTTTTGTTTTTTACTTTTAGTTTGGAATAGGGAAGCCAAGAATATTAAAGGTGAACAGAGAGGCTTTTTACCTGCCAATCCCTGCAGTCAAGGTTCTGTGTTTCTCATGAGACAGCTGCTATCACTCCTAATTGAAGTCATTAGAGAGTTATTCTTCAAACTGTATCTGGTGTTCAGTGAGGCCAGATGTTATAGAAGAAGCATAGTAACCTCTTGGCACACAAATGAAGGAGGAACTTGTTTTAAAATATGTATTTGTAATTTTTAACTCCTCGCATACTCAGACTGGCCTGGGATCTTAAACAAGTAACTTATTCCGTTTTTTTCAAGATTTTTTGTTCACCTTTAAACAAAGATGAAAGGCAATGCCCATTTAAGGTAAACAAAGATTAATAGGAAGAAGTAAAGCTAGTTTTATTAATGTGCTGTAAATTGTTAGCAGGGTTGAGGGACCATGTCAGCTGTTATCACTAATCTTTATGTGATTTCTTATTTGCTGGCATTTTAACAGGTGAATGTTGTTATCTAGGACAGTCAGAAAGAATATACCAAGCTTATAACAAGGTCAGCTTTTCTTCCATAATAGAATATTTTTAGGGGAAAAAAACTTATTTTAAAGTAGCACAGTTTTAAATTTGTTTTTCTTTCTGAGGCATTTAAAAGCTAGACTGATTGCCAAAAAGATTTTAGGTAAAGAAAAGCTATGGAAGACTTTTGACACTAGCTTTATTGTTGCTTGTGCTTATGTGTCAGTAAGGCATATTAACTGTGTTTGCTGTCCTTTATCAGTACAAAAGTGAGCCTGTGCCTTCATTATCTAACCCATCTTGAAAGAAGTGAAAACTGGATATAAAGCCCACAAAATGTAGTTTTTTAAAATTACATCATCCTGACATTTAATACAAGTTTCTGAAAAATAAATAAAATACAGCCACATATTTTATACAGTGTTAGCTGTTACTTTTTTATGACTTTTCCCCAGCTTGTGTATTCCCATTTAATAAACAAACACACACACAGGCTGTGGCCACGAAATTAGTGAGTGTAAAAGTCATTTGAGTTTCTCAGATGAATAAAGAACACTGTTTCCTTAATACATGTTTAAGACAATCTACATAGTCAGAAGACTACAAGTTACAAGTCACCAATGAAGCTTTACAGAACATCTTAGTATGCTTCTCTGTGTGATGGTACAAGTAACAAGAAGATTTACAGGTTACAACACATGAAGAAACTGGATGGACAGGCCTGGAGATGGGGAGGTCTTTAACAAGACTGTAAGTGGATGAGTCATGCTAGCTTGCTGTAGGTGGTGGCATTGTAACAGTGTGCACTTTATTGTTTTCTGAAGAATATTTGTGGTTACAAAATTACATAATACAGGGGCACTCTTATAGAAATGCAAATTACATCAAGGAAGAAAAGCAGTTGCAGGAGGAGTTGCTCAGACTTTTTGTAAATGATCCATTTTCTGGTTTCAAGATAGAAAAGTAAATCAGTTTGACTACGTGTTCCAGTGCGGAATAAGTCCTGAATCATCCATAAGAAAGCCTGGCAAAACAAAACTGAACATACAACATACTGAAATGTGGGAGCACAATTGCTCAGTATCCTGTGTTTGGCTTTTTTAAATATTTTGTTCTTCTGTTTTTATAGCAGTTAAAGTATAATCTACTGTTTGTTCAAGTCCCCAAATACTGCAGGATTGGAAGAAGAGAACTTAATAAAAATTATTAGTAGTAATAAAATTATAGTATATCCTTTCATACTTTATTAATATTAAATTGACCCATGAGCTTCTCTGAGAGCTGAAAAAGAAGGCTTTGGGCTCTGACTACTAAGTAATTGAGAATGCCATGATTTTCTGCAGAACTTTCTCAAAAAAAGACAGCGTAAGTCAGAAGTACTTCGTTCAGAAATAATTAAGAAATATTGGTTATGCATTCCCTTTACATTAGTTGAACAGCTGAGCACAAAGAAACATTTTCTGTCCTTCTAAAAGATCCCATCCAGAGTGTATTCAGTTGGAATTCATATTAGGGATCCTAATTTTGCTGCGCTCAGCAGCAACAACAAAATAAGTTACTGAAGAATTACAACATTTTACAAGCTCGCAATAATTTGCACTGTTTCTTTCCCACCAAGAGTCCTCCCACCTTCAAAAATTAATAAAATTACAGAAACAGAGCCATATGAGTATGAGTAAATTAAATAGTGTAAAAGTGTATATTTGCATCATAGAAAATTTGTCTTTACACAATATATTTTAAAATATAATACACATATTGAGCTAGATGGTGATTGTATCTTTAAGGGATTTCTACATTTGTGAGAAGAGTATACACTGCTACCTCGATATAATGCGGTCTGATATAAGGCAAATTCTGATATAACATGGTAAAGGAGCGCTTCGGGGGGCACGGCTGCGTGGTACGGTGGATCAGGGCATTGTGTCTGGTTTCAATATAACGCAGTTTCACCTATACCGCAGTACGTTTTTTTGGCTCCCGAGGACAGTGTTATATCGAGGTAGCAGTGTATATGGACCCTAGTTCAGTTCTCCTTACCCAATACAATTCCTATTGCCTTAATTGGGCCTGTTGTCCTATTAAGGATGATTGAATTGGGGGCCTTAATTATATCACTCCTGTTTCTTGAATAATATGTTAAATCCAGAATGAAGGAACCCTTGAAAAAGCTTAAATTTGGATATTGAAGCCTTTTTGGCATATACATAATCATAAATGTGAACTTGTAATCGTTTAGTGAGCTTATTTCTTTTTTAAATTGAATCTACAATGAGGAGGGATAGCTTAGTTTATTTGCGCACAGATAAATCGGACATAATTAAATATGAAAAAATACAGATTTTACTTGCTTTCAGTTCATTTTGCATTTACTTTAGAAAATGCCCATTTAACTAAGTACTCTGTTGAACAGACATACCTTGGTCTTCATTTATTTAATATGAAAGTAGTTAATGGTCTCTAGATACAATCTATCCAGGTAACCAGAAACTGGAAAATTACAAAATGTCATAAACTGTTTATCTAAAATATTTTGCAGCACTTTACATAATATGATTACTGTTTTGTAAACATGGAATAATTATTAATTATTATTATTATTATAGTAATTGTTTGTAGACCATTTAATAAATATGGTAGTTTTTATCTTTCATTATATAAAATTGTATGTTTGTTATTCCAAAAAAATAACTTTAGTCAACTTAATGCCACTTCTTGTTTTTTTTTCCTAATCTGATGTGAACCACTGTTTAATAGTGTGGAGGGTCATACTAAATAAATAATCTTAGCTCTCAGCTACAGCCTGGTAATTTTAGAACTTTATCCATGTAAGCACAGTCTGAATGAGCTCTCTCCTGACATATTGTGGTGAGCTGGAGGGAAAGATGTCAGGAACAGACTGTATTTGCATAAGCACACCTACTCTGCCTAGGTACACAGCAGAGGGAACTGCTCTGCCAAAATAATCAGTTTGGGCTACAAGTCACTCTAGTATTTGAATACAGGAGTAATGGAATGTTGTTATCCTGGTCATATAAGTAAACGGCAGCAGAAGTGTACTTAAGTTGCCCTGATTGATGGGGCCACCCTAAATTGAACCTCTCTCTCTAAGCAATGGGTGAGGATGCCAAATTCCACCTCTTCACAGTGGCCTTGTCTTCCTTGAGTGCTCCTTTAGCACTTTGATTGTCTGGTGGCCCCACTGATTGTTTGGCAGGTTTCTTGCTTGTGATGTACTTAAAAAAAAATGGCTGTTCGTTTTTGAGTCTTTGGCTATTTTTCAAATTCTTTTTTGTCTGCCTATACTTTTTTTGCTCACAGTCACAAGCTTTCAAATTGTGCTTTTGGTGTATTCCCAAATTAATGCCAGGTTCCTTTTCCCTTTTTATTAAAAGTTCAAGGGGAGAGGGTTGTCATACACAGTCTCAGTGCTTGTGAGGGGGGAAGTATTACCTCATAGAGCAGATGTGGGCAAACTACGGACCGCGGGCCACATGTGGCCTGTTGGCCATTTTTATCTGGCCCGTGAGCTTTGGCCAGGGGCCCAGCGCTCCTGGCCCAGGGCCCAGTGTGGCAAGCCATGCGGCCCTGCGGTCCCGGCAGGGGGCCGGGCTGAGGGCAGAAAGACCCCGACCCCGCGCTCCCAGCCGGTGGGACCAGGCCGAGGGCAAAAAGCCGCACGGCCCCGGAGCCAGGGGCCAGGCCGAGGGCGGAAAGTCGCGTAGTCCCGCGCCCGGAGCAGGGGGCCGGGCTGACGGCGGCAAGCTGTGGGGTCCCGGCCCAGGGCCCAGTACGGCAAGCCGCGCGGCCCCGTGTTCTGGGCCCGAGGCCGAGCGCGGCAAGCCGCGGAGCCCCCCGCTCCCAGCCAGGGTAGATAGGCGGTGGAGTCCTGGGGGGCAGTTAGAGTGGGGGGGGGTCTCGGGAGGGGGCGATCAGGGGAGAGGGGGGGTTGGACGGGTCAGGGTTCTGAGGGGGATAGTCAGGGGGCGAGAAGTGGGTGGGGGTCAGATAGGGGGCGGGGCCTTCCCTACGCAGCCCTCTGCATAATTTTGAAGACAAGTGTGGCCATCAGGCCAAAAAGTTTGCCCACCCATCTTAGAGACTCCCAAGGATAGTTTTAAGTTCTTCCAGGTTATTGGGTGGGGCTCGACCCAGTTCTGTTATGTATTGTTAAGAGGAACCTCTCAATATTGAAGCCGGCCCTTGTTGCTGCTGACTTTACCTGGCAGCAGTGTTATACCAAGAGACAATATTGGGACTGTTCTAAGATGTTCTAACTGGACAATATGCTGTGATTGAAGAATTCAGAGATTCCTTGGTTGCCCCAAAAAGGTAAGATCACCAACTGAATCCCATTCCACATCAGTAGTGACTGAAAGACGTCATTTAATCACTGCTTGGATTACGTGAAATGAATAAGTGGTCCCATTTCAATATCTATGGTTTTGTTTTGAAGATGCACTGAAACGATCAGGAGCTCTGAGCACTTTTGAAAATCAGGCTGCCTTCTGGACAGAGGCCTGATCTATAATACAAAGTTAGGTCAACGTAAGTCACTTTGCCTCAACCTACTGATGCATGTGTCTAAACTCAGTTTGTCTGCAGCCCTGTTAAGGGACAGAGTAAAACCATCTCCCCGAACAGCATAAAGCCATGGTTGACTTACAGAGATCAATACAGTGGGAGTGTGATTTGTACTGACCTCCTCCGGCAGCAGTCCCACACTGCCAGACAGACAGCTCTGGTCACAGTTGTCAGCTCAACTGTCCAAGGGTCATGGAGCCTGGTAGCCATCCCCTGGCTAGAGTAGACAGCTGGCCCTGAAGGGAGAAGATGCTCTGCAAGCACAGTATGATCTAGCCCTGTACATGGACATCTATGAAAACTTGCATAGATGATGCAGGCAAAGGGGTATGATGGATCAGCAGCAGCATTGTGTAAAAGCAAAGGAACTCCAGCAGGCGACCCACAAGGCTGGGGAGGTCAACAGTTGATCGGGTGCAGCTCCATGCACCTGCTGCTTTTCCAGTGAGCTGCATGTCATAACTGGCAGAGACTCCACCAGCACCCGCAGAACACCCTGGGTGCCTCACTCAGAGGAGCGTGAGACACAGACCTGTGCTGCGGGGAGGGAGGACACAGCGGGTGTGTCCCGCTCTCCCGCGAGCCAGTTCCTGGTACAGAGTCTGCTGCTCGCCAGCCAAGTGTGGACCAGGCGGGGGCGGACCGGGACGCCCCGCAGCGCTTTGCGTGCCGCTGAGCAGCCGGCAGGGGGCAGCCAAGGGGGCGGCGGCGGTGCCGGCGCCGTGGGGCCCGCCGGGCCGGCAGGGGGCGGTGGCCTCCGTCAGAGCAGCTAGAGGCGCCTTCCCTGCTGCCCCGCTCGGCGCGCGTCACGCGGCCGGGGCGAGCTCTCCGGCTGGCGGAATTGTGAGCGCCCCATTTTGGAATCCCCGCGGGCCGAGCGTTCCAGCCTCATTGTCCCCGCGTTCCAGCCCGGCCAGGAGCCGCGCAGGTGGGTGCCCGAGACTCCCGGGGGCGGGGTTGGAACCACCCGCCCCACTGCGCCGCCCGCTGGCCCCTGCCCGGCTCCGCGGCGCGCGGGCGGCCCGTGACCCGGCCCGGGCGGCGGCGGGATTCAGGGCAGGTCGCTGCGTGTCTGCCGCGCCTCGGCCGGCGGGGCCCGGCCCGGCCCGGCCCTTCCGTCCCGCAGCCAGGACCGCTCGCCTGTGGCTTCCCCAGGGTGCGTGGGGGCCCCGCCTCCCGGCGCAGAGCAGGGGCAGCTCTGGCGCTGTGATGTGCCCAGCGCTCGCATTGCTGCTAGCAGCCGCCCCTAATGGCAGAAAGCGGAGCTGACTCAGACTGGACTTGCCCGGGCTCTGTTGGGTGGGACGGGCCTGGGTGTAGGGCGCCGAGGCAAGAGTTGTTGGAGTAAATTAGCTTTGATGAGTTGATTAGCCAGCTAGTCATGACATTAACCCTATCGCCCTTGTCTTGATGCTCTTTCTGCTGTAGAGTGTCTATACCCCGTTCCCGGCATCCTCCCTTTAGTAAGTTTTATGCACTCGCTGTATAGTTTGTCTGTAGCTGAATTTCTTATGACATTAAACTCAACTCATGGTGTTTAAAAGTAACTTTGGGCTTATCTAATTTAAAACCACCAAAAAGGAAATGCAAAGTGAAGGCAGAAATAGATTTGTCAATCCATTTTTATCTAGATATTATAGTTTCTAATTTATGTAACGTACACTCTTATAATCTGCTAACTTCTGTTTAGCAGCTGTCACGCTAACTCTCTTCTGGAATTGGAAAAGTTACAGAAAAGGGCAACAAAAACAATTAGGAGTATGGAACAGCTTCCATGTGAAGAGAGATTAATAAGACTTGAACTTCTCCACTTGGAAAAGAAAGGACTAAGGCCGGGGGCGGGGGAATATGGTCGAGATCTATAAAATCAATACTGGTGTGGAGAAAGTAAATAAGGAAGTGTTGTTTACTCCTCCTCATAACACAAGAACTGGGGGGGGGGGGGCCCACCAAATATAATTAATAGGTAGCAAGTTTAAAATGAACAAAAGGAAGTAATTTCTTCACACAACACACAGTCAACCTGTGGAACTGTTTGCCAGAGCATGTTGTGAAGGCCAAGACTGCAACCGAATTAAAAAAGAGTAAGATAAGTTCATGGAGGATAGGTCCATCAGTGGCTATCAGCCAGGATGGGCAGGGATGCAGAACCATGCTCTGAAGTGTCCCTAGCCTCTGTTTGCCAGAAGCTGGGAATGGGTGATGGTGTAGGGATAACATATTAAAGTATTAAAAATGACTTCCTATAATTTGTTTCCCACAACTGAAAGTTTACATAGTATAAGTTTGTTAAGTAAAAGTAGCTTGATAAGTGTTTAGATTTATTATTATTATTTGTTAAGATTGTTAAATGTTTAGATTTATTATTATTGCCCCTTTAAAATATAATTTGTTAATATTAGGTTATGTAACTTAAAATTGTATTATGTAGCCAGAAACAGCTTTTTTTTTGTTTGTTTTAGGGCACGCTCAAACTTTTGCAAGTAGCTACTTGAAATTGACATTGCAGCGATACATTGTAACGATGCATTGTCAAGCCACTAACTCAGCTCTGGGAGCCAAGCCCTGTAATTGATTAAGGGTATTGTTACACAATTGACGCCAGTTTTTTTAAAGCACTGTAAACCAATTAACCCTAGTCGCAAAGTAAAACATTGTAACTATAACAGTAACTAACTTAGCACTTAGAGAAAAAGTGTTTTAAAAAATGCCACCCAGAAACTTTTATAACTTTTTGTAACTATTGTATGTGTAAAATTATTATTATACAAAATACTGTATGTGAAACATTAATTAGGAAATGTATGTAAAAAAGAGAGTGCTTGAACAATGAATGGATGGTTTAAAAGGTTTCAGCCTAAGAATGCAGCATTAAAGGGCTAAAGAAGGCGTTAGGTGCCAGTGCAACCAAAAGGTGTCAAGTGAAGAAAAACTGAAAACTGGAGGTTCACCCTGTGAAATCACTGACAAGCACCTGGCAGCCACCCTGAAAACATCAGCATGACACAGCAGTTCCCATAGACTGGCATAGGAAAAAATTCCTATAAAAACTGGACCAAAAAACTATGAAGTCAAAGTCCAAGGTTCTGCTGCCAGCCTACCAGGAGCTTCAGATGCGCATCTGATCAGGACTTCGCTCCCCACTACCATCACCTGTGTATAGAATACCTGGCCAGTATTCTGTCACAAAAAACTTCCAGGCTGGTAACTATAACAATTACCCAAAACCCGAATAAATAATTAAATAAATGTTTATATGTATATGTGTGTGTGTATAAGGGTTAAGTAGTGATAGGAATAAGTAGTTAAACAATGTTGTTTGCTTCTATCTTTTCTTTATTCTTTATTATTATCTTTACAATAAATGTGGCTTTTTGCCTTATTCCCCTCATAAAATCCTGCTTGCTTCTATTGGTATAACAGTGGGATGGATCACTTAATGATTGCCTTTGAAGCACCTGGCATTTGGCTACTGTTGGAAGACAGGTAGATGGACCATTGGTCTGATCCAGTATGGCTGTGCTTATGTTCACTAGTCTATTGACTGGTGTCATGTTAAAGTACCAGAAATCAGGTGTAGTAGATCTCCAATGGCAAACAAGTTAACTCTTCCAGAAATTCGATGAAACAAGTCTGCTCTTGGACTCCAGAATTTTGGACGTTTAAATTTTGCCCCCTCAACACATACATGCAGACATGTAAGAGAGAGAAAAATTGAGGGGTTTTTTTTTAAGGTTAAATTATGGATGAAAGTAACTGTGTATAATAGAAGTGCTGACATAGCAGCATGTGATCCTATAGTTACTCTTCTATTTTATACCATCGAACCATTTTATTCATTTGGTGAGTTAGCAGATGTAAATATTTTTGGTTCTGGATTTTCTTGTGTGTTAATTTTATTTCTGAAATTGGTCAGAGAGGAATCGAGCAACATTCTTGCTTGCCATTTAACTCTTAACAGGAGTTAGCAAATACCTAAAGTATCATTTAAAAAGAATCTGCTTAAATTATACAGCAGTAAGTGCTTCTTAAATGGCTTGTAGTGTTATCATTTTTTCCTGTTCAGGACTACATGATGCTGAATAGAAACAGGTTCTCATGTCAATTTATTGCGGTTAGGTGGTGCATGCTTGACTTAGAAAGCAGGGAGTGAAGTTGATTCTAACAGAAACAAAACATAACTATTTGAGTGAACATAGAGATTTCATAGTGAAGAATGAGTGCCTTTTTCTCTTTTAAATTAAATAGTTCTTATGTGTAATAATTTACTGGTTCATTTTTGTACTGCTTATAAATGACCATTTTTCATGTTTTCTCTTGCGTGTACATGCTTTTTATTCATTTACAGATAAGGAATACAGCAAAAGCAAATACTGGTTTCTAACAGGAAATTTCAGTTCTGTGAGGTACCTGTCCTCTAATTAAAATCCACACCTTTCAGTGCTGTACAGACTCAGTCTAGTGCAGGGCTTGGCAACCTTTCAGAAGTGGTACGCCGAGACTTCATTTATTCACTCGAATTTAAAGTTTTGTGTGCCGGTAATACCTTTTAACGTTTTTAGAAGGTCTCTTTCTGTAAGTCTATAATATAGAACTAAACTAGTGTTGCATGAAAGGTAAATAAAATGTTTAAGAAGCTTAATTTAAAATTAAATTAAAATGCAAAGCCCTCCAGCTCGATGGCCAGGACCCTGGGAGTGTGAGTGCCGCTGAAAATCAGGTCGCGTGCTGCCTTCAGCACGTGTGCCGTAGGTTGCCTACCCCTGGTCTACGTGTTTGTTGGGGAGTTTTTTAATGTTGAATTCTGCCTTGGAAGGATTGCAGTTTTTGTATGCTGTTTGGGATTTGATTTTTTCCCTCCATATTACAGGCTTCTTCCCATGGGTTGAATGATGCTTTTCTTAGATTAGTCATATGTCTGTAAACAGGCATGGCAGGTTTGATCTCAAATTGTGACCTTCTCTTTGCATTTGTTTTATTGTTTATTACCACCGTAGCATCTAGCAGCCCTAGTCCTGGACCAGGGCCCCATTGTTCTGCATGTTGTACAGACATACAACACAAAGACAGTCCCTGCCGTAGAGTACTTACCCTCCCTTATGGTTTTAAAGTGACTCCTTCAGCTCAGTCTACTCAATTTAAAGAAGAGTTAATGATAACTCTAGCCATTGTTCCTGTGTATTTGTGTTACTGTACACAGCGAGCTCCAATCAAGCAAAGGGCCTCATAATGCTGAGTGCTTTACAAACATACAGTAACATATGGTTCCTCATTCTCTCTGCCAGTTTTTGTTGTTTTATAGTCGCTTTTTCCTATTTAACTCTCCCCTGTTCCTATGTGGGAGACCCTCACATATGAAAGGGGGAAACGACTGATACTAGAGGGTAAAAAGTGTCAATGTACACAAAATGCTGAAAACCAATTGAAAGCTTTCTCTGTCTCATTTGCGTTGTGTTATCTTAAGTCATTTCTTGTGACAATAGAAGGCTTAAACAAATCAAACAAGTATTTTTTTTTCTTTAAAATGGTCATGTCCCTTTTTTAAAGACCTAAGGCTTGCATCCTGCTGGGTAGAAACTTCAGGAGTTTGTTCTTTGGTGAAAAGTGGAGAGAGCTATAAATAAGTCTGGGACCTGGCCCATCCTTTTGCTTTGTGGTGTACTTGGCCTACCGGTCCTTGACCTTCTCTATGATGAGGGCTTCTAGGTGCTATGATAATACAAATAATAAATAGTCACAGCTATCAAAGATGTATTACTAACTTTATATCTTCGTTTCATCCCTTGCAATGTCTAACACATTATCAGCGTTTCATAAACTTTACTAACACACCTGCACAGGATTGCATCAAATGTGCAATTGTTCAGGCAGCAAGGACCTGACATTGGCTTGTTTTTCTTGTCTCCTCCTCCCGCCATATTTTGATCACTTTCTTTTGACATGCTGCCTTTCTTTGCTTCCCAGAAATGGCGTCTTATACCTGCATCACTTGCCGTGTGGCTTTTAAGGATGCTGATGTTCAGCGTGCCCACTACAAAACCGACTGGCATAGATATAATCTAAAGCGGAAAGTTGCTGACATGCCACCTGTCACTGCTGAGAATTTCCAAGAGAGAGTCCTAGCTCAGAGAGCAGTGACAGAGGAACAGAACAAAGTCACTGCCACCTACTGCACAGCTTGCAGCAAGAGGTTCTCCACTTTCAATGCCTATGAGAATCATTTGAAGTCCAAGAAGCACCTAGAACTCGAAAAGAAAGCTGTCAAGGCTATCAACAAGAAGGTAGAAAGCTTAAATGAGAAGAACCTGGAAAAGGGGCTGGCCCAGGAGAGTGTAAGCAAAGATGCAATGAATACAGCTATTCAGCAAGCCATCAGGCCCCAGCCATCCTTGTCTCCAAAGAAGATACCATTGCTCCCAACTGATACAAGCAGCTCTCCACCTTCTGCTAGAGGTCATTTGTCACAGAGCAGAGAGCAACTGGAAAAACCTCCAAGGCTACAATGGTTTGAACAACAGGCAAGGAAGCTGGCAAAGCAGGATGCAGAGGATGAGGGGGAAGATGAGGATATGGAAGAAGGTAAGGAAACCAGTTAGGTGGTAAAATGGTGGCTCTGGGTAAGCAAACTTAGTAGTTGGTTTTGGGTAGAAGTTCCATGTTGTTGGGGTTTTTTTGTTTGTTTTTGTTTTTAATAAAAATTATCCAGGCAGGAAAACGTTCTTATCTATTCCAGGGGGGAGGCTTCTTTCTAATGAAAGCTCACACAGCAGAGGTTCCCACCAAAAAATATTTTCTATGAAGAGAGAAGAAAGATTCAAGTCTATCAGGGTTTAGTGGCCAGTGATCTCATGCATCACTTGTTTCTTTTTCTTTTTAAAGATTAACTGAAAAGTTTTCTAGTTACTAAGAAGAGAGGACGTGTGTTTTCTCTCATAACTACTGCTTTTATCACGCCCATCAAAAGCAGTGCAGGGACCTGTACTCCTTAGCTTAATGCTCCACACTGTTACAGCAGATTTATGCTGAAGTAATTCCATTGATGTCAATGGGGATCAGGTCCCCATGTGTTAGACATTATCCACATCATCAACTGTTGTACAGAAACATGGGTTTACCATACTCAGTTTTGGAAGATAAATAAAGAAGAAACCACATGAAACTATTTTGTATTAAGATGTATTTAATATATCCTGATATATTTAAGTCTCAGGAGATTTCTGAGCGTTCGTTTTACCTTTAACTTTTTGAATGGTCTATTTTTCTCCCAGTGCTGTTTGTTCAGAGTGTATGGTGAAGGGATTAGAGAGAGTAAGAAAGGAGTAGTCACACTCTCATTGTCCTGGGACCAATGCAGCTACAGCAATATTGCAAACAAAAGTCAAAGGATTGTCAGTCTGAGGCTTTTAAAGCTAGAAACCAGTATCCGATAGTAACATTATCAGGTCACTGGTTTGAATCCCATCTAGGTTAGTAATAAATAGTTATCATCTGATAACTCGTTAGTGGCCTATGTGAAATGAGTTCGCTGTCTTCTAGTTCCTCTTGTGGACCTCACAAACAACCTTCTCAGTTGGTACTGTTTTTGGCACTTACAGAAGATTGAAGTGTCACGGGAAATTATCTTGATGCCCCTTCTCCCTATGCATACTCTCACCCTCCCCAGTGGAATTTGAAGTATGCTGACAGGGTAATGTGTGGGATCTTGCATGAGTATCAAAGGAGGAAAAAAACGTGACTGGAAGCATACAAGTGACACCAAAGCAATTGCATAGCTCCAGTTACTTTAAGAACTCTGCTTATAGATAACTTAAAATGTTTCTTTTGTCATAAAGATGTATGTATGAAAATCATATCTTTGGTTTTATAACTTTCTGCTCATGCTGCCAAGTCACTACAGGAAATCAAACCCCTCATGTTTATGACAGAATTGTGTTGCATTTTACCAGTTACGCTTTGTTTTAATGCTACATGGTACACTAATAATGTTGCTCCTAAACAGCAATAGGATTTTCATACTAGAGAAGATTGTAATGAATTCTTAGATCTGGTGACTCTCTTATGAGCAGTTTTGAGTTTTGCCTCAAGCTTCCATCATTCTTTTGTAAGTTAGTTTTATTGACAGTGGAATGAGCTCACCACTTGATTGATTTAAATGTCTGTATAGTAGTTAGAACGCACAACATTTTATATCAGTTTATGATTATTAATGTTGCTGTAAGCGTATTCTCTACTAGAGCATACAGATTACGCTTGTTTGCTTGAAAAAAAGACGATGTAAATAAACTTAATGTTTTAACTTGCACTGAAAGGCTGGGAGGATGTGGATTCGGATGAAGTTGGAGAGTCTGAAGATGAGCAGATGGAAGGTGCAGTGGATGAAGATGAGAAACAGATTGCTGCTGGTGCAGTACCCCTCACAGACTGCTTGTTTTGTCCTCACCATTCAAGTTCTCTCATGAAAAATGTGGCCCACATGACAAAAGCCCACAGTTTCTTTATTCCAGATATAGAATACCTTGTGGATCTCAAGGGACTGATTAAGTACTTGGGTAAGCATGACTCTTCTTCGCCCCCCCCCACCCATCCCAATAAGGTTAAATACGCTGTTTTGTTGCAATAAAGTGTCTCAGATTTGAGCTGTGACTTCAGGGTCACATGGTATTCATGTCTTTCATTCAGTCAAATGTAAGACTTACTTCTAGTAGATACAGGAATAACCATATTGTATAAGGCTTCAGGTCTGTTTAGTTCAATACGCTCTCTCTGACAGTGACCAGTACCAGATGCTTCAGGGGAAGGTGTAAGAACCCTGCACTGGACAGCTTTTCGATAGTCTGCCCCCGTATTAGTCCTTAACCTGATCTCCAATAGTATTGGTTTAAACAGCATGAGGTTTATGCAAAAAACCTCAAGTTCTAAAATATTTACATTGGGTGTGTCTATTACTTGGACTCCATAGCTCTCCTAGTGAATAATGATGCAAATGTTTACCAAATTACTCTAACAGTTATGAGAAAGCAGCTCCCCTGCAGATGGAATGTTTGCTATAATCAGACTAGATTCATATTAAATTTATCCTCACTAAAGCTCTTCCCAGAGCAACTGACTTCCTGGAATGAGCACGAAAGTGCACAAAACAAAAGCTTTTTTTATAGCATCTCACAGAGAGTTTTTGCCCATTGTGTGTGATGTCCCCTGTTCTGTCATTTGAATTATTCTTTAAACACATGGAATTCTGCTGTGAGGAGGCAGAGTTATTAGAGTACAGGGGGACCAGAGCCCTAATATGTTGAAGTTGATCATTGAGTTGAATGTAAACTCAAAATTATACTTCTTTTTTCTTTCCTTTTTTGACCTGCTCAGGAGAAAAAGTTGGTGTTGGGAAAATCTGCCTGTGGTGCAATGAGAAGGGGAAATCCTTCTACTCAACAGAAGCAGTGCAAGGTCATATGAATGATAAAAGCCACTGCAAACTCTTCACAGATGGGGATGCTGCCTTGGAATTTGCAGATTTCTATGATTTTAGGTGAGGACCTTTTTTCTTTCTTTCTTTCTTTCTTTCTTGACACAAACTTGGAATTAGAAAGAAGTGTTGGGGGAGGTGGGGAAGGTAGTTCAGTGGTTTGAGCATTAGCCTGCTAAACCTGAGGTGGTGAGTTCAATCCTTGAGGAGGCCAATTAGGGTTATGAGCAAAAATCTGTTGGATGATTTAATTGGGGGTTGGTCCTGCTTTGAGCAGCAGCTTGGCCTAGATGATCCCGTGGGGTCTCTTCTAACCCTGATATTCTATGATTCTGAAACTTGAAACCCATTTTTCCATTGCTGACCTTCTAGAAACTACATCTATTTCTAACATTTGCACTGAAGGTCATAGCAGTTCTTGAAAAATCAACTCATCAGTCAGATGCTGCCTTGGGGACAAAGCTATTGTGTATTTGAAAAGTAACACCATAAGCATTCGCTTTAATACTGCGTTTGCAAGTGCATAATGGTGTGTGCTGTTGTTCGGTGTGTGTGGTTTTATTTATTTATTTCAAATGAAATGTTAGACATATTAGGATGCTGTTGTCCATCCATACCAGGAGTGGGCAATAATTTTCACAGGGTGGCTGGTCCGTGAATTTTAGTAAGTCGTCACAGGCCACTCATTTCTACTATATTAATGGAGGGTGTTTGGGGTCTGGGAGGGCGTTCGGGTGCAGGAGGGGACTCCGGGCAGGGGATTGGGGTACAGAGTCTGGGAAGGAGTTTGGTGCAGGAGGGGGCTCTGGGCTGGGGCAGGGGATTGGGGTGAAGGAGGAGGTGCAGGGTCTGGGAGGGAGTTTGGGTACAGAAGAGGGTTCTGACCTGGGGCTGGGTGTTGGAATGCAGGAGGTGGTACGAAGTTCAGGCTCTGGTGGGATGTACTTACCACAGGCTGCTCCCGGAAGTGGCTGCTACTGGCACATCTCTGCGCACCTCTTGGGGCAGTGGGTCTCCGTGTGCTGCCCGCAAGCACCACCCCTGCAGCCCCCATTGGCCAGTCTCCCATTGATACATGGTGGGCTTGTTTTTTGTATTTATTTTTACGTTGAGGGAGACAAGGATGTGGTTTTAGTCTCTTCTTAATCTACAAGCATGATTTAAGAATTTTGTTCAACTCTATTCATTTTGATCATGACAGTGATGGGCTGTTACAGCAGAGTTTCCCAAGTGTTCAATTTGGACACTCGCTGGTAGTCAGCGGAGAGCTGGCTGGTCATACGGTAGTTGGCTTTTTGATATAAATTGCATTTTAAAGTTTGTTGCAACACTGATGCCGTATAATGGAATTGGGAAGAGGTGGAGCTGTGCTCCAAGACAACTGTCTATATTAAAACATGGAGAAAAAGTTTGGGAACCCTGATGTAAGTGGAGCTTGTCAGTGTTCTGGGATTTAACAGGTTTACAGCATGCCTAGTTTATATAGGATGGTTCTGAGATGGAGCTGCTGCTGTTGTTCCGCAGGAGCAGTTACCCTGATCACGGGAAAGGGGAGGATGCAGTGGTGTCTGGAGCGCTCCCAGCAGGGAAGAAGTTAGAATATGATGACGAGAGTATGGAATTGATCCTCCCTTCAGGTATGTATAATAGGTACTTTTGATACAGTATTTATCTTCTCGGCTTTGCTGTAGTTTAAATTATTGCTGACAGATTGTCATGTGAAATTTCCATTTGTGCCCTGAAGCGGATAGTTTGCCATCCACTTGTCCTTTATTTGCTTTGATTTCAAATTCTGTTCCGGTTTTCAAATCGAAGACCTGTTTTCATTGAAAAATGGAAATTTATAAGATTTCTTAGTTTTTCTAACTTGTCATCCTCCTGTGTTGATGAGTGTGTGTGTGTGTTTGAGCATCGCTTCTTATGTACCCTTGACTTACTTTATGCATGTACGGATGTAATGTACTTTATTGCAATACGTCTTATGGAGAGTAAGTTCTTTCAGTGTGGTTCTGCGCGATGTAACCTGATCATAGGTAACTAATTTTTACAACCTCTTATTCAAATATTAATTTCCTTAAACAACCACATATTATTCTTTGTGTGTTAATTTCTACACTACAAGTCTGATGCTTTGCAGTGGTGTATGGTTCCACATTGAGATACCTTACGTATGCTTACTATCAGCACATCCCCATGATCCCGTAAAGTGCTGTCAAATGGACAGTGAAAATGGGAAAAGAGATCTCTCTCTCCTTCAATCTTAGTTACAATAGTCTTGTGTGTATTACTTGAAACAGTAGTAGGTTTTAAAGAAAATGCGGATAGTGAATAAATTGACGTGTCTTTTTAAAGGTGATCTGGCTTTTGTGCTGTGTTTTGGTTCTTTGTGATTGATTGCAACTTACAGTGGATAAAGATGGCATGAAAAGCAGCTGTGGTGCAGTAAGGGAGGCTGTTTTTTAAAACTTCAAAAATATCAGGAATATTGCATTTTGTGTTCTGGTTTTACTGAATGACTCCTTGAAGACCAGAAAACCTACGTAGAAGCTTTCTCAGCCTTCCTCTTAAGCAACCGAGCTGAAGGGCCCCCATCTTAAAAATAACACTTACTATTGTCACCAGGAGCAACGAAGCCTAAAATGCCTAGAACTGAAGGATTAGAGGAGAAGCTTTCTCTTCTGTTTTTGTTTTACTGCGGTCTGGGGGAGACTTTCAATGGGAGATGAGTGACAAACTCCCTTTTATTCCTCTGAAAATCTTCCTCCTTTGAATAACAACCACTTCACAGACCTGCAGCATATAAAAAGTGAAACTGAGTATGAGAGAAACTATTGAAGACTTTTGTGAAAAATCCCATACTCTCGGTGTAATGTCAAACATATGCCAGACCAGACCTGACATTTCTGTTTAAAAAACAAAACACTTCTTGATCTGCCCTTCTTTTTATCATGAAGAAGCCAAAAAAAAAAAAAAAAAGTACAAATTTTTAGTTCTGGTCTCCTTTAGTTTTGTGGGTGAAAAACATTTGCAAATATTGGCATATAAATGGAAAAACTGATGATTCTCTTACAAAATTGTAGCTTTTCTAGTAGCTGTCTTGTCTAGTGATACACATGGTATCTTTTCATCTCTAAATTTTTCAATGATGGGGAAACCAGCTGGGGGCACTGTGGTGCTTTAAATCTTCTAATTTTTATTCTACAATGTGTAAAATAGACAGAGAGCCTTTCTCTGCAAAGGTTCTGTAGGTGTTTATTGTATGTTACTGTGATTAAGTTGTTTTAATCAATCGCCATTTCATGCATGGAAAGGCTAATACAGCAGCGCACAAAAGTTCATTTTTCTAGCCATCTATGTTCCTGTCTGTTGTGCAATACTTGTATTTCTAGAGCAGATTTGGTTGGTGTGAAATGAGGTCAACTAGCTTATTTGCTAAACTGCCACTTTAATATTAAAGACAGGACACTTTTGAATCAAATCTAATTATCAAACTTGTAAATACTAGGTTTGTAATTCATTTGCAAGATATGTGAGTGGAACAATGGAGTATGTGAAAGTCCATTTAGGCTGGAATGATAAAAATACACTTCCAGGCAAAGTGGAATTGTAGAATGTGGGTAAAACAGAACAGGAGACATACAGTTCTCCCCCATAGAGTTCAATCACAAATTTAATTAACTCATTTTTTTAACAAGCGTCATCAACATGGAAGCATGTCCTTTGGAATGGTGGCCAAAGCATGAAGGGGCATACAAATGTTTAGCATATCTGGCATGTAAATACCTTGCAATGCCAGCTACAAAAGTGCCATGTGAACGCCTGGTCTCACTTTCAGGTGACATAAATAGTAAGCAGGCAGCATAATGTCCTGTAAATGTAAACAAACTTATTTGTCTTAGTGATTGGGTGAACAAGAAGTAGGACTAAGTGGACGTATAGGCTCTAGAGTTTTGCATTGTTTTGTTTTTATGTGCGGTTATGTAACACAAAATCTGTTGCATTTTCACAATAAACAGATTGCACTACAGTATTTGTATGAAGTGAATTGAAAAATACTATTTCTTTTGCTTTATCATTTTTAGAGTGCAAATATTAGTAATAAAAAATAAGATAAAGTGAACACTGTATAATTTGTATTCTGTGTTGCAATTGAAATCAATATATTTGAAAATGTCAAAAAACATCCAAAAATATTTAATAAATTTCACTTAGTATTCTATCACTTAACAGTGTGATTAAAACTGCAATTAACTGAAAAAAATTAATCGCATGAGTTAACTCAGATTAATCAACAGCCCTAGTCTTTAACAAACTCTGTAGTTCCAGGTGCTTAGCCAGTGACTGCTACCAGTTCAGTGGTTTGACTTTCTTTAAAACTTCAGCAGCAAACATGTACTGCTTGACTACTGTGTTTAATTTAAATTATTTTACTAAACTAATCATTTCAAGTTTAATTTTAAATAGGTTTATTTTTTTAAAAGTATGTCGTTTAAATTAAAAAGCAATTTTCTTTTTTTAAATCATAAATTTTTATCCATTCTGCTTTCACCTCTGTATAGAATACTGGACAGAAAATAGTTAGATGAGTTTTGTAGAATCATATGAGCTAAGAGTACGTCCTAATTGAGTAGTGTTGACCTAGAAAACCTAAACCACCTCACTCTCTAGTCTAGGGTTTCCCTTCCCTGTGGCTGTAACTAACATGTGACAACATATCTGATCAGTATTTCAGTGCTAGTAATCACAGAGTAAAATCAGTATTTACTTCCTTGGTGTCATTGGTCTGCCATGTCCAAAAGCATAAGTCTGTTTCACTTCAAGAAAATAAAAAAGCTGTCATCAAAATTGGATAATTGTTAGGAACTAGGGGTTGACAGTTACTCTTGACAAACAGGAAAACAAGCATTTGTTCCCTTGTCGTCATAAGTGCTCATCTATGTGGAATTAAGCTATTTGGCTGCAGAGTCTGCCCCTTCATTACCTGATCCCCATTTTTCTTTATTATCCAGGGAGAAGGGAATGTTAGCCATTCCAGTTTGGTTTGCTTATGCAGGGGTTCCACAGGGGATCACAGAGTAATAACTGAAGATCTCGAGGGGATTCAGAGTTTTGGATTCCAATCTTGCAAGCTCTTGTCTGGTTGGAGTCTCACGTCTCCCCAGAGCACTTACATAGCAGCCTGCAGAATTGGGGCTGTATTTTGCCATGAAATTACCTTTCCTGTTTTCACTACTTAGCATAGCCTACCAAATTGTCAGTTTGTTTTTTAAAAAAGGGGGAGTGGGGAACCAGGTGGGGAGGGAAATAAGATTTATTCCAGTGATAGGCACAGGCTTTATTCATTAAATGTCATGAAACAGGAAGGGACTGTTATAATTAACAAAACTTACCCTAGCAATCTTCATGTTCCGGGTTGGCAGTAAAAATGTCATTAGAAAGTCTCTCCCGTGCTCCTGAATTGTAAAATATGGTGTTAACCTGCTGCCTGAATATTTGACCAGTTGCAAAACATGGGGCCATGTAAATCCTCTGTGCTTATCGTACTGTATAAATCTTGATGTTGGGCCCATTTTTTCTGACTCGGCGCAGCTCAGATTAATCATCTCCATTGTTTTGCAAGGAGTAGAGAACCTTAGTGATTTGTATAGTTTGTCATTAGGACAGTGATTCCTACGGACCCTTAAATAAAGATGGGATGGATTTCTAAATGACATGCTCTATTTCAACCAGAAGTTATTGGGCTTGATGCAGGAATTACTAGGTGATGTTCTTTGTCCTGTATTCTTTAGTCTAGCTGATTATAAAGGTCCCTTATTGCATTAAAAAGCTGGCCCAAATCCTTGCAACAAAACTAACAGTCAGTCGTCCTCTCCATTTCCTGCCTTTAATTAAATCTTCCTGGAGGCTTTTCCAATTCCTAGCCATCCTTTAGTTGAACTGCTGGTCTTTTTCTGCCTTTCCTCTCTTTAGCATGTGGTATATTATAGAAACTGCTACATTAGTAACACTCTGTCATAGTCCTAAAACATCAGACCCTCTGAAAAGTAATCAATGTGATTCCTTTCTAAAGGCACTTGAACGATTACTTTGCTTCAAAAGCTGCTTCATTCGGCTTGATTTACATTGTAAAATACTCTTTTTTGTAACAGGTGCCAGGGTTGGTCACCGCTCTTTGATGAGGTACTACAAACAGCGGTTTGGTTTGTCAAGAGCAGTGGCTGTTGCTAAAAATAAGAAAGCAGTGGGCAGAGTGTTGCAACAGTACAGAGCTCTGGGCTGGACAAGCAGTACAGGTAGGTGACAAACTTAAGTTCTTTAAACTCTCTCTTGAGCCTGTATTCTTGGAGGGGGATGGGTGTCAGAGCCTGGTTTCCAGCCCAGCTAAACCATCTACTCAGCTACTTTTAGTGCCGTATGTGAGCCTGAGTCTGTCATCCCAGGCTCTGAGACTTGCTGCTGCTCCCTATGTAGGCACCCCCTTTGAGTAGTCTCCATTACTAGCATTTACATGATTGAATTGTGTCCATATAGCTACTGTTGGGTGCTGTCAGATCTGGTGCTTCACCTCTTAGCAAAGACCAATAGCACTTTTGTAAGGGGAAACTAAACTTCTTATAGGTGAAGCTGGAGAAGAACATCACTGTTCTGTGGTAAAAGCTTGGACTTTGTCTCCTGCACAGTACCTGACTTTTGGGTATCCCCTTCTGTTTTAGTTCTCTTCATTTCTGGCACATAAGCACAATACAGTGTAGAAATTTGCTATTCCAGTCCTGCTTTTTGAGAAGGCAACCCCTACATATACACAAACTAATTGTAGTCACATTGCTTCTGGTAGCAAAAATACATTTGTGTACAAGCCTGAAACGTTCCTGTCATAGTTGGGTGGTGTGAAGTTATGAAGGGTGAATCTAGGCTAATGTACAAAATAAATAAAAGCGAGGTTGGCTTTTCGGAACTAGAAGTTGCATAGCCTGTTCCTGCCTGCTAAATTCAAATTCTGTTTCAAGTTATTACATATTCTCCCTTAGTTTGTGCTGTTGTACTTCTCTTTGCTCCTGCACCTATATGTATGGCACTGTAACTATGTAGTTCAAATGTTTTGTCTGAACAGTGCTATGCACAAGCCTGTTGCCTAAATGTAAAGTATTGTAGAATACTTCTGAGGATGAATCTGGAACTGAATTCTAAACACGTATTTTGATACTCAGAAAGGAACAAAAATATTGTACCGACCACAAAGTGAGGTTGTCACCCTGAATGTGTCAAGTTCTATGGTTAATAGTTTTTGCCAGAGGTGGTGGACGGTAATTAAGATTACCTATCCATTTGTGTGGCACTTTTTCCTTCACCTGTCAATGCTAGCATCTTCTGTTCTTGCCATTTAATATGGTAATACATGACCCCAGCATAAACTATTCTTTGACAGTCCCAATCAAAACCATTCAAGTTTTGGATACTCACAATGAATGATCTCCAGATGAAGAATTATTTGTAGAAATTATTTGACAAATAACTTTGAATTTTTTAAAAAAGAAAATTGATTTGTTTGAACAGAGAGACAAACACTTCAAATTATTCAAGTAATTTAAGTCTGTTTCAGATCTGTAGCCATTCAGAAACACTTCCCCCCTCAGTTACTTAGATCTTGATCCTCTCATGAGCTCAGAGCAAGCAAACCCTTGTCCACATGTAGAGCTCATTGCAGGATTAAGCCACTTAGGTTTTGTCTTCCTGGGGAAGTTAAATTCACACCTTCCCTTACTCTTCTGTAAAGTGATGAGTATACAGGTTATAAGTGCCTGTTGGACACTCTTATTCCAGTAGGAGGCCTCTTTTCAGTTTAGTTTACATTGCTTGGGTAGAGGGCAAAGCTAAAATGAAAAAAGCCACTCTTACTGCAGAATAAGTGTCTACCCAGAAGGTTAGATCAGGGCAACTATATTGCTGCAACTAGACTGGTGTAATTGGAGCAAAGCCTTATACTTTAAATCATTCCGCAGTCTTGCAAGCTACTTATCTTTCACCCTTTTCTTCTTTACAAAAGGAGCAGCCCTAGCACGTGAACGTGACATGCAGTATCTACAGAGGATGAAGTCTAAGTGGATGCTGAAGACGGGAATGAGTAACAATGCTACAAAGCAGATGCATTTCCGGATGCAAGTCAGATTCTGAGCTGCCACAACTGCTGTACAGAGCTTGTTCCAGGAGAGGAGAATTAATAGTATCTTTTGGGGGGAAAAGGACGTGGGGAGGAGAAACATCATTAAAATGGACCCAAGTACCTAGCTAGTGACTGTCTAGATGCTACTATTTCTCCTGCTCCTGCTAAGTCTTGTATTCTAATAACTGTTGGCCTATCAAATTTAAGTGTCCAAATAAAGTATGTGGTATAGGTTAGTCATGGATGTAGATCATGTGCATTCTACTAGTGTCCATCTTTATGCAGTAGCGTTTTTGTTGAACAGCTTAATTGAATGACAGAAAACTAGGGGAGGAAGGGTGGTGGCTAAGAGAAGATTCTAATTATAAGCCTGAGGTGAGAGAGAGGCCTGTGCTTCAGCCCTTCTGGATTAGTGTAGAACATTTTTCTTTTGAGTGAAGTAGGAGAGAGCACTTTACCAAAGTTATACACTTTATATCAACCAATCTTGTAAGAGGCACTTTAGAGAGGAGTATTAAAATCCTTCAGTGGGTGAACAAAGGAGAGCTGCTCAGACTGAGTACAGTGCCAGCACATGACGAATGACAGGTATCTATCCGGTTGTGTTCAGTTCATGTAGACATTTCCTTGCTAGTTGTTTGAAGTGACACTTGACCTAAAAGGAAATGGTTATTTTTTGTTCTGAAATCATAGTTCCAGGGTTTCAGCTAATGGTTTCTAGCCTGTCAAACGCAGTGGGCCACGCTCTGTTTATTTGCTAGGAGATAGTTGGGTTTACTACTGTGTCTGTTTGCATTTAATTTCAGTATAATGATTTGAATACTTTATTAAAATTAAAGTTTACATTTAAGGTATTTTTACCACTGCCACTCCCATTATGAATTATTAAAATTACCCGTTACTGATGAAAAATGAAAAGTGAAGATGGTGGTCCTCTTTGTACTTCTGTGTAGAGGCATTTTTGCATTCGTGGTAAAACACCGACCACACAATCTTCTCTAAAAAGGCAGCCTGCTAAACTAGGGTCGGTCTTACACAGCTATCTCAGGAACCCTCTGTTGCTTAATTTAGGGTCGCACTTGCATTAGTCAGAAATCAAGTATGATGTTACCTTCATCACCCCACAGTTGCAGTAGAGTATGAGAGTTCAGAAATGGGAACATGTCAGCATGGTGCCCACCATGTCTACGTGACTGACTACAGAATGTGGCTAAAAACCAGTCTTTTCTCCCAAGATTATCTCAGCTACTGCTACATTACTTTGTTGTCAGAGTAGTCTAACAGTACTGGTTGGGTCTCAAGCTTTAGGTTATCTTCCCAACCATAAGGGAATTCAAGAGTCTCAGTTGTGAATACAGTGGATTCCGGTTAATTGAGACACATCAGGACCGGAACAATTTGGCCCGATTAAGCGGCTGCCCCAATTAACCGGGGGCCCAATTAACTGGAATCCACTGTACATGGGACACAACCAAGCCTAGGAAAAAGGTGTAAGCTAATGCAGAATTGAGCCACCTGATTTTAACTTACACCTTCCTACATGCTGTCTGGATTTCCCCCAACCCATTGTCTAGTAGCATGCATAACATATGCTACCCTGTCAGCAGTCATCATCTTATGGAGTTACTGATCAGATCACCTTAGCCTCTCTCTGATAGGCTTAAGTCTTACTCAGAGGCATGTTTTCAAGTCATCAAATCATTGTCACGTCTTTGAACTCCTTCCAGTTTTTCAAAAATTTTGGAAGCGTTGATACCAAAACGACTCAATATTTAAGTGCAGTGCATAGACAGTTTTAAAGCAGCACTAAGAGGCAATTTTTACAAGTGTCAGTTGATTCAAAGTACAAAAGATGGAATGATTATTCAGCAATATATTATGCCGTTACTGTGCCTTCATTCATGCACAAATCACAAAAAAATGGCAGAAGGAATGGACGTGGTTTACTTATGTGCTCTGAGACAATTCCCCATTATTGAGGAATGTTGTTTGTTTTGAGTGAGAGAGGCAGGGAAGGGAGAGGGAAGTCTGAACTTACAAGACAGTGTGCTGACACACTCAGCACCCCAAAAACCCACTCTCTCCCCCCCACATACATACAACACACTCCCTGTCACACTCCACCCCACCCCTCGCATTTGAAAAGCACGTTGCAGGCACTTGAACACTGGGATAGCTGCCCATAATGCACCGCTCCCAATGCAGCTGCAAGTGCTGCATATGTGGCCATTCCAGTGCGCTTGCAGCTGTCGTTGTGGACAGACTAGGGTACTTTGGCTGGTTTAACTCAAATCGCTCTACACCTGCAAGTGTAGCCAAGCCTTAAGTGACAAAAAAGAAACAAGGCACCAGATTTGGGTAATACACACCCAAGAGCTCTGAAGGAGTTCAGGTGCGATGCTAGCAAAAACATGCAATCAGCATTTATGCTGGAGAACTGGAGGGTAGCAAATGTACTTTCAAAATGTAATCCTTATTTCATTAGCAGATGTGGTTAAAAGGATGATCAAAAATAGACTGACTTACATGAACATAACATGGTGGGGACAAATCACACAGCTTCTGTAAAAGATAATCATTCCCCTATGAGCTATTATAATGCTTTACATTAATCAACAAAATAGTAGATAAGCAGCTGTAATTTATTAATAGAAGACTTTCAAAAAAATCTTTAACAAAATCCCTCACACAAGGCTTAGGAAACAGAGTGGTCTCAAGTCACGTACAATCAAGAGACAGAAAACATAGGAATAAAGTGATTTTCAATATGGAAAAGAGTTAACACTAGAGTAGTACAAGGGTCTTCAGTAGAACTGGTGCTGGTAACTATATTATTGATCTCTAATCAGGAGTGAGCAGCGAAGTGGCAAAAGTTACAGTTGGCAAAAAATTATTTAGGTTAGTCAACCAGAGAAAACTCAAAGGGACCTAACCAAGTTCTGAGGAGGTGGATAGGAAGCAGGCTAGTAGATGAAATTCATTAACTAGTCTGTCATTGAATTGTTCATAATAAGCAGGTCTTTTCCCTGAGCAGTTACAGCTAGTTTTTGAAATGCAGCAATGTTGAGTGTTGCAGATTGTTCTTTTCAATGTATACCTCTGCTGAATGCACAGCAGTGGCCTAAACACAATGCAAGCATTAGGAGGTATAAAGAATGATATACAAAATACTGTATATTTAATGCCATTATATATGTCAAAGACTAATGTCCCCAACTGGAATAGAGTGTTATTGTCTGCTCACCCTGTCTCAAAAAGAGACTTAGCTTTAATAGAAGGGTATGCGAGACAGGTAACAAGATCAAAAAGTTATGGAACCTTCCACGCCAAGGAGCTGGGAACTGTTTAGTTTATATGGAAGATAAGTAATAGGCAGTCACAACCAACATTTAAAAATAGAGAATGGTATTGAGAACACGTGAATCCGACAGCTAGTCCTCTTTACTATTTCGAATAATGATGTGACAAGATATTAACTGAAACAGAAAGGAAGAAACTATTTTAAAAAATGGTATTTTTAACAACTAGCCCCTTTATCTAGCACTGCATAATTGGCCTAGGGAACTGATTTTCTTATATCACTAAGGGCAAGAACTGGGCAGGATTTTAAAAAGGTTTAGCCGGACAATGAGAACATGTACTCTGTGTTAACTAGGGTGACCAGCTGTCCAAATAGTAGGGGATTTGTCTGATATATGCAACTCTCTCTCCCCCCCGCCCCCCAAAAAGGGTGTCCTGATTTTCCACACTTGTTCTCTGGTCATCCTAGTATTAACCTTTTTGCTACAAGTAAACCACAATGAAGTAAATGTTACATTTTATATTGCTACGGCCTCTCATTAATTTTTTATCTCATTACGTAATCTGTAACAGCTTTATCGAACTTTGTGCCACTATACATGCCTTGCTAGGATCACAACGGTAAATCCACTTGTGACATGCACCACATATTCTTCATAGTGATATATGATTATGGCATAATTATGATGCATTTTGTACAAGATGGGGCATTTAAGGTGTCATTGGAAAGTTATGATTTGCTGAATTTGAGTATCATATGTGTGTGCACGTATCATTTTTGTATCTGAAGTTATGAATACTGACTATGTATCTGTATTTCATATGTAATCACACCTGGATGACACCCACTAGGCAAGGTGCTTCCAGTCTAAATAGCTGGTTGTGAAGGGCCCATTCAGGGTAATGTGCCATTAGTGGAAACAATAGGTCTTTTAGAAATGTATTCTCCTGGTGAGCCTCCCTGCAGACATTTCAGCCAGCCTGTAAATAATGGCTGCTATGAGACTGCAAGGGCATGTGACCAGCCCACATGACGCTGGACTCCATTTTGGGGGCCCTGTATTTTCCCCACAAACTGGGCTAGGAACTGTTTTTGGAACAAAAGGTTCCTGCCCTATGCTGAAGCTATCTAAGGCAGGGAGCGACATCATCTCTTGCTCTTCACTCCCCCACAACTGAACACCTAAGAGAAGCTCCGAAAGAAAGGGACTTGGAATGGGGATGGGGATCCCAAGCTGCAAAGCAAGTGCAGCTTGTGCCTGGAGAATCTGCAAGGTTTATAGCACTGTAACTTGCTGAAAAATCACCCCGAGCGCAGCAAGTCTGAGTGCTTTGAAGTGCTAGTGTGGACAGACTCCAAGCACTGGGAGCCATACACCCAGCGCTCGGAGCTAATCCCCTCATGGAGGTGGATTACTAGGAGCGCTAGGAGAGCTCTCCCCCAGTGCTCGCGCTCGGCCACACATGCACTTCAAAGCGCTGCCGCGGGAGCATTCCTGCGGCAGCGCTTTGAAGTTTCCAGTGTAGACATACCCTTAGGCTTAGTTTGTGGTTTTGTTTAATTGCTAGGTAATCTGCTTTGATCTGTTTACTATCACTTAGAATTACTTAAAAGCTATCTTTTTGTACTTAATACACTTGTTTTATGTTTTAATCTAAACCAGTGTGCCTTTGACTGAAGTGTCTGGGGAAAATCTCAGCTTGGTTACCACAGTGTGCATATTTCTCTCCACATTGAGGGAGAGGCAAGCTGGGTAATAAATTCATATTGATTGGGGTTTCAGTCAGGACAGGACGGTACAGCTCTGGGGTCATAGGCTCAGGGTTATTTTGGCTATAGCCTCTCTAGTGTTGGTTCATGCAGTGGCTGATCAGCCTACATGTAACTGTAGCTGGGTTTGTCCCTGTCTGCGTGAATGCTGGTGGAAGTGTAGGACTGGGCACACTCCATGGCTTGTCACAGCAGCACAGTGCTGAGAGGGAGCCCAGGCTGGTGAGTCAGAGTGCTTCTGTCCCCTACATGAATACAACATGAAGAATGGTAGACACCAAATGTATTAGCAAGCAGTAGAATGCAAAGGGCCCAGCCTAGAAGGTAGTAGGAAAGATACACATGGCTGTGCATCATGTAAGTCATGGATTTGAGGGCTTCTAGAGCTTCTCTGGGTAATTATGTAGTCAAATAGGGCGATCATTTCAAATTAATGATTCCTAAAAGCTTTAAAAAGAGCAAAGGGCAAAAGTCAAAACGTGCCACATTTCATCATGACTTAGTGGCAAGCAAAGCAAATTAGCACTTTAAAAATAGTTTGGAGGTAAGGAAAGTTGTATTCCTTTTTTTTAACCTGCCTGCATAATGAGAACAAACATTAATTAAAACGCCTGGAAAATCCAGATACGGTTTGACAAATTAAAGGGCATAGTCGCTAATCAATTATGTTGCTGGGCAAAGGACTTGCATTTAAACCAACCAAAGTCAGTTAGCAATCACAACGTTCAATATCGAATTGGTGCATCGTAAGATAGCACAGTTGTGTGAGGGAATAAGATTGAAGCCAGCCCAGCCACTCTGATCCAAGTGCCAATTCTCTGTGAAGTGCAAAGGGGAAAAAAATAGTAAACATCTTGACCGTGACCATGTATCTGTGGCACTCAGTGGCCTTAAACATTTCAGCAAGATGCTTGGGTTATTCAGTACACATTGACTTCAAACTCTGCCTGCTGCAGTGGGTTGTTCACCTCTATCTCCAACCCCATCCCCACAATTCTGAATTGCCTGACTAGCAGGTTGCATCAATCTGGTCACAAACCTAGCTTATACAGCATCAGTAAGCAACACAATTTATTTTTGTTATGCCATTCGGCATGTTCCAAAGGTTTAGCTTCAAACAACATCATTTATTTATAAATCTCAGACTCAACTCCCCAGAAAAAAAAAATCTAGTATACCCAAACAATCCAAAAACTCCTTGGTGAGCAGTACAGTAATCTCTCTCTTTAATACAGGGAAGACCCTTTCCCACTCAACCTGCTTCCCCAGTTGTGAAAGTTTGAAGCTTAGAAATATGTAAGAAATATATCCCTTAAATATGCAAACAAGCCATATCCAGAGGCCTAGCCCATAAGTGTCAAGAGAAGGTTCTGTGGATACTTCATCACGCTACATTTTCACTTGCTGCACTGGTTAGCTAGCCTTTTTAGATAAACATCATAGACTATACAAGTTATCTGGGTTAGGTTCTTATGTGCCCTCCCCAGCCCCACCATGGGGTCTGAACACTTCAGAAACACAAATGTATTTATCTTCACAGTTCAAATCCCTGTGAGATAGGGAAGCACTTTTTGTGGCTGGAGAACTGAGGCACATTGAGGTTACATGCTTTTCACACAGCGCTAGGAACTGAACTCAGAGCTCACAAATCCCAATGCAGTACGTCAAGTGCATCATTCTGGCCTGGGCAGCTAAGTGACTCAGGGGTTTAGCAGAGAGACTCAGGATTGAATAGCATGGAAATTCAGTTACCCTCTTACCCATACAGTGGTCCCTCATGGGAATGGTAGAGAACCATGGCCCCACCCTGGCGCTGCCCTTTCTCCCTGCGCCACTTCTTTCCCCAAGACTCTCACTTCTTTGCCCTTATGGCTGGTAAAAAGTTGGGGTAACGGCCTCCTACTTATAAAAGTGATGGGGTCATGGCCCCGCCAGACCTTCCCACTCTTGACTGAATCACTTTGGCAGGAAGCTTGCACTTCTGGTATTTATATCAGAGTCACCATCCCATTTTTGTGGCCCAACACAGGATAAGATCTCACTGAATTGCACTGGGATAATATTTTCAGAGAGAGATTTAGAAGCTCTAAGTCCCAGGCATTTTTGAAAATTCTACCCTGGCTGTATTTAAAATGATATCCACTGAGAAATCTTGAAAACAATAGCAAATCAAAAATGTAGCCATTGAGCAACACAGGCAGGAAAATAACTGCAATAGAAAACACGTTTGTATAAAACTTAAGTCAACAAGAGCAATCCTGAAGCCATACTTTCCCTCACAGACCACACAAGTGAAATATAATAAATATATAAAATAAATGAACAAACTCAAACTTCCAAACCTATTTGTACACCTATTGGTGGCAGCTGCAGGTAATAAATGATTTGGTGTGAAGAAAAAAAATCAAATACCCAAATGAGTCATTCAAGTATTTTACAAGCTCATTAATTACACTGAAATAATCCTATTTTGATTTGCCATCTTATTAAATGTCTATTGGCAAGTGCAAGAAATTACCTCTAACAGCACTGAAGTGTCACCTGAATGCAGTTAGCCTCTTGTCAAGAAGGTATAAATTAACATTGCCCCTGTTGCTCACACATGTCAAGCAGCTTTCTAATCCTGTGTCTTTGTGAACATTTGAACTGCCTTGGGGGGAGATTGTTCGAGAGATACAGAGCTTGATGAATAAATTTAAATGGCAGTAGTAGCATTTAAAATGTTTAAGCAGCAGTCAAGAGATTTCTGCTTTTTATATTATATAGCAAGGCACATAATTTTTACAATATGTATTACAACAACTGATGGTCACTTTGACCTTATTAGCATTTCATTCTAGCTCTGTTTGCCATTGCTTGCGTATCTATCAAAACCCAATAAAAACCCTCATTTGGAGATAGGCTTCCTAGTTCACACTTTCTCACCTTATCTTTTATTGTAATTTTGCAAAGAAGTGTAAAACTTTAGGTTCACCATATCAAGACAGGTTGGCAAAACTCTATCTCCATGATGTGATTGAATTGACTTGACTAAGTTGTAATCAAGAGCAGTTTAAACTAAACTTTAATGAGGAAAGAGGATGGAAATCCACCTGATTGGTTTGCCTCCTTCCTTCTAGGCACTGACTGAAGAGCAGAGCGATGGATTAAAAGTTTTAGTGATTTGGGAATTCAGTGATAAAAAGAAAGTTGCCACCTCTCCCACCAGCTGGCCACCAGGCCAGAACAAAATCCCATGCAGCACACAAGCCAGACTGAACTGCTTCAAATCAGCATCCATTTTCTCTTTAGTTTTAATTAGGTTAGCTGATTTCATTCAAATAACCCATCCACTTCCATCACACTCACAGTCTGAATGCATTTATGTACATTGTTTGGGATGTCTGTCTCTTACAGCTTTAAGAGAACCCCTCAGGCACCTCCCTGAACGGCATTCAGAAAGTACTGCCAATTCCTTCAGGGTAGGCACGAGCTAGGTAGGGAGTCCTATCTATGACTTATATACCTCAGCAACCTGATTTCTGTGGTTTCCTAACTTTGAATCACTCTTATGTCAGTTCCCTTCCAGCACAAAAGTGACCTTCCAAATAGGGGAACTAGACAGCAAGTGTGAAAAATACAGATAGTGGGGTGGAGGGAATAGGTACCTATATAAGACAAATCCCCAAATATTGTGATTGGCCCTATAAAATCAGGACATCCGGTCACCTTACTTCCAAACTATATACTTATTTTTGCAAGCTCAACGTCTAACTCTGAGAACTGCTACTTAACAATGGGAAAAGAAAAAAATACTATGAAAAGGGCGATTTGGGGAACATAGAGCAAAATTCAGCGTCAATTTTCTCAAATTACCTCATGTCCTCAGTCACATCTTAAAGACACTGAAAAAGACTCTAGTGACTCTGAATAGAAGTCCTTTTGTTCCTTTCATTTGGTTAAACAAGTTTCTGTGAACATACCAGTTCTCCATTCACTTATTCATGAAATATTGCCACCTTGCTGACAGGGCAAATGGCCGCTTTAATACAAGTCAGCTCCATAGTAATATTAAGACAGAGGCTTAGCAGTTGATGAACTGGCAATTAAAACTTTGGAAGAGCCAGTAATACTTGCTATTTCTCAGAATGTACTAGACACGGGGTGAAAAATGGATCAATTAAAGCAAGAGAGGTCAGTGCTAGAATTCAACACTGCAAAGAGCACTAATTTTAACAGATGATGATGTCATAAAAACCTCACTCTCTGTGGAGCTGATTCTGTTCTCAGATTACTCCAGAGTAAAACTGGAGTGACTCCACGGTCTTCAGTGAAGTTATTTCAAATTTTCACTGGTTTAAATGAGACCAGATTCAGGGTGTGTATGGATATGCAGGCAGGTGAAGAACATCCTTAAATTAAAAAGCTGTGCTAATATTCTATGAACATCAGTGCCAAAAGCTTATGCTGAAATAAATTTGTTAGTCTCTAAGGTGCCACAAGTACTCCTGTTCTTTTTACAGATACAGACTAACATGGCTGCTACTCTGAAACCTATGAACATCAGTGGTATTCAACTGTTTAAAAGTTCTAATACCTAAATGCACCATACTGAAGAAACTAGATTACCCACCCGCACAGACACACACGACTTGTTTACATAGTAATATCATCTGCAATTAGGTTCAGCTTAAAGCCTCGCCCAAAAATATAAATTGAGCAACTGACGCTTTTGTCCAAATCAAAACAACACATAGATTATTCTTTGGTCATGAGGAGCCAGATTCATTCCAGGTGTAAGGTCATTCAAGTAAATGGCTGGATTTGCCCCTACAGGCCTAAAGGAAATAAATCTCAAAAGAAGAGAAGGCAGACGCTGACCTCTTTATCCGACCCCAGCCTCCATGTCTCGGGCACAAAGGTCTGCACAGAGCTATTGAAACTGGTCATGCTGTTGCTCCTCTGCAAATGCCAGCTTTTTATTCTTTATCTTCTTTCAGTGCCAACTGTCATCCTGTGTGATTACATTAAGAATCAATAATGTCACCATTATAAGACCCAGACACTTCAGTGGTGCATACTAATTCACCCTGGCTTGCCTTTTAATATGCTTCCAAATACAAAAGCCCAGCTCATCTGCTTGCAGATCTTTATTAACAGTAGTTATAAACTGAAATTGTCATCTCACTGGGAGACATTTTCTACAAGCAATAATGAACAGACTCTGTTCATAGTGGAGGAGACATCCCTTGAGATCAAAGCCTTCCCTTTGCATACTATTAGGGGGATTAACCAGCCTATAGTGCCTTGCACGGGGGTGGAAATAGGGAACAAACAAACAGCATGCAGATCAGCGATCAGAGTGGCCATAATCTGACTGTTCGATGGGAATTATTTGTCCATTGGAATTGTGATAAATTATTGACCCATTTAACCATATGCAAGTTAGAGTCTCAGCTGCTAGGGGTTCTTTCAGACTGATTTGGTGTTTGTAATTTTATTTGTATTTGTTTCCTTTTAACTATACATGTCATAAACAGGCACAGATTAAGAGACAGATAATTATGTATGAAGTGTTACCTACCCCTCTGCACTTCTACCCTGTTAGTAACTGTGGCCAGGAGAGCACAGGTGTGCCGCCAGGGACAGCCTGGCTCCCTCAGAAGTGCAGTGCCAGGAGAGAGAGGGGAAGGGCATCTCCCAGGTTTAGGTCTTACTTTCACTGGATGATTTCGGATCTACAGGAAATGTCCTCTATCACATTTGCAGGATGCAAACCTCTTCAGAGGCTTTCACTCCCTACAATCAACCTTGTAGCATTTTAGCAGCAACTCTCCATAGAAAAGGTACTTAGGAGTTCTTAATTAATGAACGATCATCCCTGGGAAAAAAAAAAGTGCTATTAGCTAAAGGCAAAAATTTGTCATGCTGCAGCCAGAGACATGATTGCTGATTTGCAGCACTGAAGTTGTTTTTCTTTTCTTTTAGATTTTCAGCGTAAGAACTAAAAGAAAATACATACTAAATTGTGCATGGAGGAAATAGTTATGGACAACCACCCACAGCTCACTGAGCAAAGATCACCCAGTTAGCTTCCCGTGAGACATGAAGTTAAATAAAATTTAAGGTCTTAGATATAAATGTCTGTTAAATATGGTTCTATCCTTTACTGTACTGAGAAACCTTTTGCCCTTCACCAATCTCCCTCATATGTCCTGGATACTGATAAAATATTAGGTATGTAGAAAAATCAATATATCATACTACAGTTAATTTACTATAAATGTGTTGATACTGCAATATGAATGAAATATTTGAGCTTCATCTTTTGACCTCTCCTCCTTTCTTTCCTGTTTTAAGCAGGAAAGGTTATATGCCTTTGGCAGGGCTTCTTAATGGACTATGTTTGCTGTTGAATTCAGTATTGTTTAGGAACTATGTAAAGTAAAACATACATGAAAGAGCTGAATGTATTACAGACCCAGGAAAAACCTTCTTGTATCTTTCTCTCCGTAGCAACATGAGGAACACAGAACTGACATATTGGACAGACCAATCATGCATCTAGAGTAGGGGTGGGCAAACGTTTTGCCCTGAGGGCCATATCTGGGTATGGAAATTGTATGGAGGGCCATGAAGGCTCACGAAATTGGGGCTTGGGGTGTGGAAGGGGGTGAGGGCTCCAGTTTGGAGTGCGGGCTCTGGGGTGGGGTTGGGGGTGTAGGAGGGTGCTCTGTGTTGGGACTGAGTGATTCAGAGGGGGACCAGGGCTGGGGATTGGGGTACAGGAGGAAGTCAGGGGAGCAGGCTCTGGGAGGTGCTTACCTCAAGCAGTTCCCGAAAGCAGCGGCTTGTCCCTCCTCTGACTCCTATGCGGAGGTGTGGCCAGGCAGCTTTCCATGCTTCCCTGTCCACAGGAGTTGCCCCTGCAGCTCCTATTGGCCACAGTTCCCAACCAATGGGAACTGCGGGGGAAGTACTTGGGGAAGGGGCAATATGTGGAGCCTATACATAGGAGCTGAAGCGGGGATGTGCCTCTGCTTTTGGAAGCCATGGCATATGTGGAGTGGGGCAAGCCCCGGACCCCGTTCCCCAGCGGAAGCTCGAGGGCCAGATTAAAGCATCTGAGGGGCTGGATATGGCCCCTGGCCCGTAGTTTGCCCGCCCCTGATCTACAGCAATATCCTGTCTCTCACAGTGGCCAATTCTGGATGCTGCAGAGGAAGGCATAATGCATCAGATTGTGCATTAATGTACCATAAACAGACATTCCTTCCCAAAGCCATCAGATGATCAGTTTATACACTTAGGCACAAGAATTAGTAGCCCATATAATGTTATGCTACAAGACGTAGTGTATCTGCAGCTGCTATTTTCTGAAATGTTCATCTTTTATTGGAGTGGAGAGGGAAATCTAGGAAGAAGAAAAAGTACCTTTTTTACAAATCACACCAGAAAAAAATCTCCTCAAACTTAATTTCAGATACTTGGTATTGACTTAAATTGACAGTTTCAAGATTGCTGGGTGTAAAATGAGACCTTCAGAGCCAGTGATTTAATGGTAAAAAATAGAAGTAGGTAAACTAACTTTGACACACATGGTAATTTTCTTCCATATCCTGGACAAACCATATTGAATCAAGTGCGTGTGTTATTGTGGGCCATAGACTGTATTTCCTTGTGAGAGGGAGATGACAGCCTCCAGGAATGCAAGGTACATGTACACTGCATTTTAAATCTTGTGGCAGTGAGTCTCAGAGGCTGAGTCTACAGATTCAGGCTCGCAGGACTGGAGCTACAGTGCTAGAAACAGCTGTGTAGATGTTTACGCTGGGGATCTGAAGCCCAGAGCGGAGGGTGGGTTTTAGAGCCCAAGTTCCAGTGTCTACACTGCTGATTTAAGCCTCGTAGCATGAGCCCTGCAAGCGTGAGTCTGTAGACCTGGGCTCTAAGACTCACTGCCGTAAGTTTTAACATGCGGTATAGACATAACCCAAGAACAATCGGAGATGATTAGGCAAAATCACTCAGGTTGTAACACCTTCTGAGAAATACCACCACCTGGAGAGACTCATCTGCACCAGTTATGGCATACATTGTCAATACATTTGACAATTCTAGACCAATATGCAACCAGGATGCACCAGTTAGTCTCGTCACGCAAATGTGGCACATTTACAGATGAACTTAGAGCTTGTATAGTTTTAGGGACCAAAGAAAATAAAAACCAGAACACACATCCCAATCAAGAGTTGAAACATTCTCCATCTGTTGATATACGCAACAGCAGTGAACAAGCACAGAAACTCCTACAAAAATTGAAAGCATTAGATAATGGAAATTATGTACCACACACAAATAAGGCAATAGGGTCAAGAAAGCTGAAGATATTCATCTTGAAATGCTAACCTGCACACATTTGAGCTATATTGATGCTGACTATGCTAGGCCCAAGACATTTGCAAATATCAGCAGTGACCCATGCAGCATCTGCAAGGAACTCCTAAGCCATGTCTACACTACTCACTGGATGGGTGGGTAGAGATCGATCTATTGGGGATCAATTTATTGCATCTTGTCATGACGCGATAAATCAGTCCCCAAAGGCGACTCCAGAACTTCAGCTCGTCAAAAGGTGCAAGCTGGAGTCGATGGAAGAGCCCACCGCCGACTGCTGCTGCCGTGAAGATGGCAGGTAAATCGACCTAAGATGCGTGGACTTCAGCTACACTGTTCGTGTAGCTGAAATTGCATATCTTAGGTCAACCATCTCCACTAGTGTAGACCAGGCTCTAGTAAATAACTCATGATGCATGAAATACCAGCCCTGGATTTTATTACATCCCTATTATTTTTTACACATGCACACAAAACTTTTCAGGTTGATTATTTGTTGGATTATTGGTAAACAGATTTTTTTTTTTTTACATACAACAGTAACAGCCTCTATCACTGAATGTTGCAAAATTAAGTTACTGGAATTCCATGCCATACAAATAAATTACAGATAATGGGTGTTACTTTGCCCATCAGGAATTTGCACAGTTTGCAGCATCAGCAAAATTTGAACATATTACACCAGGGATGGGCAAACTACAGCCTGGGGGCCACATCCGGCCCGCGAACTAATTTTGCCTGGCCCTCCCGAACACCCGGCTGGGGAGGCTACCCCCAGCTCCTCCCCTGTTGTCCCGCCTCCCGCAACTTCTCTGCTCTCCCAGAGCTCCAGCACTGCATCCAGGAGAGGCCCTGGACAGCGCTGCAGGGGCGTGGCTGGGGGGGGGCGGGTATGAGCTCCTGCATATGGCACGCCAAAGCTCACAGCCCCCCCAACGCTGTTCCCACATCCCCGGAGCCTCTGTGTGCCGTGTCCACGAGCAGCCCTGGACAATGCTGCAGTGGCATGGCTCTGGCGGGGCCTGAGCTGCTGCTGGGAGCAGCGTGGTAAGTGAACGGGGCTGTGAGCTCCGACGGGGCAAGAAGCAGAACTCGGGCCCTGTCGGAGCCACACCGCTGCAGCGTTGTCCAGGGCTGCTTCTGGACGCAGCACGCTGAGGCTCTAGGAGAGGTGAGGGGTAAGTGGTATGATAAGGGAGCGGAGGTGGGGGTTGGATAAGGATCAGGAAGTTCTGGAGCCAGTCAGGGGAAAGGGAGTAGGCGGTGTTGGATGGGGGCAGAGGCTCGGGGGGGGCAGTCAGGGGACATGGAACGGTGGGGTCGGATAGGGCGTGGGAGTCTGTCAGGAGGCGGGGGAGTGGGGGTGGATAGGGGTCAGGGCAGTCAGGGAGTGAAGAGCGGGGCGGGGGATGTTGGGTCGGGTCCCAGGAGGGTGGTTGGGAGGGTGTGTTCAGGGGACAAGGCGCAGGATAGGTTGGGTATTCTGAGGGAGGCAGTCAGGGGTTGGAAGTGAGTGGGGGTCTGATAGGGGGCGTGGCCTTCTCTACCCAGCCCTCTGTACAATTCTGGAATCCCCATGTAGCCTTTGGGCCAAACTTTTTCCCACCCCGTATTACACCCTTCTCAGATCATGGCCAATATAATAGCAAAGCAGAAACAGCTTTCAAGATTGCCAACAAGCTATTTAAGAAAGGCACATGAGGATAATAAAGCCCCATTTATTGATACTGGACTGGAAAAATACACCAACAGAAAGCATGGGCAAGGTGTTCTGTCACATCACACACAAACTAAATAAACTTTTGAAGCCAGCAATAGTGGAAATGGTAACAGAACAAACTAAACAATGAGCAAAACGGGACTACTGATGAACTAAAAGATTGGTTCTATGAATATAATGCAAATTAATGAGCACCTAATGACAGAGACAAGAGATGAAGGATGCACATGCAAAGAGTTGCATCAAGCTCATATATGGCAGTAACATAAGGACAACTCCAACACCACAACCATTGTTTGGACGACCCACATGACAGAGACAGGCAGGCAGACAGACAGACACACACACGCACACCCTTGCTGCAAATGGATGCAGTTGTAAACAAGACTAGTGGAGAGTGTAAGGGGACTTCACCTACTGGCAACCCTTCGGAGTCACCAAAGGGGATTCCAGAAAAAAATCTAGCAGTACAGACTATTTCTTAGTGTAAATGGCAGGAGAAGGAAGGAACTCAGGGAAACCACAGAGAGTCTAAAAATATTAAGTAACTAAAGCAGATCAGACATAAGTTGATAGGCCTGGGTTGGGTGGTGTCATGACAAACTATGGAAAGATACTGTATATTCAAATAATTGCAACCGGATATACTACAATCTTCTTTTTCAGTCTCCAGGCATTTAGTATTTGTTTCTGTGCACGGTTAAACAGCTTCTGCGTTCCATCCCAGAGGTGGCTGCATTTCATTGACAGGTAAAGCAATTATAGATACATGTACATATAGAACAAGTGCTTTCAGATACATCTGCTGATAAATAATATTCTTGTGAATGTTAGTCTTGTTGTATAGATTTTCACAGTGGTCTTTCTGAGATCCTTTAGTAAATAAAATTATGGATTACATGGAAGTCATCATGGCAAGTAAGTTTAGAAATGTAATAAAGTGAATATCATTCACATTTACCTCCTGCAATGCAAACCAGTGGTTTTTAATCTGTATTGTAACCAACATTTCCCCCACCCCCCACATGAAAAACAACACATGCCAGTTTATCAAAAGGTTTCCTCATAGCATGGCTAAAGAGAATAAAAGAGGTGATCAGGAGCAAAAAGATACCCTTTAAAAAGTTGAGGTCAAATCCTACTGAGGAGACTAGAAAAGAGCATAAACTCTGGCCAGTCTAGTGTAAAAGTATAATGGGGAAAGCCAAAAAAAGAATTTGAAGAGCAACTAGCAAAAATCAAAAATGAACAGCAATTTTTTTAAGTACATCAGAAGCAAGAAACCTGCTAAACAGTCAGTGGGGCCAATGCATAGTCCAGGTGCTAAAGGAGCACTCAGGGAAGACAAGACCATTGTGTAGAAGCAAAATTACTACTTTGCATAGACCTTCACTGTAGAGGTTGTGAAGTAGATTCCCACACCTGAGTGATTTGTTTTAGGTAAGAAACATGAGAAACTGTCCCAAACTGAGGTGTCATTAGAGGAGGTTCTGGAATGAATCAATAAATTAAACAGTAATAAGTCACCAGGACTAGATGGTATTCACCCAAGAATTCCGAAGGAACTCAGATACAAAATTGCAGATGGTGGCATGTAACCTATCACTTAGATTAACCTCAGGACCAGATGATTGGAGATTAGCTAGAGTAATGCCAATTTTTCAAAAAGGTTCCAGAGACAATCCTGGAAATTACAGATCAACAAGCCTAACTTCAGTATTAGGCAAATTAGTTGAAACTTTCATAAAGAAAAGAATAATCAGAAACAGATGAATATAATACGTTGGGAAAAAGTCAACATGGCTTTTATAAAGGAGACTCATGCCTCACCAATCTCTTAGGATTCTTGAAGGAACGTAGTCAGGTTTAACCAGTAGGGGGAGGGGCCGAAAAAAAAAAGGCACCACAAAAAGCACCAAGTTCAAAAAAGAAGGTGCCACCGGAAAAAAAAAGCCGTGACAGAAGTGGAGCCCTTTTGGCGGAAGGACACGCTTCACTTCCTCTGGCGGCAGCATTTCGGCGACTGTTCAAGGACTCTCATCCGCTCCAGCCACCAGGTGAGTAGGCACCACTTTTGGCAATCTGGCCTCAGGGGGAGTGGCCGCTCCCCTGGATCCCCCCCAGCTACTCTACTAGTGCCAAGAAGCACACAGACAAGGATGATCCACAGTTGAAATAGTGCATGTGGACTTTCTGAAAGCCTTTGATAATGAACCATGCCAAAGGCTCTTAAGCAAAATAAGCAGTTATGGGATAAGAGAGAGGGTCCTCATGTAGATCAGTAACTGGTTAAAAGATAGGAAACAAGGCCAGGAATATGTGGTCAGTTTCTGTTCAACATATTCATAAGTGATCAGGAAAAAGGAGTGAACAGTGAGATGGGAAAGTTTGCAGACAATACAAAATTACTCAAGATAGTCAAGTCCAAAACTGTGAAGAGTTACAAAGGTATTTCACTAAACTGGATGACTGGACAACAAAATGGCAGATGAAATTCATTGTTGATATGTGCCAAGTAATGCACATTGGAAAACAGAATCCTAATTACACATACAAAATGATGGTGTCTAAATTAGCTATTTCCACAATGACTCCAAGATCTTTCTTGGGTGGTGAGTCCTCTGAAAACATTTGCTCAATGTGCAGTGATGCTCAGGAATCTAACAAAATGCTAGGATCCATTAGGAAAGGGATAGATAACAAGACAGAAAATATCAATGCCATTCTATAAATCCATAGTATGTTCACATCTTGAATACTGCATGCAGTTCTAGTCGACACATCTCAAAACAGATATATTACAACTGGAAAAAGTAGAGAATGGCAACAAAAATGATTAGGGATATAGAGCAGCTTTCATATGAGGGGAGATTAAAAAGATTCGGATTGTTCATTTTAGAAGAGATAACTAAGGAGGGATAGACACAGGTCTATAAAATCATGAATAGTGTGGAGAAAGTGAGTAGGGAAGTTTTATTTACTGCTTGACATAAAAACAAGA
Organism: Dermatemys mawii; assembly: GCA_007922305.1. NCBI lineage: Eukaryota > Metazoa > Chordata > Testudines > Dermatemydidae > Dermatemys > Dermatemys mawii. The sequence continues at coordinate 7,768,326 of ML677334.1, read as the reverse complement.
GCCATGGACCACCCACTAAAATTAATAGACAGCAGGTTTTAAAAAAAACATAATGAAGTACTTCTTCAAACTGTGCACAGGAAACTGTGGAATCACCAGAGCATGTTGTGATGGGCAAAAGTAACGGGGAGCAAAAAAGAATTAGAGAAGTTCATGGAGGATAGCTATTAGCAGGATGATCAACGATGCTCTGTGTCCCCCTAAACCTCTGACTGCCAGAACCTGGGAGTGGATTGCTTGCTAATTGTCCTGTTCTGTTCATTCCCTCTGAAGCTTTTGGCACTGGCCACTGGCAGAAGACAGGATACTGTGGCTAGATAGACCATTGGTCTGACCCACCATAGCCATTTTATGGTTTTTAATCATCTGGTAGTACAACATTAATATTCTTTTAGTCCTTCCATTGCTCTCATTGCCATAGTATCAGACTGTCTTACCAGGGAATAAGGCAGGTGGTTGGCAGTCCTTTTGTGGAAGAGACTTCCAGCAGTAGACGCAGCATTTGCAGTATTATGTGGGCTTGTCCATCTAAACCTATTATTGCTTGGCATCTATGCCTTCATGAAACAAACTCAGATTTGTAAATTGGCTGAATGCCATCATAACAGATGGTTGGGAGTGTGAAGGCAGCCAGAAACTATGTGTGTATGCCAGAGCAATGTTAGTTGAAAGCAACATTCTCAATCTGAACAACAGGTCTGTTCATCCTGAGAGGGCTTTCAATTGCTGAACAGGATTCAAGTACAATTGATAACCTAGCTTGCATCTTTTAAATGAAATTTTTAAAAAAGTAAAAGTATATTTGAGGCAGCTGAGTATCTTGCATAACTCCATACATCTTGATAACATAACTATTTTTATTTGTTTAGTTATTGGGCACTCTACAAATGAGAGAGGTCAGAAAGTCAGGTAGAAGACTAGGAACCTGCTGGCCTTAGATGAGAGAGCAACTGTGTGGGGATGGGGAACAGATTTTTGTAGTGCTAAACTATGTATCCCTGTTCGACTGCCCCAAGCTAGGACACCAGGAACCAGAACATCATTCTGAGCCCCAGGCGTATGTAGCCCTCATCTAGTTAAACCTTAACCAAAACAGTTGTGCAAAATGCCCCTTCCCCATCTGTGACCAAAAGCACCTCTGTATTCACGCCCTACCCACCACTGTAATACTCTTTGTACAAAATATGCCTTGTGAGTTATCAGCTGAAAAACAATAACTTGCTTGTTAATAATATCCTGGTGAAATCTAGGTAGCAACATTAGATATAAAGCTATGAATTTTCCCTGTATGATGTTGGAAGCACATGTTCAAACCCTCCCAGCCCTTCCTGGGCAAAGTCATTAAATAGATCTATCCTAAGCAAAGGAATGTGCGTTTATCTCAATTTATATACAAGTAACAAACAGGGTCCTTGAGATAGCAAGAAAGGGAATGTGCAGGAGACAAGACAAATCTGCATTTCAGCATACAGAGGGGAGAAGAAAGAGCATGGAAGGAAGAGGCACCTTCACCAACAGACTGTGTTGCCCCCTTAACTGTTCAAATAAACAGTAGTGAAGTGGATTCTTCTGAGGATTACCCCTCAAAGAAAAGGGTGACTGGACTATAAAAGTAAGCGGCAAAAACACCCTGTATCAGATAGTGACCTTGTAATAATCTGCTTTAATATATGGCCTGACTTCGGTAAACACAGCCTCTGGGTTCAAGCTGCAGGTCTTGCACCAGTCTCTCTCTACTACAGACCTCAAGGTATTGCTCTCCCTATCTCTCTCTACCCCCAACTAAGACAGCAAAGGAACCAGCCCTTTGACTTTACAGGTTCCTGACCTGAGAATATGGACAGCAATTTGCTGGGAACATGTGGTAAGGCTTTTACCTTGAACTAAGTCTAGCTTGTTAACTTTTAGCTACTAGGAAGCATTTTAACTTTATTTCTCTGGTAACCATTTCTGACTTCAATACAATGTTCTTTTACTCACTTAAAATCTCTCTTTGTAGTTAAATACACTTGTTTTATTTTAACTCAAAACTAATACAGTCTTGTGTGTAAATTGAGCTGTTTGGTAACTCCAGATAAAATAGCAAACTGTTGAATATTGACTCCTTACAGGGGCAATGGACCTCTCTCTGAACTGCCCAGGAGAGGAATGAACAGGGCAGGTGAAAATTTGGGAGTGTGTGTGGGTTACCCTGCAAGGTAACCATGGCTGGTGGAAGCCAGAGTGTGACTGAAACATTATGACAGGCTGCTGGGATCAGAGCTGCTGAGTCAGGGCTGTAGCTATACCTAGACATTCAGGATGTGACCTGCATACTGGAAGTCTATTTGTGAACAGCCCAGATTGGGAGCTACAACAGCAGAGCACTGTGACGTACCCAGGGTTACAGGGCAGGCAGTGACACAAACTCTTACTGGTCTAGATTGCACCCAGGAATGTGACATCATCCCCAAATAAATTCAAGATATTCATTAGGAGTCCACCTCTGAATGAAAGCCATTTGGAAGCTTTAGATAATGAAGTTAAAGCCTGAAGAGGAGGAGGTTGTGACCCAGGGACCTCTTGATGCCAATTGGCACAGAAAAGTGTAGCCCAGGGTTTTACAAAGATCCCCTAAATCAGATATCTGCATAATATGACGCAAAAGGGAGCATGTGAGATCTCTGTTGAAAGCCACCATCACACAGATCATCATAGCCATTGCAAAAAATTATACACAGATCATAGTTAATGAATTATATATCTATACTGGAAATTATGTTCTTAAGGTCTGTGAGTTGAAGCAGGTCACGAGGAGGGGACAAACATGTTCCTTGCAGACAGGAGATAAATGTATGCTATCTCACTGTCTGACCATATGGATATTGAGAATTGTATGCTTCACATTGTATGCCTATTTACATACTGAGCTAGCTCCTAGTCAACATTAGCAAAATCTACAAGAAAGAGGCCTACAAGAAAGAACAACCAGCAGTGGGAAGGAGAGAATCTTGTTTACATGTAAAGACTGTGGATTATTGGAATAGAACAAGGAGTGTATCCAGTATCCTTCTACGAGATAAGGTGACAGTGTGCATGTCTTACAAAGAGAGGGTAATAACCAACCAGGCTGTAAAATTCTTAGAGAAAGATTTCGAAGTGAGCTAAACTCTACAGGACCTAAACACATCTTGTCTAGGTTCCAGAATGCATATTATGATTTTATTTTGTATGTAACCATTTGTTTCCATTAATTGTACTTGCTTCTTCTCAAATAGCTTTTCTTTGTTGTATATACTTTTACTTGTTTTCACTACAAACATATCTAAGTGCTGTCTGTCACTCAGTGTTCCTGAGGTGAAACTGGTAATCTGGTGTGTTCTGTATCTTCATGAAGAGCGGAGCTGTGAATTCTGTGAATGTCCAGAAGAACTGGCCACTCCATGGGGTGCTTAGAGGACTTGGGCTGGGGAGTGGTGGAGTGTGCATATTGCTTACTCAGGGGTGAAAGAAATAAATTACTTACTGATACGAGGGTCCGGCTCTGGGCCCCAGGAAGGGGGTGGGATCTCAAGCAGAACAGGTGGGCCTGGGGGGGTGGGGTCAGCATCCCCCAGCCAGCCCTTCCACACTGGCCGGCCCATGTTGCCTGGGGCTCTGGCAGCGATTTAAAGGGTTGGGGGCTCTGGCCACTACCACAGTAGCGGTGGCAGCTGGAAGTGCCAGACCCTTTTAAATCACCAGGCCCCAGGGCAGCTGCCCCTTTTGCCATCCCCGCTTTGGGTGTCCTGTGGGGGCGCGGGAGGGGCAGCAACACTGGGCTGTGTACGGGCTGGTACCAGGCTCCTCATATTTGTACCCTCGTACTGGCCCATTTTCAGCTCTGTGCTTACCTGAAAAGGCACTGTGGAGCAAGGGTAGTCTGAGAGGGGAGAAGTCAGGAAGATGACCCAGGCAGACAGGCAAGGTTTCTTCATGCTAAAGGCAGGTGGTAACAAGGTGTCTTGCAACCCAGAGGTGAAGAAAGATGGAGCCTTTTTGACTATTCAAACAAGTTTATTTTGATGGGTCCCAATTCTGTGATGAACGGGACACATGTCAGAAGTATATTTTTTAAAGCAGAATTAAAAAAAACAACAACAAGAAACAACCACAACATCTCAGTAACATAAGCTTCTATGTTACCTAGAAACGGAATTCAGTGATTCATAACCATTTCTTAAACATGTCCCTGATTGATATACTTCTAATCTTCCCACACAGGTAATAGGAAGAGTGAGTCAGTCTATTTGGCATTGACTTTGTCTCTGCTCTTTTGTCCCCTCTCATTTTCTCAATTGAATCAATGTATTTGTGAATACTGGATTGGAACCCACCCAGGAACTTCTGAAAATGCAGTCTCATATTGCTTGAATCTATAAAGAGGAAATTAGTTCAATGACTGATGCACCTTAAGGGCAAAATATTAGATGAGCCTTTGGCATTGAGCACCATATGTAACTTTACACAACAATTCCCATAAATACTAGTGCACTTAGCAGCCAAAAGGAGGGCTTATCTAGTGTTGGTGGTGATGCTACTGCTGTTTCAGAAGCAGATAAGACGATAGTCTTCTGTATTTCATGAAAGCACTTGTGCTGCACATGTGTATGCACACATAAAATACAATCTTTGTGTTATTACAAACAATTTATGATACCATATCATGTACGCTTTGTCTGTAAGGTTGGGATGGACACATTACTCATGTCCGGCAAAACACTCAATGGAAACGGGGATCCTGGGGAAATGATAGTAAGATGTAATTAAGGACTATAGTTCAGGTTCTCTGCCTCACCAAGTGAGTAGGTGCTAGTTACAACTCCCAGACTCTCACAATGGATCCATACTGCTATGAGTATCAGCAGAGTTTATAGAAACTTGGCAATCACTAACTTCTCCTATTGGGCTACAGACCTCAAGGGACCGTATGCCTCCTTAGCATGGCTAGAGTACTAGGTGTTCCAGGTGTGCCCTCTCCATCCCTGGTTGGCCAAGTACAGCTGTTTCCCAGCCATTCTGTACTAATGAGGCAGTACAAGGGGGGCAGAATGTAAACAAAAATCTGGCCCTGTATTGCAATATATATGTACAAGTGGGCAAGGTTTCATGTACAGTCCTAACTAAGGCATTTACTGGTTTTTCAGTGCATAACTTAACAGCCTTAGTGTTTTCTAAAACAGTATTTTTTGTTTAAAATTTACATTCAGTACAAAGAAGCATTTTAAGCAGTATATTAAATACTTGCAGCTTTTTTCCAAAAAACGTATTTAAGTGAGACTATAAAATCATTAGTGAATCTATGCCCACATTCGCAGAGATTCTTGCTGCTTGTATATACATTTTAATGGGATACAATTATGCCAGGTCTACAAGACTACGAAATTGACATCACAATTTAGATTTTTCAGCATAGAATTCCACGACTTTATTCTAATAGATTTTAAATGGCAAAAAACTATATTAACTCAGATTTAATGTTCTCAGTGATAGCTTGTGGCCTTACAGAGTGTCAAGTTCAACAAAACTCACAACTGAACACCAGGAAGTTCCAGAGTTAAAATAGACACCAGCCCCCAACCAGAATACTGCCTTTTTTGAGCAATGCCCTATACATGCCTCTCTTTTCTATCTCCCCTCTCCTCTGCCATATTTCCACTCTGCCTTTTCACTGTAAATGGACAAGTGCTGTCCACACTTGCCCTGGGCTCAAATACTGAGCCTACTCCCCTAACAGAATACTGCACGTGTAAAATGTAACAACTCATACCCTTTTACAATCCCTTCATACTTGCACCCAGGATACCACCTACACCTATAATTACCTTCCCTTACACATCATTAAATCCACAGGCTGCTGTCATATCCCACCTCACTAAGGACAATACCAATGGCAAAAAGACCCCAGTGCCCTGCTACTAGCACAACCTATGCAAATCTTATTCCTTTGATAACACACGTGGGGTTGTGACTTAGACCCAGCTCTCCTCATAGCACATTCACATCTTTGTGACGCTCATACTAATCCCAAATCTCATAACACTACCGCAGCTCTCCGAAACTGCTTCAGCTTACTGCTCAGACATTCAATACGGCTACCCCTAACACAGTGAATGCAGTAGGAATGCATGAAAATAATTCTCAGTGGCTACTGCCTGCTCCGATGGGACAGAGTTAAGGTTCCTGGGTATTTACTTTAACTCTGTATTTCCTATTTTTCAGAAGTTTGAGTTCTGCTGAAATCAGCATTCTGGAAGAGCACAAGTTACCACTGGGTAGCCTTAGCTTTGAGTTAATGAAGGTTCTTTTCCATTTAATATCAGCTATAAATAGATGTTTCATTTCATAACTTGTGTATAATATTTGCTAGCCTCATAATACAGCCTTAGTGTTACTTAGCTGTGACAGTCTGTATTCCTATGTTTACCCTTTCTACAAGACTGTAATAAATTCGGTACAAAGTTTGCCTTGTGAGGGATCATGTGAAAACTCAAACTGCTGAACATTATTGTCCTGGTAAAACGTGTGTGGCAACATTGTATGTACAGTTATGAAATTCTACTGCATAAGACAGGTTCTAAGTTTAGAAAAGCAGACACAAATAAGTTCCTTGGAGAAAAAAGGCAAACTCAGGAAGGTGTCAACAAAATCAAATGGACTGTCTCCTGGTTAAGCAGCCATTCTTTGGTGGGAAAAGGGGTTTGAGCAAGAAATTTACATGGTGGCAGAGAAACAGCTGAAAGTTTCTGACCCACAAACTTACTGTCGCCTGAACTTCAGCTAGAGATGATTCTCAGAAAAGAGAAATGCTATAAGAAAGGGGAGAAAACTCCTCAGATTACCTCTCTCCCCCATCTCTACTCATTGCACCAACAATACTTGAATGACAAAGGAAGCACAATAGAATTGGGGGATGGATCCTGTCTAAAAGGAATCCAGCCAGGCTGCTGTGAGCATGTGCTGAGGGAAACCTTTTTGCTTTAAATTCACTTAGCTTGTTAATTTAGGTATTGGTTTGCTTTTTACCTTTTATTTCTTTGAAACCAATTCTGACTTTTATGCCACATTACCTGTACTAAATTAAAGCTAAAGTTTTGTGGTTTTTTAAATCTAAACCAGTGTGGACTGAAGTGTTTGGGAAACTTCTTTTGGGATAACAGGATTTGTGCATATTATTTTCTATCAACAAAATGATGGATTTTTGTGTGAGCTTGCATCGTCCAGAAGGAAAGCGCTGGGCAGTACAAGATGCGCATTTCTGGAGATAAGTCTGGGACTGGGAATTCACTGGTTTCACTATGCAGTATGATTCAGGAATGGCTTGGTAGAGCACTCATAACTCAGATGGGAGTAATTTACATGCTATATCAGGGGTCGGCAACCTTTCAGAAGTGGTGTGCCAAGTCTTCATTTATTCACACGAATTTAAGGTTTTGCGTGCCAGTAATACATTTTAACGTTTTTAGGAGGTTTCTTTCTATAAGTCTATAATATAGAACTAAACCTATTGCTGTAGGTAAAGTAAATAAGGTTTTAAAAATGTTTAAGCAGTTTCATATAAAATTAAATTAAAATGACGAGCCCCCCAGAGCGGTGGTCAGGATCCAGATAGTGTGAGTGCTACTGAAAATGAGCTCGTGTGCCATAGGTTGCCTACCCATGCACTAGATGCTCTGTGTGAGCAGGCCAGGAGTGGTTGTTCTTGTGGCAAAGCAGTATAAAATAGAACTCAGGTTGGAGAATTGTGGGGACACAACTGTTCAGCAATCCAGATTGTACTCTGGGAAATGTTACAATAGTCATGGCTGATATAATGAATACCTTAAAGGCTCTGTTTAAAGGTGCTTATCAAAACCCAACTTGCCCCAGATTACTTTTGAAGGCTATCATTTTTTCATGCCTGTTTTTAGCCCCAAAATGAAAATTTGGGTGGTGTTTGATTTTAATTAAAGCTTGTTCTTACCATTTTTCTAGTGAGCTTAGAACAAACCAGGGAGAAAAATATTTTGAAAGCATAGAACAAAGCTGACTTCCATACTAGTTGTGATCTAACATACTCACTAAAGCTTTGTAACCCAGCATCTGACTGACACATGGAGTTAGAATCTCAAAGTTCCATACTTTCTTTCATTGTGGCCAGATGAGTAAAGGACACACACAATCTTTCCAGCAGATGTCATAATTTTAACTAAAGTAGTTTCAGTTCTGACTGATCCCTTTCTCCCCACAGATACAATTTTATATTTTTAAGAGTGTGGAACAAACAAATACTAGCTAATTAGTCCATACAACATCCTTGTTGGATTAAGCATGCGTTATCTCCGTTTGACAAAGGAGAAAGTGAGCCATGTGTCAGGGTTTCCTCTCCACACTGAACTCTGGGGTACACATGAGGGGACCCACATGAAAGACCCCCTAAATTTATATTCTACCAGCTTAGGTTAAAGACTTCTCAAGGCACAAATTCCTTTCCTTGTCCTTGGACAGTATTGCTGCCACCACCAAGTGACTTAGACAAAGATTCAGGAAAAGGACCACTTGGAGTTCCTATTTCCCCAAAATATCCCCCCCAAGCCTCTTCAACCCCTTTCCTGGGGAGACTTGAGAATAATATCCTCACCAAGGTGAGCCCAGGCCAAACCCCTGGGTTTTTAGCACACTGAAAATCAATCAGGTTCTTAAAAGAATTTTATATATTAAAAAAAAAAGTAAAAGAGTCACACCTGCAAAATCAGGATGAAAAGTAACTTTACAGGGTGATAAAAAGATTTAAAACACAGAGGATTCCCCTCTAGGCTTAGCTTCAAAGTTACAAAAAACAGGAATAAAACACTCTTGTAACATAGGGAAAATTCACAAGCTAAAATAAAAGATAATGTAATGCATTTCCTTGCTTTACTTCTATTTTTGTAATCTTAGAGTCTCATTTCATGTATGGTTTTAGGAGATGGTTTTTCCTGCCCTGGTCCCTCTCTGTCCGAGAGAACAACAAAGAGAGCACAAACAAAACCTCCCCCCACAGATTTGAAAGTTTCTTCTTTCTTTATCGGTCCTTTTAGTCAGGTGCCAACCAGGTTATTTGAGCTTCTTAGCTCCTTACAGGTAAAGGAGGGATTTTAGGCTACCCTTAGCTGTATGTTTATGACACCATGTTAAGTGATTCCATCACTGACTTGCTATATGGATGTGGTCAGAAAGAGTTCTAATTTGAGAGATCTTGGCTCCCAGTCCCACACTCAATCCCCTATATCATATTGCCTTACTTTTTAAGTCTTGGCTCCTCTAGAGACAAAGAAGAAAACTTCATACATTTAGAAAGCACTGCATAAAATATTTGGCTTGGGAATCTTCTGGCAGATTTGAAACAAGAGGAAGAACTGCAAGATTAATTAAATATTTTGTGTCAACTAATACTCAGATTTATATTTTTTTTAAAGAACAAAATAATTAATCTCAAAGTCACGCTTTTTCCATTGCTGTCAAGCATTTTAAGTACTTGTCTACCAAAATCACACATGCACTAGGATGGGCAGTATTTCACTCAGACACATAGTGGGCTGTTGGCTGCTAATTTCAAGTGGAAGTATTATTTTCATTTTGCAAGCCAAATAAGACACCTGACAGCCTATAACAGACAGAATTCAGGACCCTTCGAACTGAACACACCTCTATACACCAAGGAACGTTTGCACATTTGCTAACAGGTTCCTAACTAAGGATCCAATCCTGATTCCATTGATGCCCATGGCAAAACTCCTCCCCTCAAAATTGACTTCAATAGAATCAGCATAAGACACCACTCTTTTCACTTACACAGGCACCTGTTCCCTGGTGGCTAGCACCACTGTTGTATGCAGAAGGTTGTGGGGACATGTGGATTTTTTAATGGACACACAAATGGTCCAGATCGTCAGCTGACATAAAATGGGGTGGCTTCAATGTAGTCAAAAAAAACAATGCAGATTTATATCCCATTTGGATTCTTGCCCCTTCGCTGGTCCATTAAAAGACACACTTGAAAAAATTTGACAATGGAGCTAAATAGATATCCTTAGCTGATATTAATCTACCCAAAGATGGGTGAGCCACAAGAGATTCAGAAGTATGGTTTGCATGTGAACCTGAAAGTTCACCTGCAGATTTGAAGCATCTCATGACCTGGAAATCAGGCTGGCAAACTTAAAAGTGGAAAGCTTACAAGGTGGCCTCATTTTCCCTCTTTACTGACAAGTCAAAACCAGGAAGTAAGTCTGTATTTCCATATTTCTAATTCAAGTCCCAATACAAACTCAAATGTCAGAGGTGGCACTTCTCTGAAATTCCACCCTCAAGAAACATCCAGATTCAAATGAGGGATGATGAATTAAAAAAAGCCTATTGAACTTTTAAGATGGTTCACCCTTCTCTGACATAAGGTACTGAAGGAATTAAAACTGTGGTCCACTAGGAGTAAGTGCATGGCAATCTGTCTTTTGTGTTGCCAAACATGAAAACATAAAACTAAAATAGACGTATCAATGCACCTCTTGAGGAGCTTCCTGATTATGAATAAATGCAGGACATGGTGTACTTCTTACTGAAATATATTCACCATTAGAATTGCATTAATGTTGTTAGCCATTAATGAAAGACTTAAATGCAGACACAGTCAAAGAGGGTTAGGAAACAACAGCAACAGAGGCACAGGCTGCGAGAGGATAAGGAAAGAATAAAAGCTAACTGTTCAATAGACATCACACTGAAATTGTCATTTCTGTCTTTAGTGAGGTTAAGGAGAGCACGCCAATTACCTTTACAAAGTTCAACCCTAAGAATGCTGCAGTTTTCTAACCTAATGTTCTGGCAGGTTGTTATATTGTCCAAAAACTTAAAGTGGCATAAAACATACCAGTCTTGACCACAAGGCAATGTAGTCCAGGGGATAGGACAGTAGTGTGGGTTTCAGATCTGGATTAGATTTCTATCTCTGCCACTCATCTTGTGTGTAACCTTTTTTCCATCTGCAAAACAAAAATTACCTTTCACCACCTTTGTTAAGTGCTCAAAACCCACAGAGGACAATTTATTTTCTCTTAGTTTTAATTAATATTTTATGGTGCTCTGAGTACTATTAAAAACAGAGATGTGTCTGAGCAGCAAAGTTTGGATGTTCATGTGAATCTAACCTGGAATTTTTCCAGTTTAATGGTGTTTGGGTCAACCTGAGATTCTGTTGTTTCATGGTTAATGGCGTCATCTCCATAGGCTTACTTCTCCTCTGACATTTTCCCTTGCCATTGATTTTGATAGGGGCTTGTATTTGGTCTCTGTGCACAGTATTTTATATTTTTCCTTGTTTTATGTGCCGCAAGTATTCATTAGTGCAGACCATAGGGTACTTTTAGTATCCAGAGAGTCTTTGCATAAGCATGATATTTGCAGCATTCAGTTGCTATCACACATTTAAGAGATACGTCTAAGCTGCCAAGTTTGCCTCTGAACTTCTATGATTGGTGGCATTTGACAGTAGGGCTTTGACTGAGGCCCATCTTTGGTAATTTCTGTTCTATATTTCATTAATTATATTTTAGTATGTATTAGAGCTTAGGATTTAGGAGAAATTGAAATGTTGGACATTGTGTCCTTCCAGCATCAATGTCAGATGTTTTGAGCTGATGTTCATGAAATGCTATTTAATATAGGCCTGATCCTGCACTGTGGAAGTCAAACTGTATCTATATTCCCCCACTGTGGTCCAGCAAGAGCATCCACTCTAGGCTCCAGGATCCACAGCTGTAGAAGCTGGACTTTATAATTGTACTATAAGAACTGATGTAACCTTTTACTTCATTCTGTCAGCCACCCTTTTTGAAAAACAGAAAGGAATGACCCTTTTGAGACTATGGGATCCTGTTTCCCATATGCATTATAATTAGGACCTTTTATAGGGTTTAGTTAGTAAGAGACAGGATTTTGTATTGTGTCTATGATAAATAGATTAGAGAAATGTTGAGAGCCTGAAGCCCCAGTGTGAATTGTTTTAGTTATAAGATTTAGCAGGGCTTGATTTACAATGTACTCTGCTGACTATAAAATACTGCTGTCTGTATACCTTTGACGGTTTCTGTAAAAGGCTGTTTGTGTGAATGAGGAATGCATGCATCAGGAAAAGATAAGGTGTGAAGGCCATTGTTATGGCCAGGTGGTCAAGGAAGAAGTGAAGAGACTTAACGACACCAGAGAACCATCAACATGCATCCATAATGAAGGAAGGGCAGATAGACAACCCTGAGGTGGAGGCTGGCACCCCTAAAGACAAGTGATTAAATCAATCCAGAACAGGATGACCCTCTTGGAGGGGTTTTGGAATGTTAATATCAAAAGATAGCACCAATTAAGAAGTAACCAGTCATGCACTGACACAGCAAAATCCATAGCCTTCAACAGAGAAAAAGGACTACAAGAACAGGGTGCTTTGCCATGGAACTTTGGGTTCCTCTTGCCATAATACCAGGAGCATCGGATTGCAACTGACAGAGCCCAGCTCCTCACTCATGCTCAATCTAACTGGCCATCAGATTGACTTGAGCTACAACAGACTGTTAACTATAAAGACCATCTGCAGGACTTGTGTGTGTATAATTGAATGCATATGCTAACGGCTGTATTTTCAATAAAAGCGGCATATTGCCTTTTCCCACTGAAAAGATCCTGTGTGCTTTTTATAAGCATAACAACCATCTCCTTTCTTGGTCAGAGATCCAAGTCTCTTCCTCCTGATCGTGGTGTTTCCAGGCTATCACAATTTAGCTAGGAAACTGTGTCTCTCCAGCAAAAGACAGACTTGCCTAAGCAAACCTGTTTTGCTTCTCTCCTCAGAGAGGGTACACAGTGTAACTGCCTCAGTTAAATTACTATACAGCTCTTCCTAAGCAAGCACATTTTTTAAGTAAAAGCATTACAGAGAAAACATATTATAACCCCAAAAGAACTTATTCTCATGCTAATAATCTTATCAGAGATTGCATCTTGACTCCAACATGGCATTGGTGGGTGATTAGTCCTTCAAGCTGCACACAGGGTTTTTTTCCTGTGGTCACAAGTCCACCACAACTTCAGCTCAGCATGAGCCTCCCTAGTTGTATACCAAAATCCTACCAACCCTTTCCTAGAGATTAGGGGGGACCCACTTGGACCAGAGGTCCTATCTGTTTGCTGGACCAGAAGGAAGACCATGAGTCAGTTTTAACTCAGGCTATGTAACCAAAACTTTGTTATAATCTGAGTGAATGTGCCTAACCATTCTGCCCATTTTTAATTTCTGTTTCTTCCCCTCTCATGGAACTACATACAATCCCATAATACTACTTCCACATTTACATTTTTTAAAATAATGAACTCCCAAAATACATAAACTTAATTAAATAGGATTTGTCCAGGATATGTCACATCTGTCACAGTAGCACATGTGAGTTGTGCATCACAAAAGGAGCTTGAATGAAGGTTGATTTGTACTCAGACTGTGTTGCCAAACATCACAACGTAAAAGACTGTTCATTTCAGGTTCAAAGTGAACAAAGTCTAAATAATTTCTGATGTGCAAACAAAACTGCACCCCACATAAGTACAAAAAAAAATCCCCAGCTGTTAGCTCTTATTTGTCAGAGATTGGTTTTGTTATCAGCAATTCATTGACACAGCTGGTGCTTATGGCTGGATATATTCCCTGAAGTTAATTTCCTTAGAACTCAAATAAATTGTATAAATTTTCTCAGTGATCATGCTGTGATGATCTTGTCATATTTATTTTAAGTTTCTCTTTAAACTGGAATCATTAGTGGATAATTTGAAAGCTATAGATAATTTAATTTAGGCTCCAGTAGGTTTCAAATTGCCCTACCAGCACTTTTTGCTGCTCCAACAGAATGGTCATACCACCTGAGTGATCTTATTTCGATGTCTAGGGGTTCCCCACCCAGATGCTGGGTCCTAGGCAACTCAAGAACAGGGAGCTGCCTCAAGAATGAGAGAGGCTTTTGAAGGAAAGAAAGACTTAGCCTTTACTGAGCCCATGCTTAGGACTCTCTCAAAATCCTCATGGAGAGCTAGCACTAGGCATCTCATCCCCCAATGGTAAAATGAGGGAAAGAGGCAGCCAAAACTTATTGGGGGTCTGGCCAGCTAAAGAGACAGGAAGAAGGGCTCTAGGGGAAATCACAGGAGACAGGAAGAGAATGTGCATGCGTGCTCACACACATTCAGAGGGAAGACCCCTGAACTATGTGGCAGAGGGAAGGAAATATTAAAGACCCCTGAACTATGTGGCAGAGGGAAGGAAATATACTTTAGAAAGTGGCCATATATTCTAGAAGAGTCTTTGTTTTCTTACCCTGTCCCGGTGGCACCAAAAGAGTAAAACCAAATAGTGTTTTGAGCCAGGTTTTTGTACCCCACAGTGCACAATGATCACCTGGAAGAGCTGCCAGGGCAGATGAACCAGTGAAATTGATAACAGCCTAGCACTGCCCATCTGCACAAGGAGAAATCCCAACTGTGTTTATAATACTCTTCTCTCACAAAGCCCGCTGGGGAGCTCCCCATTTTCTTGCTGTACGAGGACTCTGTGCTGCCAAAAGCATCCTCTACGCGCCTCCCCTACACCCCATCAGAACTGTTTCCTGTGCTACCACCCCAAGCCCTCACTACAGGTATATCAGTTTCCCATTGCCTAGTCTGGCAGGGTTCTCATTCTGGCACTCTTCCCTTGAATTTGAGCACTGGGCTCTAGAGTATTATGCAGATACAGAATAAGTCTTCTGCAAGAAGTATTTTAATACTGAAAATATACTTGAATTATTTAGTGTTTGAAGCATTGTACAAATACATAGTGCTACAAAATTGCCTATTTGGGTTTCACAGAGGGCAACTCATACCAGTGGGAAGCAACTGATTATTGGAGATATTCTGAACAATATGGACAACTCCAGTTATCTGCAAATCTGTAGTAATGATTGTGATAGATACAATACCCTGGACAAACCTTACTGAATTAAGTTTAGTATATTTGAAGTTCACGGTATTAGAAATGCAAATGTTTATGTAGTGTGTGTGATTGCATGGAAATTGGTTAGTAGGAAGACAAAATTAAGGAAATATTTTGGAGATATCAGGAACTTCAAAGGACGTTTTTGGACAGTGTGTGTCAAGTGGAGTTCCTAGGAAATATTTATGGGGGAGATGAACACGAATGTCCCCTACCAATCCATCTGTTTGAAATTACACTGTGAAAAGAGAAACCAATTGTCTACTGATTACCTGCTTCTGGAAACTTCAGATTAAAGACCCCTGAACTATATAAAGGATGCACAACACTTTTCACAAGGGTGCTAATTCTGAGCTAAGGCTGTTCTGACCTTATGGCCACAAAAGAGATGCCTTTGCAGGTTGGGGTTAAAGGATTCATTTGCCAGAGCCCAAGGTGGAGACAGTTCTTTGGTATGAGTATTAGCATTTGTGTAGTTTCTTTTATTGTTTTTAATATGTTTTTTTCTGTAATGTTTAAATATCACAGGGGTGGCAAATGTTTTGGCCCAAGGGCCACATGGGGGTTCCAAAATTGTACCGAAGGCCAGGCCCTGCCCCCTATCTGACCCCCACCCACTTCCTACCCCTGACTGCCGCCTCAGAATACCCAACTCATCCTGCTCCTTGTCCCCTGAATGCCCCTCCACCCTCCCGGGACCCTACACCCTACCCAACATCCCCCCCCCACTCCCTCTCCCCGGACTGCCCTGACCCCTATCCACCCCCAACCTCCTGACAGACTCCCAGGACTCCACCCTATCCAACCCCACTCCCCCCTTCCACATCACCTGACTGCTTCCCCGAGCCTCTTCCTCATCCAACCCCACCCCCCCCGCTCCCTTTCCCCTGACTGCCCCCGGAACTTCCTGTCCCTTATCCAACTCCCTCCCCCGCCCCCTTACCATACCACTTACCCCTGCCTCCTCCCTCTCCCGGAGCCTCAGCATGCCCCGTCCAGGAGCAGCCCTGGACAACGCTGCAGCGGTGTGGCTCCTGCAGAGCCTGAGTTCTGCTGCTTGGCTTGTCGGAGCTCACAGCCCCGTTCCCTTACCACGCTGCTCCCAGCGGCAGCTCAGGCCCCGCCAGAGTCATGCGACTGCAGCATTGTCCAGGGCCGCTCCTGGACATGGCACACAGAGGCTCTGGGGGATGGGGGAACAGCATGGTAAGGGGGTGGGGCTGTGAGCTCTGGTGGGCCACACGGCAGGAGCTCACACCCGCCCCACAGCCACACCACTGCAGCACTGTCCAGGGCCTCTCCTGGCTGCGGTGCTGGAGCTCCGGGAGAGCAGGGAAGGTGGGGACGGGGGGGACAGTAGGGGAGGGACCGGGAGTAGCCTCCCCAGCCGGGTGTTCGGGGGGCTGGGCAAAATTAGCTCATGGGCCAGATATGGCCCGTGGGCCGTAGTTTGCCCATCCCTGATATATCAGGAACGAAATAGGCTTGCATAGGAAGTGTATGTGGCAACTTTTAACTATGGCAATTACATTTTCTGAGGTGAAAGGCCAAGCAGGTTTGCTTAAGCAGTCTGATTTTACTGGTGAGTTCACAGTATAATCAGGGAGCTGTCCTATGAACCTGTTTAGAAGAATGTAGTGTCAACTGAAAAGGATTAATACAACACATCTCATTGATCTGCCACTGTTGACTACAAAGAGACAATGCTGTCCAAAACGTCCCCTTGAAGGCCACCAATATATAAAATATTGAATTGCACTAGCATAAAACCTGACCATTATACATGTATTAATAGGTTGCCAGTATATTTAGTTTTCAAAATAAATTACTATAGGAGACCCAGAGAGTCATGATCCTCAGCAGCATTTTTGTCTAAAAGATGCTCCTCAAGCTTGAGAGTTCCTTTCGAGAGCTGAAAAGAGCATGAAGTGAAAGAGGAATCTGCAATTTGTCATCTACTCCTTCTCCTCATGAGAGCCCCTATGAAAGTAAAATGGACAGTAACATTTCTGGCAGGATTCACAGTTCTGGAAACATCCAGAATGCCTGAAAAAAAAATATCAGAGAATAATGGATGTTGATAAAATTGCTTGAGGAATCCCTTTGTCTCAAAAGGGAGAACCGAAACCATTCTTTTCCAGGATTCACACAGATTTTTAGAAAAAGTTTACTTAACCCCCCAGAACAAATCCCTAACATGCATTTCCTCCTCTTTTTGCTCCAGCTCAGCTGTTTAATATAAATATCAAGACAGACGACTTCTCCTCTGCCCGATGGGTGCTCTCCCCTCCCCGAACTTCGCCTAGTCCCTCTTCTCCTCACCCCTGCACCACTCTAGCCCCATCAACATTCCACCACTTCCCTAAAGTCCTCGCCCCACTCTGCCTTTTCCCAGCCCAGCCATACCCCTTTCTGCCCCCATTCCACTCTCTCCCACCAAGTCCCCACCCCTGCCCTGCCTCTTCTCCACCTCCTCCCCTGAGCATGCCACATCCCTGCTCCTTTCTCTCCCTCCTATAAAATCCTAAGCGCCCCCAAATAGCTGTTAGGTGGTGTGGGGAAGCGCTGGGAGGGAGGAGGAGGAGCAGGGATGTGGAGCACTCGGGGAAGAGGGGAGGAGAAGGCGGTGAGAAGGGTGGAGCTTGGCTGCTGGTAGGTGCAGAGCACCCACTAATTTTTCCCTGTGGGTGTTCCAGCCCCAGAGCACCCACAGAGTTGGTGCCTATGGAAAGACTAGTAAAAATCACAACATTTTCCTTGGTTCTAGTTAATTAGTCTTTACAGCTAATTTAACCTCTTTCATCTCATAGAAAGCCAAATTCCAACACCTTAATTCATGTTGAATAGCAACTGATTTTGAATGTGACTCCATTGCTTTGAACGAGAAGGTACTTTTCCGCATGAGTAAAAGTATTTAGACTGGGCCCAGGGTGTCAATGAGCAGATAGGTATTTCCTTTAATTTACATCTCTGCTCCACAGCACATGTGTGCACGCACCCACACTTTTCAGAGAGATCAGAATAGTTCACTGCAATTACTCCATGGCCTTTTAAAAATGTGAGCTGTGGGACTAATCGCAGGTCATGTGATATCATTTGTTCCCAGAGGGGTGAGTGTAGCTCTTCCTTAAGAGGAAGGTTTGAAGAAACCACATTGGCTTTGAATTTTAGGGAACTGTCACAGTTTAGGGATAGTTAAGGAATTTAAAATAACTTTTCCTTCAGCTGCAGTGAGAGTTACAGCCTTCACACTGGTGTCACAAACAAAGTGAACCATAAACACAGCAGAGGCCAGCCCACACTGCCTACTGGTTTCTAATCTGAGTGGTGCATAGTATTTAGCTAGTCCCAACATAGGAAGCTGTAACTCTATAAGATTCAAACAGAGTCAGCAAGACAGGTCTTCGGGGGAGTGCGGGGGAGGAAAGAGAAGACCTAAACACCTCAGTTCCTATCTTGGAGGTAATTCAAGTATTCAGAAGCTCATACCCAAATTGTTCTCTAGACATCCCTGGAGTGCCTTGGATCATTTATTCCCTCCCTCCCCCACCTTTTAGCTTTTCCAGCACTGAAGGACCCTTACACCTCCATGACACTAGATGTTAAGTTTCCTGAATCCACTGAGGAAGCATCTTAATAGAGCTCCATCTGGGAGAAGCAACTGTAGCATGCCAATTTGAGAAACCCCAATGAGCCATCAATTCTTGGTCAGCTGTTTGCCATGATATGTAAAAACTACAAGAACTGAATAACTGAATGGAGCACTAATATATATATATATATATATATATACACACACACACACAAACCACACACACATATATATATAGGGGCTATCAATGGGCAGTTACATGGGGCCTTGAGTTGAAAGTTCACGAAGGTCAAGTATGTGAATGGGAGGGACTGAGACACAGTTAATGAAGAGGTGGTGCAAACTGCATCTCCCTAATTACTTTCTATTGCCTACTAAAAAACTTGCATTAGAGAGCCTAATATAGGGTTCCATAAAGCTGTGGCTTAATCGCAAGGAACGATTTTAAACAAAGTAAAAAGGAAAAGGTGTGTAGGTAGAAACATCATAGAGGCGAGTAGGTATAAACCATTAGGAAAGGCTATATTTCCCTGAATCTTGTTGTGGGAAGCCATATCATCGCAACACACTAACTCAGGCAGGGGATGACAGAAAGATCTGATGCTCAGTAGACATTTCCCCTGCAAATACAGGGTGCAACTTTCACCAATCATTCACATGAATAATCCTGAGGCAGGAATTTTTTTAGGCTCAGGCTCAGACTGGGGGGGGGGCAGGAAATGAAATCATCTATTTTTATGAGGTACGTGAAGTTATTACAGCAGACACAGCTGAGAACTTTGACCTGTTTGCTATCCCTTATCACTTTAAATCTACCTTTTGTGGTTTCTTTATTCTAAAACCAGTTCGTGTACTTCATAGGGGGTGGGTGTGCAAAATGCTGTGCATATCTTCCTCCACATGAGTCTCAAAATAATTGGAACTTTATGCTCCAATTCTAACATCTGGCATTTGTTTATGTCTATTCTCATTTAATTATTCTCTGAGCACCTAGAAATGTGCTAGGTTCCACCCAGAGACAAAATAGATGTTGTCCGAAACAGATATCAAATTTGTATTTTAGTCATGCAATAAATGAATTGAACTGAGCAAATAAGAATTCTATATAAAAGGCATTAATAAAACCAGAGATGATCCATACCTGCCAATGGGTGTGGGGGAGACAGAGTGAGGACAGCAGCTTCAGCAGATGGTACTGAAGTCAATCTATGTGAGCATGGTCAGTACAAGCCAAGCAGCTACTCATGTTGCAGGGAGGAGGGGGATGATATAACCTATGATATAGGTGAGAGGTATATTGCAGGAATAGGTGGGTAAAATTCTGTGGCCTGTGTTGTGCAGGAGGTCAGACTAGATGATCATAATGGCCCCTTCTGACCTTAGAGTCTATGAGTTTATGATCCCAAGTGTCCTCCTCCCTCCCACTCATCTCTTCTTTAATATTATTTGTTTTATTCAGAGCCAAAGACCCATTTCCCCACTACTTATACATGAAAAGTCAAATTCATCCCTCTTGTAATTCTACTGAAGTCCATGCAGTTACAGTAGGATGAATTTGTGTTTTTCTAGCCATGATTTTATGGATCTCCAGAGGTGCTGTGCAGCGTGGCGGAGCAGATTCCTTTAGTTTCAGAGCCAGCTGTTAATATCCATTTCAATCTGGCATCCATAGCTCCTGACTGATCCCACAATAAAGGAACAAGTACCCCAAAACCTCAAATATCATCTGGCAAAGATTTGTCTATTGAGAGCTCTACAAGTAGCCAAAATATAAGGAGAACAGAGACCCACCAGTCCCTAAAGAAGATGGGACTAGGGAGGTGGTGGAATCTCCTTTCTTAGAGGTTTTTAAGTCAAGCTTGACAAAGCCCTGTCTGGGATGATTTAGTTGGGGATTGGTCCTGCTTTGAGCAGGGGGTTGGACTGGATGGCCTCCTGAGGTCCCTTCCACTCCTGATATTCTAGGCTTCTAAAATGGCTGCTGCCAAGGACAACTCTATGCACTTATAACTGCTGAAAGAAATCGATGCAGTCACAATAGATATCAAGGTCACAGTATAACTGATTTATCCCAAATAGCTCCACTCTGCAAGCACCAACAAGACAGGTGAATAAAGCAGAAAGGAAAATATCAATGGAAGAGCAGGTGCAAGGGCTTTCTGTTCAGGTGCAGACTTATCTGCTCTTAAATCTAAAATGGCAGACCCCCTCAAGGCAAGGTTTTGCCATAATAATCTGAGAATTATAGGAGTACCGGTAGGAACAGAGAAAGCCAATCCCCTAGAAACTTGTTCCCCAGCTCCTTCTAGAATTGTATTGCCTGGTTAATGATTTGAAATTTGATTTAGAGAGAGCAAATAGATCCCTGGCTCCTAAATCTGCCTCATATGTCAAATCTCATGCACTGATTGCCAAATTTCTCAGATTTATCAAAAAAATAATGCAGCTAGCTCATGGAAAAAACTGTTTTTGGGGATACCACAAAATAAGAATGATTCTTCAAGATTTTGCAAGAGGTGTAGTTGAACAAAGATCAACCCTCAGAAGAGCAAGGCTCAAATATTTATGAAATTTCCAGGGTTGGTGAGGAAGTGATTCTGCTCCAAAACCCACAAATTTTCAGAAATATTGTAGTACCACAAATTACTGCAGCCCCAGTGTAGAAACCTTGATGTGCCTATACCAAGGGCAAGTTAAATGAGGCAATTAAGAATATTAAAGTGGGGAAAAGCACCCAGGGCAGATGGCTTCGCTACTAAAATCTATAGCCACTTCTGTGATGCTGGCAAATCAGGTCATATCAGGGCCATGGCCACTTCACTTTTCATGAAGTTTAAACATCTGAATACACATTTATAGGTTAACAATTGCTTTCACCTACACTCCTGGGTCATTCTTTGGTTGTTCTTACTGATCTATTCCCATTATAGGAGCGAACATTTACATTTGTGTATACCCTCTAACTAAATTACCCATAAAAGAAACCTTGTGAAATGCTAAGGAAGGATTTCGGACTAACAGAAAACGCTAATTTCAAAGCAAGTGGTCATTGTGTGTGAAGATCTAGGTCCAGGAAGCCCTCCTGTCAACACTTTATGTCAGTTTAACTGCCTCACTCCGGAGTATGGATTTTCCACACATCTAACAATGTAGTTATATTGACATAAGTCTGTAGTGTAGACAAGGGCTTAGTTACTCCTAAAAGGCACCCTTTCCCTACACTGAGAGAAGCTCTAAGATTAGCTATTCATAACTGTTAGGCCCAAGAATTGATCCAGGGAATTCTGGGTAGTCCCTGAGAAGAGCTGCAGATGACTCTGCACTCTTCCCGACCCTGAGAGAGAGCTGCATTCTAAACATCTTTTACGAAATGTCCTTCACTCCCTGTTAAGTGGAGCCTTAATGTCAACAGCTCTCTGTTTTGTCTCACTCCCTGTTTTTCTGTTTTATTTTGTTGTTAGATTATTTATCTTTTCTGTCTCCTGGTTTCTGGTACTAGTCAAATGTATTGATAAGAAAATATTGAAACAGCATGTATTGTTTTAACTTGTAATGAAATATTAGAAGTTTCTTACTAACGAAGGGGGGAGGTGGGTTGCTTGAATGAATAATTTGTGACGTAACGAAACTGTCTATAAAAATCTACTAGTTGTTAGAATGGGCTGCTGGTTCTCTTGGGAGACGGGCTGCTCTCTATTGTTGTGTGCACTCTTCAATAAAGAGTTTATTATCGGACTTTGATGGTGTTGCCTGTCTCTTTGCAGTCAGACAACGAACCAGGCCAGTCTGGGTTAGAGTCCCTGACAAATCTGGCACCCCAGATGGGACCCGTCTGACTCTCCAGCCTGGGATCAGACTCTAAAGCAACACAGCGCGCACCCTCCGGCTTCGAGGAGCCTTGCCGGTGATCTGATCCCTGCGTCGGTGATAAGGCGAGTTCTGTGAACCAGCTGAAGCCTGTAGAAATCCAGCAATGTCCACCTACCCATTGTGTAGGATTCAGAGCTTCGGGGTTCGAGTCCCTGGAGACCTTCGGGGTTAGAGTCCCTGGAGAGGTAAGCTATTGCTCGGCTTTGGGGTTAGAGTTCCTGGAGACCTTCGGGGTTAGAGTCCCTGGAGAGGTAAGCTATCGCTCGGCTTTGGGGTTAGAGTCCCTAGAGAGGTAAGCGATCGGTATTCTAGGGGTTCGAGTCCCTTTTATCGCCTAGAATGGGACAATTTGGCAGTAAATGCCCGGGGGACGCCCCGTTGTCTTTAATACTTAGAGATTGGAAGGGAATATCTGGAACAACCGGTTTAGTTAAGTCCAAAATGGGAAATTTATGTCAAATTCAATGGCCTTCCCTCATCGCCCATTTGTCCCCGACTAGAGATTGGCCAAGGTGTGGAACTTTTTCCACAGACAGGATGAATGCCCTTAGGGACATTTTGGTCGATCTTAGACCGGGACAAATGGATTATTTGTTTGTATGGTATAATTATAAACCAAAAGAAGGATGTATAGCCTTCGAAGCACTTTCTGTGGAGAAAACCATGAAAGTTTCCACACCCTATGCCCCAGAAACTGAACCAGAAGAGGATGAGTATATCCCCATGATGTTACCTCCAAGGCACAGCCAAAGAGTCGGGGTGGGGGGGAGATATGAAGAAAGAGGACGATGCTCAAGGGGAAAAGCCGAAAATTCAAGCACCATTGCGAGCTTATCCTGTTCCCCAGAGTAGTGGGGATCCTCGGATGGTGCTCACCCACACTCCATTCACAACTGCTGATCTATTTAATTGGCAACGCTCACTACCGCATCTGCGAGATAACCCTGAGGCGGTAGAAAGAATGTTTCGAACCATCTTTTCTATTCATTTACCAACATGGGCAGATGTAAATCAGTTATTGGACTCTCTCCTTACTGAGGACGAACGCCAAAAAGTTAAGGAGAAAACTGCAGCATATTACCTCTCTCAAATGTGGGGAAACATGCCTACTGCTGAGCCTAATTGGGATCCTAATTCAGCAGGGGGAAAGGAACAATTGAGTCGATATAGACAAGCTACCTTGATTAATTATTAATCTTGATTAATAAAGCACTGAAATATGATGTCCCCAAGCCATAAGCCATACTAGCTTTAGTTACAGAAAAAGCTTTTGATCATAGTCGCTCTTGCTTGCACTGTCTCTATTACTTTTGATTTGGCTCTTGAGCTCCTGGCAATATCTATATAGACTCATACAGATATCTGAGGCATACAATTTGGTTCCACTGAGTATAAATTGATGTTGTAGGTAGGGGACACACTTTTGCATATCCAAACCGGAAAGCACTATTCCAGACCTCCTGTTTCATTTGGAGCAATATCTGGTTACAAAATAAATTGGGATAAATGACAACTATTAGAAGTTTCCCAGTTGTCACGGAATGGGGATTTTTTCTCAGTGGAATTTCCATTGGCAAACTGATGCATTTAAGGTATAAAAGTACCAAGAAACATTAACCAATTAGTAAAGATTAATTATTGGAGTGAGAGTACAGGATCTAAATTTGTGACACAGAAGGCATCCTCTCTCCCAGGCCCTGAAAGAAATGGTTAATGCAATAAAAATGAATGTTCTGCCCAGGAGCCTCCATAGTCTAAGTTTAACACTAGTAGAGCCTCTCTGTATGTCAACACCCATAACTATTAAAGAGTGTTAGCTCCCTATTACTAGGCAGTGGTGGCAGGGGGGAGGAGGGGCAGCCCTACAAGCTTACTACAAGCTTGTAGTAAGCAAGCTTGTCATAAGCTTATAGGGCTGCCCCTCCTGCCCCACTGGCACTAGGGCTTGTAGTAAGCTTGCTACAAGCCTTAATATAAGGCCTGTTTAGTGTTTAGCAGTACAGTACTATGAACAAAGATGCAATTTAAGCCTCCCTTTATCAGACATGGAAAAAAAGTTGCCTAAGAAAAACCCATGTGGATACTGGGCCTTATAAAAAAGTGTCCAAACCAAAACTTAAAGAGGGTGAAGACTTCCAGTCTCCTGCAATTTGTTGTTTTGAATGCATTTCTAATCATTTGCACCCCCTGAAATGAGGAAGTTCCTCAGCCTGAAAACATCACTCATACAAATGCTATCTTCTGCCCAGATTTTTTTTTAAAAAAGTGCACAAATGCTAGAATAACTGCAAGACGAGAGAAATAAACTGGTACTTGAGATTAATGTCAACTGCTATATGCAAATACTTTCTGGCCATCTTGAAAGATCATTACTACTATTTTAGTACACCAAGCCTTCATACATTACAGCTATTAAAACTTCAACACAAAGCCCTTTCAGGATGTTTTAATGATCAATGAATGACTTAATGAACGTTGAGCTGCAGGCTATTAACCCAGAGTATGACCTCTATTAGCTATGAGTTAAGGCAGTAATAGTAGGGATGTTGCTTGCAAGGAAAGTATCTGGATAAATCTGTGGAGTAATTAAATTCTGAGCTCTAGAATTTTACAGTTCCTGTTGCTGAAACCTATGCAATTATTAAACAAGAGAGGTGATCACCTAAAACCATTTGCCAAAAAATCTAGCTTTTTGCATTGACTTTAATCTCCCTTTGGTACTTGGAACCAAAGGTGTTCTGAAGAGAAAGTGAGAAGAGGGGGAAAAAAATCAAATTTAGGAAGTCTTAGCAAATCAAGCCCTTTCATGCTTTAGGGCATAAGTTGATCACTTGTAGGGCTAGAATTTGAGTATGTATTTCCACCCAGATGAGCTTGATCAAGTGAAAAATAGGACATTTTTACCTTACTTTGAAAGGGTAATTAAAGGTCACTCCCAAAGGCAGGATATTGGAATAGCTAGACCATTGATCTGTTCTGGTATGTTGAAATCTATATTTCTATGAATGTCTAGGTATTGTACACAACTGTTCATTAATATATGCTGAAATCCAAACATTTTTATACTAATACTGTTTTCAGTCATGTTCTTTATTTTGAATGAAACATCAAGCTTGATAAAAACCTATATATTACTAATCAGATGAACAATGAGAAGAGACATGTATTTTTCCATTTTAAAAATCCATTTTATGTCTCAGGTTACTTGGTATGTGATAACATAAATGATCTTTTCATACAAATATCAGAGTGTTGATGAATTTGTCTCTCAAATACCAGGGCCTATAAATACTGATTAGAGTTAGTTTTAGGGAAAAGCACTGGCAACTTCACTGGTCCACCAAATGCATCAACTGTCCACCATGGCAAGCTGTGTACAAATCCCAGAAGAACATATCTGATAAAGACTACAAATCTTCCACCCGTCATTTTCCCTTGCAATTTAAGTGAATATGGACCCAGATACCAGAGGCAAAATCCTTTGGCATTACTCTTTACCCAATAAATCATCTCATCCTACTTCCTAGAAGACTTACTGAGAAACTGAAGAGAGGATTAGGAGTTCTTATTACACATAAACAAAGGAGGTTCAATTTCAAAGAAGGTATCATTCATAAATATATGAGGCATTGGGAAGAAAACAGATGAAGAACTGAAAAAAGATATTTGAATGTAAGCTAACTGAAATTTCAGATTTTAATTAAAAGTTGAAGCTTATTTTTTTAATGCTGCACTTCTAGCAATCAGTTGAAAGGAACTTTGTAGGCTGTGGAACATGCAGAATTTGAAAAGTCCACAGTCACTCACGTGCAGTTCTTGATGGCTGCCTTACTTCACCTGAAGACAGATACAGTATCCTATGCATATTCATGAACTCTAATTCAATAAGGGATAGTGATTAGTTTTTAAATATGCAAGTTGTACAGATGCCATTTTTGAATGCATGACATTTTCTGTATGACATTCATCAGTAAAATAAATGCCAAGTTCCCCATCTTATTTTGAAAGATGAAAAAGCTCCTTCTAATTATCCCAAGGTCTCCTAATTCTTGCAGATCAAGTTCCTTTGCAAGTATCTCATCTATTCTCTCGAGTATTGGGAGGATTATTGCATCAGGACATATAGGAAAATATACTGCAGTATATGTTAATAGAATTCCCCCCTTCCCCTCACTGTAATACACACAAGATAGACTAGCCTGTGGTCACTGTTCCAGAAACTAATAGTGTTTCTTTTTCTTGTACCTCTGCATCTTATAGTCTATGACTAAAGACATGAGAAAAGCTGCTTAGGGGGCAGGAAATTTGATTTTTTTCTCCATCTGGGGAAAGTTTGGAACCTACAGAATGATGAGGATTCAACCTTATCAGCTGTAGTGATGTACCCTCTTATCCTTAGCAACAATTCTTGAATCTGTTCAGCCATTGGTGGCTTTCTTCCACAGCTGTGCAAGTGTGTCAAACTGAAATCAGAGTTGCAATGCAGGTATAAATGAAGATTAACATGTGGACACAGGGAAGTTATTTGTTCTGATAAGATATTAGCAGCAAAAAGAGACCAAAGAAAGTAATTGCTTAGCAACAAGGTGGGTGGGGTGACATTCTATTTTATTGGACCAACTTGTGGTTGGTGAAAGAGGCAAGCTTTGAAGCTTACACAAACCTCTTCTTCAGGTCTGAGAAAGGTATTCAGTGTCACAGTTAAATACAAAATGGAAGCAATCTGTTTCAAAGCTGTGACACTGGATAACTTTCCCAGACCTGAGGAACACCTCTGTGTAAGTGCCACAGCTTGCCTCTTTCACTAACAACAAATTGGTCCAATAAAATAGATTACCTCATCCACCTTGTTTATGGGACCAACATAGCTGCAACAACACTGTCAACAAAGTAATTGTTTATTACATTAAATACCAATTGTTGAAGAAAAACCATTACTTTTTTTTTAAAGCATCTAGAAGTGGCAAGGAATCTTGTGATAGGACAGTTTACTGGAATTTGAGACCATTTTATGGCTCCTATACCCTAGAATCTAAGTATACTCTGTGTCTTAAATTACAAAGACAAATCATTTCCTAAGCGTAAGGAGCTAATACACTTCCCTCAGCACCACAATCATAGAACTGTAGGACTGGACAGGACCTCAAGAGGTCATCTAGTGCACTTGTGGCAGGACTAAGTATTATCTAGACCAGGGGTCTTCAAACTTTTTCCTCAGTGGCCCCTTCTCACTGAGGAAAACGTCACGTGGCCCCCCGGGGTATGTCCGCCAAAATGCCGTTGCGGAAAGCAAAACCTTCTGCTTTCCACGGCAGCATTTCGGCGGTACTAAAATAGCCCGCCCAGGAGTTCGGCGGTCTCCCGGGTGGGATCGGCAGCGGCACTGGGGGTGGTCTCGCGCACCCCCGGGGGTGGTCTCATGCACCCCTGTTTGACAACCACTAATCTAGACTATGTTGAAAGACAGAGGAAAACACTGACTTTAGACAAGTTAGTGATAATGAATTAGTCAGTAAGCAAAACAAAAAAACCACCTTGAGACAGATTGTAGGATGATTTCGGAACGTGGCCACAGTAAGATTTAGATGCATTCATTAGGAGGGAGTTTCAGTGACAAGGTACATCTACCGAAGAGATCTTGCTTTCAAAGTATAAGATTGTAGAGAACTAGACAGTTAGCTTTCCAAATGAACACAGTTCCTAAGCCTTTCCCTAAAGACAGCCAAGTCATGAGTAGCTAAGCAAAATTTCCCCAGTGCACCTAGGATCTCCAGCATCACCTACAAATTGCTGTAGTATGGAATTGCCAGAGTTAAGGTTGGTCAGACAACCTTAACTCTGTCCTCTTGCTGTACACATACATTTTAGTATTTAATCCTGTGATTTTATGCAATTCTCCACAAGACCTTTGCTTTATTCATTGTGCAGGTTGGATAGTATTAAGTGCATGAATCAAGTATAGACATCGTGAAATAGGTGATTCTTCAGATCTATGCCTTCTTTTAGCCAATTTTATTTGCAGTTACCATGGTAACTCCAACACACTAAATCTTAAATTACATCAGTACAAGTGAGAGTACACTTGGACTCTCAGTGAGTTTGGATGAACATGTGCAGTACTGTTGGAAACAGGGCTGTAATGAATGAGGTGGGCATCCCCTGGATTCCTGCCTCAGTCAGTGTGCAATTTGGAAGGCCTGGAATGAATGAAGAAAGTTCATTCATTGAACAGGGAGGATAAAAATATTAACAGTTTCCTAATTCATTAAGTACCAACCAACCAGTGTGCTGAGTGAGGTAGGAGTAGTATGGAAAAATCTAGTTTAAAATCATATAATGAAAGTTGACACCAAAATGCATGCCCTAAAGGGAACAGAGTTAGAGTTGTGTGACATTTCCTGAGTTTAAGTGATTCATTTTGAATCCTTGGAGGAAAAGAAAACTTAACAGTTATTTGCATTGAATTATATATTGGAAGCCACTAGAAATCAGACGAACATACCTTGTTAAGACGACTAGCAATAACCCAGTGGATATGAATCTGGAAAAAATGCATTTTGCGCAGATGAAGATGAATTAGCACTGTGTCCACAAGAAAGAACTATTTGTTTTTCAAGTTACATTTTTATATGCTATACTAAATGAACTGGAGAATATATAGCTATAGCTCTACCTTTATCAGTTATTGCTTGGCAGCTATTGAAGGCAGGAACTGGCATCCTATTAATGGGCTTTTCGTTCATTCATTTCTCTTTCTCTCACTCAGTACTCTGGCATCTCTTAGTTCATAACTTGTATGTTTTTAGTCTGCCTCAAATAATCACTTGCCTGGATATTAAAAGTTCAAATTTCAGAGTCTACATGTATTATTGAATGCACACAGTTCCCTGTATGCACGTGTCAGTGGAGGACTTGCATGCACACAATAGGATTTTAGTAATATTGGGTATAGATCTAGAAAAATTAATTAATTTCAAAGAAGTTGCTCCTGATTTACATTGTAACAGACAACAGATTTTGGCCCACATAATATCCTTTCTGGGAGGTACTTAAACTTTAAATATCCCATGGTTCAATATTTGTTTTGGGGGATAGTTACAACATCCCTGTGATGTTTTTACTCTTATGTTGCTGCTGTGTATTCAGTCTTCGCTCCTGCTCAACATCTTTTGTCTGGGAGTTGGTTTAATTAAAAGTTTCATACATGAGAACTAAATAAAAACCTCAGCAAATGCTAGGTGATATTTCTCCAATGATCTGAAGATTGATATGCTATCTTTTTTTTATTCTATCTCAAACCTTACTTTTAGGAGCAGAATCTCCAGTACCTTCTGGTTGCTTTATATCACCCTGGAGCAGCACACAGAGCAGCCAGAACATACTAGCTAGATTCCTCAAGCTCCCAATCACCATATTCTCCCTCCTGCCCCAAAACCCTCTCCATTACTATCTCTCTTGTCTCCTTCCTACCCTCACATTCCCCTGCATCAGGGAAAATGTGTGGTCAAGAGGTGAGACACTCAGATCCACTGACAATAATGGGAGATGTCAGCAACCTTGAAAGAGGGCAGTTTCTCAAATTCAAAAGTCATCAGCTACTTTTGATTGTCTAATACAAGAAGCCTAGAGTATAAATTTTCAGAGAACTTAGCATTTTATAGCACTTTATATGTTCAGTGCAGAGCCCCTATTCACCTCTGATGTAAGTGCTCAGCACTCCTGCAAATAGGGTGAGTGGACAGCAAGTGTGAAAAATCAGGAAAGGGTGTTGGGGTAATAGGAACCTGTATGAGAAAAACAGGCCCAAAAATCAGGAGTGTCCCTATAAATCAGGACATCTGGTCAACCTACCTGTAAATCAGGCCTCAAGTGTCTCACCCAACGTACCCAGACAGTGAGCAACACATAGTGGCCACTTGTGAAAATTTTGTTTGATGAGACTTGACCAGAATCACAAAGGCAGAACTAAATTCTTTCCAGTGGCAATGAACAAAATGTGGGCACATTTTTACAGGGACAGCAAAAAGCATGATCTCTCTACCAAATTTGAAGTCCCTGCTCCAAAGTATGGCAGTACTAGAGCATCTCAACAAAATTGCTGTACAAATTTGTTTAACATGAAAATCAAACAAACAATTTTTTCCCCTTAAGCTCCTTCTTGGAAACAGCTGAACTGTTTTAACTGAAACTTTCCAAAGAATTCAGCATTAGGCACACACTTGACTTAGAAAGTGTCAGCCCAAATAGTTACATTTAGCAAACTAAAAACAGGCTCTTACAATAGAAGCCATCAGGAAATCTTAGTTATAGAAGTAATTACCTGCACTGTATATAATTATCTTAAAAATAAGCCACACGTACTGGCAAGCAGACAAATTGCTGAATCATTTTTCCAGTCAGAGAACTGATCACCACATTTTCTGATCAAATCATTTTGTGAAAGTCTCTTTTCAGATATCAGTTCTATAAATGAACACAAGTCTTACCACCAAACCCAATTTTCTTGAATTACAATGTCTTTATCTGCACTTTGTAGGAAGCAATGAGGATAACAGGTCAAACTCTGCCTTCAGATCTGCACAGTCATTCTCTAAGTTTTATATTGAGGATTCAGAGAGAAGAAAGAGCAGAAAGGAAAGTTAAAGCTCTTACCATCAGCAATAGCTTCCAGATAGATAAAATGGTAATGTAAAAAAACAGGTTACATTGATCCATCCAAGCCCCTAGGTTCACAACAATCTACCTCGTCCCAATAGGAGCATACTGCAGAGTCTGGCTTTTCCCTGGATCCACTCCTTGCAGCGTTCTCACTTCCAAAACAGCCATAATAATCATGCACATTTAGGGCCTAATCCTACCTGGTGGTCCAGCCCAATGGCTCCATCTGATGTGCATTTTAAAACAGCCCTCCACTAGAACGCACAACCTCCTGGGCAGAGATTATTTCTTTGTGTTTATAGGATGCCCAGCACAATTTTACCACATCAGCAAATGTGCCCATGACTACTCCAAGTCTTCCTCTGCTGATGGGGTAGTATTCCCCTCCAGTCAAACTAAGGATCCTCTTCACAAGTAGTTCTTCAGCCCTTGATTGCTGAAATGCTCACCTATCCACTGCCAGGAACCAGCACCAAAATGTAGGCAAATCCATACCCTTCTCCCACTATCCATTCTAGCCCACTGGCCTTAGCTACAAAAGCAACCCTCTGCTTCTCCCACAAACAGCTATATTTTCCCCTCAAGACTACTTCCCTGTGCTGGGGGACCTGCCTTTACACCACCCTAGTCGACTGCAGACTTCTCCAGCTGCAGGCAATTAAGGTAAAGGAAACCAAAGTAAACACTTATCTGGGATCTCAGTTCAGCAATTTACTTCTCTGACTGGATTGTAGTAACCTTGTTCTAGGTCAGGGGTCTCAAGCATGCGGCCCGTGGCCTGTATGAGGCCTGCCAAGCCCTTCCCTGTGGCCCGCGATGCTCCCCCTACTCCCCCACTGCCTCCCCGCCAAGCTCCCCCATGGCCTCCAGCCAAGCTCCCCGAGACCCCCCCACTCTTCTGCCAAGCTCCCCACATGCCCCCCCCCCCGCTCTCCCACGTGCTTCTCACCCGTGCACTGCTTCCCGCTGCTCCGCTCATCGCCAGGTAGTTCTCTGGCGGCTTAGCGGTTTCTGGGAGGGAGGGGCCAGGAGCAGGAAGCCTCGTGCACAGGGGAGGAGGGGGAGAAAGGGGTGGGAATTTGGGGAAGAGGTTGGACTGGGGGGGGAGGGAGCGGAGGTGGGGTGAGAACTTTGATGAAGGGGTTGAACTAGGGGAAGAGAGGGGGCAGAGTTGGGGTGGGAACTTTGTGGAAGGCGTTTGAAGGGGACAGGGAAAGGGTTTGAAGGGGACAGGGGAGGGGTTGGAAGAGGTGGAACAAGAGTGGAGTGTGAGTGCAGCCCAGTCCAGGAGGGTGCTTTAATAGAAGTAAATCTAAGCTCCTGTTTAGTCCTTTGAGTGAGGTGCATTATTACGTGAATATATTTTATTAAAACTGCTTGGAAATGACTTCATCAAAAAAAGAACATTCATGGAAGAAAAGAGAGTTTTCTAAGACAAATGGGAGAATTTATATTTTTTCACAGAGATAAAAGATAAAATTCGCTGCCTTATTTGTCAGCAAACAATTGCTGTTCCCAAGGAGTATAACGTGCGTCGGCACTACGACTCGAAGCACCGTGAAAAATATTTTTTACTGTATTTTTGTATCGTTGTATGTGTAACACTGAGGCTGAGTATGAGGCTCAGATTTGTTAGGTGATGGAGTAGTTCACCTAAGGCAGGGGTCTCAAACACATGACCCGCAGCGTTATTTTCTGTGGCCAGCCAAGCTCCCCATGTCCCTTCTCTCCCCGCACTTAATTTTCTGCAGCCGCCCCTCTGCCGCCCCGCCTCCTCCTGCCTACCTCCAGGCGCTTAGCACTTTCCTGGAGGGAGGAGGGAGGAGTGGGAAGTTGCGTGCTCAGGGGAGGAGGCGGGACAGAGGTGGGACCTCATGGAAGGGGTAGGGGGGGCTGGGGGCAGCAAGGGAGGCGTGTCAGTGATGCGGCCCTCAGGCCAATGAACTAGTCCTCATGCGGCCCTCGTGGTCATTTGAGTTTGAGACCCCTGTTCTAGACACACAGGCACCTGCTTTTCTCAATTCTGCCCTTTCAGACTGAGGCAAGCAGGAACAGAACATTTCCTTCTTTCCCCTTAACATGAGTAAAAGCTGCTTCCTCTCTGGCTTAAGTAACTGCCTGAGTCCAAGTGGAAATGCTTTCCTTAATTGGAAAGCAGGGTCTGGCAGGCCAGGTTCTTTGCCTGGTTCCCTTTGTAGAGAATTAACTCCTTCCCTGCTTAATTCAGCTCATCCCACCATAGGCTTTTGTGAATTTATCACAGGAGACCTGATTTTGGCCTGGTTTTAATTGCTGTGTAGATGTGCCCACTGAGAGATTTAAAACTCTGCTGCTGCATGTTAGAGGACTGGTTCTTTAGCTGAAATTGCAGAGGCTCATGTTTTTACTTCCAGAGATCAGGGGATTTAGTCCCCACCACAGACAACTGAAATGATGTCAGTGGTGTATTTGGTGAGGACATCTTTAACCTCTAGACCACACTGCACCCAGAGCCAGGAATGAAAATCAATAATCTGGATACCCAGCCTTCCACTCCTTTTACATAAATAGGAGTATAACCCACTAGCAACGGGGATGGTGTGTCTCCTTTTGTGGGCTGGTCCACATATGCCTGGTCTACACTGGCAGCAGCGTAGGATACGTGGGGTTACATGGCAAAGTGAAAAGTGGGCTGTGTCCATACTGTGGTGTGTAGCTACATGCAGCAGTGTAGGGCTCTGGCAGGTGGAGGCAGTCAGGAAAGAATGTAGCAGCAGGGAGCTTCCAGAGCAAAGGGTCACTATTGTAGACATGAGAGGCACTACTTGGGCATGTAGGGTATGTATCCTAGTGTGTGTCTATTTTACTGGATTAAGCAGTGCCTGTCTACACTGCTATTTATGCCCTGCTAATTGGATGTGCAATGTCTGTACGCTACATGTCATCATAAATGTAGCCATATGTACAGAGAACAACATACTCTTCCCCGCACCACACAGTACTCCTACAGCTCAAGTAGACAAGGCATGTGCTGTGGATTCTAACCCTGATGATGACCCTTGTGGTGTGTGTGTGTGTGTAAGTGAGGGTAACAGCTCTGAAATAATTTCAGGAACAGTATGTTGCAAAACCTATTTAGAAATTAATTTAGATGTTCTAATATTTATTTTACTGCTGTTTTTAATTATTGGTATTTGGTTAATGGGAGCTATCTCTTTAAGAATAAGTGGTGACAGATTTGCAGGGCGTTTGGGACTGTGAGCTGTGTATGGGAGGCTTTGTCTGTGTGACCAGTGAGTAAAAGACACTGCCGGGGTCAAATCCAAGAAGCTCAAAACTTGAGCTGATAAATTCTCTTTCTAGAAGCAGTCCCCGTTCTCATGGGTATAACATAAATGCTTACGGGGGCCTTCGCCATTGCTAATGAGTTATAAAGTCTTTCACATCTAGGTCACTTGTGTGATTCCTGCCCAACTCAGCAGGGATAAAAACTATTCCCATTTAATGAATATTTGATATTCCCTATCTGAGATGCATTTAAGTCCAATTCCCACATCACAAACATACCTGTATGCCTTGTACTAGTTACCAATAATAAATACATTTAAATTTGTTAATTGCTCACAGAAGAGACTTTTTTTTACTGTAAACAAAAAAAAGTGCTTACCTGTCTGATATTGCAAAAAATTCAGTTTAGCCTTGCACAATTGTTTATTTGATTTTTATATATGGCATGTGGCAGGAAAGCAAATTGACATTCTGTCATTTCTGTTTCAATAAACTGAACTCAAATATGCTGCCATCTAAGATCACTATGACAGCTGATCCATTTCTGACAGAAATTAAGGAACTAAATTTGTTTGAAAACAAAGATTATTTAATACATGAAACTGTTAAGATTTTTTAAAAATAAAATAGTGAAACAAGAAACCTCTGTAAACAATCTAATTGAAGAGCAAAAAAGTTAAATAACTTGTGCTGGGTCATCATCCGAGACTGCTATTACATGAAATATATGGCAGAATATGCGTAAAACAGAGCAGGAGATATACAATTCTCCCCAGCAAGGAGTTCACTCAAAAATTTAATAAACACATTACATTTTTAATAAGCGTGATCTGCATGGAAGCATGTTCTCTGGAATGGTGGCCAAAGTATGAAGGGGCATGTGAATGTTTAGCATATCTGGCATACCTTGCAATGCCGGCGACAAAAGTGCCATGAAAATGGCTGTTCTCAATGTCTATTGACACTGTAAATAAGAAGAGGGCATCATTATCACCTGTGAATGTAAACAGACTTGTTTGTCTTAGTGATTGGCTGAACAAGTAATAGGACTGGGTGGACTTGTGGACTCCGAAGTTTTACATTGTTTTGTTTTTGAGACCAGTTATGTAACAAAAAAAATTCTACACTTGTAAGTTGCATTTTCATGATAAAGAGATTACACTACAGTGCTTGTATCAGGTGAACTAAAAAATACTATTTATTTTATCATTTTTACAGTGCAAATATTCGTAATAAAAATATACACTGATTTCAGTTACAACACAGAATATAATGTATATGAAAATGTAGAAAAACATCCAAAATATTTAATAAATTTCAATTACTGGTATTCTATTGTTTAACAGTGTGATTAAAAGTGTGATTAATTGCAATTAATTTTTTTGGTCACTATTATTTTTTGAGTTAATTGTGTGAGTTAACTGCGATTAATTGATAGCCCTACTTATAACCTAATCTTACACTTCAGATGCTAATTGGAGCTCTTCCAATTTAGAAAGGTTACTCCTTTTTATAAACCATTATAATACTAATTAACATTAAACCTATCCATTACCATATTCACATTTCTGCCACCTCTTCGCTGGTTGCTTACATTATACATTATTCAAATTAACATCTACACCAATGTCCTTCCTTTATTATCAGTATAAATAACATGGTAATAAAACATCCAAAATTCTCAAAAACATTCATTAAAAATCCTGCTAAAACCAATTATAACCCAAAGAACCTCAACATAACCCTAGTCCTGTTCTTGCTAACTTATTTTCTCATTTTACTGTCCCCAACTTTTACTTACACTAAAAAGCTCCATTTCCCATACTCCTCTGTACTTAGATTTTGGCCACAGTTAGTCTATTTTCTATTTACACTTTAATATATTTCTACTTAACACAACCAAACAACCTTCCTGTAAGCTACAGTGGTGATGGGAAACATCCACTCCCCAACCAGCAGAGCAGCTGCTCAATAGAGCCTACTTCAACTCAATGTCTCCGTAGAGTCCATGGGCCATTACAAATCCCTTCTGTAAGGGAAGAAAGGACAAGAGGACCCATGCAATAGCAAATCCTCCAGTCATATCCCAATCAATAACTCAGGATACCCGCGTTCCACTTCTTCCTGTCCCAGGACGCTTGCCCAGAGAGGATCACTCTGCATTCAGTTCTCTGCCCTTGCACAGTAGAACGACATTAGTTCCACTGCCAATGGGCCTCTGCAGCTGCAAGAATCAGGCTATTTGCCCCAAAAGCACAAACACTGAGAAAAAGGGGGCCTGATCCTGATAAAACCTCTGTGTGCAGAACTCCTGTTGACCTACGTAGAGTTTGCAGGACAAAGCCCTGTATCTAAATGCTGCTATTAAAGATGTACAAAAAGGGCTCATTTCAGAGACTTGGAAAATGTCTGAACGAGGACACCATTCATTCTCTTCTCAGCAGAGATCTTACCGATAATAACAAAGGCATGTCTTCTTAAACTCCTGTTTTTAGGTGGACATAATTTTTGGGCTGCATGGCTCTTCTCTTTCTTTGCCTGGCTCTGCTTTAAAATAGAGCCCTGCTGTATCTTTGGGTTGTCATCTTCTGAAGACTACCTCAGTTACTGTACTAGTCTGCATTAGGATGCTGAGTGAGTCACAAAGCATCCTTGACGTGTCCTATTAATTATGAATTTGAGGTTTACAAAACCACTAGAAAGAACATCTATCATGTAAAATTCACCCTGTTTCACAGTCTCATGGGAGTCTTGGGTGGTCACAGAATCCCCGAATAGGCAAGACTGTACTCACCTTTAGAATCAGGATCAACCTTTTGGCTGCTAGTTCTTAGGAGTTAGTGCAGTTTTAGAGCTCCATCAGCTATGGATTCAATACTGGGTGGATGGGGCCCTAAATACCTATTTCCAAGACAGTGAGAAGCACAGCTAAGGATTAAAGGTTTTATAACACACAAGTTTTCTACAATTCAGGAGATATTAATTGGTTGACATAACTGCAAAAGCCTTCCTTACAGGATGTGTATGTGTTCATAACAGAAAACAGAAACACTGTATGAATAAGCAAATGATATACAATCACAAGCACTGCAATTAACCATCTGTTCACATTTTCTAATGTTGTATTGTTGTTGAATGATTTAAAATGGCAGTTTAACAGATGGCTGTCTTATTCATAGACATGTTTTAGGTTATTCCAAACATGTAAAGCATATTTAAAATTAAATCAGAATGTTCAATTATTCTAAGAATGTCTTTAAAAAGTACAGGTGATTGTCCTGATTAGGTGTACTGCTTTGCACATTAAAATACATATTTAATACTACTGCATTAGGTTCCTGCATTATTTAACATACATTTTATGGTCATATCATTTTTTCACTTTCCTTTTTAAGTGAGTTAATTTTGCCCTTTGCTTAGCTGAATTCTAATGAGATAATATTTTAACATGTTGGCAATTGTTTTCTTTTCTCTTTTATAAAAACAAAAAAGATGCATTGTATCTGTTCATAGAAACACTGGAATTGTCAAAATGAAACAGGCCAATGATCCATCCAGTCCATTATTTTCTCTGACAGTGACAAATGCTTGTGCATCAGGGAAATATTTTGTTAAAAAGCAGGATTGGGTAACTAAGTGTGCCATAATATACCATATCCACTCCTCAAGGACCTCTCCTTGACCATCACCTTTATACTTTATTTCTAGGCAACTTCATCCAGCGAATACAGTGACTGTGCTGATGACTCACGGAACTACTTCTCCACCCTTAATATTTTCTTCTATTAAAAAACGCCCTCTGGGTAGCTCTTTGACATCTCTTCCTAGATGTCCCACCTACAATTCATACTCAACATGTCAAAAACTGGAATAATCTTTTCTCCCAAATCCCTGGTGAAACACATGAAAAAGGTTGGGTTGGGCTGGGAGAGAGGGAGGGAAAGGAATGAGAATAGGCAGGATAGTAAAATGTTGGTGGAGAGATGCCATTCATTCTCCTCAGTGGTTGCATTTCCCTACCTTCTCCATTAACTGCCAACAACTGCACTTTTCTCACTGTCCCACAGCTTCATCACTTATCAGTTTGTTTTTATCATTCTTTATTATTTGTATAATGGTAGTGCCTAGAGACCTCAACCAAGATCAAGGGTCCATTGTGCTAGGCACAGTAAGAGACAATCCCCACCAATAGACACAGTAGGAGACAATCCCCACCAATAACAGTTTGCAGTCCTAATAGAAGAGACAGATAGATGGAAATAATACTTCCTTTAACAGATAGAGAACTGCAGCACAGAGAGATTAAATGACTTACTTAACGTCTGCAGCAGAGGAATGGAACAAAAATCTCCTGAGTCCCAGGATGCTGTCTTAAACACAAGAACATCCTTCCTCTTTTCAACTCTTCTTCCTTCCATCCTGCCACATTGACGCTGTTACTAAAATCTACCACAACATCTCCAAAATCTGTCCCTTCTCTGCTTTTATTTTTCTCATTTCTGCCTTTTCTCTCTTATTTTTTGGCCCCCATACCTGTTTCCCACTCACCAGAAGGCTGCATGCTGCTTGGGGTGGAGGATGTGTCATGTAATTTTCTCCATCCCTTCTGCTCTTTTCCTTTGCAGCTCCTCCCATCACCTAACATGCTGAAAAACACAGATAAACTCTGAAGCATAAAGATCGATAATCTTTTGCAATTTTATTTTAATTTGTGTAACTGCAAAAATTTTACTAAACTATTTGTCTGAAGAT
This sequence comes from Dermatemys mawii, assembly GCA_007922305.1. Classification (NCBI taxonomy): domain Eukaryota; kingdom Metazoa; phylum Chordata; order Testudines; family Dermatemydidae; genus Dermatemys; species Dermatemys mawii. Next base: position 7,729,147 of record ML677334.1, on the reverse strand, counting down.
AGCCTGTAGCAATGAATTCTATGTTATACACACATGCACCAACTAAACATATGATTCCTTTCATCCATTTCAGATTTTCTGTCTTTGATTGAGAAGTACCCTTTTTGTACTTGCATTATGGGAAAGGTAAAATAGGATCACCCAATTAACTTTCTTTACACATGATTCTATATACCTCAGTCATATTTATTTCTTCCTCTTCTGATATTAAGAAAACAATTGTCCGATTTCTACTTTGTGGTTTTTATCTTTCAAGCTAATTCTTTCTAAAAATTGAGTTCTCTACTGAATGTTTACAAAAGGGAAAGAAAGAAAATCAGAACTTTATGCAAAGGGATACTGATACATTATTGTTCCATTATATTGACTACAATAGCCTTGCAGTATCTATTTTCCCTTTTCACTCCTCTTGTTTCTAATTGTTTTTAACTTATTTTTCTCTCCTTCAATATTTGACTCTTTTTTTTTGTTTTGATAGTTTTTATTCTTTCATTTGTACTATAGTTTCTTCCTTCTTGAGCATGTGTCAGATTATACCTTCATTTCTATTTGGACTCTTTTGTTCAGCCTTCAATAACAATAACTTGTTTTATAACACCATCTTGAATGATCCCAATGTATGATACAGTTTTCTGCATATACAGGGATCAGTCATCAGTACTGAAATGCAGCCCTTCCAGGGGTTAAGTATGAATGCCATTCTGTGTCAATAACTAAACATGACAATTTTCTGGAGGAAAAGTAAACAGAAGTTTGCAAATTGAAGTTACAGGGGAAATTTTAGATAGCCAGAAAGTAGTTATCCATTGCCTTGATTATTTTTGGCTCTTTGGCCCCTGTTTTTCAGTCTTCTCTGTGTTTTGCTCTCTCTTTGATTTTGGTCTCTTTCTCCTCAGCCTTTTAAAATATATTTTTTTGGTCCTTCCATGTATTATTCCATCCCCCCCCCCACAGAGACTGATGCTCTCAGTTTCCCCACGTCTACATTGTTAGATTTTCCCTCTCTTTCTGTATCTTTATATATAAATGATTTTATCATTTTCCAGATAAAGGAGGCATCAGCTGTAGAAGACATTTCTGCACAGTACACAAATGGTGAAGTCTTAATTCATATTTTACTAAAAAAAAAATCGTATTGACATCAACAAACCAAGCACTGTAATGAGTTATTTTTTGCCTGAGTAATGACAGACCTTAAACCTAAGTAAAGACTACATGATTTGGCACACAGAACCAGATTTTTAAAGGTATTGAGGCCCCTAAAGATGCAGAGGTGCCTAGTGAGATTTTTAAAAAAGACTAGAAGGTAAGTTCCCTTTGAAATCATAGTGACTAACAGCCACAGGCTGGGTTTCTTTTTTAGAAAATGCCTTGAATAATTTGAATTAGATTAAGATTTTAATACTGGAGAAATATTTTCTTTGTACTTGAGGATAACCAGAAGTGATGCATCTGCCTAGTCCTTCTATGTAGCTGAGATAGCCCTGTCCACAGGTTACCACCCCAGTGCCTCTCCTTGTGGCAAAGCATAGTGCTGCAGGCCCTCTGCCTCAGTTTACCCAACAAGTATTTCCTACCTGCTCTGGTGATTTATGTGGCTCAGCCATCCATAAGGTTACCACAAAAATTCAATCCCAGCCCAAACTAACAACCACCAAAGACCCCTCCACCCACATACTCTAAGTAGAGGAGCCTTTGCCCCAGCTGATCTTAATTATCAAACTTTCTGAGGTCATTCATCCATTCACCCTCTTGGTTTAGCTCCCCTCCCATCTCCTGTCAGGACACTATTTGCCATAGCTCCGCTTAAGATCACCAGTAAAGCTTGTGTACATACAAATAGTCCCCTATCAAGGTCTATCTTCCCTTTAGAGAGACGCTTGAACAGGCAGCAATCCTATTCAACATTGGACTCCTACCCACCTTTTCTCCTCAAGGAAAGCCGTTCCTCTTCATTGCTTCCTAACCAGCCTCCTACTGACTGTATTCTCCTCTTCTGAGTCCCACCCTTCCTACCTAACATCCACTACAGATGGTGTGGGGGCAGGGCTAATTAGGCTCACAGCAGTACCTTCAGATTTTGTAAACCCTATCAGAGTCCCTGAGAGCAAAATTTAGGGTTTTTTTTCATCTTCTGTAATTTATTTCTTATTAAATCCTGAGACGTGAGAGTGCCTGTCTGGCTAGATAGTTGCCCTTTGATATCCCCTTCCCTTCCTTGTCAAGTCCTTTTGCTTCCTTTATTATGAAATGAAAAATCCATTGTTTTTACTTATAGAATTTCTCAGATATGTTCTGAGACCCGGTAAAAGTTTATGAAGTTGTAAATATATAGGATTTAAAGATTTTTATTACAAAGTACTTTCTAAAAATATGCATTTTTAACCAGAATGGGTATTTGTAGAAGGTGTCTTTTATGACTTTTCGAAGATAAAAATATTTTCAAGAATGTGGTGATTTTATAAATTTGTAACGGCATGCATTTTTGGAAAATGGGCATCAGGAAAAGAACACATGGACTACTTTTTACAAACACAATCCCTGCAGTCCACTCTGATAAAAGAAATGAACCACTGGTTTAAGGAGATGGGAGACCTCTTGCTATGTATGCCACCTCCATTCTCCAAAGATCACCAGCAACACTTAGCTAGAAAATCTTGCTTGGCCTATACTCTTTTTCAAAATGTACCTCTTCCTTTATACATTGATACACACTCACTCTCACTCTCTCAAACATAAGCAGCATTTTGCTGTTGATTGCATCTCATTCTGCTCATCTCCGACCATCCCAAAAGCTGTAACAATACTATGATAATGCTGTATTGTATGGAATGTAACTGTAAATTTGTTTTTAATAATGGGGAGTGAGGAAGAACATGCAATGTAACTCTTAAACCAAAGAGAGAATGGGGGAAGGAGAAAAAAAATGAAATGTATTGTTGACGCTTCATTTTGAAGGTGCGTGGACACACATTTTTTTTTTTCATTTTCTTTTCCAGGGAGATAAGGGGTATTAGTTTCTGCAGCAGAGCTATCAAACAAGGCCAATTCTGTCAAACACAGTAGGTAGTTCAGGTAGATGAGATGCTTCTAAAAGATAGCAAAACACTGGAAGGTAGCAGACTATGTGAAATCTGTTCATAGATTGAGTGATTGCCCCTCTCTCTCTCTCTCTCTCTCTCTCACTGAGAGAGAGAGTCTATGGTTTAGCAAGAAACTTGGCTTCAGTGTTAAATATGAATTTATGACTGACACAACTCTCTCTCTCTCTCCCAGGGAAGAGGGTGGGCACTTTCTAGTCACTCCAGTGTATATGTAGAGCAGAAAGGGAAACTGCAGGCAGTAGTAAATATAAAGGCTCAAGGACATTTGTTTAACAGATAAATCTGAATAGATTACTGCGTACCCATGCCCTGCTCCTAGTTTTTTAAAATCCCCAGTAACAACCCCAAATGCTTCAGCGTGCAAATATTAGTGAAGTGTTTTGTGGCCATAGCTGTATAATACAGTAGTCTTTATTTACAAAAGCTAACTCCTGCAGTGGGTGTGGCCATCTCATGAGGAGAGATCTGCGTGTTGTGATGGCATAATTGAAGGTGGATAAGGTGTGTGAGAGACCTTCACAGGTGTGGCAGTGTCCGGTGGTGGGGGCAAAGTATGCTGGAGGGTGATGGTGCTCAAGAGAGGGAATGTGTAGGTGTGTGCAGTGGTGATTGGACTGTGTCCATGAGGTGAAGACCACTGTGTTGGAAGGGAGCAAGTGACTGTGTCTATTGTGGGACAGTGCTGGGGGAGAGAGGGACTGTTTTTCTGTCTGCTTGGGAGAGATGGATAGTGTTGGAAGGGAGCTGATCATTTATGAGGGAACGGTAATGGTGTTGCAATGGCTGATTTTGGTTGGAGGAGGTGATAATGTTCGAAGGGGGCAGTTTTAAGCAGAACAGGTGATTGTCCAGGGAAGGAAGGTGAGTATGCTGGGAAAGGGGAGCAGCTGTTTGTGTATTAGGTGGGGCAGTGACAGACAGTTGCAAAAGACAAGAGACAGTGTGGGTGGGAAGGTGACTGGGGCCATAGGGGAAGAACACTGTGTGGAAGGTGATAGTCTTGGATGGGGAATGTTTGAATATGAACATTTTGTCCAATGGGGGAGGTGACGGTGTCCTTGGTGTGTGTGGTCGGGGTGTGTGTGTACATAGGTGTGTGCAGAGGGGTAGGGCTGCCGCCTGCCCAGGTTTTCCCAGAATCACCCCGTGGCTAAGGCAGGTGGTCCTGGGCAATCTGTGGGGTGCTCGGTGCCCCCCCCGCCCGTTGTATGGCCCCAGGCTCATGCCAGATGGACCTCAGAGGTGGCTGCCCTGATGTGTGCGCGTGGGGGGCGGGGGTTGACTGTGTCCCTACTAGGCGATGGGGACAGTGCCCCCGGGTGGGGGTGGGGGCCCAGAGGTGACAACCCCCGGGAGTGGGGGCGGGGGCGGGGGGAGGCGTCTGGGTGTCTGTGCCGCGTGGCGGTTGCAGTGACTGTCTCGCGCTCCCTCCCCCCGCCCGGCTCGCGCCGTGTAACGGTCGGTCTCTCTCTCTCTCCTGTTCCGAGGCGGCTGTTTGCGTCTGGAGCCGGACCGGCGCGAGCCGCCCTGACAGCGGGACCCGCCCCCTCCCTCCCCCCGTCCCGGACCCGCCGCCTCCGCCCCGGTCACCTTCCCGGCGGCTCGCAGGGCTCAGAGCGGGGTCCCCGCCTCCGGGTCCGGCTCGGGCCAGCGGGTGTCCCGGGCGGCCGGGCCGGCGGGGGGGATGAGCTGCGGCGAGGCGAGCGGCATCCCCGGCCCCGGGGAGCCGCAGCGAGACCCCGCCGCCGCCCCCCTGGAGCTGCCGGGCGCAGAGGAGAGCGCGGGGCTGCGGAGGCTGCAGCCCCAGGAGGAGCCGGCGGCCGACGACCCCCCCGGGGCGGGGCAGAGCAGCGGCTCCGGCGGGACCCCCCGGGGCCCCTCCGAGGGGAGAAGGGGCGGCTCGCTGAGAGCCCGGGGGGAAGCGGGGGCCGTGGGCGGCGACAAACCCGAGACCCGCTCCGTGTGCGGCAGCGAGAGCGGCAGCGACAGCAACCCCGGCGGCGCCGGCCCCATCTGCAAGATCTGCTTCCAGGGCGCCGAGCAGGTGAGCGCCGGCCGGACACACGGACACGCCGCCCGCGCTGCCTCTCCGGGGCGGGGCGGGGGACGGACAGACAGACACGGACCCAGCCCGTCCGGCCAGACAGACACCGCACCTGCGCCGCCTGCCTCTCCCCGGCGCCCGCAGGCCGGGCCAGGGGGCTGGAGGCCGCCGGTCCCAGCCCGCCGCGGTCAGCACCCTGGAGAGGGCTCCGCGCCCGACCCCGCGCTTCCCCCGCCGCCGCCGCTGGCTGGACGACGAGCCCCGCAGCGGCCGGGTCGCGCGGGTTCGGTGTCGGGAGCCCGCCCGGGGTTGGCTCGTAACTCGGCTCAGCGCCGGCGCGGGGGGGGGGGGGGGGGGCAACTGCAATCGCGGGCCTGTGCAATGGGCACAAGAGCGGGGCGAGGGCGGGGGCGACAAGCCTCGTTGAAGAGCTTGGCCAGCCTCCGCTGCACATCTAGAAAGGCGGGGAACTAGCGCAGGATGCAAAACCACATCCTCCAAGCGTCTTCTGTTTGCTATGACCGTTACTAGTTTCCCAATACTTACATGAAGAAAACCTAGGGAAAGAGTTCATGACGGGTCACTATCACAATATCGGAGCCGGACACTTTCACTAGCATTTGACTCTCTACCCGGCAGCTTAGTCGGCCAGCTCCCTCTCTGGGCCATTATGACATAACCGGGGGGGATTGGTTTGTTTTACTTTATTTTCTCTATTAATAAGCAAGGAAATGGAAAAAAAAGAAACTATTATTGTCCAGTTAGATTTTAATATATGAGTCTACTAGCGTTGTGTTTTATTTTAGAACATAGGTGAGGGCAGTTGTTAGTATATTAGTTAGTTAGTGGCCTATTACCTTTCTCAAACAGCATCACAGAAATAAGAAAGCTTCAACCAAGCACACAGTCATTCATGTATTTGTTATAGGATGTCATTCTGATAGGAAAGACATATTTTGATTTTTTAAAGTGTTCATTTGGTAGAGAATTTTTATGGTGTACTTGCATACAGTACAAATGCTACTGTAAGCATGCAGTTCACTATCATGTCATACATTTCTTTCTGACCCATGATTAAGAATTACTGCAGAGAAAATCCATCTAATCATCCATCTAAGCTTATTCAAAAGAGATAATCAGTGACCACTAGCATAATAATTACACATGCAGTGATTTACTTGTTTGTAATGTGGAAGAATATTTAAGTTGTAGATAATGATATCTTTAAAAGAGCTCTAACTTTTGAGTTTTATTCTAGCCAAAAATATAAAAGTGTAGCTCAGTGACTAAAACAAATTCATTATTCCAGAACAGATAACATGAAATATTGTGTAACAAACCAAATAAATCCCTCTGATATTTATTTTTGTCTTGTTTCAGGGTGAATTGTTAAATCCTTGCCGATGTGATGGGTCTGTACGGTACACACATCAACTGTGCCTCTTAAAGTGGATCAGTGAAAGAGGGTCATGGACCTGTGAGCTCTGCTGTTACAGATACCATGTTATAGCAATTAAAATGAAAAAACCTTGTCAGGTAACATTTTTACGTACTTACAGACCAAAAAGTTACTTAGTGTCTGTATTTCAGAGACTTGCAAATGTTAATTTATGGCACACATGCAGGTTTTATAAAATATTGGTTTATTCTCCTCCTTGACATTGTTTTAACAGATCACCTTTGTGAGATTGCATGCCCTGCTGTAAGGCACTGGATCCCATTTCAAAAGTGCTTAGTCATTGGGGAAGAATATATGTCAGTGTAGGATCCAGTCATTTGGTGCGGGGGGCTCTTCTGGCCTAAGACTAGTTACGGAAGAAGTTCTTGCCTCTACCCCAACAAGAGCTGTTTGGGTCCCTTGCCTGTAAGCAGAGCAGCCAGAGTGCACCCTGGATCCATCTTCTTCAACAAACATGCAGGAAGTGTTAGGATTAAAGAGTCAGCCAGTAATATGCATTAGTTCTCTGCATCTGGTAAAGACTCAAAGATTGGTTCCACTTATGCCTAGGGTGACCAGACAGCAAGTGTGAAAAATTGGGACAGGGGTGGGGGGTAATAGGAGCCTATGTAAGAAAAAGACCCCAAAATCGGGAGTGTCCCTATAAAATCGAGACGTCTGGTCACCCTACTTATGCCCTACCACAATGGATTCAAAAGTGATAAGACCTGCTTGGATAAGCCAATCTTACCCTCTGGGTCCTATTTTGATGCTTAGCCAAGTTCTGAAAGATTGAGGTGAGGGACAAAAGGTGGCTTGATGCTGCTTTTACACTTTCCCAGTCCTACAGTCAGCTGTGGACGACTTCAACCCCTACTACAACCTACAACCAACATATGCCTATATAAATGCAGCAGTCCCGCGGTAACTGTTCCAGAAGCTGAAGCATGCAGTACCACTTTGGCCAAGCCTTTTCATGACCACACCAAGGAGCTTCAATGTAGAATAGCATAGAGCCAGCCTTCCTGAGAAGACCCTTACTTAGGCCAGCTTAATGGCCCTTTTGCACTGACAGAATGGTTTAAAAGCAACGTGACCCCTATAAATCTGTGTGCTGAGTCCAATCTAAGATATTTGTATAATTTATTGGATCCCATGTGTCCCAGGTTGATTGAACCTCCTCAGATGCAAGGCACTCAGGTCATTTCCTTGAATCTGCGAGCCTGAGGATGATGAGCTTTCCATGGATCCAAGGTGATTAAAGTCTGTCAGATGCAAGGAGTCTGAAGGTGAAAGGGTCTCCTTAGGTTCAAGGCATTCTGATCCTTTGTCCATGTATTAGGTGCCTTCACAAAAAGCTGTGTCTTCAGGCCTATTCCTTCAGGTTCTACATAGGGTATTCTCCCACACTTCTCCATATTTCAGATGGAAAGGGTGTTGGAGGAGCTGGCTTTGCCTCTCCTCAAACTCAACAGGGACATGATTTTGAGGAAGGCCCCAGAGGATAAAGGCATGGAATCTAGTAGGTATCTTTCTGGTATTACAATTTCTGAGGCATGTTTCCAGCTTGGTTGTGTAATACATGGTGTGTTTTCCCAAGCTGCGCTCCTGTTGGATATTTCACCATCATCAACTGTATTTTTCAGAGAACAGGAATCTGTTTCCTTTTACAGACAGGCAATATGCCACCTGGCCTCACTGAGTATGTTGATAATCTCTGAAAGGACCAACATGGGAGGAAGGCATATTTTTCCGTGACCCCTTGTCTTAGAAATTATGCTATTATGGGGAAGTTATGGATTGCTACTCATTCTGGAAGGTAAAAAGTTGAAATCTCTGTTAGGGAAGGGCAAAGCGTGTTTAAATACCTGTTAGACTTGGTGAGTAGGTCCTTATCTATGACTTTCTTCAGTTGCAGGTATTCTTGGTTATGATCTGTGATCAGATTAACTGCTATGACCAAATTCTGTGATTAGATTAACTGCTAGGTCACTGAGGTTGGTTCAGTCTTTCTGATGTCAGTGAGGCCAATATTCCACATCAAGCATGATTCTTTACCTGATCAGCCAGTAAAAACAAATTTCAGAGGTTATCAGAGACTTAGACTGTCTTGGTAGAATTGGCATTTTCTGTGGGTACAGCAAAATTGTAGTTTTGCCAGAGAATCAAGAGTCAATCCCAGATTAGGCATATTTTTACAGGCATGGCAGGGTCCTAGATTTATTCAATGGTGGCATGCCCTTCAGTTGGCCTCATGTCAATACCCAGTCCCCTTTCAATTTTTGGAGCCTTTTCTGTATGCTCTTAAGTGATGAAGTCTGATCTCTTCGGTAAATATAATTGGTGTGAGTGCCACAGTTTTTCTGTACCACTGGGCAGTATTGCTACAAAGGTGGATGTCTAAGTGAAAACTTTTAAAATTTGGAGAGCCCAACAAGAGAATTCCAGTCTATTGTCTCTTCAAATATTTTACTAGGGGTTTGTTTGTCCTTGGTGGGGTCAGGTTTGGCATGGGATACAGCCAAAAGATACTGGGTCTTCCCTTTGTTTGTGCAAATGAGTTCAGTCTTTCTTTAATCCTTTAGAAAATAGTATATTTTAAAGATTGTATGACAATTTATTTTCATATTATAACACATATTAATATGGCTAAACTCTTTGTTCTCATAGGGCTTATGAAAGCTCCTTGTGTGCCTCTTAGTACCTGTCTCTTCTTGCATCATTCAATGAAGTTTCCTTTACCTCTGGCTATAGTACCAACCAGAAGAGTTTCAGAACCACAGTTTTTGAAAGCAGATCCTACATAAGAACATAAGAAAGGCCGTACTGGGTCAGACCAAAGGTCCATCTAGCCCAGTATCCTGTCTACTGACAGTGGCCGATACCAGGTGTCCCAGAGTGAGTGAACCTAACAGGTAAAGATCAAGTGATCTCTCTCCTGCCATCCATCACCCCCCTCTGACAAACAGAGGCTAGGGGCACCATTCCTTTCCCACCCTGGCTAATAGCCATTAATGGACTTAACTTCCATGAATTTATCCAGTTCTCTCTTAAACCCTGTTATAGTCCTAGCCTTCACAGCCTCCTCAGGCAAGGAGTTCCACAGGTTGACTGTGCGTTGTGTGAAGAAGAACTTCCTTTTATTTGTTTTAAACCTGCTGCCCATTAATTTCAATGGGTGGCCCCTAGTTCTTCTATTATCCTCCTTATGCAAGTATTCACAGTGATTTAGTAGTCCTAACATCACATCTCAAATTCTTGACTATGCTGGTCTTCGACTTTCACTAAAATCAGGCAATTTTTTAAAAAAACTAGGATTTTACTAAGCCTTATAATCCATTTAAGTTTGTTTCCACACTTTTGCTGTTAAGAGAGGCGCCTGGGAAACCCTAAACTGTATCCGCACAAATCATGGCATATGCAGATACTTGCTGCAGACATGGAAAATTAAAGACTCTCCAGTGTATGACTGTGGTCACAAAGAACAGCCCATGGAAAATGTAACTCAATGCCCAGTTCACCAATATGAAGGAGGTATCATAGCAATACTCTGCTACTTCGGATGCAATTATCTGGCCTAACCATCTAAATGTAAAATTATAGTTGATGCTCTTATATTTTCATCAGCCATATGAAAAAGGAGAAGAATGGTCATTTTCTTGACAGGAAAAAGTCCTTTGAGGTAATTTGTAGCTTTTGGTGAAAGGCTAAGACCCAATTCATTTCAGTCCAGGGACAATTCAAGTGTATCAAATTCCATATTTCAGACAGACTAAACACTCCTTGAAGTTTCTGTACAACCAGGAGCCAATGCCCTCTTACCATAGAGGTAGCATATTCTCCAGCGTCTTCTTACTCATGTGCTGATTGCAGCTTTGCAGATTTCAACAACCTGAAATTTGATTGATACCTTTACAAAATGTTATTTTCAATATTGAGTCCAATTCAGATGAGATACTTCATTTGGGAGAGGCATTTTTTCAGTCATAGTTCTATTAGCAATTAGCACTATTCCTTAACCGACCTCCTGAGAAGTGTCACTATTATCTAATCTCTTGCAGATGGGATCTGGGAAGATAGTATCATGAAAGAGAAAATGGCTTATTTACCCACATAAGTTTTGTTCTCAAATGTATTGCCTCTGCAGAGCCACATCAATCCTCCCTTTCCCCTTCTACTGCAGAGATTTACAGGATTTGCCCAGAATTAGAGAGGAAAAATTAGGAGTTGTGTTTTTTGTACCCCTTAGTTCCAGAATGTTGGAATTGCCAACCATGTGAACTTTTTTCCTAGCATTCAACTACTTCGTATGATTTCTGTTGCTGCATGGTATGTAATCTTAAAGCGGGCCTCTATGGAGGCAGTAGATTCAGGGAACAACGTTTATGTTCGTAACCTCTTTTTCAGTATATTTTGTCAAAATGCACATCTAACCACATGCCAGCTAACTACCATCAAGGGGCCCACTCCTGAAAATATGCAACATGTTGACAGGATTAGGCACAAAAGCATCATTACAAACTGAGAAAATTCACATTTACTTGTAAGATTAGCTGACTGGTTTGTTGGCAGTGGGAGATGTAGATTACAAATTAATTGGAGAGATACAAGTTGAGCATTTTCCCCCAACAACCTGTCCTTTCAGTGAGCCAGATATAAACAAGCATAACTCTAATAGTAAATGTTAAAGTCAGTGGAATTGCTCCTTCTTACAGCAGGGAAGAATTAGTCCCAATTCTGATGCTTGCTTTGTCTCTGATCCAATAATTCTTTCATTTTTATCCCGTGGAACAGTGGTGTGTGTGTGGATAAATGCATGAGAATGACTCTATAGCCTGGTGGTTATAGCATGAATGTGGGAGACCCAGGATCTAGTCCTCCTGCTTCAATAACTTTCTAAAAATTATCCAGAGTGGAACAACTTCAGTAGGAGATATTAAGGGAGCCCCACATCAGAATATCCCTTAGCCCAGAGACTAGAGCACCTCCTAAGAAGCAGTCAGTATCAGTTTAAATCCCTTCTTCTCACTCAGGTAGAGAGGAAACTTGAACTGGGCATCTCCCACATGTCAGGTGAGTACTCCAGTCACTAGGATAAACATTATGAGGGAGGGTCTCCTCCTTTGCATTTTGTGTAAACTTCTCTATGGGGTCTGATCTAATAGGTAAGCCCTGAGCATACTTACTGGAGTGCAGGGAATTCTTCAAAGGACAGGCAGAAAAAGAGATTAAATAGGTAGGAGGAGAACATGAAAAAAGGACAAAGACATGGAAACCAAAGGTGGGCCAGATTTCAATAAGAATATGACTGACAGTGTTGAAAGGGGCTGACAAGACAAGGAGGAGGAGAGAACAGAGTACTGATTCTGAAGTTTAGCTAGGATGAAGTCAGAGACTTTGCAAGAGAGCAAGGGAGTAGAGTGCAAGAGGCAGAAGCCAGATTGGAGAGGCAAGGGGTGCTGCTAATCAAAACATATTTGATATTTGTTATCACTACTTCAAGCCAGGGGATGCAGTAGCATGATCCCCAGCACCCTTAGTTCCAGCTCAACTGGGTCTAAAATGAAATTGGAGAAGAGGAACTCTAGACAATGACTGTAAACAGTATGCTCAGTGATCTTAGAAATGAAAGGGATGGTAGTTGAAGAGGCAAGTGGGTCAGGGGTAGGGTGTTTTTAAGATGAGAAAGACTAAAGCATGCTGGTGTTGTGAGGGGAGAGAACCAGAAGAGAGTAAGAAATTAAGGAGAAGAGTAAGGGAGGGGATGAGAGGTCATGAGGTAGATCAGGAGATGGAATGGGGTCACTGGGGCAAGTGGAGCCAAGGCATCTTTATGGCACTCACCACATCATCTCATATGGATGGCTAAGTGCATGGATCACTTTATGATTACCAGTTCTATTCATTTCCATGGGGGCACCTGGCATTGGCCACTGTCAGAAGACAGGATACTGGGCTAGATAGACCTTCGGTCTGACCCAATATGGCTGTTTTATGTTCAACACAATGGTTGAGGGGAGCCCACTTGTTTGTGTCTGACTAAAAGCACAGCATGTGTTTGTCTAAAGCATATCTTCCAGAATGGCATCCAATCTTTATTTGAAGATATCAGAAGATGGAGACTCCACCGCTTCTTGTGATAGTTTGTGCCCATGGGTAATCACCCTCACTCTTCAAATGTGTGTCTAATTTGGCTTTGTCTGGTTTCAACTTCCATCCATTGGTTCTTGTTATGCCTTTCCCTATGAAACTATAGAGCCCTTTAGTACCCAGCATTTTCTCCACATGCTACTTATATATTATGAACAGTCACCTCTCAATCATTTTGATTAGCTAAATTGGTAGAACTCTTTAAGGGTGTGTCTAAGCTGCAATCAGCAAATATGGCTGCAGCACTTTCAGATGCACCTTAGTAGATTTGATCTTGTGAGATCAAAGCTAGCTCACATAACAACAATGGTGAGGCCACAGCAGCACAGGTGGCTGCATTGGCTAGTCCCACCTGCTTAGGGACCCGGGTACGTACTTCACTGGCTGCCACCCATGCTGCTGTCGCATCACTGCTATTTAATCTAGCTAGTTCAAGTATGTCTACACATTCTGCAGTCACATCTCCCAATTGCAGTGCAGACATACCTAAGTCTCACATTGTAAGGCATCGTATCTAACCCTTGAATCTTTTTTGGCTGTTTTCTGCACTTCAGTTTTTTAGCACTCTTAGAAAATTAGACACCGCAAATGTACACAGTATTCCAGTACTAGTCTTACCAATGCTGTATATAGAGGTAAAAATCACCTCCCTAGTCCTCTTCACATCTAAGGACCATATTAGCCCTTTTTGGCACAGAATCACAATAGGAGCTTATATTCAGTTGCTTGTCCACTGTGGCCCCTAAATCCTTTTCAGAGTAACTGCTTTCCAGTATCCAGTCACACATTCTATGGTTATGGCCTGCATTCCTTGTTCCTAGCTGTATAACTTTGCATTTGGCTGAATGGGCTGAGTTTATCAAGCATTTAAGATAGCACTATGCATTTTTCCCTTCAGTGGGCTGACATTAATCCTGTTAGTGATCTTTCCACAGATTCATGTACAGTAACCTTGCCATGACTGAGTTTCTTTAGAGAGTCAAGTTCATTGTTTTGCCAAGAATGTGACCTACTTGAGCAGCAATGATCTGTTTCTTTAGTCAGTTTCCAGTTTAGCTTTACAAGTCACTTTTAAAAGAAAGTTACCCAGAGTGCAACAGTTGTTTCAGTCATCTCCATGCCCTCCTCTCATCCCATACGTGCCATCTTTTAGAGAATGTTATCAAGGGCAGATCAGTCACAACAAAAGTCAATATTACTGCTGCAGCTCCCAATAAAGGAAATTTTCATTGTTTCAATAATATTTCACTTATATTGATGCTTTTTATCCTATGATTGCAGAGCAAACCAATAATCCTCCAAACACCGCTGAGGAACAGGTATTAATATATCCATTTAACATACAAGTGAACTGGGGCACACAAAAGTTAAGAAATTACTCAAAATCAAATGAGCTAATAGTTTGGAATATTACACTCTGAGGTAAAAGTTTTTCTTTCAAATATACATATGTAGTTATACTGACTTAAAGTGTTACACACACATATACTGCTATAGCTCTGGGGGCAGAATTTAGTCCTAGTAGTTTAATAGGGGACTCTTACCAAAATGGTAAAAAAATAGCAGGAAATAGGTACAATATCAACTTGCTACATATGAGACTTGGGAAGAGGCACTTACTTTCATGTGCTTTTATGCTTTCAGAATACTAAAATGTTAAGAGTTAGATGGTACCTGTTCAGGTGTGCTAAGTGAGCAGAGGGCACAAGGCTTTCCTCTCCTTATGTCCTTCTTCCAAGGGTAGATACAGTCATAATCCTTATGCTGAGGGTGGGCACTCTGTAAGAGGCAGCATTCCCGCCTTTTGTTTTGTTTTGTTTTGTTCCAGCGGCACTCCTCCAGCCATGCCACCCTCTTTTTTTTCTTTTTTTTGCTTGGGGTGGCAAAAAAGTTAGAGCCAGCTCTGACCATAGGAATCTTAATACCTCCAGCAGATTCCAAAAGTGGGCAGGAAGTACCTCTTCCACACAGACCAGCAAAACTGAGCACACACTACCCTTTTCAAGGCAGCCACAGTCCTTCTGAAATGGTGAGATGGTAGCATGCCTCACTACCAGCTCCAATATGGCTTGCAAATGAAGAATCACAATTTGCCCCTAAGTTATTAATCTCTTCCCAAAATATAGTCCTTTTCACAGATCTGCATGGAATCCTAAAATATTTGTTATAAAGCATTTAGATCAGATTTTAAAGATGGTAGACTATTCTGCTTCAAAGTTCATGTTATGGATCATTTTAATAGCAAAGAGATAAAACAGAAGCCACCTGAAAATGACTATACCTAGTTGACAAAGTAACTCAAGTGACTCATCCAGTCGTGAGACTATTGATATCCAATTGGCATGTAAAATCATTTTTTCCTGTTTAGACTTTTAGTAATAGTGTAATTATAAAGGTTATTTTTCTAGATTTGTCAAACTGATGTGCAGCAGTTTCAGTTGTTAGTTTCCTCTGTCCATTATGATCATATAATTCATTTTCCAGTTCATCTTCTTTATCATACCATAGTTGTGTATAAGGATTCTATACAATTCACACAGAAAGTAGTGGAGAGGCTCCCTTTGACTTCAATGGGAGCTGGATTAAGGTCACATGACTGACATTTATATACTGTTATAGGTTTGCACGGCTCTTTACTCGTTACAGGGATTTAGATCTCTGGCCAAGAGAGCACTTAAGCACATGTTTAGTTCTGTTGATGTATTGGGCATATGTGACTCAGCCTCAAAAGTGACTTACTAGTGTTCTACAGTATCCACGTAGAAATATAATTTATAAATAGAAAATACTAAAGTAATGAATTAATCTTCATTGTGCTGCAAGCAGCAAAAGGGGGATTTAGATATGTGCCAGCATTGCCAGTATATATGCGGATAAATTGATGCTACTTACTCTTTAAGGGCTTGGAGCTACATCTTCAGTGGAGAGGTGAAAGATTTGTGAAGTTCCTGTGTGGAGCTTGTATTCAAAATGGCAGTGGACTCTATAGGTATCTGCATCCAACATGTTGGTGCCATGAGCATTCACTAATCTTCTGCTTAGCACTGCTTAACCCTATAGGTCCTAAATTCCCTAGGTATGTAAGTTTCCACTGACAGTCCCCATGGCACCTAAATTTCTGCTGGTGGACATGTATACAGCTGCCTCACTACTGACACTGCCAAGCAGCTTGACACCTAACTCACAGGTGAACTCTGAAAGGATTCACAAAGAAGGGTCTCCTCCACCTGTGGGGCTGATCCAGTAGATATGCTGAGGTGCTGCTTTAGAGCACATCCATCAGCCCAAGCCCTACATAGAACATTGGTGGTGCTGCTGCCATTTCCTCTTATACTCAATAGTCTGCTGATTGTTCCAACTGGTTACGTGTGCTAAACTGATAAATTTAATAGTATTAAGTCACTAGGACCAGATGGTATTCACCCCAGAGTTCCTTCAGAACTCCTCCTCTGACACCTCAGTCTAGGAAGTTCCTCAGGTTTATTTCCTAAAGAGAATGGCTCAGGTGTGGGACTCTCCCTCACATGCTCTATAGTGAAGACTGATGCAAAGAATTAATTTAGCTTCTCCATAACAGCTTTGTCTTCCTTGAGTGCTCCTTTAGCACCTCGATTGTCCAGGGGCCCCACTGACTGTTTGGCAGGCATCCTGCTTCTCATGTACATAAACTAACAGCAAAAAAAGTTTGTCTTTAACTAGTTGCTCTTCAGATTCTTTGATACACTAAGACACCTGGACTCCTCTAGGGGAAAGCAGCTCACAAAGCCCATGCATGGTAAGAGGAAGGGAGAGAACTAGAAACAAGTTTTCATTAGCTGAACCTCCATCAGTTGGAACAACCTTTTGGAGAATGTATGGCTTATGCAGATCATTTTCACACTATGCTGTAAAAACGTCACCTATAAAGATATAGGGAAGAAGGGTGGGGGAACTTTATACATGTAGGTCATTATTGTCCACTAATCCAGATATATTTAGTTGTAGAGGAGAGCAGTAGCCCCAGGGAGATAGTTATAATCCTTGATTCTGAGCTGCCCAGCTCTGGCAAAAACTAGAGCAGCCGGGAGGCTACTCTAGCTTTCACTACTGACATGAAGCTGCTCAATCATACTTCTTTCTTAAGTCAGGCACAAACGGTAAGTCACAGTTGGCACACCTTTTAAGTTTTTCTCCAAGATTTCAACTACCACAGGAGAAGACCTTAACACTGATCTTTGACAATTTTAAGGCCCTGGTGAAAAGTGGCTATAACAGATTGGAGAATGCCACCCATATATTTCAAGGAGAACCTCCTTTACCAAAGTATGGGAGCAGAACAGAAGATTAATGAAGTCAACTAATAACCTTACTACACAGTTCTAATTTGCCTGGATATCACTTATATAGCATAGAAAATAGTAACATTGAAAAACAGAAAAAACAATGAGAAGTCCTTGTGGCATCTTGGAGACTAGCAAGTGTATTTGGGCATAAGATTTCATGCACCAAAACCCACTTCATCAGATGCATTGAGTGGAAAATATAGAGGCAGATGGGAGTTGCCCTACCAAGTGGGGGGGGGGGGTCAGAGCTAACGAGCCAATTCAGTTAAGGTGGAAACAGGTAGACAGGCTTTGATTTATTTGCCATGAGACCTTGGGTAAATTGCTTAACCTCTGCATCTCGCCTTCCTCATCTGTAAAATGGAAATAATGGCACTTATCAACATTTTCCAAGTGCTTTGTCATCTGCTAAATGAGTACAAAGTAGCATAGGTGGTGCTGATATTGATATGTATAAATAAGGCTATCTAACGCTTTCCATTGTAAGATCCTATTTTCAGTTGCTTATAATTTTGTCAAATGTTAGTCATATGAACTAAAGTTTTCCATGGTGGTCAGCAACAGTGGTTGAGCGATTTCCAACAATAATAGTTGAGCCATTTTACTGATGAGCTCTAGCATCTGTATGCTTTGAACCAAAGACTTGAAGTTTGACAGGCTTCATTCTGGTTTCAGGAATGCTTCTTGTTATTCCCATGAAAGTCTATTTAGGTTTGGTCAAGTTACAATCCTCTGCAAAAAGACCACAGTTCACATATGCTCCATAGAAGATTGTTAGAGGCTGTCAGCTTTATTTGCTGAAGGGTATACCTTCCATAACCCTATTCCATACCAACACAGCTCCTACCTACTCACTGGATTGTGCATGTGACATCCTCCATGGAGCAACTGAGCATACTCCATCCTGGTGATGCAGGAGCTGAGCATGGCTTTTTCTGCAACTACTCCTCCCAGCTGTCCAGGGCCCTGTGACATGAATTGACAGCAGCAAGACTGTTTCTCCTGCACTCTTAATTCTTTCCTGCTAGTGCCCAGGCAGATTGATCTGTGCTGCTACAGAAGAACATCTCAAGGGGATCTGAACTAGTATCTAGTGTATTCAACCCCATAATACTAAAAGAGCATTATCTCTACATTTAAAGAAAATAAACAAACCACCAATTAGAACCTAATAATCTAGATTTCCTAATTTGAAATAAGTGAGATTCTATCGTTCCAGAAAATAGAACACTTAATCTTCTGAGTGGGAAGAGTCTCTTTACTATATGATTTTATTTTATTATAGCAGTAATCACTAACTGGACAAAATCACACTAGTGCCAGGCTAACTGCTCGCAGAAAACATTTCACATTAGCACTGGCTCTAGTTGTGAGGTGACAATTTTAATGTGTCTATATTGTCAATAGAGAACATATTTCATTTTTTCTGCTGAATGTTATAACATTAATGGCTGTCAGTGATTATACCAAAGCAGCAAAAGTTGAAGATTTTATTCTTAGCTTTGCCATTATCTTTGTGGTAACTTCTATTGTTTTTTAGTCTTAGATAGATGAATATTATCTAGCAATTTGAAATCAAATTTCCTATGATAAAATTGAGAGAGTGAAGGGAGCAGAGTTTTGTCATATGATTTTAGTCTTCTACAGCTATATACATGTTGAGGTAAATGTGAGGTATTCATTTTCAAATTAAGGACATTAAACATACTTCACAGTACCAAAATATAACTCAACTTCTGACATTTGTTGTGGTTCATATTTGATGTCCTGGTAGATACCAAAGATCACAGTAAAGTTCCTTGTAGGCACCACACAGCTTCTGAAGACTTGTAGTGCAGACTTGGCTTATGGGGTAGCAGAAAGTTTCAAAGACTGCTTCATGAACCAATGCATTTCAGCAAAAAAAAAAAAAGGCGGAGTCTCCATGCTGTTTGAGGTACGGTGCATGATTGTGAGGGACCAAACATAACTGACACCTTTAGACCTCCCTGAGTGTTCTGGTCTGGCTTCAGGACCGATCTAACTTATGCTCAACTGCAGTGGACCTTAGGCCGTTCCAGAGCTCAGAATAACCATCCCTTTTGCAGCTCTATGCTGCATTGGCTATTATACCAAAGGTGTTTACCAAAGACTGGTTCTGACATCTTAAGTTTGTTTATTCCACGAGAACATTATAAAAAGGCTGTAGCAGAACAGAAATAGCTCAAGAACTGCCAAAACTAAATCAGTGTTCTAGCTTGAAGGTAAGGAACAAAAAAGCACATAATTTGTCACTATAGGGCTGATAAGGTGTACATAAGCAAATCTAGCAGTGCTCTACATGATAAATCTCTGGGACACAAAAGATGGAGTGTAACTATAAGCACCCTGCATTTTCTTGTTTAATCAAAATGTACAGGCATCAAAGCCAATGTCTGCATTGACATAACTATGATTGCTTCTAGACAAAAATATATCTTATAATTTAAAATACTGAAGAAACTTGTTTAAAAATACATATGCTTTCCAACATATAATCTATTTGGTCATTAAGTTAACAATATGTATATTGTACATTCTCTGCATAGGAAATCATGCATATGAAACATTGTGACTGTTGCTGTGCATCTGAGAAAGTGGGTTCTCTGAATGTTTAGACATCTTTTCCATTAAAAGAAATTAAACATATATTTCCAAAACATCTGTTGAGCTCACCAAAATGTTGGGTTCTTTGTTGCTTGCATAAGAATCTTACATGTATACAAGCAGGTTGCAAATTCTATTTTGCATAATGATGCCAGCCACAGTTAACATTTATTTGTTGGAACAATCTGGAACAGGCAATTGGAGCAGGGAAAAAGCCTTTATATCTTCCAATTGGTATATGCTCATCTTAATCATAGTTTTAGAAGTGAATAGCAAATTGACTTTATAAAAACTTTCCTCAGCTGTAGCAATACATCGTCAATGCCCACATAGCCAGGCTTAGAGGGAGATTTAACACATTGTTAAAAAATAATTTGCTTCTTCTCCTTAGATCCAGTAACATGTCCAGTTGCCAGCACCTACTCTGACGTGACACATCAACATCCATTTTGCTATAAGTTATCACAAAATCTCCCCTGAGCATAGAGCTGCCTGTGGGTTAAAGGGGAGTCAGGTAGGTACTGCTTTTGTAGTACATTGTGTGGTTTTGCAGATTTTAGGTATTCTAAATAATCATTGAATTAAAAGAATCTTTAACATTTTGCAAAACTGCACAATATATTCAAAGAAACGCTTGTTTAACCTCCATCACTTGGCTCTATGTCTGGTAGGGTTCTACAGTAGCTCTGATTTCTCCAGCATAGGAACAATGGAATTGTCATGCTGGATAAGAAAAGTGGCTAACAGCTGGTATTTCAGAGGAATATTCAAGAACCTTGCAGAAGGCACTTAAAATAAGTGACCCAATAATTCCATTTCTAACCCCCCAGTAGGTAGAGGGTGGTTTATGTCCTGAAGCAAAAGAGTTTCTATCTATGCCAATTTTTTTTAAAAAGCCTTATACTCATAATTTTATATATTCTTGTAATCCTTCTAAAACAATGCTTTTTTGAATCCTGCTAAACTCTTGGCCTCAGTGATATTTTGTAAAACTGAATTCCATAGGCTAGTTGTGTATCACATGAAAAAATACTTCCTTTTTGAGTTTTAAATTTGTTCCATTCTATTTCATTGAATGTCTTCTTATACTTATAGTAGGAGAATGGTCAAATATCAGTGCTTCATCTACCTTCACTATACCCTTATTTTTTATCATAACTTCTCATTCATTTCCTCTATTGCCAGTAATCCCAATCTTTTCACTCTCTCCTCACTCAAGAGTTTTTCTCTACCTCTAACAATTGAGATTACCTATCCCTGAGCCCCTTTGCAATAGGGTGACCCAAACTGAAACTATTCCACATAAAAACATACCATTGATTTAGATAATGACAGTGTAGTGTGCTCAGTATTACTCTTTATTTAATTCCTTATAAGTCTTAACACTTTGCTTTTTGTATCATTGCTGCTGCCACACATTTAATAAAGTGATATTTCAAAATGACTTGGGGTTGCTCGCAATGGTGTCCAACTCTTTTAAGTGGTTCCAGTTAATTAAGAACTTAGTTAGGTGTATGAATAGGTTAAGTTATTCCCTCCTGTATGCATTACTTTGCATTTGTCAACATTGGATTTCATCTTCCATTCATCTAGCTTGCTTAGATCCCTCCAAGTTTCCTTAGTCTTCTCCAGTCTTGAGGAATCTAAATAACTGTGTCACCTGAAAATTCTACCACCTTATTGCTCACCTCCAGATAATCCATATGTTGAACATCACTTAGCTTTGCATTGAATCTTGTGGCTCCCCATTATTAATCTTTTGTCAGGATGAAAATCGACTGTTAATTCCTATTCTTTGTTTTGTTTTAGTCAATTTCTGATCCATGACATTACTTTTCTTCTCACTTCCAAGAGAGTAGTAGTCTCTTGTTAAGTACTTTTCAAAGGCTTTTTTGAAAGTTCAAATAATGTCAACTGCTTCTCTTTTGTCCACTATTTTATTGACACATTTAAAGAATGGTAAGAGCATGTCAGATATGGTAAGATGTCCCTTCAGAGCAAAAGGCAGTGAGATGATGATCAAGCTCAATTTACACTGATTATACATCAAAGTAACTGTACTCATAGGTGCCGACTCCGTGGGTGCTCCGGGGCTGGAGTACCCATGGGGAAACATTGGTGGGTGTTCTGCACCCACCAGCAGCTAAGCTCCTCTCCCCACCACACCCCACCTCATCTTCACCTCCTTCCCTGAGCATGCTGTGTCCCTGCTTCTCCTCCCAGCGCTTGCCACTGCAAAACAGCTGTTTCAAGGCATAACAAGCTTTGGGAGGGAGGGGAAGGAGTGGGAACGTGGAGTGCTCAGGGGAAGAGGCGGGGCTGGGGTGATTTGGGGAAGGGATTGGAATGGGGCAGGGAGGGAGCAGGGACGTTGGGGAAGGGATTGGAATGGTGGCAGGGCAGGAGGGAGTGGGGTAGGGGCAGAGTCGGGGCAGGGCCGGGCGCAGAGGGGGGTTGAGCACCCACCAGCACCAGCAGATGTCGGCACCTATGACTGCACTGACTTCAGAAATATCACTCTTGATTTACAGAGTGATAACTTAGAAGAATCAGGCCCAGTACATTTCTTGGGGCTTGAAGTTGCAAGTCCTGAGGAAAGAGTGAGAGATTTACAACATAGTTTTGGTGCTTTGCTTCTGTTCATCTGTCTATTGCCTAACATTCAGTACCTGTTGCTACAGTTGAGAAACTTTTGTAAAAACAATTTTCATATTCATATTCATTCCTGTTTAAAAAATACCTGCAAAAGGATGGATAGGTCCATCAGTGTCTATTAGCCAAGATGGTCAGAGATGCAACCCCATGTTCTTCTTCGAGTGATTGCTCATGTGCATTCCAACAAGTGTGTGCGCACCGCGCATGCACGGTCCCAGAAGCTTTTCCCTAGCGGTATCCATCGGGTCGGCATGGGAGACCCCAGAGTGGCGCTGGAATGGCAGAGTATATATGACCCTGCCGATCCGACTCCCACCCAGTTCCTTCTTACCGTTCGTGGCGGTCGCTGGAACAATTTAGTGTGCTTCTGCATTGTCCTTAGCGGTTGTTTGTATATAGTTCACACAGTTCTTATTAGTTAGTTTTGAAAGTTGTAGATAGTTCTTAGGTTCTTTAGTTACTCCAGCACCAGGGCATGCCTCGGGCACTGGGGTTCAAAAACTGTGAAAAGTGCGGGAAGCCTATGCCAAATAGCAACCCGCACTCTCAGTGCCTCAAGTGTCTAGGTGAGGGCCACTAAACTGCGCTGTGCCCTATTTGTAGTGCCTTTAAACTGCGCACCAAGAAGGAGAGAGACTCCAGACTAAAGCTCCTCCTCATGGAATCGGCGCTGCAGCCCCATGCGGACCCTCAGCCTACTACGGTGCGTAGCGCACCAGCTTCCATCCGCGATACCGCGGCATCGAAGAGAGACGATAAGTCTCACCGGCACCGATCTCCGGCATGAGACCCAAGCGCCCCTAGGAGACATAGATCTCAGTCTCCTGTACTGAGGAAGAAGGCGAAACCAGACAGAGGTCGCTCCCCGGCCCGTAGAGCCCAGGGTGAGTCCTCCAGGGCGCGTCAAATTTCTGGATACCATCGCCCAAGCCAGAGAGAGCCGGCGCTGTCCGCTTCTACATCGGCGCCTATGTCCGCCTCTTTGAGGGGTACGAATTCTCCCCTTCATGGCGACCTGGAGGATCTGGATATGCCTTCGACACCAGATACCTTTGAGGCAGCCGGAGACCTTATTGCCATGACCTGAGAAAATACCCCGGCGCCGTTCGCGGCTCTGGCACCGGTTTCTCGACCCACGGCACCGATTATCCCACCCCTGCAGGGCTTGGCAGTACCGCTCACAGCGTCGACATTGGCATCGACAGTGCCGCAAGCATCTTCTACCTCGACGGCGCCGTCGGATCCGATACAGGGGTTACCAGTACCCATAGTGCAGCACCCGGGAAAGCCTGCCATGTTCCAACGGCATCGGTCTCCGACACTGGAAGGCTCCGCACCGCCCTGGTCAGCGTCGGAGTACTCGTCCGAATCTGATGCGGGCTCATCTAGGTCGGGTCGGAGTCACCATAGCTCGAGGTCCTGCCACCATACCCGACACTGGCACTCTTCGCACCGGGACACAGCCGTCCCCTCATGGCCTCCCCAGTGGCAGGGTTCAGTACAGTGGCCTTTTTGGACACCCTGGGCTTACCATCAGGCCCAGGGTGAGGGTGCAAGATCCTTCTCCTCAACCTCAGTTCCACGGCTCCCTCGGTCAGCCACAGCTACAGCACCAGGTTCGGAGGTGGCACCAGATGAACCGGTGCCGGGGCCGTAAGGGAGCCAGGTCCTGGCCCCACAACCAGAGCCCACCTTTGACCCTTCAGCTAGACAACTGGAAGATCAGGAGGAGCCCTTCTTGGGTACCTCGTCTTCCTCCTCTCCGGATGAGGCGGTGGTGGGTACATCTCCGAACCTACCACCCATGGACATAAAAGGTCACCAGGACCTATTGCGCAAGGTGGCCCAAAATCTTAATCTCCCTGTGGAAGAAGTCACAGAGGACATTGATCCCACAGTGGATATTCTTGCTCCGGGTAGACCATCTAGAGTAGCCCTGCCCTTTATTAAGATGATTCAAGCTAGTATGGATGCTCTCTGGCAGGCTCCGTCATCAATTCCACCAACTGCCAAGGGAGTGGAGAGGTGATATTTTGCCCCTCAGAAGTGGTATGAACATTTGTACACCCACTCCCAACCGGGAACCCTTGTGGTTGATGCAGTCAACCACCAGGAGCGTCAAGGCCAGCCGGGCTCTACACCCAAATCCTGGGATGCCAAAAAACAGGACCTGTTTGGCAGAAAGGTGTACTCGTCTGCGGGGCTACAACTTAGAATCTCCAACCAGCAAGCGGCCCTGGGGAGATATGCATTGAGCTCATGGTCAGCCCTGACTAAGTTCCAGGACACTGTCCCTAAGGAATCGGCCACTGAATTTAGAACCATCGTGGATGAAGGGAGAGTAGTGTCCAGGGCGGCTCTCCAGGCAGCTCTGGATTCTGCCAATTCTGCAGCCAGAACTATGGCAACTGCCATAACGATGTGGTGTAGTGCTTGGCTGCAGGTGTCAGGGATCCCGCCTGAGGTCCAAAATACGATCCAGGACCTCCCATTTGATCACAGGGATTATTCGCCCAGGACACTGACAGGAACCTCTATAGTCTCAAGGACTGTAGAACCACTCTCCGATCTCTAGGCCTCCACACCCCACAACCTCAGAGGAGACCCTTCAGGCCCCCTCCCCCTCCTCGTTTCTATCCAGGGCCCCCTAGACGTGATCAGCCTACACAGGGTGGGAGAGAAAATAACTGAGCCTGGCCACGATCTTCCTCTCAGCAAGGTCAGCCAAATTTGGGCTCTAAGCAACCACCAGGGCCTAGGCCTAACTTTTGAAGGCTCAGTCGAGGACAGTTTACCAGCCACCTCTCTCTCACTTCCCTTTGTGAATCGTCTGTCCCACTTCTACCGTGCATGGTCTAGGATCACTTCAGACAGGTGGGTCCTCAGTACGGTAGAAGTGGGATATTCTATCCAGTTTTCTACCCTCCCCCCTACCCACCCTCCCTCCCCGTCCCTCTTCAGGGACCTTTCTCACGAGCAACTTCTGTTACAGGAGGTTTGTGCACTTCTGTCTTTGGGTGCGACAGAGGAGGTTCCTCAAGAATTCAGGGGCAAGGGGTACTACTCCCAGTATTTCCTTATTCCGAAGGCCAAGGGTGGTCTTCGTTCCATCCTGGACCTACAAGGCCTCAATTCCTACATAAAGAAACTGAGGTTTCGCACGCTCTCCCTGGCCACCATTATCCCTTCTATGGATCAAGGAGACTGGTTTGCTGCCCTCGACTTAAAAGACGCATATTTCCATATTTCAATAATTCCGGCACACAGGAGATTCCTGAGGTTCGTGGCGGGAGGTTGTCATTACTAGTTTACAGTACTACCCTTTGGCCTGTCTACTGCCCCAAGGGTATTCACCAAATGTATGGCGGTAGTTGCAGCATTCCTCAGAAAGTGCCACGTCCACGTTTACCCTTACCTGGATGACTGGCTTATCAAGGCAAATTCAAGGGACTTGGTAGCCCAGCAGGTATCCCTCACCAGAGATACATTCCTGAGGTTAGGCCTAATACTAAACGAACCCAAATCGATTCTCACACCTACTCAAAGGATCGAGTTTATCGGGGCAGTGTTAGACTTGGTGCAGGCAAGGGCTTTTCTTCCCCTTCCCCGCTTCACAGCAATTACGGACATAGTACAATCCCTCCTTCAATTCCTGACCACTACAGCCAGAACTTGCATGGTTCTTCTAGGCCACATGGCAGCGTGTACGTATGTAGTACCGTATGCCAGGCTGCAGTTGCGACCTCTGCAAGCCTGGTTAAGAACCGTACACAGACAGGGCAGGGACCCTTTGGACATGTTGGTAACCCTGCCGAAACACATCCAGGACTCTCTTCGCTGGTGGCTTCACCCTCACTCGCTTTGCGTGGGAGTCCCCTTCAGGAAAACACAGCCATCCATAACTTTGGTAACAGATGCTTCTGCCTTGGGCTGAGGGGCCCACTTGAAGGACCTCAGGACTCAAGGCCTCTGGTCCCAGAGCGAGTTGGCCCTACACATCAATGTCAGGGAACTGAGAGCAGTTCGTCTCGCTTGCCAGACATTCCAGGATCACCTGCAAGGCAAGTGCGTATCTGTTCTCACAGACAACACAGCTACAATGTTTTATATAAACAAACAGGGTGGTGCTCGCTCCTCTTCCCTTTGCAGGGAAGCCCTCTCCCTCTGGAATTTTTGCATCGACCAGGCGATCCACCTTCAGGCTGCATACCTCCCAGGTCCCCAGAAAGAGCTGGCAGACAAGCTCAGCCTCTCCTTCCAGGGTCACGAGTGGTTGCTCAGACCAGACATTGCTCACTCTCTTTTCCTAGAGTGGGGATTTCCCTTGGTGGACCTGTTCGCCACGAGGTCCAACAGAAAGTGTCAGAGGTTCTGCTCTCTTCTCAACCTCAGCCTGGGGTCCGAGGCAGATGCCTTCCAGATTCCCTGGTCAGGGGGTCTATACTATGCCTTTCCCCCATTTCCCCTTATTCACAGAGTGCTACTCAAGGCCCATCAAGACAATGCAGCCCTCATCCTCATAGCCCCGGCTTGGGCCCGACAACATTGGTTTACCATGCTGATGGGCCTGTGCATGGCCAATCCCATAACACTTCCCCTGTCCCCGACACTGATTTCCCAGGACCACGGGCGCTTACAGCACCTGAACATACCGTCTCTACACCTCACCGCATGGAATATCCATGGCTGAATTTCCTGGAGATGCAGTGTTCTGGTCCAGTTAGAGATGTCCTCTTGGGGAGTAGAAAACCCACAACACAGTCTACTTACATGGCAAAGTGGAAACGTTTTTCCTTATGGGCTCAATCTAAGGGGAGAGACCCAAATTCGGTTTCGATATCCTTTCTTCTCAATTACCTCCTCTCTCTTAAGCAGCAAGGCCTGGCCACTTCGTCTGTAAAGGTGCACTTGGCTGCTGTCTCAGCCTTTCACCCGAGCATAGACGGAATCTCCCTTTTTAGTCACCTGCTTGTCGCAAGGTTCCTTAAAGGCCTGGATAGGTTGTACCTTCCTGTCCATCGCCCCATTCCCCCATGGGACCTAAACCTCGTCCTTGCGGCCCTTATGAGACCCCCCTTTGAACTCGTGGCCACCTGCCCGCTATCTTACCTTTCGTGGAAGATGGCCTTTCTCATTGCCATTATGTCAGCCCGAAGGGTCTCTGAGCTCAGAGCTCTTACCTCTGAGCCGCCTTATACCGTCTTCCATAAGGATAAGATCCAGCTCCGTCCCCATCCAGCCTTCCTTCCTAAGATAGTGTCACCCTTTCACCTGAACCAAGAACTGTTTCTCCCTGTGTTTTTTCCCAAACCACATACCTCTAACAAGGAAAGAATGTTTCACACCCTAGATGTAAGGAGGGCACTGGCTTTTTACATACAACGCACAAAGCCTTTTCATAAGTCTCCACAACTTTTTATTTCAGTAGCAGAAAGGATGAAGGGCCTCCCGATCTCATCGCAACAGCTCTCGTCATGGATCACGTCATGTATTAAACTTTGTTACGATTTGTCAAAGGTTACACCTCCTCCCTTGACGGCGCACTCGACTAGAGCACAGGCAACGTCCACAGCATTTCTGGCACACATTCCGATCACCGATATCTGCAGAGCAGCAACCTGGTCGTCTGTCCATACCTTCGCCTCCCATTACGCTATTGTACAGCAGGCGGTGGATGATGCTTCCTTCGGACGTGCTGTCTTAGGGATAGGGATCAAAGACATTCCTTACCCACCTCCGAGATGATTGCTCGTAAGTCACTTGTTGGAATGCACATGAGCAATCACTCGAAGAAGAAAGAACGGTTACTCACCTCTCGTAACTGTTGTTCTTCGAGATGTGTTGCTCATGTCCATTCCAAATCCCTCCCGCCTCCCCACTGTCGGAATAATCGGCAAGAAGGAACTGGGCGGGGGTCGGGTCAGCAGGGTCATTCCGGCGCCACTCTAGGGGTCTCCCCTGCCGACATGACGGATACCGCTAGGGAAAAGCTTCCGGGACCATGCATGCATGGTGTGCACACACTTGTTGGAATGGACATGAGCAACACATCTCGAAGAACAACAGTTACGAGAGGTGAGTAACCGTTCTTTCAGAGCAACCCTAAACCTTTGACTACCAGAAGCTTGCAGGGGAAGGCAGGGATGGATCGTTCCAATTGCCTTGTTCAGTACACTCCCTCTAAAGTAAAGGCCGCTATCAGAGACATGACACTGGGTTAGATAGCCTGTTGGTGTGACCCAATATGGCAGCTCTTATGTATATATCTCAGTGATTATACCATATTTCACAAAGATGAATATGAAGTTATTTTACCACTTAAATGTGCAATAGAGTTATTTCCATGTCAAATTAACTGATGCTTAAAGACATATTGACCGTATCACCTTAGACATGAAGGTCTGGGAGGTATATATGTGTAATATTACTCAGATATTTGAGACACTGAATGTAAATGCACAGTACTCTTTGTTCACAACTAACACAAAGCAAATGTTGACCATCAAAAGCAAAGATATATTGTTGTCACTAGGTCTTGCAAGAGAAAAAGCTATGATGGGTCTTAGCAGGCAACATCATTTTGGTGTATCTTAAAGTATTTATTTGGAGGCTATATTGTGACTAGCCCTACTCAGGTGCAAACAGGAGTGGGATGGGGAGGGGATGGGAAGAATATAAGAAACTTCCTCTTTTAGGCTTTATATAGAGACCAACCACAGTTGCAGTTTTTGCACTCCTGAGTTCAAGGAATACGTGGAGTTAGTGCCTGTAGCCCCCATCCCCAAAAGGGTGGGACCCTGGCCTCAAACCCTCTACATCACCCACCAGAACAGGCCTGCTGCAGAAGGGAATGCATATTATATCACCTTAAGGAGATTAGCAGTGGTATGCTCCCCCTCCGAGCTCTGCTGTGTGCTTCAGAGTTCTCTGGGAGGTTTCTATCCTTGAGGTAGGATGCCTCCTGGATGTTCTGCTGGGGTAGTGTAGCTCTGCATTACCTTCAGCTTAGGGCTGCCTATGAGGCATATTTGAGCCATTCACCTTTTGTCTGCACATATATTCCATTTCTGTTTGAAAAGCCAACTTTTTTCCCCCAGTCTTCAAGTGTATTGGATTCATGGAGTCCTCAGCAACTGAAAATTAGCTACATTTACTTTAATTAATTATGCTAATTTACACCATTTGCAGATCTGGCCCATGTTTTTAAAATGACAAACTTAAACTATCCAGTATTAACTGAGTCATAAAGTAGAGAAGGAAAGTGATATTGTTTTTACTTAACACAATATAGTATTTTTTCCTTATAGATTTGTAATGGCTGTTGTGGCCTTCCATTTCATAACCTGTTGCTTATCTTCAAAGAAAATAGTTATAGATCTTTAGACACCTGGTTAAATACTAGACATAGGTAGGGTCCTATCCCATAAGGTATACTCAAATGTTCGTTATTCAGGATCCTAAAAAGACCCACACACACACCCCCAACAACCGAAAAGACTACAAATTGCCAAAAAGCCAGGTTTCAATGTGGAGGTAGTTTTTTGTGTGTGTTATGTTGTATTCCACATATAACTTCTATTCTCAGTGAAATTTTTAGGTTATTTTTGAACCTTACATCTTGCACAAACAAGTGGACTTTTACAAGCTTCAACAGAGAAAGAAATAAATACACTGATCAAAAAGACTAATTAGTTATTCAATCAAAGAATGTGAGGCTGACATATATATATGTGCAACCCAGAAGATAAAAGATCATTTTTCAAAAAAAAATCTCTTCTTAGAAGTGTAGATATGGTTGAATCAACCTCATATTCTTTAATTAGAAAATTAGAACTTCTGAACTATACAATTCAATTCATGAAAAGTCTGACCTTTTAAAAAGAGTTCATAAATTCTGCACTATTTTTCCTTATGGAAGAATAAAAGACACATGCCATCCACATATGCCCCTCTGCAATCAGGTGTGGCACTGCAGATACACCCTGTCTGAATTTCTCCAGTTTAGTTATCAATAAGTTCAGCAACGCTTTTATGTATCAAAAAGCACACCTTCACCTCCCCACCCTCCTGAGAGTCTCATTTGTTAAAAGGAAAGATCATCAGGAGCACAAGAAAGTGCTTCACCAAGGCTTCTTAGCAGGGAGGCAAACTCCATGTGAGTTTCAGTCCCACGTCCAGGCTCTTTGCTCACAAGGTACTGGAACTCGATTCTTTCCATAGAGCCAGGATCTTCCTGCCAGCTGTAACTCTTCTCTAGGTAGCATGCAACTCTTCATAAGCTATGTCTACTGCAGCTATCTAGGAAAGCCGTCTCTAAGATGCTTTCCTTAGGATCCTCTATTTTTTGGGAGCACCTCTTCTTTAACTGCATTCTGATAGCCTTTTATCAGGTCAAATGCTCATTAGCCAATCAGATTACAACCCAACCACCTAGGCCAGGGGTGGGCAAACTTTTAGGCCTGAGGGCCACACTGAGGTTCAAAACAATGCGGAAGGCCAGGAAGGGAAGGCTGTGCTCCCCAAACAGCCTGGCCCCATTCCCTATCTGACACCCACCCACTTTCTGCCCCCTGACTGCCCCCCCTCAGAACTTCCGACCCATCCAAACCCCTCCCCCAGCCGCTCCTTGTCCCTTGATTGCCCCCTCCTGAGACCTTCCCACTCTAACTGCCTCCCCAGGAACTTACGCCATATCTAGGCCTCCCCACCCCGCTCTTTCTTCCCTGACTGCCCTTTCCTGAGACCCCCCCAAACCGTAACCATCATCCTTGGGACCCCACCACCTAAGCCTCCCCCACCGTTACTTACTATGTTCAGCCAGGTGCTCCAGCCTGAACGTGTGGCCCCATGGCTCGGCCCGGCAGGGCCCCGTAGCTCCACCTGCCCCGTGCCCCGGCTGGTGAGCGTGGGACCTTGTGGCTGTGCTCCTCTCGCCCGGCATCCCGGCTGCGTAGCCCAGGGCCCTGTGGCTCCCTGCGCTCTCAGCCCCCAGCCCTGGAGCGTGGGGCCCCAGGGTGCCCAGTGCTCTGCCGGGAGTGCGGGGCCAGTGGCCATGCACCCCCGGCTGAGCTCACTGGCTGGATAAAAATGGCTGGCAGGCCACATATGGCCTGCAGGCCGCAATTTGCCCACCTCTGTATTGGAGTGTAAAAATGAGTACTGTGATATTACAATCAATTTTCTAGCCCAGTCATCCATCTGTCCAATATGGGGAGACAATGTTGGCATTTTAAAAATGCCATGTGGCAGGACTTTTTAGTTGCAGATACACATCTGTCTGTCTATCTAATTAATTATATTTCTAAGGTACCTATCAGTGTGTCATCTAAGTACTGAGCTGTGGGCTACCACACTTTTGAAATGGATGAACTGCATCTCTCTTATGCCCCCCAGACCCCTTAAGCTAGCACATTAAGAATACAGTCTAGCTGTGGCAGCATGAGTGATGAGACGGGCTAGCTGCCCTGAGTATGCATCCACCAAAAGACCATAGGCAAGTATTTGGGGCAGCTAACTCGTCCTCCCACTCACATTACCCCAACTATACTATTTTTAACAAACCAGTGTTGCTGTAACATGCTCCCAACCATTTTATATGCAGAATGGATAGAGATTTAAATATGTTCATCCACTGCCAAATAGTATATGCATGTTAGTTAGTCACTGTGGGCTAGGTCTGCAAACAGACTTGGGCATTGCAAAACTGAAACTCCTATCTCTTAGACACCCTGCTGACCAGTTAAAATCTCAGTTAAATGTCCAAGAATCCTCTACAAAACTTGGGGAAGAATTGGGTACCCAAGAAAGGCAACTGAACAGGGATCCACCTAAGCTAGCCCACAGGAAATGCTGTGGAGAGGGACAGAACTCAAACCCTGCACCTCAAAGGCACTTCCCTCTACCTAATATTCAAAGCAATATTACCTCTTTGGAATTAGGTAACAAAACCTGGGTCAGTCATTTCTAACAACACAAAACCCAAATACCCTGTCATATAATTATCCCCCCTACGAGCCTGACAGGATTCTGAACTCTCTCAGCCTTTGGTCTTCCATCTCCACGCTGCCAAAGATACAACTCTGGTTGTGGGAAACTAAGCCCACCAGCTGAATCTGTAGAAGTCTATCCCTTCTATGGCTATCAAAGATCAAAAGGCAAACAAAACACAAATGAACTAACAGAAGGTCATGGCAGGACACTTCCTTCAGACAGCTGCAGATAGGCAATAGCTGAGTTTGGCACTTGCAGGCAAGTCTCTAGTAATAGTCCCAAAATACCGGCTCAGACTCAAGCTCTCAATTTTCTTGACAAGGGTTTCAAAATGCAGTTACCCAAGCAGCTACTGCCTTCAGCCAGGTACTTTAGGGCTGAAGACCAAAGGTCTGTTTCCCTCCCAGATCTCCCATTAGCTAAGCTTCTGCCTTTTATATCTTCTCTCTAGGCCTGAAATGCCTTACAGGCGTGGTGGGGCAGAGCTGCTTGAGACCAGAGAAGTTCATTAACTTTCACCTTCTTGCACCCTTCTCCCACTCCGTTACATCTGATAGCCCAGTAAACAGGGTACTCATCTGGGATGTAGGAGATTTGTTCAGCCTGAATTGAAGAAGGAACATGAACTCAATTCTTATATCTTCCAGATGAGTGCTTTAACTTCTGGATCATAGAATAATTTTCATTCTCTCTCTGGCCCAATGAATATTTCATTAGTTTTACAAAGTGGAACTACTTCAACAGGAGAGACTGAAAGAGGCCCATGCAGAATAGCAGGGTGGTTAGTGCACTCACCTGGGTGACATGGGTCTAAGTCCCTGCTCCAAATCAAGCAGCGCACCGGTTGAATTCTGGGCCTCCCACATCCCAGGTGAGTGCCCTGTGAGTGCACAGGGCTGATGGAGGTAATGGGACTTTCTCTACCCCCCAGTTGTTTTTGATGCGATAGGCATGCTAAGAGTATGGCGATCAGATCATCTTGTGCAGATGTAATAGGCAAGGGACTATCTAGTTTGTGAATCTCAGCAGGGATTAGACATGAGCTGGAATGCTGAACAGTTCAGCAACATCAGAACTTAGGTGGTATTGGCCAGGCCCTCCGGAATTCTGGCACCTAGGAGACTTTACTGGTGGAAACTTAGGTCCTAAAGACCCGTCCAAGGATTTGTATCTCATACCTACATTTATGCTTTCAATAGCAAAGAGTAGATAAAGAGTACCAGCCATCCTGAAAATGAAGGTTGCCTTTTCAGATGATATTGGCAAAATGCAGTTTATTCACTTATGAAAAGCAATTGTCCCTGCCCCTTTCCAAGTTATGAATGTCATCCTTAATCCAAATGGGAACCATTGATGAAGTCCCTCAATAATTCAGGAGGAGTATTAGAGTCCTGTAATCTTTGTCCCAAACCAAACACTTGCATTCCCTCTCCACTTCAGAGTGAAAACCTTTAATAATGAGCTCTTCAAAAAAATTATAATACATAATTAATTTTCTTTTAAATTAAACATAACAAAACCCAAACCAAAAGACAATCTCATATGACCATAAGTTCATTTAAAAAGGAACCTCAAACTTGCCAAAATTACACTGTGAAGGTTTTGTATATTTATAAGTTTATCACTAACCATTTCCACATTTTAAACAATTTAATATTTATTCTTAACAATTATATGACTCATGAAAATTAATTTATATTACATTTAAGAGTGTTGTTTTGATTTCTAATATTTAGCACAAAGTTATTCTGGTTCTGTCTCACTGGTAAATGTGAGAAGAGAAGAACAGAAATGACTGTAACTGATAGCATTATAGAGCAAAAAACTGCCAAAGGTGCTATATGACTGTAGCTGAGAAGTATGAAATGATTTTAATATTAAATACATGACCCTAATAAAATCCAAATATAGTTCTACTGATTTTAAATACTGATAAAATGTGTTGTATATGTATAGTACCTTAGTTGTAGGAAACAAACTATTCCTTCATAGTGACTGGATTTCCATTGGGTCATCTTCTGTAAATCCATCCTCTTGCTATAAGGTTTATTTTAAACAATTTTTGGCTGTGAAGTTTATTACTTGGACTCCCATTCTATATGAAGCCCACTAAGGTACACAGCCTTTCACTGGTCTGTGACCTAAGGCTTTGATATTGTCCTTCCCAGTGTCTTGATGCTACTGGTTACATAGATGTGAAGGGCAAGCTGCATTTCCTGCTGCTGAATATTTTAATCCTATGTATTCATAGCAGGATTGAAATAAATGTAAATCTTCCAAAGTACATTTCTATATAATGATATGGGCAACAACATTAAAAAAAACCTTAACTATACTACTAGTCTGTCTTTTTTTCCTTTACAAATTGTAATGTCAAGAATATTAGCAGAGGTCTATGAAGATTTGTATGAATATTAAAATGATTTCTGGTTTCAGGAGAAAACTGGAGTTGAATGTAAGTTTTCAAAAAGTAACATTTTATCTTACACTACTTTGTTTCTCTTCTAGTGGCAAAGCATTACAATAACACTGGTTGAGAAAGTGCAGATGATTGCTGTAATCCTAGGATCTCTGTTCTTAGTAGCAAGTGTGACTTGGCTTCTATGGTCAGCCTTCAGCCCCTATGCAGTATGGCAAAGAAAGGACATCCTTTTTCAAATCTGCTATGGAATGTATGGTTTTATGGATCTAGTGTGCATAGGTAAGCTCAAAACATTAATCAGTACAGATTGTGGTTTAAGAGTATAACTATGGGTCAAACTTCCTTAGCTCTTCAATTCTCTACTTATTTATTCTTAGCTGACATATTTAACAAACACTTGACTTTTATAAAAGTAGAGACACTGTGAGAGAGGAACCAAACGAAACTTTAAGCCTCAGACTGATCAAATCACTTTCCCTAAATGTTAAATTCCCAGAATCACAATCAGTTTTGCCTACTTTGAAATTTAAAAGGATAGTAAAGTGTAGGAATGTCAATAAGTGAAATTATAACAAAGATTTGATGAAAAGAACTAATGAGAGTTCTGTTCTCTCAACTCTTCCTTTGTTGCTAATGAGAGTTAGTTATTTACATCAAGGATAGAATAGGCCTCTGAAGGATTTTCTTGTAAAACTACATATCTAGAACAAGGGTCTCCAAACTTTATGAGACGAGGGCCATATTAGATTTTTGAAGGGGCTTTGTGGGCCGAAGCGACTGTGAAAAAATTCAATATATGCAAATATATGCAAAATCCTCCCCCCTTTGCTCCTCCAGCCGCTGCCGGGCCCCCCTCCTATACTCCACTGGCCACTGCCGCAGGGGCATTCGCCCCTCCTCACATGGGGCCACCGGTAGCTGCTCACGCAGGAGTGGGGAGGAGTGGCAGCTTCTCCGCATGCCTGCTTGGCGTGCCTACTCAGCTGGAGGGCCGGACAAATCGAAGTCACGGGCCGGATCTGGCCCCCGGGCCATAGTTTGGAGACCTCTGATCTAGAACAACACTGAACAGAGTTGTGTGAATCACCGTGCTAGAAATAGAGTATAATGGATAGGCTCCACTGCTGCAGTGAGATGAAGGAACTCATTCAAGAATTCTGTTGACATCCTAAACAGATAAAAAACACTAGATAAGTGCTAAATATTTTAATTTATGAATTATACTATGAAAGCAGAGCTCAAGTGTTTTATAATGCCATCAGAATTCTTAAAAAGTGAAGATGCAACTTTCTGAAAGCTTTTGTGTGTGGGTGGGTGTGTATGCGTTTCCTTTAATATATTGATCCCAAATGTCTAAATAAAATCTTTTAAATAGTTAGTAAAGCAACTATGAGCTGAATGTGAAAGAGGTTACAATAAAGTAAAAAATAATGGGATTTTGGTCACTCTTAGAGTAAGTCAGGCATAGCAATTTGAACTAAAGTTCTCAGAATATTTATATCAATAACATGATGAATTGCTGTATAATGCTTTTCATTAAAAAAATCTCAAAATTCTTTGCAAATGTTGCTGTTAACTCAATTTTTATATGAGGAAGCTCAGCGAAAGAGTTGTGACTTGTGAACATAGTAAGACAATGATAGAGTCAGAAACAGAATTTGGAATTCCTGACTCCAAGTCTTCTGCTCTACATGAGACCACATTGCCTCTTATTATACCCTGTATACATTATCATACAGTTCAATTGATAACATAATTATTTGAAACTAATAATTTTTTCACAAGTTTAATTTGTTACAAAAAATCAAACACATATCAGTTCAAAATTTATTGCTTAGTATCTGTAGACAGATAAACTACATCAAGGTATTTATAGAACTAAATATATCAATGGAACAGGGTTGTGGATGTAGTAATGAGGAAATTCAATTCTAAGCCCTGGTCTACACTGAGGGTGAGGGATTGACCTAACATACGCAACTTCAGCTATGCAAATAGTGTAGCTGAAGTCAGCATATTCAGGTCGACTTACCTTGGCATCTTCACAGTCCCCCTTCGACTCTGCCTGTGCCTCTCACTGTGGTGGAGTTCTGGAGTCGACGGAAGAATGCTCGTAGATTGATTTATCACATCTAGACGAGACACAATAAATCGATCCCCAAAAGATTCATCTCTACTCGCCGATCCAGCGGGTAGCGTAGACCAGACTTAAGAAAGGACTGCTAAGAGTTACAAAGTAGTCACTGGAATGTCCAATATGAATTTTCACATCTAGATTTAAAACAATATACAGTAATGATACTTGTAAACATGCCAACGGCCTTAGATATGTAAATATATGTATATAACTACAGTCTTATAATTAATACTAACAACATTAATTAGCATCTCTATCTACATTTTTGTAACTATAGTTTCCTTACTTAAACATTAACTTTTAATTAACGGTAATAAGCTTAATATGTAGGGGTTTTTTAACAGTTATGTTACCTAATAACTTTAAGTTACTAAACTTGTGTCTGGGAATTAAGAAATAATTGATTAACTGGTTTGATAATTGTGCTGCATTTCTGTACTTCTGATCAGTTTAGACCATTCAAGTTTAATATACTTTCAAGTAATCTTTTGCAGCCTATTGTATTCTAAACATGTCCATCCAAGACCACGTATACATTTTTAATATATCTATTAGCATCTCCAACTTTACTCTATGGTAGAGGTGTCTATTATTGTAACTTCTATAGGATAAAGGACTTTAATCTGAGTAATTGAAAATATTTGAATTAAATTCCTTAGAATGCAAGTGTTGTTTAGATTTCTGAATGATATAAAAAACTCACAAGACATTCTGGTGACAGATACAACTTTCCAATAGGAATTCAGTGGGCAATGATTTTATTACATTAGAAAGTTTTGTGTTACTCTTTAATTCTTACCCACCATCTCTAAATTATGTAAAAGGACTAACAAGTACATGTATGCTATACTCTGTTCCTCACACACAATGACCTGTGCAGTGCTGATGCAGCCAATAGAAGTGTTATGAAGCACAAGTCTAAAAGTTAAGTGCCACCCCTTTTTTTGTGATCATCCATTATTTTGTCATGTCTCAATGAGACTCTACTCCTGCAATAAACTCCCTGGGGATGGGTTCCTGCACCCATGCAAAACCCCACTGATTTTAATGGGGACTTGAATAGGCACAAGGGTGCACTCACGGATAGCTAATTTCAGGGTAAGGGTTTAAATTGTAAACTCCATGACTAAAGACCTATTCCAGTTGTCTAAAGTCGTGCACATCTATGGTTCTGCATAAACAATAACATGTTTTCAGCCACCTGAGAAATGTAAATATCTGTACTACTTGAAGTGTTATTGTTTTTTAATTTTGAAATGATGTTCAATAATTGACTATTGAGAACTGCACAGTTATGTTAAAAACCCATACATTTAGAAACTTTAACAGATTATTTTTAGTATTTTTCCATTAAATATGATTTCATTGCATCAATCCGCACTCCGATCCAGTTAGTAATATTAAAAGTATCTCATACATTATAATCTGCCAGCCTTGTCATATATTTCTACCAAGAGAAAACTGTCAAAGCATACAGCTCACCAATATGCCACCCACTAAATAATTTATGTGGATTTTCTGTTCAATTCCATTTTCAGCCTATCCAGTTTTCTTAAAAGTCCACTTTTGTAACATTTAACAAAGAATAAAGACTTTAACAAAGACTATTCTTACTCTCTATTCACGGGACAGTGTTCTATCAACATCAATTTAACTTACACATTTTAACATGTAAGTTAAATTTGTGTCCATTGTTCCTTTTCATCCTCTTCTGATCTTTCCGAGGAATTCTGTGTCCTTCCTTACAGCATCCCCTTCTAGTCACATCATTGTCAAATATGGCAATTCTGTATGCAGTTCTGCATCTGAACTGGATATGAAGTTGTATTCACAGGAAAACTTTCAGAGCATGCAAGATTTGCAGAGAAGTCTTTCACATTTGAACTAAATGGAACTGTGATCAGTCAAAGTTGTACATATTGATATTGCCAGAGATTAGTCCCTCCCTCTTGGGATTATCAGAGAGAGAGAGTGAGAGAGCTCAAGGTGTTTACATTAAAGGAATACAGGATTCAAAAACTTTTAAGGATTCCTTGAGGAATTAGCTTCCTGCTCTTCTATTGCTTGGACTTTGCTGCTCTCCTTCATCACATTGCCTCCACATGGTCACATTATTGGAGAAGAATGAGTAAGAATGTGGTAATGGAACCTTTTTGAAGTAGTAAGTTGTCAATTAGTGTGTGTACAGTTCTCCCACTCTAACATTCTATAGACCAATGGTATAAATAACCTCTAAGTGTATTGCAGTATCTTTCTATTCACTAGCTCTTTTTCCTTCATGTTAAATCTAGTTGAAGTGGTTTTTGAAATAACTGTATTGTTAAAGTTAGATTTATTAATATTTCATGTAAGTTGTTTGATCAACTCACACATTTTTGTGGGTCCATCTGAACAATCATTTAAGGTGTTTTCCTTTGTCCTGTGATGGTCCTTACTTCAGACAGGCAATTTATTCCATATGGAAGAACATTTAGCTAAAAGTTGTCATGCCTGCAAGGTCAACTCAAAAAAAGGCCCACAAGAACTAAGACTTTGCTCCAGAACCTGCTCCTCTAAGAGGCATGATTCTGGGAGACCTTCTTCTGGAAGATGTTCTCAGGCATGAGAGGCATGGCAACTAGAGCTGGACAACATATTTCAGCTGAAATATTTTACAGCAAAAAATGCAGATTTAGTGATGCTGAAATATTTCATGTTTTTGTGTTGATTTTGCTGAATTCTTTAAGTAAAAAAAGACTTAAAAATTCTAAAAAAATCATTTCAATATTTTTAAAGTGAATGTTTTGCTTTTTGGTTTAAAAGTACTTTCAAAATTTGCCTTAATTGTATTTAAAAAAATCAAAGCATTTAGAAATGCCTATATATTCTTATATATCAAAATAAAAATTCCTATATATTCCTATATATCAAAATAAAAATGAACCATTTTGTTCAACCTGAAAAGAATTGTAAACTTTTTGATTTGCCAAACATTTTTGAAAATTTTGATTTGATCCAAAATGATTCTGGGGTGGGAAGGAAGTAGGGAAAGAGGTAATTGCTAGCAAACTGAAAAATCCGTGAATCATATAGTTTTTGTGTCAACAAAGCCATTTTGGTGCTAGGGTGACCAGACTGCAAGTGTGAAAATTGGGTCAGAAGGTGTGTGTGAGGGGGGGTAATAGAAGCCTATATAAGAAAAAGACCTAAAATTTGGGACTCTCCCTATAAAATCAGGACATCTGGTACCCTATTTGGTGCTGTAGTGTGATGCCAAATCACAGATTGAAAAGGATTACACTGGTCTACAATTTTTTAGAAGTCGTCTGCTTCAGAGATAAAATATGATATTTATTATGTATTTTGATGTGCTGAATTCAAATATGACAATTAAAACAACTGATTGGCTACTGTTTCTAAGATATTTAAGTTTTTACATTTTATGTCTATGTATATTGTATAGATAGTAGAGTTTTAATCATAAATTGTAAACCTAGGTCTTTTCATGTGTTTATGGTTGCTTTACATGATAATATTTCACCTGTCCTGTTTATGTAATACTTTAAAAATCAGCAAAAGGGTTATATAAATAAAATGTATTATGAAACAAAAGGCAAAAAACTATTATGTACATAGTTTAGTCCTATTCAGTGTCTACTCGGCGCTTCTTGGCTTGTCTCTTGTATTCATTAAATGGAGCATCTCTTGTCACTGTCCAGCAATAGTCTGCAAGCATTGATGGGCTCCATTTGCCCTGATAGCGTTTCTCCATTGTTGCAATGTCCTGATGAAATCGCTCGCCGTGCTCGTCGCTCATTGCTCTGCAGTTCGGTGGAAAAAAATCTAGATGAGAGTGCAAAAAATGTATCTTTAGTGACATGTTGCAACCAAGGCTTTTGTATGCCTCGAGGAGGTTTTCCACCAACAACCTGTAGTTGTCTGCCTTGTTGTTTCTGAGAAAATGTATTGCCAGTGACTGGAAGGCTTTCCATGCCATCTTTTCCTTGCCACATAGTGCATGGTCAAATGCATCATCTCGAAGAAGTTCACGAATCTGAGGACCAACAAAGACACCTTCCTTTATCTTAGCTTCACTTAACCTTGGAAATTTTCCACAGGGGTACTTGAAAGCTGCTTGTGTTTTGTCAATGGCCTTGACAAAGTTCTTCATCAGACCCAGCTTGATGCGTAAGGGTGGTAACAAAATCTTCCTTGATTCAACAAGTGGTGGATGCTGAACACTTTTCCTGCCAGGCTCCAATGACTGTCGGAGTGGCCAATCTTTCTTGATGTAGTGGGAATCTCTTGCACGACTATCCCATTCACAGAGAAAACAGGAGTACTTTGTGTATCCAGTCTGCAGACCAAGCAAGAGAGCAACAACCTTCAAATCGCCACAAAGCTGCCACTGATGTTGGTCATAGTTTATGCACCTCAAAAGTTGTGTCATGTTGTCATAGGTTTCCTTCATATGGACTGCATGACCAACTGGAATTGATGGCAAAACATTGCCATTATGCAGCAAAACAGCTTTAAGACTCGTCTTTGATGAATCAATGAAGAGTCTCCACTCATCTGGATTGTGAATGATGTTCACACCATCGATGTTGTTGTAGGCTACAAGATCACCTTCCATGAAGAAGAATGGGACAAGATCCTTTTGACGGTCACGGAACATGGAAACCCTAACATCGCCTGCCAGGAGATTCCACTGCTGTAGTCTGGAGCCCAACAGCTCTGCCTCACTCTTGGGTAGTTCCAAATCCCTGACAAGGTCATTCAGTTCAGCTTGTGTTATGAGGTGTGGTTCAGAAGAGGAGGATGGGAGAAAATGTGGGTCCTGTGACATTGATGGTTCAGGACCAGAAGTTTCATCCTCTTCCTCTTCCTCGTCTGACTCAAGTGAGAATGATTCTGGTGCATCAGGAACCGGCAGTCCTTCTCCGTGGGGTATTGGGCGTATAGCTGATGGAATGTTTGGATAATGCACAGTCCACTTTTTCTTCTTTGACACACCTTTCCCAACTGGAGGCACCATGCAGAAGTAACAATTGCTGGTATGATCTGTTGGCTCTCTCCAAATCATTGGCACTGCAAAAGGCATAGATTTCCTTTTCCTGTTCAACCACTGGCGAAGATTTGTTGCACAAGTGTTGCAGCATATGTGTGGGGCCCACCTCTTGTCCTGATCTCCAATTTTGCAGCCAAAATAAAGGTGATAGGCTTTCTTAACCATAGTGATTAGACTGCGCTTTTGTGATGCAAAAGTCACTTCACCACAAACACAGCAGAAGTTATCTGCACTGTTCACACAAGTACGAGGCATCTCTGCTCACTTTGGCTAAACAGAAATGTGTCCCTTTGTAAAATCAAACACTGACAAATAAGAGAGCACGACACTGTATGATTTCTAGACCCAATACAGGGCAATTTGTTCAGCAGAGTGATGTAAGCTTCGTTATGATTGCATCATCCATGACTTCTAGGAATAACATGATGCAATTCATATCGTGTATGACGCAATACCAGCTTCAGATTGCATCATTCATTGTTTTGCCTAAAAAGCAAGTACTGTCCAAACCCAGTCATAGATTTATTCATAGATCCAGTCAAAGATGTATTTTAGTCATTTCTGGTTTAAATTGAGATCCCTTCCCTTTATAACTCACTTATCCTCCGCCATTCCCACGTCAAGGGTCGTATATACTGACCCAATAGCATATCTTGAAAACTAGAGCCAATCAACAATTTTAAGTATCACTTTCGTTCTCAGTGACCCAGAATTAGTAAAGTTTGACTACATTTATTTCAGAAGCATTTTGGCTGTAGAGCAGTGTTATCTTCTTGTAAAGATGTTTGCAGGGACTTTTGAAATTTGTTCCACTGGCTCAGGATCCAGATTCTTTGTATGGAGCCAAGGAAAGATGTTCTTACAGTGGTACTATTTCTGAAAGACATCACAATAAGAAGAAAAGGTGCTCTTACTGTTGGATCTGGCTAGACCCCACTGCAATCAGTTTGCTTAAATCTTAGAGATCCTGAAGATATGGTTTTCTTGGATTCTCCAGGTCAGATCCATCTGGCCAAAGCTCCAGGAAATCAATCTTCCAGGACTTCCCTAAAAAGTGTGCTGCAAAGAAGGTGAAGGAACCGATGAGGATCCCTTGGTCCTTCACCTGAGTCCCTGGGATCAGTAGTTGTGCCAGATGTAGAGTCAAACTCAGTGTTAGGGAAGGATATGGTGGGAAACTCTTCTATCTCATCTACTGTTGCCAGATCTGTTTTATTGCAAGTCCTGTGGTATTTACTGTTTTATTTAAACCAACAGCTCCTTGAGACAAGTGAATATATGAGAATATCTGCTTTCATTTAAAAAAGTTTTTAGCCCTTATGGTTTCAGAGAAAAGTTTGTAAATGTAATGTCAGTGAACCCTAATGGTTTAAAAACAAGAAGGCAAATAAAGAGATCCAACAGAGTTGCAGGCCCTTAATAATTTAAATTACAGTGGCACCTAAAAGCCTAATCAAGGATCATAGCCCCATTATGTTCATATAGTGCCAAGGATGTACTAAAGAGAGAGTCCTTGCCATAAAGAGCTATGGACTACAGATCTTATGCTGTACAACATAAAGATATGATTGTATTTAGGAATCACTTCAAATTTCCGTTAAGAATTGTGTTGGACTTCAATCTCAGTCAGTTTATATCACTATTTATCTTCTCCTCACCAGAATATCTAGAACTTTGGAAGGAAAATATGTACAGCGATCTATCCATAGAGCTACTACTTAGACAGGAGTAAGCAATTTAGAAAGTCAAAGAGATCATTTGTGGCCTTGTAGAAAGTTAAACCATCTTAGGTCAAAACCTAAGTGGGTATGTCTATACAACCAGTCATTATGAATGAGCTGAAGCTCGGGATTCACTCAACTTAGGAGGATGGCAGCTTCGATATCATATATCCACAGTGTGTCCTTACCTGAAGTCTTTAGGGCTTCTACCAGAAGTCACAAATCACTCTTTCCTAAAATGGCATCAATGGCAGAAACTGGCTTTGAGAGTGCAGTGGTTCAAGTAATTGTTTAGCCAGCAGTACTTTTCAGCTGTCCTCAGGGAATCTAACTAGTGTCCTACAGTGCAATCCTGGGAAAGTAGTGTCAGAAGGAGAAACCACAACTCTTTGTTCTCAAACATATTCCCTCCATGGGTTAACACAGATCTTTTCTTCTGCTTTGGATCCCAAGTACAGAAGGGCTTCTGGAAATAAAGGAGAATTTAAGTTAGAGGGGACCAGATATTTGTGTCCTCTATGAATGTTGGGGTCAAGGGAATAGTGTGAGCTATCAAAGCCAGCTACTATTCTCAAATATTTTTGCAGCTCCCTGGCTAAACATACAACTCCTGCAATTAGACTCTGTGAAAACAATACATTCAGAAATCAATTATAGTTAATACCTTCTTTCTCTCTCCCTCCCTGGTATCCTACATCCTACATGCATTTTTTTCACTAAGAAGATGACAGAAGGGGTACTGCAAAAAGAACAGGAGTACTTGTTCCACCTTAGAGACTTAACAAATTTCTGAATTTGTTGAATTTCTGAAGGGGTCTGAATCTTCAGTGCCAGGATTTTCCACTTGTCCTTTTCCCTCACACTTTTGATGCTGGGCTTGACACCATCTGTTCAATCATATGTCTAATGATTGGCTACACAGTAACAGCTCTACGATTTTACTACCGAGAAACAAGACAGACCAGAATGGAAGTTAGCTTTTTCTTTATTAAATCC
The DNA here is from genome assembly GCA_007922305.1 of Dermatemys mawii. Classification (NCBI taxonomy): domain Eukaryota; kingdom Metazoa; phylum Chordata; order Testudines; family Dermatemydidae; genus Dermatemys; species Dermatemys mawii. The sequence goes on along the minus strand of ML677334.1, from coordinate 7,684,493 downwards.
AGTGAATTGCATACTTCTTAATGATTTAGGCAAGCAATAAGCATTGAGGTCTAGCTATCTTACAAAGCAATCAATTGCATTTTCTATCCACCTGTTTATGTCCTGGATCATCTCTTGATGAAAAAGCATCCATCCATGAATTAATCCATCTATGGTGGTCTTCAATTGTATGGTACAGATAATTTTTCATATGGACAAGAGTAGAAAAAGAATATTTCCTAGATGCTATAGTCACAAAGTAGCAAATAATCTTAGAAACATTTTAATATTGATGAAAAATAGAGTTACATTGAGCAGGTATTTCAGTAATGAAATAGGGAATTTTTTCCTTGCCAGTAATTCATTCACTGATGATAATCAGAATCCTGATCATTATCAGGTAAATATGGCAATAAGTGGCTAACTTCATGTTCATTATAGTTCAATTTCCTAAAGACACAGGCAGTAGGTTTATAAAACATGAAGCAATTTTATTGGAAGCTCAAAATACGTCTTTTAGCTACATGAAAAAAACAGCCATAGTTGAGAGGAGCAGTGAACATCTAATATTCTGGTGGCTTTGCTGATATTGACAATATGGGGCCTTAACCATTTTAGGACATGGCATCCCTTTTTTTTTTTCCCTTACAGAATGCAAGAAAAAACTCGTGGTGACACACTACAAGTTTCCCTTTTCATAACCAAAAAAACAAAAAAAATACTAGTTGGAACCAACCACATTTTCAATTGAAATATAAAGTGAGCAACCTTAAAAAAATCCATCTCTCAAAACAAAAATACCTGTAATTTTCTCTATAAAGATTTGTCAGTGCTTCTTAGAAATTGCTAGTTTTCTATTTTTTGTTTTAATTTAAGAAGAAAAGGAAAAACTAAAGTTTCTGTAGGAGAATTATTTCTTTTCAGTCACTGGTGGTGTTACTCATTGGAGATGAGTTGGCTGAAGCCTCCAGTTCTATTTTCTTTTGAGTGCTTAATCTTTGATGAACTACTATTCTGATAGGCCTTGATCCTACAAACAGAATCCAGCCAATGACACTACTCACAGCAATAAGCATTATTAGTAAAGGCCTGATATTGTAAACACTTAAACATGTGCTCAGCGTAGAATATATGAGTAATTCCACTGAAATCAATGGAACAAGTCACATACTGACAATTAAGCATATATGCAAAAATTTGTTGGATGGGAGCCTAAGAGCTAGTCATTCTATATAGGAAATCAAATTAGCTATGCTTTCATTGAGGAATATTTAAAAAGATTCTCTGGATCTCTGCAAATCTCAAGAATGGATCCCTGTTCTCTGGCCTTCTGAGATTTGAACAGAAAGCCCACCACTCCAAACCCATCTCGTGAAGTAACAGTTAACGTTGACATCTCAGTAATTTTCCTGAGACAATTTTCCGAGTAAATGCCACATTGGAGTAATAGGGGGAATTCATACTTATTACAACTGTTGTTTCAGGCTATGTCAGGCTATAAGTACACAGAAAAGAACTAAGAATGTAGAGGACACTCTTAAACCTGTCTGAGTGCCTTATACCAATTTAGGTAAGCCACTCAAAGTAATTTAAGAAAATCCACAGAAGGAGGCTGTGCCAGTTTGTATGAGGATGAGGTCTCTAGTAAAAGTCCCTAAAATAGAAGCACTTAAGCTAAACTTAAATCAGTGTAAGCAAGGGTTAACTCAGTTTCAGTTGGTAATTTACTAATGCAATGGAATGATTGATTTTTATATCAATTTAGTTAAATCAATGCACTTTTCTAGTATAGACAAGGCCTCAGATAACATTTGTTATGTTCAGTTCACATATAGAAGGTTTCCTTAATAACCATAAAGGCTAGAAACTTTCATTTAAAAATTTAGATTCTCATTACACTGACGATAAGGAGGAGGGGGTAAAACTATGATGTACACTGTGAGTGGACCTAAAGTTTACCTCAAGTAGTTTAGACAAATTATTGGCTGATTGCATAAGTTCTTTGCAACTTTTATGGACAGTTATTATATTATCAGAGTTAAGGTACTCTCAGGGATCCTCATCTTAATTTGATAGGCACCTGCCAGTTATAATGTGATAAATGTGGTTAAATTTACATCTTTATTCATTCCCTCTTAAAATGGAGTCCCAGATTATTGTGTAGTAACTAATCATTCTTTCCTTAAATTTCAGGACTAATTGTACATGAAGGTGCATCAGTTTACAGAGTGTTTAAGCGCTGGAGGGCTGTTAATCTTCACTGGGATGTATTAAATTATGATAAAGCTACAGACATAGAAGAGAGCAATCGAGGAGTGTCTTCACCGGGTAGGACATTGTGGTTACCACTAACTGCATTTAGAAACAGAAATTTAATTCACCCAACACAGTTAACCTCTCCAAGATTTCAGTGTGGCTATGTCTTGCTGCATCTGTTCAATCGAATGAGACCTCATGACGATTCATCAGAAGATAACAGTTCTGGAGAGGTTGTGATGAGAGTGACCTCAGTGTAAAGATAATGCTCACTGTGCTACACAAATAAGGATAATGTGCCCTGGACTTTACAGTACTCTGGAATGTACTTGCAATGAATGGTGATACCATTGCACTTCTAAAAAATATTTACAACTTTTAAAACATTTAATGCCTTTTATATGATCAGTTGAATTGCAAATACATTTTTCTGAAAAAGTTGTTGCTTGCTTTTTTATAGTCTGGTATATTACATAGTTTGGTCAATTTGTACTTGAAATTTATAAAAATATAATTTAGCTGTTAAATAATGAATGAGGAAGCCAATCTTTTAAACCAAAAATATCTGTCATAGAGTTCAGTGTATTTTTTCAATCTATATAGTTTTCCAAATGCATAAATTGAGGAAAATAATGACTGTGACTAACTCTAGGTATATTTAAGTGTGTCATTTAATATATTAACTATGTAGAGGTTCAGTCACATTTCAGAAAGATAATATATAGGGCTCATAAAAGATGGACTCACTGTTCACCTGCCCGCTTTGTCTCTGGGCATAATGTAGCAGGTTCTCCTCATCTAGTGCTCTCTGAAACAGTTGGTTCAGCCCTGGAGCAGTCTGTTTCTTCGTGGGGTAAGAAAGCAAGTCCAACAGTCTCATGCTGAATTTGTGGTCCAAATCCAGACATACTAGTCCTTTGACCCCCTAGCCTGCTGGGTCCTGGCACTGTTTTTGGAGGTCCTGTAGAGGAATCCAGGCTATCCCTCTCCTTTGGGTTCTAGCCCAGGAACCCTTTAGTGAGTGTGCAAGGTTTGTTTATTTAGCCCTTTTCATCCCCTGCTTTCCCCCAGGCTTCTTCCTACCTCAACCTATCATCGGTCCTTTTCTACAGCCCCTTCCTGAGCCCACTATGTGCCTCTATTCCTCTCGGGCACTACAGTGTCTCAGACATCACTGTTTCTTCAGGGTTGTGGCTCACAGGAGTCTTCTCTGGAGTTCTCCAAAAAACCTGAAACCAGAAGTGTAAACTTAAACTACTTACACCTTTCCTTGGCTTGAACTTTAGTCCTTCACCTGCGTGCCTCAATACTCTACTCCTCAGCTGAACACCAAACACTGCCTGTGTCTGCCTCCCTGAAGTCATAGCTGCTGTGGCGGGTCTCAAAATGGAGCTAAATCCCTTCTTGTGGATTTTCCCAGTTCTCCTATTTTGTAACTTCTATCAGACCACCCTCAGAGAGAAGGAACTCCCAAACTCCTGTCTTTTAGGTCTCTTTAATATGACTGGGAAAAGGTACTAACATATTTGCAGTTGCACAGTGGGTTTTTTGAGGAATAAATTATATGTTCTAGGAAGTGTCATTAGCACTCAAAGGGAAGCTAATAGATCAGCCTGTTGAAATGCTGTGAATGATTGTGATGCTTTCATCCTGGGAGTACTCATGATGATGGGCAATTTATAAACATCTGCAGCTTGTAATTCCTCTTCTTTTTATAGTTGTAAAAGCCACCAAACAATTTTAATGTTATTTGTAATCATTAACTCAGGGATTGGCAACCTTGATACGCAGCTCTGCAGGGTAAGCACCCTTGGCGGGCCCAGCCGGTTTGTTTACCTGCTGCATCTGCAGGTTCGGCTGATCACAGCTCCCGCTCCAGTCCAATGGGGGCTGCAGGAACAGGCGCAGTGCTGGCTGACGCTTTCCGCAGCTCCCATTGGACTGGAGCAGTGAACCACGGCCAGTGGGAGCTGTGATTGGCCAAACCTGCATTAACTGAACAAGTCATCTAGTCTATCTACCTCCTCCCCTGTGTTGAAGCCTAGGCCATCCCTGACAGATATTTGTCTAACCTGTTCTTAACAACCTCCAAAGACAGGGATTCCACAACCTCAACATACTCAAAATAGTATCCTGCACCATTTAGTTTTGCCAATTTTGTACATACCAGTTGAAAGGTATCTAATGGAAAAATCTGAAAAAAGGTGTAATGTCTCTTAAAGCACATTTTCAATGTTCTCTCACAATTTACTAAAAAGTAAACAAAAAATATTTCTTGTGAGATTAAATCTTATTCACTCATATTTGAGTCAAGAGTCAGCAAGTTAAGACAGATGGGCAGGTAACACACCATCCCTTTAGATTTTTTAACATTTCTATTATGCACATTACTGAATATATTAAATTTTCTTTTAAGAATTGACTCACATTGCAAAGTTATGGATTTTCTACAAAAAAGCATAAGAATCCTTATAGGGAGATGGTTCCTGGTTGCCCCTGTGCAAGCTAAGAAAGGGTACTGAAAAACCCCAGAATAGAAATTAAATATGTGTGAGAGAAGGTTCTATTGAACATCTTATAGTCACCAAAATCTGTATATACTTACTAAGTAAAACAAATTTGTTATGAAGTCACATTTAAAAGGCTATCTTTTGTACAGTGAATTGTATTATGGCTATTTTCACTGCATCGCTGAATAAGATATCTTCATCATACAAAGTTTAGAGCTTGAGTCATCAGGTTTTACACCAATATAATTTATTTGAAACCAGTGGAGTTATAGCTGCATGAAACTGGAGAAACAGTGGTAAACCAGGCCCAATATAATCACAGTTCTGCATTGTACACATGCACAGAGTTTTACTAAAGCATCTAGGTAAATCCCTAGCAAACCCACTTTGTGTCCTATGGACATATGAAGAACAAGTCTTCATTGCCTCATGGTTTATGTAATAATTTTCACCTGTGCCTAGTAGATCTGAGATACAACCACTGATTTAATTAGAAATACATTGGCATAAAGCTGGAATGCCATAGAGGGGGAATAAACCCAATAAGTACAAAATTGGTGTTCAAAGAGTGTGGTAGCATTTGATAAATGTAAGTGACTACATCCGTACAGGGCAATGGAGAATCAAACCCATGATCTCCAATCAATATAATGGAAACCTTGTATGCTTCAGGATATACAATATATTCTGCATTTTCCTTCCATCTCATTTGATCGACCTCTAGTGATGAAAGGCAAGTTTGGTTTTTAGGATGGGCAAAATGGCCTAAATAAAATAAAAATGTCTCACTGAAACTTATACCAACCCTTTCAGAGAGTCAAACAAAATCTTTGCAGCCTTATTAAAAACCAATATTCCATGAGGAAAGCTGTTCTTGTGTTTTTGGCCTATATGTAGATGATCTTGTGAAAGAGCCTATACTCATGAGATTTGCAGACTCAAGAAGTTTAGTTCTGCTTTCCATATAACTTTTTCATTTTTCAGGACATACAATATTAAAAGCATGTGATCTTCTAAATTATGTTTAAGTTATGGGCACCTCATTATTAAGAAAAAAGGAATATAAATGATTACGATGTTGGATGGATTGACTTACAAGGAAAGATTGAAAGCTCAGGCAGCCAAGGCTAAGAGATGACAAGCTAACCATTTACAAATATTTGAAGGGTGTAAGCATAAAAGAAGAATTGGGATTATTTAGGATGGAATGAGATGGTACAGTTAGGCATAATGAAAATTACTAGTTAAAGGAAACTTTAAACCCAATGTCATTAAAGTCTTTGCAACAGTGAGATTGTGATGATGAAACATAGATAACACCATTGCTGTACACAGCAATTTATACACACATAAGGTAAATTCCTTTTCTTGAAGAGTTTCCAGTCAGAGATTCCTATCTAATTAAAACAAGTATACTAAACCATAGCACAGGGTAAGAGGGCATGGGATAGAGGACCATAATATTATTGATAAGGGAGGGGAGAGTGCATGAAGAGGTGGGTTATATGGAGGAGCAAGGGTGCTATTGTTATTCCCATTTACAGTGGAGGTACTGAGCTACACAGAGATTAATTGATTTGTCCAGGGTCACATAGGAAGCCTATGGTAGAGCTCACAGTAGAATCCAGATCCCCTTGATCTCAGTCCTGTGCCTTAATTATAACCATCTTTTCATGATAGCAAAACAAATCAGCAATCAGAAGTAAATAATTTCTTAATTTTGGCCAATCTGTTTTAGATGTTCCTCACCTATCACTGTTATATCTAAGCAGCTCACTAGTCTCTCATTGATAAGAACATAAGAATGGCTGTACTGGGTCAGACCAAAGATCCATCCAGCCCAGTATCCTGTCTACTGACAGTGGCCAATGCCAGGTGCCCTGGAGTGAGTGAATTTAACAAGTAATGATCAAGTGATCTCTCTCCTGCCATCCATCACCCCCCTCTGACAAACAGAGGTTAGGGACACCATTCCTTACCTATCCTGGCTAATAGCCACTAATGGACTAAAACTCCATGAATTTATCCAGTTCTCTTTTAAACCCTGTTATAGTCCTAGCCTTCACAGCCTCCTCAGGCAAGGATTTTCACAGCTTGACTGTGCGCTGTGTGAAAAACTTCCTTTTATTTGATTTAAAGTAAGTTTTCATTTATATTTATTTAAATTGATTTTTTTTAGTATTTTTAGTTTTTCATATTTCACATGAACTTCATGTTCTTCATTGCTCTAAAGTGTAAGATGTGAGAACTTTTTATTTAGCCTTAAAAAAAGCCCACCACAATGTTAATGGACATCATAGTGGTAATGTTATGCAAGACTCCATTCAAGGTCCATTGAAGTCCTGACTGACACTGCTCTGAAGACAATAATATAAGTGCAATAAGCCCTTAGGGAAAACTTTGAGTGTTTCTGAATAAGTCATAATTCCTGTTTGAATTATTAGATTGCAGAAGGACTCAGAGTTCAATGAAGATGCAGCACCCCTCAATTTTTATCCAGAAGCTTCTTAGAAGTCATGATGGACAGGTTATGACATAATTAATGGTCTATCCTCTGAATCACCTGATATTATGCACTGTTGGAAAAAGGAACTAGAGTAGATGGACCAATAGTCGGATCTCTTATGATAATTTTGGTGTTCTCAAGTTATTTAGACAACCCGTTGATGGGATCTGGTGGAAGATGACGAAGTGCCCTTTGCAATGATCCATATGCTTGTATATACTTGAATATACTCTCATTCAGTCAGAAAGGAATCAGATTCTGCTAATTTAAAAGCATCTGCTTTGCTACTAGCACTATAGAAAGTATTTTGCTACTTTCACCAGCAGCAGTTAGTGACAGTAGTTTTTTCAAGAGCTCCTGACACTATAAGACAAGACCATGACAGATCACTGTATTCTGCCAAGCAGTGTAAAGTACATTAGAAGTGCATTTTAAAATTAAGTTATGTGACACTACAGCTATAATATGAGAAATGGGGATTATGGACTCAAAAGAGAGAGGTAGAGGTGAAAGTAGTCAGGAGTCCCCTACAAATATCAAAGAAAGGGATTTAAGAGTCTATAAAAAGTGAATTTTCACTTACACAGTCTCAGGAGCAACACATATGAAATAGTTTTCCATTTATAAAATTCCTCCCTGAGGCCAAGAAGGCATCTGACTGAAATCCTTGAACTGAAATCTAACCCGTACTGAGTCCTGACCTGGATTAAGCTCCTAAACAGAGTTTTTTCAAAACTAAAGCAAGCTTTACAGACACTTGGCTCCAGATCTTATTGGTTTTAGCCAGTCATCCCCTTCTACATCAATGTATTTTCTTCTTCTTTCTTTATGCCGTTTTTCCTGGTGAGAGTCACAGCAGCAGCAGGAAGAGTAGGGAGGATCAGATCTCCTTTTCTTCCTCAACAAGTTCCAGCTCCTCCTGGGGAATTCCCCTGTGTTCCCAGACAAACCGGGAGATATAATCCCTTCAGAGTGTCCTTCCTCCAAATGGAATGTTCCTGGGAGCATCCTTATCAGCTGCCCAAACCATCTCAGCTGGCACTTCTTGATCCAGAAGAGTAGTGGCTCTATGCCAAAGCTTTCCTGAATAGCCGAGCCTCTCACCTTGTGTAAGAGTAAGTCCAGCCCACCCTGCACAGAAACCTCATTTCCTCTGTTTGTACCTGTGATCTCATCCTTCTGGTCATTACCCAAAGTTCAAGCCCATAGGTGAGGATGGGAATACAATTCCACCCATGGTACTCTCTTTTTTTTAACTTTTCTTTTTCTGATCAGGAAAGTATTGGGCTACTACTAACAAACCACCTAAAGCCAACTAGTATGTAGGACTTTTCCCACTCTCTAGGGAAACTGCAGTGCTTCCGTCTTAACACCAGATAATTACAAATTGCAATTAGAAGCCCACCTCTCATGGTCCATATTGGAGACCAGTGGTCTGCAGCAAGCACCATGTCTTCTCCTGGCCTTAGGAAATATACCATCGAAAGATTCCCATGGGCAACAAGTCCCAAATTTCTACTCTCTAAAATAAGAGCAAATGGAAGAAAGATGAGGCCTGTTCTGTAGTGTATACCCTGCAGTAGGACTTTTCTCCTCTTTTCCATAGAAATTTACATATAACTCAATTTAACTTTAATACAAGAAACGTATGTTGTTAAATTAATCCTTTCACAGATCTACCTCTTGGATTTCCATATTGTATATGGTGGCTTGTTTGGATGCATAAATCAAATACAGTAACATAATTCCAGCTGCCCTGGGAATAGATAGGAAGCACTGTAGCTGTGGCTTGCCAATCTAATTATGCTCCAGACATATCCATAACAATTCCATCCAAGTCCCGAAATTGCTTGGACTGAGCCTGTGTGGTATCATTGAATCCCTCATTATTACAGAGGAATCTGTTTTTAGTTCTTCAGCAATTGCTTTCTAGCCTGGAACTCAGCTGGAACATGGATCTTCCTGTGGAAAGAAAATAATTGATTTGATGTTCACTGTTATTTTATTAATATTTTTGCATCATTTTTAGTTTTGTCTTTTAAAGTACAGTATGTCCTCATATGTTGAATCGGTATGCCGGTTATCAAATTAAACTTTTGCATGTATATCATCATCTTATTTTACTTCACAAACATAGAATAGGAGTAAAAAAATCATCTAACATATGTTTTAAGAAATATATTTTAATGCATTAAACTAACGCTTCATAGTGTGTCTGACGCATTCAGCTGTACTACACCATTCTCTCAGCCTAAAAACACAAGAGACACTTTAAAGATAACTGAAGATAAAAATTTTAATAGAATCACCATTTTAATAATTCTTTTGTAGCTGTCAGACCTATGGCTCCAGTCATTAAATTCTAATATAGATGTAAATTTTCTTTTGGAGTTGGGAAAGTTTTAAATGTCGTAATGATTTCCAGAGAGAAAGTGAGTCATTCATCTCTCGCACATTTAATCTTTATTGTTTGCCTTATATCAAGCAATCTGTTCAGACAGCTTTCATAAAATATGATTGAGTTACTATTTTATAAGAAATATAGCACATTTAGATTCTATATGAAAAGGAAATATAATAATGTTTATAAGGAAGAATTAATCTTGCACTCTGGAAAGGACCAGAGCTGACAAAAGGAGGCAGCTTGTACCAGGCCCCAAGCTCATGGGTACCCAATATATATGTAGCCTCTGTGTAAATAAAGGGAGATGGGATGGGGTGGGGCCCTTTTGAACATGATGTATCGGGCTTTAATTTTCCCTCAGTGGGCCTGGAGAAAACACTGAAAATCAGCAGAAAACATTCAACACTCATCTCACATTTCTAATCAGAAAAACACTTGGGCTCTATGATAGGGTGCACTCACCTCTCCTGCAGTGAGCGTCTTCTGTTGGCTGGGTGTGAACTTTGCTCACAGAGCCCCCTGTCAGCTCTTGCCCTTGTCAGATGGGTTCAGGTAGTTCTTCAATGACTGGCCCTCAGGCTGTCACACAGTCTCAGATGGATGATCCCCTGCCAGAGTAACAAAGGTCCAGCAAATGGTTGGCCATCTACAGGGTCTTCAGCCCCATCCGTAAACCCTTTAAATTACAGCCTTGTACGTGGGCCTCCAAATGAAGCTTGTCCCCGTCTCAGGGCTTCGACCACCCTGCCAGTGGGACAACCTAAAGCCCCTCCACAGCCCCTACAAATAGCAGCCACGTGCTGCTTTCTTTAATAGTTGCTGCTGCTGCTGCATTCCCTGAGCGGCTTCCAACTCTATTCCATCACCTTCATCCATTACCTTAGGGTTACGGTCCTTGGGTCTGTCTGTTCCGTTTGCGCAGGCATTCCCAGGCCTCCTTGCTGGGAGAGTCCTTCTGTCTTAGCCCTTCTGGTCCCAGCCAGAAACTGACCTGCTCAGTAGCTCCTTTTAACTGAGCCTGCTGTGCTGACTGGCTGCTTTCTTGCAGTCCTCCAAGGCAGGTCTGAAGGACCCACCTTTACTGCTCCTTTCCTGGGGCAAGGTGTGGCAGAACCGTGAGGTCCTTCAACATCTCGACTTAAATCACAAGGCTATGACTTTGCTTTTTCCCTGCAGTTAACAGATTATAGGACAGAATTCGATTACAGCCATGCTATGGAGTAAGTCCTCCAGAAGTGTAGAGTTGCCACATTTCCTGTTGCCACTGCATTCCTTTGGATGCAGTTTTTCGTTTCTGATGACATATTTCCTGCTTTGCTGGGGCAGAACCAAAGCAGCCCAGTCCAGGCCAGTGACAGGTTCTAGGTACACAGAAAAGTAGGAATTTGGTTACCTTGTTTGTGTATATAGTTTCTGTTCATATAAAGTGTTTATCTTGATACCAGTCTGCTTGCTAACAAGATACTGTAAGAGCCAAGCCCAGAGTTAGTGGTGATGTGGTGCTGCATGAGAAGGGAAGCATTGGCGGACATTCTCCTAGGAAGCAGAAAGAACGAGGAGTACTTCTGGCACCTTAGAGACTAAAACATTTATTTGGGCATAACTTTTTGTGGGCAAAACCCCCTTCATCCTGTGTAGAGTGGAACATACAGTAGGAAGTATATATATATATATACTTTCCATTGCCAATGGGGGATCTCTGAAAAACATTCTGCTATATATAGCATGTTTTTTAGAGACCCCCCACTGGCAATAGAAAGAAAGCAATCAGCACCACATTAGAGTGTGTCATATGCTCCCACTATGTGGCCAGTCTCCTGGCACATGAACGAAGGGGAGAGAGCTAAGTCTCTATCGATTTCCTGCTTAAGGAAATCACTGTTACTCAGTAGGGCTGAACCCTCATTTTCCCATGGTCTCAGCATGCACTCACTCTATCCATTTACCCAGCTTATTTACCATTTTTTCCCCTATTTCAGAAGAAGTTTCACTACTTCCTTGTGGGGACTGCCCTTGAAATAATATATGACATCTCAGCTCTGGCTGCAAAGTCTGTCATTCTAGCATCTGAAAAAGGTTTTTCCTCAATGCATACTCTGACTATAAACACAAACACTTGCTTAGGAATCTTTCCAAACAAATTTTATTGAACAAAATCCCAGTTAGTAAGTCAATTATGAACCAGTTCTGTTGTGAAATGTAGAGTTTTCAGGAGACTAAATTGTTGTCAGCCACAGATGGAAACCAGAAACGATGGAGATGACATCAGTGTCTGAAGCCTCTGCAACTGCAGGAAACTGGTGGTGTCAGACAGGCCAAAATGATCCTAGCTGACGACCCCTGGTCAATGTTGAAGAGGAAGGTGTAAAGCCAAGGTCTTGGCTAGTGTGATATGGAGGAAAATTACTTTCTAACTCTAAATCTGGTGATTGGTTTAACCCTGAGCATGAGAGCAAGAGCGGCACAGCTAAGCAGCGAGGGCCACAGGATTTGTTGAACTGCATCAGACCATTGGTGCTACCAAGCCTGGTATCCTGCTTCCAGCTGCAGATGATATCTGATGATTCAGAGAGAGTTGAAAAAAAACCCTATAATTCATCAGGCCAATTTTGAACTAGGAGAGAAAAATTTTCTCCCTTGCTCCTGTGCAGATGATCAGTTGAAGCCCTGAAGCATGAGATCAGATTATTCTGATCTCAGCTACATAGAGTGTTCACATTATGGGAGCAAAACACAGGTTCATTTTCTTTCCATGTGATTAATTGTGCTACCCTTACTCACCTTGAGTAGTTCCTTACTCCACAAGTAGTATCATTCATTTCAATAGCAGCTGCTATGGAGTAAGGCACTACTCAGCCTGAATAAGGGTGGCACATGGAGACCTTAATGGAACATAGCAAATGTGTACAAATACATGCCCAAGATCTGGCCCTCCCCAAATAAACATAGGGCCAGACTCTGAAGAAGTTGCTTACCATGGTGAGCTCGCTCTTATTAGCAGTTCTACTGAAGACAGTGGTTCTGTTTGACTGGGACTTAGGGGTTCACAGTCTGTCCTTAAATAAGAACTCCAATTTCTGTTTCTTTGCACTGTCAGGTGCAAGATGGACTCTGATCCTCATGGCATCTCCTGGTCTTCCTTGATAGTCATTCTCTTTCTGTTGGTCTTTCTTCCTCTTTAATTCTCTCTCCATCTCTCTCTCTTTCTGTGTATGGAGTGTGGTTGCTTTATGCACTATGGGACCTGTAGAAAGAAATGTCATTATAAGAGCTAAAATCTCTAATGTGGCACCCCACTGATACCTTCCATTTGAACTGCTGCTGACCAGCTAAATGATGCATTTCCTCTAAACTCCTGCCCTAGTACATGCTCAACTACCATCTGAAATAATAGCAATAATTATTATGTTAAGAGAGTACCTAGATATCCCAATCCCACTGGGGATCCCACTGTGCTAGTTGCTATAGAAATACAGAATAAGAGCTGTCCGGGCATTGAAGAGCTTCAAGTCTAGACAGTCAAAACAAGCATGACAAAATGATGGAGAAGCAGAGACAAAGTGACTTGTCGACAGAGACAGCAGGTCAGAGGCAGAAAGGAAAATGCAGTCCAGGTAGCCTGTTTGCCATCCCAAGGCCCTTCAATTGGCTACTTTACTCAGCAGAATGAGAAAAGGCCATTTGGGATATTATTATATTATTTTAAAATGATTTTCAAAGGATTATCACAAGAAGAAAAACTGCACAAGAGATAAGTAAGAAGGAAAAAGAGAGATTGAAGAGTAACTTTCTTTGAACGACTGCACATGTCCATTCCCTTGTAGGTTTGTGTGTCACGTGCATAGGTGTCAGTACCAATCGGGGGAGCATGAGTACCCTCTATACAAAGGTATAAAGGGCCGCGCTGCCCCCAACCCAACCTCAGTTACTTCTAACCACCAGTGACATTTGTTGGAGCTGCAATCTTAATTTCATCATATTTTCCCTCCCTTAGAGTATATAGCACACTCAGTGTTAGTTTTAGTCTTGTATAGTAGGTATGTAAATAGTTAGTTATCGATATAAATTTACAATACTGTCTTTTTAGTGTGTGGTTACCAGTGCCAAGTTTGGAATTGGAATCGATGCTGGAATGATGCTCCATTTTTCTGGCTTCAAGGCCTGGAGTTCATGTAACAGCTCTATGCCAGTGAATAGCCCTTGTTCCAGCTGCCTTAAGTATCTGGAAGAGATGCAGGTGTGTGACCGATGTCACAGGTGTAGGCACTTCAAACTACATTTGAAAAAGGACAAGACCACCTCACCAGATGGGTACTGAGTACATGAAAATTTGTCAGAAAAGCTCCTTCCGTTCTTACAGAGTCATCAATCAGATGTGTCACTGATATCTAAGAAGAGACTGCTTAAATCTCCTAACGATTCAGTACCAGGACCTTCCAAGAGGAAGGCACCAAAGACTCATAAGGCGCCCTAAAAAGTTACACCTCCAGGAGCAATCTCTAAGCCATGAGTAATTGTTGACTCCGGAACTCAGGAAGGGTCCATAGAGACCAGTTCTCAGAGCACTGACACACCTCTCAGTACTACAGGATCAAGAACTCTTTCTAGTACTGTTAACACCCAGGCATTCAAAGAAGCCAGGGAGTTACTTAACTTGTTGGTACTGCTTCTCCTGAAAGTCTAGAGCCCCAGTGGGTACTGAGCCTGGAACCACATGCTCCTGTGGTCCCAATTCCAGACCCAGAGTGCCACCTGGAACCAGCCGCTTCTTGCAATGCTTCTGCATAGGACTGTGTCTTGATTTTGTTGGTATCCCCTCTTCCAGACTTGGAGCCCCGTTCTCTGGTAATGATGGGTAGAGCCCTGCAGCGGGACTGGGATCCCGCAGGTCCTCCTGGACCCACTGCCATAATAGCTAGAGCAAATGGGAATGTGGGATTAAAAAATAGTCCCATGGAGGACTCTGCCAATGGGTTCAGCTCCCCAGTGGTTGGAAGAAATAGACTCCTCACTGGAGCAGGAAGTCAGATCAATTATGACATGACCTGAGCTTGCCCATCAGTCCCACATCTGCCATGATACCATCCACAGGAGTCAGTGGCCCTCTCAGAACTGGGTCCCACCTTGTCTAGCTGTCATTTTCTCTCTCTCTCTCTCTCTCTCTCTGTTTGGATTATGGATGCTTTATGCAATGTGGGAGCAGTGGAAAGAAATGCCAGTATTAGAACTAAAACATTCTATTGTAGCTTGGTGTTGAGCCTCGTCCAATCTGAGCCCCATGGACAGGAACAGGAAACACAGTAATGGAAACATGAGACCTTCCCCGAAGTGATACCTTCACTTTGCACTGCTGGAAAGTGGATGCATGATGTCATGGATGCAGAGCCACCAAATGACATCCCCATATCTGGCTACCATCTGAATTATTAGTAATAATTATTGTGTCAAGAGAGTGCCTGGAGACCCAGGTGCTAGGTGCTTTAGAAATGCAAAGCAAGACCATCTCTGCCTTGAAAAGCTTTGAATCTAAATAGTCATACCAGACATGGCAAGGGCTGGAGAGAAACAAAGGCACCATGACTGGTCTGTAGGTCAGCTGCAGAAAGGAAAATACAACCCAGGTCACCTGATTGCCATTCCAGGGCCCTATCAATTTGTCATTTTATTAAGCAGAGTGAGAAAAGATCATTATTACATTATTTTAAAATAATTTTGAACGTCTTTAGCCAAAGCAGTTACCAATGTGAAAATGGCAGGAAAGGCTCATTGTGAGAAGGAAAACTGCACAAGAGCTAAGCAAGAAGGAAAAAGACAAGATTTGAAAGAAACTGTGAAAAGAAGCCATAGATCGCAGTCACACCAAACCATGGATCTAGTTGCACTCAAACTTGGGGTGGAGGCAGAGGTGGAATTTGGATGGAGATTTGCTTCTCAGCCCCTCAGCTGTTGGAATGATGACGTATCACTCTGTGTGAGCTCAGGAAGACTTTGAATCCACATCTTTCCCTCTCACAGAGACAGCTGGAGAGTGGACAGCTATCTGCACAACTGCACAGTTGACTGCACAGTCAGTCTGCACAGTCTGCACAGATTGTGACTGCACAGTCAGTCAACTGACTGGGCTTACCTGGGGGTGGAGATCACATATTTGCAGGGGGCTTGATTTGTGTGCTGTGTAATGTTATCATCATATTAGCTATTAGAGCTGGGCACCAACCACAACTACAGCTCCTCAGACCTCTGGGAAAAGGGCTGAAATTGAGATCTGAATCAGAATTCTTTGGTGTGGGCCTATCGCTAATAATAATAGTCTCTGTCTGGGGATACGTCTACAGTATGAAATTGTATCGAAATTATTCTATTCAAATTTTTGGAAGTGATTTTATACATTGGATCTTGTGTGTCCCCACTAAAGCGCGTGAATTCGGCGGAGTGAGTCCGCGGCACTGAGGCTAGCATCGAATGTCAGAGTGGTGCACTGTGGATAGGTATCCCACAGTCCCCGCAGTCCCCGCTGCCCACTGGAATTCTGCCACTCTGTTCTCCTTCGTTTCACACACTTTTTTCCAGGATTACCCATGCAGGTGCCATAACATGGCACACATGGAGCCCACTCAGATCTCCACTGCAGTTTTGACCACTGTAAATAACTCATGCGTTATCCAGCACTATGTGCAGTACCTGCAAAACCGGGCGAGAAAGTGATGACAGCGCGATTGCAATACTGAGGAGGACATGGACACAGATGTTCGCAGAAACACGACATGTGGCAATTGGGAGATCATGCTGGCATTGGGCCAGGTTCATGCCATGAAACACCGATTCTGGGCCTGGGAAACAAGCACAGATTGGTGGAACCACATAGTGTTGCAGGTATGGGATACTTCCCAGTGGCTGTGAAACTTTCATATGTGGAGGGCCACTTTCATGGAACTTTGTGACTTTTCTGTCCCCTGCCCTGAAGCGCAAAGACACCAAAATGAGAGCAGCCCTCACAGTTGAGAAGTGAGTGGCCATAGCCCTATGGAAGCTGGCAACGCCGGACAGCTACCGGTCAGTTGGGAATCAGTTTGGAGTGGGCAAATCTACTGTGGGGGCTGCTGTGCTGCAAGTAGCCAATGCCATCACTGATCAGCTGCTATCTAGGGTGGTGACTTTGGGAAACGTACAGACCATTGTGGACGGCTTTAATGTGCTGGAGTTCCCTAAGGGCGGCAGGGCGATAGACGGAACGCATATCCCTGTGGTGGCACCAGGGCTTTTACTGCCTACCTGGCTAGTGCATTGGAGTTGAGAGCGTTGTCCAGAACAGTCACAAGTGAGCATTCTGGGATGGCTCCTGGAGGCCAATAAAGTTGAATTGCATCCACAGTACCTCTAATCCGGAACTGCAATCTCGATTTTAGCGCTACTCCACTTGCCGAGGTGGAGTACAGAAACAGGATCAAAGAGCCCTTTAAATCACAAAAAATTGTTTGGTCGTGTGGACGGAATCAGTTTTATTTTGAATTAACTAGGCTAATTCCAAAAGAACCATGTACTGTAGACCAGCCCTGGTAAGATCTGGCAGAGCTGAGGCAGCAGGCTATTAGCTGCAGCTCTCCCTGCCTCTCTCGGACAGTGTGAGGCAGCGATAGGTCCTCATAGAGCATACTGGGGAGATGAGGTCATCCGCAGTGTGACACCCTATTGATGACACCATCCTTTCTGAATTGCTGTTGGCCAATCGCGTTGCTGCATTTTGACTGATCTCACACTCCAAGTCCCAGCCCTGCACCCTGCACCAACTAGCTCTCATCACAATGGGGCCCCTTCTGCTCTTTTTGTCCCAGTTCTTCTAGTTTCTTTATATCGTATTTAGATGCTTTACATGGAATGACCACCTTTTATGTTAGTGATTTTTAGTTTTATTTATTTTTTATTTTTTTTCCCAAATGAAATATGAAAGCCACACCTGCTTGGCGCTGCGCTCTGCCCTTCTCTAGCGGTGGGTAGCCCAATGCGAGATGGATGATCTTGCTAAAGCCATAGCTAATAGTGATAAATCTTTTAGCTCTGCTAGTAAAGGATCATATATTAAGACCTAGAGGTACCAGGTTTGCTCTGCACTGCTGATAACCCATTAAGGGTTGTTGGTATTACAAGTGTAAATATTGCAGTAGACTTCAATCAGTGCATGATGACTTTTCTAGGAAATGGTGTAATTATTTTTAATGCTTACCCACGTTCTGTAAGTGGCACTAAGTAATAACAATATATCTTTTAGTAGCAGTCCTATGTGTCACACCTTTATAAACAGTGCCCACTACCCAATTGGCATGAACTGATCTCTTTATAGACTCGCAGGATACAGATGAACTCATCAGATACTGGGACTGAATTACACTCTTCCCTCTACACAGATTCTGCATGCCAGGCTTGAGGCAGTACTGGGAAACTAGCCCAGCTGTTCTCATGCTATTCCTGGCCTCTGAAGAAATAAAGGACTTCAGCTGTAATGAGTCCTAAATCCACCAAAAATTAAAACAATAAGCTAGAGTGACAACTCTTTTTATTGCACATATTCTGAAAGCAATAACCTGAGTAGCTGATAGATGCAAAGGCTTAGCAAAAGATTATGTAGCCTGTTCCTCAGGTATTTTGTAACATGTGTGCAAGACATTTAAAACTTACTTCTTGGATCAGAGGCCAGGCCCTTAGTCCAGTTAAATATGCATTCTCTAATCCGCCTGTGCAAAACAGTTAAATGGCAAGATTAAGATTTCCCCAGAACTGGGAAATTCCTGGATAGGGTAGGGCCATTATAGCATCTCCTCTACCACTCCTGGGCCCAATGTTAGGAGGTGTGGCCAGAGAGAAGAATGTGTGGCCAAGGATGTTGTTGCATACAGCTGATTCCTATGCTGAAACAGCATCTGTTGGCCCATGGCAGGTGCTATAAAATAAAACAGAGTTTAGAGAGACAAGGTATGCGAGATCATACCTTTTAGAAGACCAAATTCTGTGGGTGAGAGAGACAAGCTTTTGAGCTTACACACAGCTCTTCAGGTCTGTGATAGTTACTCGGAGTATCACAGCTAAATACAAGACGGAACAGATTGTTTAGCATAAGTAGTTAACACATATTTCAAGGGACCGTTCAAGGTGAAGTGGCTTATTAATGCCCTTCCAGTCATAACTCATTTCCAGGCTCATCTTTTGAAGGTATTGTGCAGGTTTCCTTTGAGGATGAGGACAGATAGGTCAGACACTTCGGGAAAAGTGTTCATCCACAGGTAACATGGTGTTTTGTCTTTTGTCATTTTCCCAAGTTAATTCATTAGAGGCATAGTGATTGTTTCACCCACACAGTTATTATTGGATGAGATACGTACACCACGTGTTGTGATAGGCATGTACAGGCTCCTCCGGTCTTGACAGGGGTGTAGTGGAGGGTGCTGATCATTGAAGCAATGGAGATATATCTGCGGGTTTTGCAGCTGTTGTTCTAGCAAGGCCTGGTGATGCTCTGAGTTGGTGTGTCCTGATCTGTGGGGCGATTGCTTCTGATGATGAGCTTGACAAGTTTAGGAGTTTGTGTGGAGGCCAGAAGAGGGGGTTCAGGAAAGATTTCTTTCAGGATGTGGGTCCTTCTTGAGTATGGGTTGTAGTTGTTTGATGATAACCCATATGGGTTCTAGTGTGTGCTGGTAGTGACAACTACTTCCTGTCTTCCCCTTTCCTCCCTATGACTGGAAGGGCGTTAATGGATTATTTCACCTTGAATGGTCCCTTGAAATATGTGTTAACTTCTTATACTAAACAATCTGTTTCACCTTTTATTTAGCTGTGATATTCTGAAGCCTGATCTACAGTACAGAGTTAAGTCAATGCAATGCTGATTACATTGACCTATGTACCTAGCTACACTAAAATTTCACTCCTGCTGATGTAACTGCTCTGCTACACTGACTTAATGCCACCTCCATGAAAGGTGTAAAGGTTGATATAGTTAGGTCAACACAGTGTCAGTGTAGACACTGCATTGCTTACGTTGACTGGTACTGGCTTTCAGAAGCTGTCCCACAAGGCCCCATACTGACAGTACATTCAGTAGAAGTATTCCAGGTAAGGACGCTCATTGCCAACTGTAATGTAGTAATGGTGGTCCCTCCCCCTCTGTCCTTCCAGTGGGAGGCCACTCTGCTTCACTGCATCATTGGGCATTGCCCACAGTTAAGGAATTAGCTGGGAAACCCACAGCCTGTCTCTCTGGCCAGCAGTCCAGGCAACGCGGTAATCCAGCTGCAACATGCTGACAGGGTCTCTGGCAGCAACGCAGCCAGATTAAGGTCACTTCCTCCCCTCCCTTCAGGGGGTAACTGGATCCATAAGGGGTCTTCCAGTTCGTAAGGGTAGAAGACCAGTGGCAGTCCCAGGGGCTCCTCGGTGCCTTGGTCAGCAGACGGCTCCAGCAGCTCTGGCCAGTCCTCAGCTTGATGGGGATCCACTGTAGTCTCCCAGCTTGGGAGTGGGCAAGAGGCGTCTGTCTCCTTTGGCAGCTGCAGCCCAACTGAGCCCCAGGACCTGCCTTTTATACTTCCTGTTCTGCGCCCAGACTTCCAGTGGGAGGGGTGAGCATGACCTGGCTCCGCCCACCAGAGTTCACAGAGATGTCCCTCCCCCTCTGGCTCAATGGAAGACCACTCCACCTCAAACAGTGACACAAGGAGCAAAGTATGAGCAAAGCATAAGCTATGTAATTACTGCAGTGGCAATATGTTCATGTAAGTGAGGGTGACTTAATTTTGTTGTGTGGACATGCCCTGAGTTAGTTTCTCAGATGTGAAGAAGGGCTCTCTGTGCAACTAGACAGCTTGTCTCTCTTGCCAACAAAAATAGATCCAATAAAAGATATTTCCTCACCCACCTTGTCCCTTTAATGTCCTGGGATTGACACAGCTACAGTAATACTGCATAGAACTAGGGTGACCAGACAGCAAGTGTGAAAAATTGGGGAGTGGGGGGTAATAGGAGCCTATATAAGAAAAAGACCCCAAAATTGGGACTGTCCCTATAAAATCGGAACATCTGGTTACCCTACATAGAACACAGATTAGGCGGGTGCTAGTGACTAAAGTTGGCACCTGCCAGGTGCCGGGAGCTGCCCTTTCTCACTCTTACCCCGCAGATTTATGTTCAGCACAGCTCAAAAGATCTGGACCCAGGTTTCCTTTAGAATTTGCTCAAGATAGGGTGAAAGGCAACAGAATTAGCACAATACAAGTAAACAAGAGTGTGCAGTCTGCCAAATATTTCCATAAAGCATTCTAAGACCCCAACCCTGCAAGGACTTATGCTGGTGCTTAATTTACACACAGTGAGTAGCGCCATTAAAATCAAAGACATGACTCACAGTGCAGAAAGTAAAGCATCTGTATAAACCTTAGCAAGACTGGGGCCTAATGTAGAGATGGGAAATCCATTTGCTTCGAGTCTGCCAGAAGTGTTCTTCACATTCATTTGCACATAAAGGGTCAATAAAAAGAACATATTGCATATACAGACCTGACACAAAGAATGGAGGTTCTTTTTACAGAAACTCAGTGCTATTCAATGAAATTCCATGCAACACAGGGGAAACTGTAAAGAGCCAAGACTGTAGGAACACATTTGAGTCCTGTTAGTTTTTCTGCCAGTCTATGTACTTTCTAGTCCATACATTTTAGTATACAAATAATAGGAGATTTGCTCTATCCTCCTTTCTGTGTGTGGTTTTTTTAATGGCCTTCTTGGCAGAAAATTCCACTTTATTTCTCACAACACAGCTGACAGCTTCTATAGCACTCACTTTGGCAACCTTTTTAAATGTGGCTTCCCCCCTGGCTGCTATTTTCCAGCAATTGTGGGTTTCCACGGTGTTCCTTTACAATTTCATTTTGGAAACAAAAAAGTGTACTACAGAACTACTGGCATAGTCACATTGAGGCAGGCTTCTAAGTCACGTAGACACCTGAAAATGTATCTCTAAGTTCCATTTCCAACAGTGATTTAGGGACTTTTGAAAATCAGATATAGGTTCCTAAATTTCACTGAAACTTAGTAGGACTTAGTCTCTAAGGTCCAGATTCTAAAAGGCATTTAGGCACCTAACTTCTATTGAAATCACTTGGAGTTAAGCACCTAAATGCCTTTGAGGCTCTGGGCTTAAGTAACTAAGATGTTACCTACAGCCTAATTTTCTGCCATCATCAGAAAATTATAAACCGATCAAGTATATTGTGAGCTATAAAGGGATCTAAAAGAATACAATATAAATCTTAACATTTATTGTAAACTTAGTTTTCATGATGAGTATCACATTGTCTTGACTTCTTTGGTTTCCTTGGTCCAAAATTCCATAATAAGCCTCTCATGCCCCCGTTCTTCTCAGGCTTTCAGGTGCTGTAATCAGGCCAGTTTTTCTTTGTCATCTGGGGCAGGAGGGTGCTTGGACACCTGGTCAGAACTTATAAGCAAAGCTCTCAGTTCCTGATCTGAGGCTTTTTTTAATCGGATAGTCCTCTCTCCTTACATAATTTTTCAAGGTCTTTTGTCTCAAGACCATCATATGACTTTGATTCACTCATTGTGTCTATTCTTTAACCCTTAAAAACATTTAACGGTGTTGGGTTATGATCTATAAATCCAGCTGGCCTGTGGCATGTGAACCCTGCCAAGACTATGCCAATTGTCATGCTATCTGAAGTGACTCATGACCATGAGTGCCAGTCTCATGGCACAGTGTCAGTGTCACCATGGCACACAAGAACCAAACTGGTTGTGTGTTCTGTGGTTAGATTTCACTAACACAGTAACAAATGTGAACTCCTACAGTACTATAACATTCTTACATGGAGTCACAGGTAGTCCCATTGGGCATTCCAGTCTCTCTTGCCGCCCAGGCAAGCTGGACTATGTAATAGTTGATTGCTATACACCAAAGATCACAAAAGGTTTAGATTGCTTCTGTCCCAAGAGACTGGTCACTGACCCCAGGTCAATTTGTACCATAGCTCTCTCACCAAAGACAATGTTTGTAGCCAGTCCTGTAATAAACTAACCAAAGATTTATTAACTAGGAAAAAGAAATGAGAGAGTTATTTGCAGGTTAGAGCAGGCAACACATATACATAAATGAGTTACAGTTTGTGGTTCCAAAGTGCGACAGCACTGTAGTAATCTGTCAGCCCTAAAAGACACTCCATTATTTTTAGTTCAAGCTGATGGGATGAGCCCTTTTTTGCACATAGCCTCGTCATGGGTGTTAAGGGGCAATTAACAAAGTTTCTGTATTGTATGTTGCACAGTGGCCCACCGAGTTGTGATAGCCTTCTTGATGACCAGGAGACAATCCCTCCTGACTGGTTCACAGCTCCAGAGCAACCATTTTTTCACAGTTACAAAGCAAAAACTTAAATATTATTTTAGAGCAGGGGTCTCAAACACACGGCCCGTGGGCCACCTGTGGCCCGCCTGGCTCTTTCCTGCGGCCTGCCATGCTCCCTGGCCCCTCCCCCCGCCCGACTTGCCTAGAGCAACTCCAGCCCAGCATGCATCGGGGGCAGGAAGCACCTCCAGGAAGCAGATCCAAGAAGCAGCTGAAATCACACAGCTGCAGCCCCGGGGAAGGGAGGGAGGTACAGCGCTCTTTTCCAGGCACTGCCCCTCTCCACTCCCACTGGCCAGGAACTGGGAATCGCGGCCAATGGGAGCTTTGGGGAAGGTATCTGGAGGTGCGGCCATGACAACACAGAACTCCTCCTCCTCCCTCCCTCCTCCAGGTTCCAGCGCTTCTCCTAGCAGCGAGGAACGGGACGGGGTGGGGGACTGAGGAAGGCAGGCAAGTAGGGAGCCTGTCCTGCAGCTCAGCCCCCTGCCCTGAGCCCCATGCTGCACCCTGCATCCCTCACCCCTCCTGCAGCCAGCCCACCTGCCACACCCCTCCTGCAGCACAGCTCCCTGCCTTGAGCCCCCTGCCGCATCCTGCACATCTCCTGAACTTCAACTCCCTGCCCTGAACCCTTGCCACACCCCTCCTGCATCCCCTGGGTATAGGAAGGGGGCGGAGTTGGGATGGGGGTTTTGGGGAAGGAGTTGGAATGGGGACAGGGAAGGGGTGAGGCAGGGGAAGGGTCTCATGGAAAAGGAGGAGGGGGGCGGAGGCAGGGTGTCCATGATGCGGCTCTTGGGCTAATATGCTAGTCCTCATGCGGCCCTCATGGTCGTTTGAGTTTAGACTCCTGTTTTAGAGTGTGTGATAAAGATACTATTAGTGAGATTAATGCATGCAGCAACTTACAAGTATTTCACATAGACTAAACACTAAACACAGTGTTATAAATTCAATACCTATCTTAGCCATTCTAACACACTGGTGAAAAAGACTGGTTTCCTGCAATGAATTTGTCAGTGCTTGGCTGAGGCCGAAAGTCTTGGCAAGAGCTGGCAGCTGGTTTGCCAGCGTCACAATGAGTTCCCGGCATTGGCCCTTCCAGCCATTTTTTCCTCTAAAATGTATTCCTGATATACCGCACCAATCTTACATTTCTAGTTTTAGACACTTTCTTAACTGGGAAATAAAGCATAATTATGGCAGTATTTGCCACTAACAGGTGATGGAGCCACCAACCTCTCTTCATTTAACACTTATCAAACCAGCTGTGAAACAACATTGTTAGTGGTGACAACCAGGCTAACCCTCCAGACTGTAGGACAGTGATATACAGACCTCAGACTACCACGCACATACAATATCAGAAAACGTATTGCTCAATGACTGGAATGAGATTAGTGACAAGGCAGTTATCAGAGAATATGTCCTTTTAAAAATGCAATATCAATTTATAACCACTTCCCTCAAAATGAGCAATGGCTCTTGAGGCAACATATACAGTGTTTATTGTGTGTTACAGTACTGCGTTGTGCAGCTCAATGCCTCCAAGATATGATGCAAAAGAAAAGGGTAGCATGACTTCTAAGTTACCGAAAGCGCACATCACCAGGTTTCTATCCATCCTCAAGCTCCCTCACCTCCAAAATGAACTGACAAAAGTTAGTTGCTTGCCCACCATCGGTCCGGAACTCAGAAAAACCCTCCAGTGAAAATGTGGAGTAACTGCAAGAGTCAGAAGTACATGCATGTCTTTTCTTCTTCTTTTTCTTGCCATTTTTATGCCCTAGCTGGGATGATTTAATTGGTGTTGGTCCTGCTTTGAGCAGGAGATTGGACTAGATGTCCTCCTGAGGTCTCTTCCAGTCCTAAAATTCTATGATTCTCTACCTTGGAAAATTACAGGTTAATCAGCTTGTGCCATTTTTAATTACTCTTGAGTACAGTTCTTTATATCCTTAACTCATACCTAGGCCTTAATCTCTATTAATATTTTATACTATTCTGATGCCTGTCACCTACAGATCTTTCTGCTTTTAAACACAACAGTTCAGCCTTACCACACTCCCATGAGGCAGGTAATTATACACATATTTTAAATGGACAAAAAGATACAGATCTGGCTTGAATCTTTAGCAGTCTGGAGATTCCCAATTGAAACTAAAACTCCACCCACCACTCAGCTGAGCTGTTAAGTGACCAACATAGAACAACTCAGTAGCAATAGAGAAAATGGATGGGACACTAGTCTGGGACTCAGCAGATGCAGAGTTTAGGCCTGATTCTTCCACTAACTTGAGGAAGTCGTATCACTTCACTTCTTTGTGCCTGTTTTCCCTCACATCCATTGGCTGCTAGTTCTGTTAAGATTTCACACTGATCACGGCAGGGACTCTCACTAAGGACAGGTCCACGCTATGGTGCTCAGTCAACCTAAGTTACGCAACTCCAGCTTCGTGACTAATGGAGCTAGAGTCAATGTATCTTAGGCCAACTTTTTGTGGTGTCTACAACACGCTGGGTCAATGGGAGAAACTCTCCCATCAACTTACCTTATGCTTCTTGTTCCAGTGGAGTACTGGAGTCGACAGGAGAGCAACCGGCGGTTGATTTAGCAGGTCTTCATTAAACCCGCTAAATTGACTCCCGGTGCATCTATCGCCATACATCAATCCCCTGCTAAGTGGATTGCTGTGTGTGTACATTGCCTAGCACTTTGGGGCTTCAATGGCAGTTCAGGTCTCAAGGCACTATAGCAATGTAAATAATCTCCCTCACAGTAATTTCTGATGAAAATATGATTCTAATATTAAATGTTTGAAACCAGCTAAGCTAGCTTTTCATGATATGCATGGTAAAAAACACGTACTTGCTCTGATAGAAAAAAACGTAGTTTAAATGTATAGATTCAATGGACATCCCTCGTGTTCCAACAATACAAACGCAAACACTTCTTTGCATTGAAATATGGATTTCACACTATGTGCACCTCTAAACAGACTACTGAATAATTTACACCATAGTAAAACTGAACAAATCCTATATGCTTGCAAGAAATATTTATAGTCATTTCTTTGGTTTTACGAGTATTTTTTGCTGTCTCCATGCCAGTAAAAAACCAAACACCTTACAGTGATAAGGGCAGAAACTCACATATGACAAGCTTACATTAGAATAAAGTTAAAAGGCCAGCTTCTGGACTCTGAAAAGGCTGAGTTGGCTGCTCTGGTGAAGGGGGCTGATTTGGGAGGAGGCCTATAACCAGTGCACGTTGTACTCCTCCGATCTGCAGCTTGTGTAACGGCCCTGAGGCTGCTCCACTTTGTGCTGTGGGAGTGTAAATGTGGCATACAGTCCTCTTTACCTCCCACTTCTCCACTGACCCTGCCCCACAGACAACATGGCTAGACTGGGGCTTATTCTCTCCTCTGCTGAGTGTCTCAGAAGGGCGGGTAGGGAACTGACAGCACAAAACCATATGAATGGAGTGCTTTGGCACAATAAGGTGAGTTGTGGATGGAGTTTTTGGCTTGAACTGTGAATTTCCAGATGGCTGAAGATTCAAGCCAAATCCTTAGCTTTAGTTTAATGTGGTTTTATGTTTGCATATATCACACTGTTGTGTACAGCTATGGTTACGGTTAATATACATGTTTTTAAAGAAAAGAAAAAAGTGAACTGAGCGCTTATGATTCTGAGGGTGGCTTTGATATGAAATTTTACCCAACTGTTTTTTCCTTAATTGAAAATGAGGATTAAAAAAGAAGAAACACCTGCATATTATATTGAAAAAGGGGCTTTACATTATTTATTTTTGTGCCCTTCAAGTCACTTTCTGCCGGAGCTGGCATTTGCTCTCTTGAATTTTTATTTTTCCATTTGGTCTTTTGAAATGCCACAGGAAATACAAATGACAAAACTATCCCACGTAGGCAAAGTGGTTGGAGGACCACCAAAATAAAGAGCCAAATGGTTTTCCAGATGAGTACAAAGAGATTCCCTGTGCCGAAGGGCTATCACTAGAGTTCAGTCAAATGCGATGACTGGTGTTAAGTCATGGGTTCTCAAATAGGGGCTCTCAGAGGGTCACGAAGTTATTATATGGGGGGAAAACATGAGCTGTCACCCTCCACCCAAATCCCTCTTAACACCATCATAAATGCTGGAGGCAAAGTGTATAAAAAAGTGTTTTTAATTTATTAGGGAGGGTCACACTCAGATGCTTGCTATGTGAAACAGGTCACTAGTACAAAAGTTTGAGAACCACTTGTTAGGTGATTAATAATCACAAAACAAAACAGTCTTAACACACTGTCATCATGGAAGATCAATACAACCTTTGACCCTTGACACTAATGCTTCATTTTTTCCAGCCGTGCTTCTCCTTCTAAGGTTTTCTGTCTAGAAATAACCCTGTACTTAGCTACCCCTTTAGTTATGGTGAAGATGGACAACAATGTGAAAGACAAAAGGCATATCAAAAATAAAAAGTCTGGAGTGCTGCTGAGGATGAAGGACTGTGTTAAATAGTGAAATTAGGATTTACAGCAATGAAAGCAGAACATGATGGCAGGGAAAATAGGGACAACAAGATTAAATATATTTCCACTTCTATTAAATGATTCCCTGTTATATATTATTAATATGAATAATGGAAGTATTAATAAATAATACTAGCAGTAATTATATGTTTTGAGGAGAGTGGGTTATGGGCATGTAGGAAGAGAGAATTTGCACTATTGCAGTTGCAGAAGTTCTCTGCTGAAGTGAATGGAAACTATGGATTTGATGATTATTTCTGTAGGGTCATATTAACAGCCTTATGGTACAGTGCTGTATTTCAATAAACAGATGAGCTGATCTATAAAAGCCCTCTGCTACTGGGAGTGTGCCTGATTCAAATGGCTTTTGTCTCTGTTTGTAGTTTAACATGATCTGGGCATGTTCCAGCTGGAGAAAGAGGAGGAGTATTGCCAATCGCAAATATTTACTGCTCAGGAGTCAGGGTCCCCAAAATTATGAGATTTTAAAATATACATATTGTGTTCGTCTGTACCTTTGGTTTTCTGAGACTTTAGGGGGCACTCAGATCATGTTTTCAAGAGTTTTTTCCACAAGCATGAGGGCTGGAAAATACTTTTAAAAAATGAAAGCTGAGATTCACACAAAATCATTTGGGAGCTGGGGCTTTAAGTAAACCATCAAATATTGTCAGAGTCAGGATAAGATCATGAGAGCTGGCAAAACTGAATACGGTACCAGACATACCAACAGCCAGCCCGCATTGGCTTAAGCTGAATAACAGAGCCAGAGACTATAAAAACTTACAGAATCAAGGTCTTTAGAACTGCAGACTTTTCCTCTGCCTTGAAAATATGGTTTGCTGATTTAGCATCTGTTCTAGTAGTGCATATGCTCGCAAATTCCCAGTGACGCCAAAGGAAGATTTTCCTCACCGTCTTGTAAAGTTTCCCATTTTTATGATCTTTCTGTTCAATATACTTATGATAAAGAATAGATTTTTGTTCATATTCATACGTGGTAAGTCAGGGAAATATTTTTTCTCTTTTAAATCTTACAAGTACAAAGCTTAACTGCATAGAACCACCTGTACTTTAAGCAGGAATGTATATTATCAAAGAGAAATATTGCATAGATGTTTCACTTTTTTTGGATGGGTTTCATAAAATATTTCCGGGCAAATTCTGCACCAAAATATTAAAAATTATGGGAGCACTATTTTAAAATTCCGCAAAATTCTGTATATTTTATTTGTCAAAATAACACAATATAATCATGCCAGTTTCAATTATTTTGATAATTTATTTCAAAATACCTTTCAGCAAATATGTCTACAAAAATACAAACAACAAAAAAATCAGGAAATGTTTTTTAACAAATAGATTCTTGACTAGACATATTAATACAGAACTTTAATTAATAATTCATTTAAACTACAATACAGAAACATATTTCCCACAACTCTCAGAAGCAGTGGGGGAGTCAGGCTGATGGAGGTGCTGAAGGAGAGGGAAGTAATTGCTTGGAAAGACCTTATGTGTGAAATTGCATAATGGTGCAGAATTTCCCCCAGGAGTAATAAAACCACAATACACTTGTTGGGTGTGGGTGTGAGAAGTCTGGAACAGGGTTTTTTTTTGTGGGGGAGGGATTGTTAAGGAGTTGAGTAGCTTCCACCATGCAGATCCTGGCTAACCTCTAGCCTCTCTCAGTCAGGCACATCTGCCCCTTTGCCCCTGCACCATCCCATCCCAATGTGCCCCAACACACCCATTCAGGCACTCCTCCCACGCCCTGTGGCCCTGCATCCCCACTCAGCCACCCCTTCCCCTGTCCCCCTGTGTCCCTGCACCTCCACGAAGCCACGACCTCCTTTCTGTCCCCATGTCCCTGCATCTCCACTCCCATTCAGCTCCCACACCACTCTGTTCCCCCCACTAGCTCTTTTGAACTCACCTGTGACACATACCCACCCAGCATCTCCATCCCTTCCACATTGTCCACCACCTCCCCTCCCATATTCTGTGCCTCCTGATCTGGCCTCACTGGCAGGGCACTGTGAAGAATGCAGCCCCTTCTCTTCCCTGTCCACAGCTGGGGCTGCTCCACCGTAGGAGCAGCTGCCCTCTGTTCTGGTGCCATAGCAACCCTGGTGGGCAAAAGGTTTAACTGCATCACCTCTCCAGCAGAATGTATTTTCTGTGGAGAAAAAAGAATTCTGTGCAGCAGTTGAATTCTGCACATGCACAATGGTGCAGAATTCCCCCAGGAGTAATAAAACCACAATACACTTTGTGACAGGTTGATCACAGAAACCTCCTTGGGGCGGCCAACTGATGTGCCAAAACTATTTCTGCCCCTGCTTTCCCTACCAATTTGGGACTCCAGAGCCCTGCCTGCTTGTGTCAGACAGCTCAAGTGAAGTTGTAGTGGAGCACTCTCATCCAAGTTTCCATGTGTACACACCACAAAACCACCAATTAAGAGTATAAATTATTGTTATTATATAACAATTATATATATATTTTTATATATTATTATATAATAATTTATATAATAAAATAACAGGAGTATTATAGTTCACAGTGGTGGTATGTATTAAACAGGACAATAGTAGTTTCCCACTGTGACAAACACAACACAGGTTTCACTGATTGGACCCAGAGGAGGTTCTCATTTGGCTCAGCTGGCAAAACTATTGCTCACAACCTAGCAGGGCCCAGTTCAACTGCCAGATGTGCCTGATATATTATCCACAAGCTTTGACTACCTAAGTTGAAGAAGAATCTTGTTTATCTAGCAGCAGCAGTAGTAAGGATTTTATCCTCTGTAGCCTAGCCACAGTGTGTTATACTTTATACACTGTCCAGTAATTCCACTATCTAGTCCATTTTAATCTCACCGTATTATGCTCTCAAAGCCAACATTATCAGTCCCAAATTTTAATGCCACCTGTCTATTTTTCTGTATTGTAAAGTCCTAAGAAGACTGTTTCTCTGAAAACTGACAATCTAAATGACAAAAGACAGACTGACAGAAAAGACCAGACATAATCTAGTGGTGAAGGATAGTTTGGGGATGATTTTGTCCTCACTTTCATAACCCAGTCGGTTATGTGTTACAAGCAGTGTATTATTGAACCACAAAAGACAATCCCCACAGATACCTAGTGTGACGGAGTCAGACCAGAAGGATATAGGAGAGTGCTGGAAGGCAGGTATATTAGTCTCAGGATGTGCAGGTCCTTGTTCCCTGGATAGCCAAACAAAGGCTACTCCAGGCCAATCAAGACACCTGGGGCCAATTAAGAACCTTC
Organism: Dermatemys mawii; assembly: GCA_007922305.1. NCBI lineage: Eukaryota > Metazoa > Chordata > Testudines > Dermatemydidae > Dermatemys > Dermatemys mawii. The sequence goes on along the minus strand of ML677334.1, from coordinate 7,653,590 downwards.
TAGAAAGGAGTAGAAACAGCTAGCCTAATTGGGACACCTGAAGCCAATCAGGGACTGGCTGAAACCAGATAAAAACCTCCCAGTTAGTCAGGTGGGCTGTGGGTGTCAGGAGCTGTGGAAGGAAGTTGTGCTGTTGGTGAGACTGAGTGTAGGACAACATATCATACTGAAGGAAGGAGGCCCTGAGGTAAGGCTGAAGTGGAGTTTGAAGAAGCAGGGACTACTGTGGGGAAGTAGCCCAGGGAATTGTATTGTGTTTTGTGCCTAAAAGGTCAGCCATCTTAGCTGATACTATTAGGGTCCCTGGGCTGGAGTCCGGAGTAGAGGGTGGGCCCGGGCTCCCCGCTTTTTCCATCTTCCATACTGGCCTGTGATGAAGGCAACTCACTAGGTGGTGACTCTTGCCAATTATACTGAGAAAGGGAGGTCACTCTGGGGCCTAGATGAGTTTCTGAGGCCCCTAAATCTGCCAGGAAGCGCAGGACCCACAAGTACAGACTTGGAGCTTTGTCACACTAGATAAACATCACACTGTACATAGACCACACAAGGGTGAATGGGCATATTCTCAAAAAGCTGACTTCCTTTGATGATAAATGCTGTCTAAGCTAAGGCTGCACCTTTGCCATCTTCAAGCAAATCAATTGATCCGATGACTGATGTGTTCCAGATGGAAACCACATTCACTTTCCAGTGTGTACACACACAATGAATCTCACTCTTCTATGGTCTGAATTAGTTCTGACTATGTTAAAGCGTGACCCCCCCCACGAATTCTCTAGTCATCTTTTTTCTTTGTAAGGCATTAAAAAAAAGCCAGAATGACAACAACAGTGGGAATATCACAGGGACAAGCAAATGAGTCAGTGCCAGTTTAGCTAGTCAGTGTGCCATGATACACAGAGAGGATAGTCAAAAAAATATGCTTTGTGCCGAAGAGGTCTGCAGTATAACAGCTGAAGGGAATAGCTTAGTGTCCTACATATGAGGTTGAGAACAGCTAGAATCATAGCAGTGTTGGCTTTAAAAACTGCAGAGAACTCAGTTTTGTTTACTTTTGAAGAATGAAAGTCTGCGTAGAGGGAGCCTTTTTCCAGGAGACCCTAAAAATTGTGGTCCTGTCTACACTTTTTCCTCTATTAAGAATCCCAAGGCACTGTTAATAAGAGTTAGTATTTATGCTAGCATCCTTAGAGAAAGTCTTCCAACGCCCCATATTGGTAGCTTGTTGTTGTAGCCTGCCAATATTGTAGCTTGCATGTCAGACTTGATTGCATTTCAGAGATGGGTGAAGTGGTAGGCAGTCTTCCTGAAACTGTCTTCCACCCAAGAGGTGGGTGCATTTCAGTTGGGGGCAAGCTAAAGTGATCCTTCTGTGTACATACTGTGGTTTAGAAAGAGTTCAATTCTGCCACCTTTGCTCTTGTTGAGCAGTGCTTTCCTCCAAAGTTAGGTCAATTGAAGTCAGTGAACTACTTGTGGAGTTCACTTCTCCACATAAATAAGGCAGGCAGAACTGGCCCCAAATACTTTTTGGGGCTGAAAAAACATCTACTGTAAATGTAAGACAGCATTAGGAAATAAACTGTCACAAAGGGAGTAGTGTTTATCTAATTGGACTGAATTTAGTTTGACTGATAGTTGGATCTAATGGTAAATATGCTAATCATAACAAAAGCAGAGCAATTAATGTGAACACTGGTAGACATAATGCTGGCATTGCTGACTACGAGCAAAGGAAATCTTCCTCTATCACTACACACATTTTTCTTCTCCAGGGAGCTTTTATGATAGCGATTATAGAATTGTTCATTTCAATTACACCAGGGGAATCGTGCAGTGCCATGTAATTGAGATTTTAATTAAGCCACTAATGATTATGACATGTGTGGGGAGTTTTTGTTTACTTGCTTATGTATTCAAAGGGAGATTTCTATACAAACTATGGGTTTTTCTTTGCTGCGTAGACATACCCTGAGTGACACCACGCAAGTCACGTACCTTATTAGATCCCCCTCTTTATAAGGGGGATAATAATATTGCCCTTCTTGGGGGTGTTGTACTTTCATTAATGTTTTTGAGGTGCTTAAATAAGATAGTGATGGTGGCCATATAAATATTGAAATGGAACCATAAAGGATACTCTTTGCTGAATCCTCAACAGCAAAGGGCTTTTTGCTGGGTCACCTACAGGAAGACTCACCTGAGGAATGTGGTGGGAAATCTTTGGAAACAGAAAGTCTCTCTAGCCACATCAATCCCTCCTCCAGCATTCCCTTGGATCCAAAACTGTATGGGGAGCGGGAAACCTCCCCAAGCTCTGGAGATGCTAGGACAGGGGTGGGCAGATCTGGCCCATCAGGGCTCTGGGTCCTGCCCACAGAGTTGCCACCCCTGTGGTGCTGCGGCCTGCTCAGCTCTGGCTGGGAGCACGTCTCTGCGGCACCTGGGGGAGCGGGAGCAGAGGGCTCCGTGCACTGTTCTTGCCTGTGGATATCTCCCCTGAAGCTCCCATTGGCTGGGAACGGGGAAACCACGGATAATAGGAGCTTCGGGGGAGGGAACCACAGGTGCGCAGAGCCCTCTGCTCCCCTTCCCCCAGCGCTGGGGTGCGGGCTACTTCCTGGAGCAGAGTGGCACAGGGCCAGGACCAAGGCCAGGGCAGGCAGGCAGCCTGCCCTGGCCCCGCTGCCAGCCTGGAGCCACTCCAGGTAAGTGGCACTGGGCCGGAGCCCCCACCCCGAACCCCTCCTGCCCCCTGCTGTACCCCAACCCCCTGCCCTGAGCCTCCTGCCACACCCTGCACCCCTCCTGCACCCAACCCTTTGCCCTGAGCCTCCTGCTGCATTCCTGTGCCCCAACCTCCTGCCCTAAGCCCTCTGCCACACCTTGCACCCCTCCCTGTCCCACTTCCCTGAGCCCCCTCCCACACTGCGCACCCCAACCCCCTTCCCTGAGTCCCCTCATGCACCCCACATCCCTCCTGTGCCTCAACCCCTTGCCCTGAGCCCCTTCCTGCACACTGCACCCCCTCCCATACCCCCTCACTTCCTCCCACACCCCAGCCCCCTGCCCCAGCCCTACAGTCATGTCCCTGCAAGCAATTTCCCCACCCCGATGTGGCCCTCAGGCCAAAAAGTTTGCCCACACTTGTGCTAGGACCTGAATATCGCCTCCCCTCCTCTCCCAAGCCAATATGTGACCTTGGGGATAACTGCAGAGAGGAACCAGCCAGAGGCTCCAGGAGCCACCAAAACAAGAACCACTCGACATTCCAGACAAAAATGGAGAATGTTCTCAGACCATCTCCTCCAACCCTCTCCTCCCACTCACAAGCCCTTCACCTCAGTTTCACTCCACATCTGTTCCTCCTATCTTCTCCTCATGCCACTGTCCTTCCGTTTTATTTCAATGGAATGGATCCCCTCTTATCACCCTAGCCCAGTGCCCCAAAAAGTGTGGAACTGACATGCCGTCTGCCACCATCATATTGTTCCTTCTGCTTGTGAGTTCGATCCTTTTGCCTATTTTTGGATTCTAAACTCTTTGACACAGGAGTGCCTATTGCTCTGTGTTTGCCCAGTGCCTAGCACAATGGGGCCTCATTCTTGGCTGGCCCTCAGCCACTATGTAATAAACACAATAATCAACCTATATTTCAAGAACCACACATGTTTCTCCTTGCTGGGTTTTATTCCCTCACAGTCGCAAGTAGAATAAGCCACAGTGGCTTGGTTTAGCACTCCAAGCTGCAAAGATGAAAATAAATGTAGGAATATGTGTTTCCCAACATGCTCTTCCCCATTAAAGTGAGACAAAGCCATGCTGCTGTAATCCACTTACCGATGACAGGTGGTTTCTTTCTCCACAAAATATTGAATAGCCAGGGGACAAATACCTCTGATATACAGTTTTACAGCTGGGGTCTTGTTTTGTCTTGAGACATTGTAATTCAAGTTTACATTCAGCTGTTTGCCAAGGTTATGAACTCTGATAAACCAAGAGTCTCACATGAAAATGGTCTCGATCATTGATTAACATGTTTAAGACTAGAAGGGATGATTATAATAATCTCATCTGACCACTCGCAGTTGCAAAAAAAGGCTAATAGCATTCTGGGGTGTATTAACAGGAGTTTCATATGTAAAACAAGGGAGGTAAATTGTCCTGTTCTACTCAGCACAGGTTAAGCCTCAGCTGGAGTATTGCATCCAATTCTGGGCACCACGTTGAGAAACAAGAATGCTAAAAGGGTTAGAAAACTTGACCTACATGGAAAAGTTAAAAAACTAGCCATGTTTAGTCTTGAGAAAAGAAGACTAAGAGGGGACCCAATAAGAGTATTCAAATATGTTAAGGGCTGTCATAAAGAGGATGGTGATCAATTGTTCTCCACTGAAGGTAAGAAAAGAAGTAATGAGCTTAACCTGCAGCAAGGGAGATTTAGGTAAAGATATTAGGGAAAATGTTCTAACTGTAAGGGTAGTTAAGCTCTGGAAGAGATTTCCAGAGGAGGTTACAGAATCCAATCATTGGCGGTTTTTAAGAACATGTTGGACTAACATCTTTCAAGGATGGTCTCGCAGGGGTGGTGTGTAGTGGAGGCTTGGGAAGCCCCAAACCTCCACTAATGCTCCCTGCCATGGCCATGGGGCAGCTCAGGTGAGTGGGTTGGGGCTTCTCCAGCTGTGGCGAGGGGCTCAAGGCTCCTCTGGCCCCAGCAGGTGAGAGCGGGGGAGATGGAGGCAGAGTGGGGGTAGGTCTCAGGCAAAAGGAACGGGGTAGGGGCTAGGCTTCAGGTGGAAGGGGTAGGGCAGGGGACTAGCCTCTCCAAAAGGGGGGGTTCCCATGCTGCCCATGTGGTCTAGGGTTACTGGGGGTAACTAGGGTGCAGGGGGCTGGATTTGATGACTTCTTGAGCTCTGTTCCCGCTCTGCATTCCTATGATATCACAGGCCACAAACCAGAGCTCTACGAACAGAAGATCTTGAAAAAAAAATCTGCTGTCTTTCTTTCTCTTGCTAACACATACAGGAACTCAGATATCAGTGAAAAAGAAGCTTCCCTTTGAGGAGATACTTTTGTCAGAGTTGCTATGTAAAGAACGAACACACAGACTCTATGCTGGCGGAGGGAATTTTAGAGGCATCGTACTGTGTGAAGGCCTCTGTTCATAGGAATGATACACCACAGACTTTAGGCTGAGAGCACAAGGAACCCAGGTATCAGTAAAACCAGTACAGTTTCCCTTGTAAAACAGAAAGAGATACAAAATCAAAATAGGACCGCTCCTAGACAAATTACAGAAGGTAATAAAACGTAATAGGCCATTGTCTGCCAGTGTCTCACAAACAAGGGTTGAAGAAAATGATTTCCCCCCTAGATTTTTCCAGTGGGATTAGAAAATGGAATTAAATTGACATCCTATTGAGAAACTAACAGATAAGAGCTGCTGTTTATCTGAGCTGATGTCAGGGGATTGACTCAGCCAAAGTGGAGACGTATAAGAAATACTTGTTCATTGGGATAGATGACATAGTGAGAATGACAAAGGATTGAATTCAAAATGCACCATGAACTCCAGGAGGACACATTTTCTAGAAAAAGGGAAGGGAGAGAAAAGCAGGAACACACACAAACCAAGGTACTTAATTTTCAGATAGAAATGTGACTGGTTTTGTCCCACATTACCCCTAAAATTACAGTAAGTGAAAGAGATTAGAGAAAACATTACTGAATTTTGTATATTGTCAGCTCCACTATTTGAATGATGCATGCCCTTCTCACGCCCTACAAAAGAATTATAGCCAGTGATACCAGCTGCAGAGCTGAAGCCAAACAGGCTGGCGTGCCCATGATGGGGAAGCCAGTCTGAGCATGTTTGATGGTGTTGCTCTCAAGTCTTCACAAAAGACCAATCTGCACCTTAAACAGGGATGAAGAACCAATCCTATAACATTCTAACGTAATTTTAAAAATGTTTCAAAATCTGCTATTTCAAGGATGTTCTATCACAGGGCTCTCAGACTTGAATCATGAGGAGGTCTAATGAGGTCTAGTACATTGGCCCAAGGACAGCATCATTGACCCCCACCTCCGTCTCTGGTCCTCATGAAGTCTACCCCTTCCCTGAGGCCCCTCGTCCTTCCCCATCTCTTCCCACTCTTTCCTCAAATCTCTGCCCCTGCCCTGCCTCTTCTCTGCCTCCTCCCCCGAGCGTGCTCCTCCCCGCTCTTCTTCCCTTCTTCCTGGAAAGCACTATGCACTGCCAAACAGCTGTTTGGTGGTGGGAAGCGCCTGGAGGTAAGCAGAGGAGCTGGGAACCAGTGTGCTGTGGAGGGGGGAGGAGGGGAGCTTGGCGGGCTGCAGGAAATAACCTTGCGGGTTGCGTGTTTGAGATCCCTGCTCTATCAAGTTTTATTAGTTAATTTCCCCAAAACTTCAAATGGACAGTGTTTCTTTAAGCAATCTATTGTGTTTTTGCTGATGCAGTTGGAACTTGAAATCACCCCTTGTTCAAGTTCTTTTGTTGAAACAAGGTGAACAGCAGGAAAGCATGTAGCGTGTTTAACAAAACATGTAAAGATAGCATGTTATGATCTAACAGACAAAAGCTATGCACAGGACCACAGTGCAAACCCAATGACATCTGGTGACATTTTTGCTGCAATTAACCTAGGAAGGCTTTGTAAAAATGGGTTATTAAGGAGGGATTTGAAGGAAACTGTTTATTTGGGAACTGGGAGGATGTGCTCCTTGCATGTGGCAGCATAAAAAAGATTCACAGCAGAGAATGAGAGAAGTAGCCAAAGGAAACAGGCCAGGAATGAAAAGGAGTGTAGGAAGAAGTAGTGTAATAAAGGAATTTAAGCCAAGATGGACATAACCTTAGAACAGACATTTTCATGACAGGAAGGAACATTAAGCTTAGAGCTGCAAGATCTTAAAATCAGCCTCTGCAATGTTACAGCTGTTTCTAAACTAACAAGTTAGTTAGGGACCAACTTCCAGTTTTGGAAGAAGAGTTCATATAGTTTATTTTTTCTTGCTGTTTTATTCAGACGGCATCATTTTAGCAAAGTAGAAATGCACACATCGTTCTGACGACGAGGGCCCTTGTTTCCTTAATACAAGAAAATGAAATTTCCCCTTGTAAGGATTTTCGTACTTTCCCCTTAGGTGGAGCTCTTGTTCAAGAAAGCAGCCCATTGTGATGTGGATTAAAATCACACTAAAGGAAAACACAACATGAAAGTTAGTTTTAAATATCCTGTTTGCAAAATAATTGTGGCTCCCCAGTTCAGGAGATTTATGTTAACTGAGTTGGGCTTAGTACCAGTTCCCACAGGATAGGTATCTGTGTCGCAAACCATAATTTTTACAGGGCTTCGGACAAGACAGGCAACACTTCCAGGCCTAATGGGGGCACAGGGATGCAATGGGGAGTCGGTAACATATGAAGGTGGGCAAAATTGACAAGTGAAGGTGGACTTAGCCAGTGTGTAGGGTAAAGACCACACTTAGTTTTAGAGAGTTCGGTACACTCCTACAGTGACCTATACCTGACTTCCTATTTATGTCTAATAATGAAAAAATACAAAGAGTTGACACTTGTATAACACTCTTCATTCATAGCTCTCCAAATATTTCACAAAGAAGGGCAAATATTTACTTCTCCATCTAAAAAATAGGGACGATTAGTGGCTGTGCAACTAAAGTAAGTCAATGGGCTTTGCAACGCTGAGCAGAGCAATGGCTAAACACCTTTGCAAATCTGGACCTTAGTGCCTACGTCGCTTTTGAAAATGGGACTGTTCCTTGGGAGAACTGGGGAAAAACTGTTTTGTTTTCCGCATGCACCCCAGGATATGTGTGTGGTATTATCCTGCCTGAATGCAGAGAGTCAAGTCAAAGGAAGCTGTAAGGGGAAAAGTCACAGGCAATGAAACAATACCAAAGATAAGACACCTTGGGTGAACAGCTTCAAGGTAGTTAAGGTAACAATGGCTGGGCCATCAATGGAGAAGAAATTACAATCCAGATCCTCAAAGGTGTTTAGCCACCTAACTCTAAAGTCAATGGGAGCTAGGCACTTAAGTACCTTTGAGGATCTAGGCCAGTAGTTCTCAAACTTTTGTACTGGTGACCCCTTTCACATAGGAAGCCTCTGAGTGTGACCCCCCACTTAAAAATTAAAAGCACTTCTTTATATATTTACCACCATTATAAATGCTGGAGGCAAAGCGGGGTTCGGGGTGGAGACTGACAGCTCACGACCCCTGCCCCCCATGTAATATACTATTGACAACCACATGTATTAACTGTAAGGATAAAAGATTAATGCATTTTATACTATGTTGCAGAATTTGCTGTAGCAATCTTAACTGTCAGCAATACATTTTTGTGAGTAGGAATAAATGGAAGCTGTAGTCTCTAGGGCTTTTAAACCAAGAGCTTTTATGACAACAAATTTGCTTTATTTAGGGTAATTGGTATTAAGTGCTGTCAAGGCTGAATCCCTACTCTGTCACTCCAAGTGCAGGAAGTGGGGGCCCACAAGGATATTAAAAATGAATACTTGCCACTCTAAGCTTGTATTACACTCCCAAGATTACAGCTTCTCTCTGACCTTGGCTTGATAAATGCTGCCACCACCCAAATGCAAAAAAGCCCCTTTGAATCCAGGAAGGAACACTTGGGAATTCCTCACTTTGGGGTACGCTCAAGCCCTTTCACCACCACCCCTCCGGGGAAGAGCTGAGATAGAAAAAGGAAATTAGCTGTTGCTACCAGCTAGTCTAACAACATATGCAGAAACCTCTTAGGACACCAAAAATCCAAACTTGTTCTTAAAAAAGGTAAATTTAATTAAAAACAAAAAGGAAAAAAATACATCTGGAATTTAGGCTCTTGCTAGGTTTTGAAAGAAACAATTACAAAAATTATGCACCCAAAACAGCTTTCTTGGCGGTTCAGCTTAAAGGTTACAAGCAAACAAAAGTATCAGGGGTTAGCAAAGAGGAGAGCCACAAGCCAAAATAAGAAATAAACCTAATAGCATTTAACTAAACATTCTTCTTCAAGAGATGTCCCCGGGGGTGCTCCACTCCAGGTGTTGGTGTGTCCCTGCGCCTCCGCTTGGAGATTTTTACAGCAGTACCATATGCGATGCCTGCCATCGCTTCCTCCCATTCATTCAGAACCAACATGTTCGGATAATGACAGACAGCATCATGTGCATGTTCTATGTTAATAGGCAGGGAGGGGCTCGATCTCACTCCCTTTGCACAGAAGACGTGAAGCTCTGGAATTGGTGCCTCGTGAACAAAATCCAGATGTCAGCCACATATCTTCCCGGGGCCCTGACACCACTGCGGATGAACTAAGCAGACGTTTTCCCCGGGATCACAAATGGGAGATAAACGACATGATCATACACAATATAGTCCACGTTTGGGGCTACCCAACCTTGGACCTCTTTGCAACTGCAAAGAACAAGAAATGTCCCAAATTTTGCTCCAGAGCAGGGTGGGGCAAACATTCCCTAGGAGAAGCATTCCTGATCTCCTGAGCTCTGCAGTTAATGTATGCTTTTCCCCCCGATCCCAGTTCTCCACAGAGTTCTGACAAAGATATGAACAGATTGTGCCATGGTAATTCTGATTGTCCCATCATGCCCCAGACAACCATGGTATCCATTCCCCACCAGAATGTCAATTCGTCCATAGATTTCATTGCTCCTCACTCTGAACCTCCTATCACAGCAACATGGTCAATTTCTTCACCCCAACCTGTCCCTGCTTCACCTCAAAGCTTGGTTCCTACATAGTTCTCCCAAAATGAACTAGTATGCTGTGAGCAGTTTCAAAGAGTGCTCCTACATAGCAGAACACAATCTACGTGGATCACCTCTCTCTGAAAGTGGAAGCAATTCACAGAATGGTCCTTAACTAAACTTCCTCCTGCTTCTGCACCTCTTCCACTCATACTTGACAACCTATTAGACCTTAAGAAATCTGGGCTTTCTCTTAGGTCCATCAAAGTCCATTTAGCTGCTATTACAACTTTTTATGACAAGATTGACGATACCTCTGTATTGCTCATCCAATCACCAAGTGCTTTCTCAAAGGGCTCCAATCCCTCTACTCTGATATTAAATCTACTACCCCCTGTGGAACCTTCACTTTGGCCTAGGCTACATCAGGTGTACGTGTGTGTGTGGGTGGGGGGAGGGGGCGACATAAGATACGCAACTTCAGCTACGTGAATAGTAATAAGGGGGACTTTATCCCCCTTATTACTATCACAATAGTGAATCAGTGAAGGAGTCGACTTCTGCCACTCCCCCATCGACTCCACTTCTGCCTCTTGCAGGGGTGGAGTTCCGGAGTCGACGGGGAGCACACTCAGGGATCGATTTATTGTGTCTACAGTAGGCGAAGGGACACACCAACACCTGGAGTGGAGCACCCACAGGGACACTTATCTCGAAGAATGTCAGTTACTGCACAGAGGGTAACCTCCTCTTCCCTATCCAAATTATTTCTTCTAGGTATGAAAGGTACTTTTTCATACCTGGTTCAAACCTTACACAGCATTTCTGCTTATAGCATTGCTGCTCCATGTCCCTGCAGCCCAGAGAACACCAGACAAAGGGAAAGTTTCTTATCCCATTTTAAAAGTTGTGCCTTTCCATTGGCTCTTTTGGTCAGGTGCCCACTTCCTTTTCCTTACCTGGTGGACTTTTAACCCTTTACAGATAAAGCAAGCAAAGAACAGCCACAAAGAGGGATTTTACAGCTAACTGGCTGGTTGGGTGTTCATGAAAGGGAGCCATCCCCTGCTTCATTTATCACAAGTGCCTAGGACAAATTAGAAAAATAACAATATAAAAATAGTGCTTTAAGATAAATTAATTCATCTACACAGGCTGAAGGAGGAGAGCTGGGAAATTCTCTGTGCAGGAAGACCAGTTCAGAGCATCTCTCTTTGAATTAAGCTTGGAGAAATCTTTAGCAAGATTAAACACATGCAAGCAGCCATTTTTTAAAAAGAACTGGTCAATTAGTGATCCTGAAGCCAGCAAACGGTTACTTAGCAACTACCCAGAGCTGATTAACCCTTTGGTGAGTACCATGTATGCCACATAATTAAAAAGAATGAAATACAGAATTTCAAAAATACCAGCCCACTCTTTGTAATGATCTGGATGGAGCATGAATTAGAACTCTTAGGCCTTGTCTACACTACTGGGGTAAGTCAACCTAAGCTATGCTACTCCATCTGCGTGAATAACGTAACTGGAATCGATGTTGCTCAGGTTGACTTACTGCAATGTCTACACTAAGCTGCATCGCTGGGAGACTCTCTCTGGTCGACTTCCCTTACTCCTCTTGTTCCGGTGGAGTACCAGAGTCAACAGGAGATCATTCTGCGGTCAGTGTAGCAGGTCTTCACTGGACCCCAAATTGGCCCCCGCCGCATCAATTGCAGCAGTGTCGATCCCCAGTAAGTGTACACATAGCCTTGCCGTATAAGAGTATGGCAAGACAGAAGTAATTTAACTTAGTGCTGTCAGCAGCAGTCAGATTTTTCCCAGTGAGTCAGCCTTTGTCAGAAAAAGATCAATAGATGTGCCAAAGCTACTAGTGAAAAGGAATTAGAATTCATTTGCTGGCAGCTTTCAGCATTTACTCACATCCAGGAGGACTGCTATTTCTGTATTACATGCAAATTCAGGGATTTGTGACATAAGCCTTCTAATTTAGCTTTTCAGTAAAAAGGAAAAATGTCACGTGTTTCTGTAGGGTGCAGCTGCTGTGACACCTGTTGTGGGGGCAGAGGGGAGGGGAATGCTGACTTTAAAACAAAAGTGTCAGCCAGAGAATAGGGGCCATTACATAGCAGTGAGAAGGGTGGGGGTGGAGTGGATGGGCCAGGAAAGCTGACTAAGACAAAGCAAAAACGTGCAGAGGACAAATGGTAATAGGTGAGGAACACCGGATAAACTGTGCTGGAAGAATGGGAAACATGGTGTATTTTGCCATGGTTTTGCAGGAAGCTGAGGAAAGCTAGAACCCCTGGCTATATTTATATACTGCAATACACAGCTGAGGCCCCATTCCTAAAGATGTGTTCGTGAGTAATCTAGATTTCATCATTTGGAACAGAGGTTCCTAAGCACTGGGACCTCTGCCCTAGGTACTGCAAATATTTAATTGCAAATTGGCCCCCATTCATAGTTACCCATTCCTGTGCTTGGAACAGGAATATGGTGTCTGTGTGTGTCAAAGTGGAGGAGGGAGAGGTAATGATGGCTTTAAGCCATTGCACTACCTGTATCTGTGCTCCCCTGAGTCTGGGACAGACTTAGGGCTACTCTAATTCTATTCTCTGCCACCCTGGGTCCCTGGAAAACAGAGAACAGCAGAGTGCTCTGGCCACACCCCATCTTTGTTCCAGCTCCCTCCCATATCTCCCCCATCCCCCACCTGTCCTATCTGATCTGGAAGGTTGAGAGCAGGGCTGGAGTAAGAAATGTTAAGCCAGCTCGTCTTCACCCAAAAAGGCAAGGATAAAGCTTCCAGAGGGCCTTATGTAACTGAGAATTGAGCCCATCCGTTCTCCAATTAACTACCAGGATCTGTGTTCAAGATTCTGTTTCTCTTTCAATGGTTAACACTACCACTGAAAGCAGAGCAGGGAATGCTATTCTCTGAACTATTTTAGGCATTAGGATATCCTCTGTGATTCTTAGACTATGATTCAGCATCGCCTCCCATTCGACCAGGGAGGGAGAGAGCTGAAGCCATGACCCAGAGCACTACAGTCTCAAATGACTTCATTATTCAGATGCTGCAAAGATGTCTCCTTTAGCACAGGCAGGGAAAAAGAGAGCTCAATATCGTTGTCCTGATCAGCTTTTACACGCTAAATATTTTATTATTTCATAGAAAGGCTGAAGCCATCATTCATCATCAGGAGCAGGAAAGGGCAAAAGATTAAATTAAAAAAAACCCAATCTTTATAGTTAATATTTAAAAATCTATCAGTTTCACGTCCTAGGCCTTCACATGTTGCACCTGGTTTTTTTTAGTTATTTGTTGTTTGTTTTCTTTTTTGTCAGTTAGATACCACAGTGAAAGGCACCATCAAACCGTGAGATATAATATTCATGGCAAAGGAGGGTGTGGTTGAAGTTTTCCTAAGGCTCACATTATCCTAAAGGATCAGTACAGGTGTAGGGGGTTTGCCCTGTGGATTTCCATGCAGGATCAGGCCCTAAGGTTGCAATAGCACTTCCATAGGGGCCACCATTTTAAGTAGCTCATAACTTTCCATATATGTGATTTGATATTTGGGTATGGCCTTTTTTTGAATGATGCCTTATAAAATGACAGTCAGTATCCAAGGTAGCCCTAAATGGAAGGCAGAATATATTTAAGCAGGGCTGGCATTTTGTAGGTACAACTCTTTTTGGCCTTGTATGCATACAGTATTAATAGCACTATTTATATCTTTCATCAAAGCACTAAATAAAATATTAAGGTTCCAACTGAGCAAGGTACTTTGGAGTGCATAAATAACTAAGCTTCACTGCACTCCTTAGAATAGGCAAATTCTGCAAGAAATTAGAGAGATCATTTGGACAGGAAGCATTTTTAGTGACTGTACAACACTATGTACACTTATAGCTCAGGGGTGGGCAAACAACGGCCCGCAGGCCACATCCATCCCGCAGGACCCTCCTGCTTGGCCCCTGAGCTCCCGGGCGGGGAGGCTATCCCCACCCCTGCAGCCTCAGCGCACCGCACCGCCGGCGCAATGCTCTGGGCGGAGGGGCTGCGAGCTCCTGGGGCAGCGCAGCTGCAGAGCCATGGCCTGACCCGGTGCTTTAGTGCTGCGCGGTGCGGTGCTGTCTGTCCTGGTGCAACCGCGCCACCAGCCACCCGTGCTCCAGGCAGTGCGATAAAGGGGCAGGGAGTGTGTGTTGCATAGAGGGTAGGGGAGTTGGGTGGTAGTCAGGAGGTGGGGGTGTGGATAGGGGTTGGGCTGGGGAACAGGGGGGTTGAATGGGAGCAGGGGTCCCCGGGGGACAGTCAGGAAGGTGGGGGGGTGGGATGGCATGGCAGGGGGCAGCTGGGTGGGAGTTTCGCGAGCAGTAAGGAGACAGGGAGAAGGGGCGGTTGGATGGGGCAGGGGTCCCCGGGGGGTCCATCAGGAAGGAGAGGAGTTGGATGGGACAGCAGGGAGTAATTAGGGGCAGGAGTTAAGGGGTGGTCAGGAGACAGAGAGTGGGAGAGATGGATGGGGCAGGAGTCCCGGGGGGCTGTCAGGAAGGAGACGAGGGTTTGGATGGGGAAGGAGTCCCGAATAGGCCATCAGCGGGTGAGAAGCAGGGGGGGTCGGAAGGGGGTGGGGGTTGTGCCATGCCTGGCTGTTTGGGGAAGCACAGTCTCCCCTAACCAGCCCTCCATGCAATTTCGAAAACCCTGAGGCCAAAAAGTCTGCCCCCACATCATAGCCAGTCATTAATAGTATAAATAGTATTTTACTTTTGCATGGGGGTTAACTGCACTATGGACCCAATCCTGAAAAGTGATGAGTGTCCTTGACTACTGAAGCTTCATTGGGAGTTGCGAATGCTCTGTACCTTGAATGCTCTGTAGGATGATGCTCTAAATCACAAAGAAAGTCCGTGTCTGACCTAAGAGAACTAAGGAATTGTGTCACCAAATCCCCTGTCCTAACCCCTTCATTTTAAGTTGATTTTGGTGTAAGTAGATGTCTAGTGTTACTTTTATTGGCCTAAAACTTATTTAATAGAGAGTTAAATTTTATGGCATAGTCCATCCCACCCTTCTTTTCCCTAGCCTCACTCAGACCATAGTCATATCAGTTCTTTCAGTTAGAGCATATTGGGCATGCATCTAAATGTGCAAGTGTCGTTTTCTATCAGCCATGTAGAGAAGCAGGTCATTTTTTCCAATCTTGGCAAAAGGCCATTCTTAAATCAAAACAATTTTGTTATTTTATGAAAACCGAGGCCCTTGCAAGGCTACATTCTTTGCTGTGTTTGGATATTTTTAATGGCAAGAGGGAGAAAGCTGGGAACATTATGAATGTATTTGGGCAATACACTGTCACAATCTTACTACAGGAATCTAGCTTCTGTTGCTTAACAACAACACGGAGACTTTACAGAGGTAAGAAAAGTACAAAGGAGTCGACATATTAAGATGTAGTTATAGTAATCAGAATGAACACACTGTGGACAGAAATCCTACTGAGACAGGGTTTCTGCCCACTTGAGGTGAATATTGGTATAAATTACACAGTCGGAAGGTCAGACAGTGTGACTTGCTCATGGGTCACTGACATCAACACTACATGCACTCCTGGCAACCTGCACAGGATTCACTTTTAATGCCATGAGCCAAACTGGAGTCACCTGCTTTTTCCATATTAAGGTAGCCAATTGTTTAGCTACTGGGAAATCCATCATTAAACAAACACACTGCCACTTCCATCCGAGACTGTTAGAGCAATTTACACTAAATTAGTAAAGCACTAATCGAAGATCCATTTGAAGATGGACGAAGGGAAGTACAGACAGATTAAGGTGAATATTTCCTTCCTAGTTTCCAGCCCAGGTAGATTAGCTGGGTATGGGAGTTCTCTACAGGGGAATTCTGGGATTGCCTACACTGTGAAGTGGCAATACAAGGCTTACGTAGTTTTCATGACCCAAGTCCTCCTCTCTTCCTTTACAAACACGGGGTAGTGGTAAGGAAAACTGGAGGAACCACTGAATAGCAATGCTTCGGGCCAGACTCCCCATCTCGTCCTCCAACTAGACTTGCCAGGTGTTTGGTTTTGACTGGAATGTCTGGTTGAAAAGGGATGCTGGCAGCTCCAGTTAGAGCTGCTGACTGGGCCACTAAAAGTCTGGCTGGCCACATTACTGCCAACTCCAGTGAGTACAACAGCACAAAGAGCCCTCTCCCCCTTCTCCATAGCTGCACTCTGCCTTGGTGGGGGAGGGAGGATCTCTTGAGTAGCAACCCCCACACCGCGCCTAAAGCAAGAGAAACCTTTCTACCTATGGGGAACGTGGCTGCATTTGGTGTTAGGAGACTTTTTCAGGGCCATATGGGGAACCAATGGCAAAGCAAGGGTTAGAAGCCCCAACATCCAAATCCCAGGCCCAATCTCTGAACTCGAGACCACATCCCTACAACAACTTTAAACCAACACAAAGAATGTAAAGAATTCAGAGCATTGATGAATGTGATCATGTACTTATAAAGGCATCAATATCTTCATACTAATGCACGTGCCCCATGAGTTCCCCTATCTGTGGTAAAATATTAATCCAAGTATAGAGATAAATGTCTTTACATGAGAACACATAGAGCTGGTGTGCTTTCCAAAAGCAAGAATTCATTGTCTATTATGCAAATTTAAAAACAACAGTGACAAATAGTCCAGGACATCACATACCTCTCCTGCACCAGGCAAAGTTGAATGATAATTATGTCCCTGTTATATTGGTCATGTGTTTGGGAACAAGCAGTCTTCATGCACGGGACTGTATTGTTCTCACTGGTAAAAGCTCTGAGCTAAGAGATACATTTAAGATGCAATTACTGATCATTGACAACAGTTCCATCATGACTGTTAAGGGACTGGCCTGTGGTACAGAATATATGGGTGCCTATATTCCTCTAAGCTGCGCAGCTGCCTGTTAAGCCTCGCACAGGGGCTCAGGGCTGCGTCCAGGAGAAATGCCTTTCCCCCAGCATGGACCTGCCCTGGACTTGCCACTGCCGGGGAGAGGTGCCTCTGTCCCAGCCCGGAAGGTGCTATTCCCATTTCTCCCACTGATTTGTCATAGGATCACAGAAATGTAGGGGTGGTAGGGGCCTTGAGAGATCATCAAGTCCCTGCTCTGAGGCAATACCAAGTAAACCTCAACCATCCCTGACAAGTGTTTGTCCAACCTGTTCTTAAAAACATCCATTGATGGAGATTCTACAACCTCCCTTAGAAGCATATTCCAGAAGTTAGCTATGCATTCTACCTACCTTTGGAGTGTCCAGTGTCAGAGGTGTTCAACTGTAATCCATGAAGTACTTGCTGGTGGTCCGTGTCCAGAGGGTCATAAAGTTACAGTCAGAAACCTTTTCCTAATATCTAATCTGAATCTCCTCTGCTGAAGATTAAGGCCATTATTTCTTTTCCTACCTACAGTGGACATGGAGAACAGCTGATCACTGCCCTCTTTATAACAGCTCTTAACATATTTGAAGACTCTTATCAGGTCCACTCTCACTCTTCTGTTCTCAAGACTAAACATGGCCAGGTTTTTTTTAACCTTGCCTCACTGGTGAGGTTTTCCATCCTGTTTGTCATTTTTGTTGCTCTTCTCTGGACTCTCTCCAATTTGTCCAAGTCTTTTCTTAAAGTGGGGTACTCAGAACTGGATGCAATTCTCCAGCTGTGACGTTACCATTGCTAAGTAGAGTAGGACAATTACCTCCCGTCTTAATACACCGCAGAATGATATTAGCTTTTTTTTTTGCATCTGAATCAAATTGTTACCTTGTATACATTTTGTGATTCACTATAACTCCCAGTTCTTTGTCAGCAGTACTACCACCTAGCTAATTATACCCAATTGCATAGTTCTGCATTTGATTTTTTTTCGTAAGTGAAGTACTTTGTCAAACCACCTTTTTCCCCTCCCGCTCTGTCTTGTCTTGTAAGATCGTAAGATCTTTCGGCCAAGGAGTGTCTCTTGTGTTTGTACAGCACCTCTCATTGGGATTCTGATCACATTTGGGGTTTCATGCACTACAGTAACATAAAATAATAATTCTTATTCCTAATAGCATAACACTTTTTTCAGCATTGGAAAATTGCCTCTAAAATGAGTTCAGAACTTTGGAATTACTAGCTACAATCTCTAAAAATACCGGTTTCTGTTCCGCTACTATGGTGATTTTGGTCTCCAAAAAACTACTGTGGTAGCAGCTCTCTACCTGTCTTTGGAGTGTCTGGTGTTGGTGGTGTTCAATTGTAGTCCATGAAGCATTTGCTGGTGGTCTTTGGCCATAGGGTCATATGATCCCGGCTCCTCCTTCTTGCTTCTATGGGCTATTTATTACAGTCATATTAAAGACAGCTAGAATGCCCGATTAGTACTTTTTCCATGTAAGCAATCCTTGTAAATGCAGCAGGGATGTTGGTCCTTTGGGAATGTGAGGGGAGTTGTCAAAGAGAAACTTTTAAGTTGCAATTCATACTCTGTTAAAGCACCTCTCATATAGTGCCTATCTAATGAGGCAATTCTGGACCATTTATTGGAAAAAAAATTTTGGTGAGGCCTAGTGATCAGTTTATGCTTTGAAGAGTAACTATTAAATATTCAAAGGTCAGGACATGATGTTATGATTACACATACAACCTTAACTCTGCACCCTGCTATTGCAGATTTAACAGTATCACTTTGATTTCTCATAAGGCAGTTATTTTGAAATGCACTTATCCATATCACATGGCTGCAGCTGTCCCCATCCATTGATACTAACTAAAGCCTTGATGAGACTAATTACATGCTTAAAGCTAGAAATGTGGTTTTATACATATGTGTAAAATGGCTGCAGCTGTCTCCTTTCCATTGACACTAACTAAAGCCTTGATGAGACTAATTACATGCTTAAAGATAAGCATGTGCTTAAGTGCTTTGCTGGATCAGGGCCAGAGCACTCAATCTTGGGTTGGGTCAAGCCTTAAGTCCTTACTGTAGTCAGTACTTGGGTGTATCGTAGCTATGACAAGGTCTGCACCTGTCATTTTTATGGTTTGTAAATGCTGCCAGTTTAACATCCCAATGAGAGGTGCTGTACAAACACAAGAGACACTCCTTGGCTGAAAGATCTTACGATCTTACAAGACAAAACAGAGCGGGAGGGGAAAAAGGTGGTTTGACAAAGTACTTCACTTACAAAAAAAAATGTTTCATATAAATGTTATAACTAATAAATGATCATCAAGTTTTCAAACTCTTTATGCCCCACTGCTCAAGGAAGGATGCTAACGGAATGACCTGACAGTGTGAGCAAGCTGGGAGTTTGGCATTTGTCAAAGTTTTTCCTTTTGTAAACTGTACACTTGCCCTCCTCCCCCCACCCCCCAAACAATGAATAGATCCATGGACTCAGATGACAGCAGTATTGCCAAAGGGAGCTCATGTCGCTGATTCCCCATATGACATCAGGGTACCCCACAATCCAGCATGTCGTTCTGAAAAGCAATACGCTATATCTGCAACGAGGACCCTTTAGAGACAATCCAGGACC
Source organism: Dermatemys mawii (assembly GCA_007922305.1). Lineage (NCBI taxonomy): Eukaryota > Metazoa > Chordata > Testudines > Dermatemydidae > Dermatemys > Dermatemys mawii. The sequence goes on along the minus strand of ML677334.1, from coordinate 7,634,226 downwards.
TTAATTAAACTTCTTCTTGATTTAGTGACTGGCAGGTAACAGATGTAATGGAGATTACTTGCAGGAGGCCTTGGGAAAGCAGCACAGGAGAGTAGCCTTAAGCAAGGCCCATAATTACCGGTGAAATATAGCACCTGTTGCCTTCTTGACTTCTTTCCTGTAACACTTGCTGCAGACTTGTCATAGGGGTCCCATTGTATCAAGGTCCCATCATGTGAGGTACAGACCTCTCCTGGGAAGAGCTGAGTACCTTCTGTTGCTGAAGTGAACGGCATATGAAGACACTCGACCTGCTCTAGATTAGGCCCTTAGACTGTGGAGCAGTCAGATTTCAGCACAGATGGCTTCTAAAGAAGAAAACCCTTACGCCCGGGGATCTTCCACGCCACAGAGTTACAACCTGGGACTATATTTTTTTCAGTGTATTTCTATGTCAGAGGACGAATGGCACAGCCAGGCTCAGAACCCAGGAGTCCGGGTTCCTAACCCCCTGCCCTGGTTCATGTTGTAAAATTAGTGTGCTAACTAAAGTGACTTTCTCAAGTTCAGACTGTGCCTCACTTTACCAAATAATTCATTACAAAATACCCCGGAAATTTAAAAATAAGTTAGTCCAAGCAGATTTTGAACAGCAAGAGATGTTTTCATCCAGAATGGGGAAGGACAGCTGGTGTGAAATGTTGAGTGTAACCTATGGAGTTGGTGGGTATGTGGTGTAGTTATCTAACAACAAGCAGGCTAGTGGAGGTGAGAGAGGGAGGCAGAGTTTAGGGGTTCTCTGAGTCAAACACTGAGACCTTGTGTTTCATCCACTGGATTGATGAGATGATACCGCCCACAGTACATCTCTGTTCTGCAAGAGTGCAGCTATTGGGATATAAAATCAGACGGAACCAGAAGTAGAGCAAAGTTGAACCTTTGGAGTTTTTTTGAAAATCAGGCCCATTTTACAAAAGAAGTATTATTTGCTATAGCTTAGGTGTAGCAAAGCAGCAAATCACCCCTGTGGCGCCTCCTGCTGGTCGACCAGGGAATCAGCTCTTTCCAGCATCTGGAGTGCCCTCTGCAGCCTGTAGTCCCGCTTGCCACTGGCCCCGTGTCCCTCCCTGGACCCCGGTGCCCTCTTCCCTGGGGGTGCTGCACATCCCACAGTCTAGCTCTGGGTCTCCGCTCCCTGGGGAACCCCCAACCCTCCGAGCCCCACCTTGCCTCAGTCTAGGCAACTGCCAAACACCACTTACCCCCGTTCACTGGGGCAGACTGCAGCATAATTGCCACTCACCACCGGCAAGGAGGGTTTGGCCTGCTGCCTCTGCCTCTATAGCCATGGGCTGCCCCCTGCAATCCCAGTACCCCTTTGTTGGGCCATCCCCTAGGCCCTGCAGCCTGGGGGTTTCCAGGCTGGAGCTTCCCCAACTCCTCTTGCCTTGTCCCAGTCCTGCCCCACTCTAGGTACCTTGTCAAGCTCCCCAGCAGCCAGGCCTGTCTGCCTCTGTAGCCAGAGAAGACACTTTCTGTTTGAGCTCCAAACTCTGAGCCCTTTTTAATCAGGGCCAGCTGGGCCCTAATTGACCCAGCCACAGCTGCGGCTACTCTGCCCTCACCTGCTTTCCATTGCAGTCCTCTGCCGGGCTGCCTTTCAAATCAGCCTGGGAACTGCTTGCTCCCAGCCACAACCCTGTTTACCCAGGAGTGGGGCAGCCGCCCCACTACATTAGGGCTTGGCTACACTGACAGCTGCAAGCACATTGGCGTGGCCACATTTGCGGGATTTGCAGCGGCACTGGGAGAGGTGCATTATGGGCAGCTATCCCAGCCTTCAAGTGACTGCAATGTGCTTTTCAAATGTATGTGTGTGGGGGGGTGTGGAGTGTGACAGGGAGTGTGTTGTGTGTATATGGGGGGGAGAGAAAGTGGGTTGCAGCAAGGGAGGTTTAAGTTGCACATTAGAGTGCCTTATGAGAAATCAAAGTGATACTGTTAAATTTGCAATAGCAGGGTGCAGAGTTAAGGTTGTATGTGTAATCATAACATCATGTCCTGACCTTTGAATATTTAATCAGTGGGTGCTGATAGTGTGTCAGCACGCTGTCTTGTAAATTCAGACCCCCCCGCCACTCCACCTCTCCCTCACTCACTGAAAGCATGCAGCATTCCTCATTTGTTTGCTGTGTCTCAGAGCAGATAAGCATGCTGGATGTCAGAAACGAAGCTTTGAAAGGGCATATCTGCATTCCTACAGGTAGTTCAAACAAATGACAAGAGTGGCCACTTGACTTAAGGGGATTATGGCACACTTCTGGAGATCAATCAGAGCACAGTAATGCAACAACTTGTTCACACTGACCCTGGGGTGTCTCAGCCAAGATGCATCAGATGTTATTCCTCTCGCTGAGGTGGAGTACCAGGCGCGCTCTAGCCACAGAGTCAGAGTGCTCTACGTGGCTTGCCAATGCCTTGCCTCTAGCCACGGAGTCAGAGTACTCTATGTGCCTTCCTACGAGGAGTGAGTTAGAGTGCACTGGGTGGCTTTAGTGCGCTCTAACTTGCAAGTGTAGCTAAGCCCTTACATTGAAGCCAATGGGAACTGGAGAGGCTGAGATATGGGTAGGACATGATTTTCTTGCTACCAATAAGTATTATCTAATTTTCAAATGGGGAATAATTGAATAGCTAATAACAAATTACTGAATTTGGCTTGTAATTTTATAAAGGACTTAAACTTTGTACCTCAATTAAATGGATATAGAACAGGAATACACTCAATCAGGTCAATGCAGGTACTTCTGATTGACACTGGCATACATATGAGCAGAATTTGGCCCTCTGGACAGGTATAAGAAATCCACTTGCAGTTAATCACTGTAGTCAGGTGATTTGACTGCCTGCTGCCTAAATGGTCTTATTGAAGTTGTAATAAAGAGTGAGTAATCATATGCAACATCCGTGTTGAAGCAGGCAGAATACCACAGAATCTGTCAGCAGCAGGAAAATAGCTCTCCAAAGGCTGGAAGGGAAAAAGGAAAGGACAATATGGAGAAAAAATCATTAATCTACCGGGACAAGAACCAAAGGAGGTGTTGAAATATAAGTTTGAGCCTACAATCTGTGGTTAATGAAACATAAGGACAAGATAGGACAAGAAGCAATAGGCTTAAATTGCAGCAAGGGAGGTTTAAGTTGCACGTTAGAAAAAACTTCCTGTCAGTGTGGTTAAGTACTGGAATAAATTGCCTAGGGAGGTTGTGGAATCCCCATCATTGGAGATTTTTAAGAGCAGGTTCGACAAACACCTGTCAGGCTCAGTAATGGTCTAGATAATTAGTCTTGCCATGAGTGCTGGGGACTGGACTAGATGACCTCTTGAGGTCCCTTCCAGTTCTAGGATTCTATGATTCTTTAAGACGCTTTGTCTATATCAGGACTCCATGGCTGTAAACATTTTGAAGAGGGAAAACCACAAAAAGGTAATTTCAACTCAGAAAAGCTTTGAGTTCTGTATTGTCCTTGGTGGCTTGATATCTACTAATAGGTGGCTGAGGAAGGTTTCTGACTTCAGCAAGGGACAGGTACAATGATTCCAGGTAAATGCTGGAAGTACAGCTAGCCATTGTACACTCACCAGGTACATGGGGTACATCGCTTCTTACTATTGGGGTTTTCTGCATCACAAATATGTTGCTAGCATAACAAGGTTCAGTATTATAGTAATAGGGAATGCTAATGTTTATGCTAACAGTACTCTCCAAGATTTCAGATGGACTTCCCAGTCCCCACCCTAGATACAACAGGCAATAGAGAGTTTTCATATTTTTTTCAGTAAAATCTCAATATTTCCTGTCATATCTAGTGATGGATGAAGCATGAAAACGTAGAGTAGAGTAGCTGGACCACATTCTATGTTTTGTTTTCAATTCTGCAATAATCACAAAACCAGTGCGACTTCAGGAGAGTAACGCAGAGGTGTTGTGGTAAGAGGCTTATTATTAAGGCAATACAAACATGAAATGTCACTCTTAATAGGATAATGGCAAGAAAACTCATTTAAAAACTGCATGTTGAAAGGAAATCATTGACAGTACTTGTTAATTTCCTTTCTGGTATTTCATAAATAAAACGAGATTTGAGATCACATGTTCCCTGCATGCGGGCCTCTCTTATGTGTTGAGAAATCAATTTGAACTACCCTACTAAAGCACAGTCTTTCTACTGATTTTCATTATTGCCGAATTGTTTAATACAAGATCATCCAAAAGAATAAAAATAAAGGAGGAGAAACAGGAAACACCAAGAAAATGGTAAAAATAGCCAACATCATACTTCTATCATTTTCAGTGAGGATAGTACTCAAGAAAGAACTGGAGAGAAAACTTCACTGCTAGAGCTGTCGCTGACTGAACTGGTACAGCACTGGGGACTGATTATACCAGCTTTAATTTATATGGCAGATCTGAGGGCTAGTTATATGGGAGTTGCCTTCAGTCCAGTTCTCAGTAGAGAGCTCTGCACATGACTGAAAACAAGCTCTTTTATCTGCTTGGCAAATGTGCAAGTCAGGAGAATAAATTTAACCCTCCCGTAACCCCCCGTGTCTTACACAATAAATACAACAGTACACAATGGGACAGCTCAACCCCTTCACAAATCAACTACTCCCCCCAACCTATTCACCATGTAATAAATGACTGTAATATCAGAGTAGCATCACTCTGCCTATCCTTAGCACTCCAGCTCCTCAAATACCTGGAAAAAAGACAGGCCCTTCAGACATCTAACAGATCTGGGCTCTGCCAGGCCAAGAGAAGGCGTGGTGCAGAGCTGAAGGCCCTCACAGAGAACACTCCGCTGGCAGCTTCCTCCTCCTGTCTTACTAAGGAGTTATAGCTCATGCCCCTCCAGCTACTGCATCAGTGGTACAGAGAGAGAGGGAGCCTCGGGGATAGGTATGTAGCAATCCATGTAAGGCTTCAAAAGTAAAAATCAACACTCTGAATTGCATGCTGTTTAATGCATCTGCATAGTCTCATTATCCACATAAAGAGCCTAAGATTCTCAGCTGGTGTACATTGGCATATCACCAGTGAAGACAATGGAGCTATGCTGAAAGACCCAATGGATCAGATTCTCAACATTTTGCTACATTGAAAATCTACAGCAGCTAAAACGTGGGTGTGTGTGGGAGAGTGTCACCAGAGGAATTCTGTATGGAGACTGGAGTGTTTAAAGACCTGGCTCCTCACAGCTGATTAAAATATTAAACACCATAAAAAACAGACACATGTTGTTTAGGTTAATGACAACTTTGAAAAATGTGGCCACCTCTTTGCTCATGCCCCTTTTCAGGTTCAACTGAGTTTAAGTAAAAAGTTACTTTACAAATAGCTCTTTGTAAAGGTATAATAATGTTTGCTACAGCACAGAAGTCATCGGTGTAGCTGTACCCAGGATGAGTAACTTCAGCAAGATAATCAAAAGGAACTGAAATGTTATCAGACTAATGCATAAATATGAGGAAATTAAGTTGAGCACCATATCTCAAAATGATGCTTTGTTTCATTGCACTATGGGAATATACACATTCAGTGAAATAACCCAATCCATAGGAAAGAAAAGTACCATTTAAAATTCTGTAAAATATTCATTTTTTCTTTGTAAACTTTACCACTTACCTTTCAAATTAGAGTGCCTATAGATGCTTTCAACAGCATAGCCACTGTCTAAGTAACTATTGCCTCATCATGCATTTATTTCTATGGAGTGGAGAGGATGGAAGACGTGCACATTGATATGCTCACAGTATATCAAGCTGGATGATAGGGAGGGAAGAGGTAATTTGTGACAACTCATTTTTTTTAAAGTAACAGTTATACGAACGAAATATTAAGTTATAATAAATGAACAAGACATGAACAGCTTATAATTTGTTCAAGTCAAGACAGATCTGTATTTCTCTGTATGTTTCCACACTGCCGAGCCTTGTGTGATTCTGTTTGGAGCTGCTAGGTGCTAACATAATATAAATGTTAATAATCACAAAACAACTAAACGTACTGAGTCCGCCAGTGAAGAATCTCAATTATACTATAGATGAAAGGGGGGCATAACATCTGAAAACACAGTAAAAGGAACAAATTAAAAGTTAGTAATTAGCTAGCTCTGCTTCTCAACTGGTAATTTATCTAGCCAAAGATTAGATCTTTATCATTTATCTCCAGAAGCAATTGTATTAACAGGGACATACATGAAATAATGAACCTAGAACAAAGAAAACCAGTCAAGCACAGCAATATTTACTTTCCGTTAAGCATTTGACTCTTTTTGGGTGGGGGTGAGAGGAGTGGAACATCAGACAATGCACGAAGAGCTTGTTAAATATACAAATTTTCCTTTGGCACGAGGGCTTTTGCTTGTCTTTCTATTGTTTTAAGTTTCCTATCACATCCATTTGTATCAGCTTGAGTCTTCAGAATGTAGTTTCTTTCAAAAACTGAAGGAAAACTAATCATTGCCAACACAGTATTAGAAATAATAGCTATCCTTTCTGTTCTTCATTATGAGGCAGGGGGTTATTTTTAATAGCTTTGTTTTTATTTATTTTTTAGAAAAAACATCTTTCTGGTCTCCAAACCTTTGCTGAGGCTGTTTGGTAACTTTTGCATTTTTAATAGCTTAATCTGGAGCAACTGTGGCCAACTGGATTCTTACAATCATAATATTTTTAAAATCTGTATTAGCTGAGTTCATTTGGAAAAAAAATTCCAGTAATAGTATAAATCAAAAACGACGAGCATCCAGAGGACAGGGGAAATGACCCAACATTACTGAAGACAAAAAAAATGCAGGAGAAAATTGCTCCAGAGAATACAGCTACTATACCGCATGAAAACAAATCTCTTAGCTATTTTATAGGGAAAATTTTATTTAATGGCTATAGTGCTGTTATTCAGTCAAATAAATATTTTTCTTTAGGTCAAGTTGGAATTCAGATGCGTATTATCTGGCAGCAATTTGAACCTGTCTTTGATTATCCCTTCAAGAAAGGCCTCTGATTTTCTTTAGCCAGTCAGAGTCAAAATTGAAGTGGTGTTGATTCTGGCCCTGTTGCAAAATGTTTAAGTTGATATTGCTGAAATGAACTGCAAAAACAAATATGCTCCTTTATGGGCCTGATTTTACTGTCATGTTCTCCTTGTGGCGTCTCATTTACACAAGTGTAAATCAGTAGTAAGTTCACTGAAGTCAATAAAGAGAATCAGGATTCGAATGTATATTGACTGTTGAAGACAAATAATTCAGAAAAAAACATCTTTTTCCTGGCAGTAAATGTACCTATTAAATCCAAGATGGCCATTTTCTTCTTTGGAATATAAAATTATATTGCTGAGAGTGCCCAGGAGGAATAAGTTTGCCCACTATAATTCCCGAAATTCATGTGTTACCCTAGCAACTGTTCAAGGAGATTTTTACACCTCGGTCCTCCCCAATTTAAAACATGGCTTACTTCTGTGGAGGCTAATGACTTTTGGTCAGTATCGTACGATGGCTGGAAAGCAGCTTTTGTGGGTTTTGGGATGTGGATAGCTGAGGGCTGGGCTGAGACCTCTGGCAACAAGAATGCACTGCCATTTATGATTGTCAACTGGGTTAATTTCAACAGAGAAGGCAGGAGCTGAACAGACTCAAAGTGTCTCTCTCTCCATCATAACTGGGCAGAACCTCCACTGGGACTAACATAGGCAAGGCATTTGTGGACAGTTGTGTTGCGACTGGCCACTGCAGTAGTTGTTCTGGAGTTACTAATATAGAACACAAAAAAGCCATGTTAAAAAAATATTCAGGTTCCATAGTCCAGCACTCGAAAGCCAGCAAGTGTCTAAAGTAAGGCTGGCTGTACAACCCGAATTCATCCCCCTTGGGGGCTGCAATTTATTTCATGAAAGTTTCAGTATACTTTAAGGCATGTAATTTACATATTCATTTTGATACAGCCCTTAATTCCATGATCACATACTATTTTCCCTTACAGGAATCCCCACCATTCTCCCCTAAACCAGTTGGCTCCCAGTCTCCTTCCCCAAACGTTCCAGCTTCCTCTCCCTACCACCCCTAGTCTCCTTGCCCAATCAGTCCTACCCCACCCCCCACCCCCCGGCTCCCAATCCCATACTCCTTTCCCAGCCAGCCGGTTTTTCACTCCTACTTCCAGTCACAATTTCTCCACCCCTACTTTCTCAGTCCCAGTCTCATCAGACTCCTTGTCCAAATCTATTCCTTTCTTTCACTGTGATATGACTTTTGCCCACTCTGCATTCAAATCAGATGGTTTCTTCCTGGGTTGATGAGGGTGTGCAGTCATTGAGTGCCCAGCCCCATTCCAGCATACAAAACAGCTAGGAGCAGCAATTACAGGGAAAGTCAAACTTTGCACCATAGCTCTGCATAGGAATATGCCCACTCACTCTGTGGGAATGGCAAGTATACACTCTGGTCAACACTGAGAGCTGTGAGAGGGCTGAGCACGCCCAGGGAAGAAAAATATGTTCTCTCCTAGCTTTGTTCTGGGATATGGCTGAACTGTTTAGACTGAAATTTACCCCCCAAAATCAGCCTGAGGCAGACACCTAACATGGAAAATGGCAGCCCAAATAGTTAGTTTGGCAAAACTATAACCGTTGAAAACAGGTCTTATAATCAGAAATATCAGACAAACTTCATAGGCAGTGCTACTAGCTCTACCATTGTTTTTTATTTACACTTGGGTCTGCAGGGTTGACCAACCTGTACTTTTCATAAATGACTGATATTCTCCTTTTCATACAAGTTTTGATATACTGTAACCACAATGCTAGCAAAATTAACTCCTTTTAATTAACTTTTTGATTCTTCAGTATAAAAACAAAATTCAGATTTTTTCAAAAGCCGTATAGTCACTATTGAAAGGTTGAAATCTTGGATCCCGACCCTGCTTCAAGATTCCCATTGGAGACTGTTTCACATTTTGTAGTGGGCCAAGTGAATATAACTTGCAGAGACAAAAATGTTGAACTTCATACCAATTCCCCATTCCTACTGAGGGAAATAATTTTGGTTTACTTAATTCTAGAGATAGGAAAAGTTCATCTAAATGCAAATCATTGGTTTGAACAGAATTTGTGGTTTGTAGGACGCCGCTGTCTAAAATGGGGTTAGCTGCAAAAAGGTTATACACACCCTCAATAACCATGAGATGAGCTCTGACAGAAGAAACTTTCCCTATAAGCAGGTTGTTCCACAACTGACTATTATGGTGTTTCTTGCCCTTTCTTCTGAACCATCTGGTGGCCACTGTCAGAAATTGAAGCTGCCATACTGAATCAGATCAGTGGTCCAGCTAGTTAGGTAACTTGTGTTCAACATCTGGATCTGAACTTTATCACTAAAGAATCTTTTATCTTAATTCATTTCAAAATGCATAATCTCCACCATATCTGAATCTGGAGCAAAGACAGCATGCACACAAACATGCATGTGTGGCTTTGTGAAGTGTAAAGAATAATAGCTATTATGTGTCCGTATTGAGCTTGACCCATGGTAGAACTGTACAGTCAATGAGGAACAGTTACTCAGTTACTCATATCATACAAGTGCTCTATATTCTTATTCTCTTTATTTTTTAAGATCAAATGAACATTAAGCTGGATTTTAAATTAATGAAGGTACCTTGAAGAATTTCTTGTTAATGTAATGATATCCTGGCATTTGTTTCAAATACTTTACCAATCATCAGCTACATTTTGAGATCAAGTCAGATCAAGTGGGCGAAGGCAAATTATAAACAGATATGCAAGACCATTATTACTCTCTCTTGTAACCTTTTCTGGAGGAAATCCTGAATTATAATTGACCATGAACTATTAGTGAAATGTCCACTCACATACTAATGAACCAAAGAAAACTAAACTTTGGGAATATCTCTCTCTCCGCAGCCAGAAGTTAACTGATCAGCTCAAATGACCATCCATATTTGTCAGTTACCAATATATTGCTTTATTTCTTGGTAGTAATTTAAGGCTTTATAGAGAGAGTCACACAGTACAGTCCAATTGAAGCCATTAGAACCTTTAAAAACCATGTAGCAGTATTCATTCAATTTAGCATAACCAGAAAGGTAGCAACTTTTTATAAACACTTAAATGTCATGAATAAGACCTTGAGTGCAAATGGCTCGGCCAAATTCATACCAACCTTGAGAACGGATTCAACAGCTTAACTCTCCTTGGGGACAATGAAGAGAATAGCTAGCTGGGATAAAAATCCACTCTGCAACCTCCTGAGAAATCAGCTTGGTAAAAAAAGGATGCTAAACTGATGCTAGTTGACATAAAATGTCACCACACCCTAACGTACACGGATTAGTGGCAGAGTGGTAATGAGGAGCTGTAAGAGCTTTCCCCACAATCATTTTGGCTCCTACCCCTCATCTCTTTTGCACATTGTTATTTCATTCAGAGGGAACTGAAAGATGCTTAATGAGTTTGCTCATGAGACCACAATATCCTGTAAGTGGAAAAACACAGAAACTGACAAATGGAGAAGCAATACGCACAGGCTAAAGGTCTTTTTGCACAAGTAGGACACATCCTGCCAGCTTTGCCTTTATACACTGTGTGAGTGTAGCTACAGATTATTTCCCAGTGATTATGTATGTTCTTAAACACATGGATTTTCACTTCATCTCAGTGACATTAATAATGTTGTCTGGAGACGATGCAGCTAATGTTCTTTGAAAACCAGACAGAGCATTTTCCTTCCCACCTCTCTCTAGCAGAGACACTGACAGTGATTGGGCCTAACATATGAACCAGTTGTCAGTCATGTGCAGGAGTCCTGCCTGAAAATATCATCACTTCCAATGAGTCTGGCTTTGAGATCTAAGGACTGGAAGGGACTTGCCAGAAATAAGTGAGAAAGTAGTTGCCAGAAGACTGTGATGGAAGTTACCATGAAATTATCACATGCTTAGGGAAAGAAGGAGACAATGAGCATGGCGAAGCCTCAACACTGATTGCATTGGCAAGAGAGAGCATCTAAAACAGTAACACCTATTAGAGTCACAGTCTTCAACCATTTGGGGCAGTATTGATATTGCAATTCTTTGCTCAACAATGGCCATTTCTTCAGTTGAGAGGAACACGCTATCATGTTAGAATCCATATTAGAATCTAATTCTAATATGGATACCATTCCAAATCCCTCTTTCCCAAAGACATGATCTGATATCAGCCTTGAAATCTACTATCCATCCTTTAAATGAGAAGGCCCTAGAAAATGTGTGTGCTTTTGGGTATAAATGCCTAAAATTCCTTTTACTTAAAAGGAGTCTCCTTTGCAATGGTTCCTTGTACCTGTAAAGAAATTAAAACAGGCTCTATGGCAACAACAAGGGTTACTTTGGGACAGTACAACTACTAGGACTTCCATAGGTTTGCCCTTGTATGACCTACTCTGAGACACTTCACTAATGCCTGGATTGCTGCTTAATTCACAGTAGTAACAAAATAGAATTTCTCAGACCAATTTGCAGTTAAGTAAAATGTTGAATTTTCCCCTTAATGGCCTGGAAAGGAGTATCTGCTGCTTCCTACAGTTCTTAAAAACGTTCCTTCCACTCAAGTGCTTGTGACACTGCTAAGTGGACCCAAAGGTCCCCAGTACTAGCAGAGGATGATTCCAAGCAAACAGAAAAGGCCTGGGTTTGATTAGTGGGAGTAGTAGGTTAACACATTAGTGATCCACATATAAGCTGTTGAAGAGGTATCCCAGTATGGGTAGGATTTTTAAATGTGTTCGGTGCTCGCTAACTCTGCTCCCATTGACTTTATCAACTTTAAGTCAACGGGAGCAGAGCTAGGCCAACATTGAATATATTTGAAAATCCCACCCAATATTGCCCCGGGGATTGCTGGAACACGGTTAAGGGCCTTCCAAGAAGATGCTACTTAGACAAGGTGGTGTTGCATCAGCCATGTGGGAAGAATTTGGAGGGGGTTGGGTTGAGACAAATAGTGCCTCTGCAGCTTCATGAACACAGCTGGAGCTCACATTTAATGCTGCTCAAGTTGAACCTCAAAGGGAGTGATGATGTGCTATTCCCTTTGGAGAACTAGCTCAGACTAGGAAAGGGTCAGGGCTACCAGGGGCATACTGCCATGGTGCTGTGTAGTACTCACTGCTTTTAGGTTAAGGAAGCATCTCCACAGAGACCCAACCAAATAAAAAAGTGATAGTTTAAAACGAAAAATCTTCTTTTTAAAAAACAAACCTCACCAGCACCATACAAACAAGCAGACTCCCACGAGCCATAGAGAGAAGAGCCAGGTACTGTACGTGGGAGTGTGTGTTTATACATCAATGTTTCTAATCAACAGGTGCAGTGTCTTTTCAGAAAAAAGCAGGGTTGGTGTGCTCAATAATACAGCGTTTGCAATGGCGTTTAACAAAACGCAGCGCATCCACGGAAACCTCACAGTCCTGCACGTTCAGCATCTGCAGGTCAAAGCAGTTCGCAGCTACGATCTGTAGGCCCTGCCCTGTGATGCTCTCACATGACTTCAGGCTCAGGCGCTTCAAGTTGAAGCAGTTCAGGGCCAGAAACTCCAGGCCGGTGTCTGAGACCAGCGGGCACTTGCCAATATCCAGCGATTTGAGTTTTGTGCAATTTTTGGCAAGGTACTCCACACCGTGGTCCGTGATGCCCTCGCAGCCCCGCGCATTGAGGTAGCGCAGCTTGCTGCAGTACTTAGCGATGTAACGGATGCCCACGTCTGTGATACGACCGCAGTGTGCGATGCTGAGGTACCGCAGGCGCGACTCCAACTTGGCGATCTCCCGCAGGCCGAAGTCGCTGACGAAGCGGCAGTCGCTCACGCTTAGCTCCTTGATGGATGTGCAGTAAATCATTAGGTAACGGAGGCCTTCATCGGTGATGCGGACGCAGCGGCGCAGGTACAGATGAGTCAGCTGAGTGCAGTGTGCGGCAATGGTGTGCAGGCCTTCGTCCTCAAGCACAAAACAGTCTGTCATGTCCAGGTAGCGGATAGAGATCTGTTTGCCATGTAACGGGGACAGCTTGATGGAGGCTTCGCGGGTCAAACTAATGCATGTCACTTTGGAACAGCCTACATGGAAAAACACAATGTTAATAAGTTGCAAAGCAACTCCTCTGGCAGGATGTGGGAGGTTGGCGTGTAACTGCAGACCTCAACACATGGGTAGTTATGCAGGCATCTCAGTGCTGCCAGACCCCAGGAAGTACTCTGAGGCAACAGACACTAGTCCAGGTTCTGCCACAGCAGTGATTCATCTTAAATAACTCCACTGAAGTCAGTAAAGTTACTCCAGTAATCTAAACAACACCGGAACCACACAAGTGTGGTTATGTCCATGCCCCAAATTAGGTCAGATCATGGCCCTCAATTTCTTTATGCGGGGACAGATTCTGATCTCTGTTACCCCAGCACAAATCTAGTAATGGATCTGGACAACACGGGGAGCACAAGTAAATCATCACATGCTGTTCTCTGGGCTGTGGTGACATCATCATTGATTTAGTTTGGGCATGTCTATGCTGCCCCACAGTTCAAACTACAAATGTGAATTCCAGTGTGCACTGAAATACTGCACTGTATCACTCCCCTGTGGATGCTGTGGGTGCAAATTAAAAGGTCTCTAAGTTACATTAATGTAGCCCTTTTCTGACAGGGAGATGTTAACACAAGTTAGGAACCTCTTTGCGCCCACAGTGCAACATGGGGGAGCGACAGCACAGCACTTTGGTGCACACTGCTATTCATACCCCCAGAGTCCAGAGTACACTGTGGGGTAGTGTAGACATGCCCCCAATTGGTGTTCCAGCATTAGAGGCCATTTTACTGTCAAGCACCATAACAAACAAAAGGAAAACCCCCCAGCCCAGATGGGCTAATGTCTGGGGAACAGAAATATATGGTCTGCCCTTCTGATGCCAGTCAGGCTAGTAACCAAGTGACACCCATATAGCAACTGGATGATAATTATACTGTATGTGATGGCATTTAACATTCAGACAACACAACCAGCCTGACCCTTGAATGTGCAGAAAATCTGGAAAATCACATGAAGCACTCAAATGCTAGCCTCTCCCCTCTCCATTATGATTCCCTTTCAAAGTATGTTATATTAGACAGAGGACCTTTTCTTTCTTAGTTCCCATAACAATAATAATGCAGAGCACTAAGCGCCAGGCCAGCCAGCCATAGCACTAAACGCAGAGTTACCGGGAATTCAATCCACGAACCAGCTTCAGCCCTGACATGAACAGGTGCATTTCTCCCATTTTCTCCTTCTCGGGGTCATGGGGAAGTGAGGAGTGCAGCAGAGGCCTTCCCCGAGAGGGGGATGAGGTAGAGGAAGAAAGCACCAAGTGCCACCCTCAGGCCCATTAACTCTGTAGTGACACATGTGGCCTGTTTATGGGCAGTGTGTTCCATTCTACTGTCTTTAGCCAAGGAAGACAGGACAATGTAGCACAGGCCCTTTGGGGTATGAGGAAAAGTAAAGCAAGAAAATCAGTGTAGATGCCAGGAGGAAACAAGTAAAGTAGGGAAATTAGGGGTGGCATTAGAACAAGAGGAACCTCAAAAATGGACTCTTTGATTTATGCACTCATCATACTAGCTTTGCAGTATGAGCTTTGATTTAGACTTTTGCTTTGGTCAAACAGTTGCAAAGTTTAGCTGAAATCTCACACAAAGTACAAGTGGCAAGTACTGCACAACACCTGGGGAAACCCTAGGACCTTGAGACAGGGAGAACCATTTTGATTAGTCAACAGTGTCCCAGATTATCAATCCCCTTTTTTTCCTTGTAGATATTCTGTTTCATATCCCTGCAGATGGTGGTGTGGTTTATAATGAGAAGAAACAATCTAACCTGGAAGACTCAGAACAAACAAATGTGCGCATGCACAGGGGACAGATGCAAGGCGAGTTCCAAAAGGGAAGCAATACAATTGGAGTTCAGCCATGTAAACACTCCTCAGACTAGACAACAGATGATGGCACTAGGGCCTACTCCTCCAGTTGAGTCTACACAAGTGGATGCTGGCAACCTGGCAGAGCCCCACTTATGTCAGGGCAGTTTGGCGTGAGCACGAGGGTCTGTCTGCACAGATGGGACTGCAGGCCAGTGGGATAAATGTTGACTCTTTGCAACCACATTAGGATTTATTTTTAAAATTAGGATCGTGAGAATGAAGGTCTGCAGAGAGAGAGGAGGAGGAGAAGAAAATTCTGCCTGTTGAATATTCGAGAGAGAAGGACATATGAATGACTAGTGCATTTCTGAAATGAAAATTAAAATGTTGAAAGTCTCCCCGCAGGGCTGGCTTTACTGTACATGACCATGTGATCACTATTTTGACAGGTTCAGCATCTCTGCTGTCTAGTTTCTTTGGCTACAGCATATGGTATTTGATGGGAAGGGTGTTCAGAATCGTTCCATCAGAAGAAAAGAGCAAACGTTGATTATAGGACTATTTTTTTTAAGTGAAGTGACACTTTTCTGGGTCTGTAACAATTTTTCTGTCCCAAATAATAAAGATGTAAAAACAAACCCTCATACAGCAAAATTTTTCCACAGAGGAAATGTAACTAATTTAAAATGCAGGAGAAACTTCCAAGTGGAATGAAAGAACCTTGGCCAGCAAATGTTAGATAATAGTTTGCAGTCAAGCTCAGACAGCTCCTGGAGTTATCTGAAGCCTGCTAAAGGAGTGGATGTTGAGAGTTACAGAATTTATGTTGTGGAAATCTCTGATAGTTAATAGGGATGCCTGTTTTTGACATTAAAATATTGATATCTTATCAGTGCCAAAGAATAGCGCTTACGAACAAAAAGAGGCTGAATTAAACATTTGAATTAATGAGGTTTTCTTTTGGGTCAAAGAGATCCAGACTTTCATAGTCGTATCAATAGACCATTTATTGTGACCAAAACTGCCAAGGGCTCCCTTATGTCACACAGCACACCCACCCAAGTTTTCATGCTTGTTATTATACCACACATCATTTGTAGGCCCAAGCCTTTTTATTTCAACTGCTCCTGATATTTAACCACAGAGGAATCTCAATATTTTGGGCTAGATTTTGGCCAAGAGTCCATCGGAGTCAAGCTAGACCAATGGTTCTCAAACTTTTGAGAACCGCCACCCATTTTTTCTTCCTCGGCTGCTGCAGCGGACCCTTGTATGTCTGCTGAAAAGCCGCCGAATGCGGAAGCAATTCATTCGGCGGCTTTTCAGCGGCGGCAGGAGCTCGCGACCCCCCTGGAAGTGCTCAGTGACCCCCAAGGGGGTCACGACCCCCAGTTTGAGAAACCCTGAGCTAGACACATTAGGTTCAGAGAGAGAAAGAAAGAGAAAGAGAGAGAAAGAGACACGTGTCGGAGCTGCTAGAACATTCCAACCAGAATTCCTCCGGGAGCTCCCAGGCAGCACACTGTGGTGTGTGTCTTGCATCAGCCTTGAAGAAGGCCCCTTCTCGCATTTCTGTGCTCTATTAGTGCTTCCCTCACTCTTGGCCCCTTACAGGCACTTAGGTCCCACAGGGACTCTAGGAGAGAAAAGCACTGAAGCTCCCCATTAGGATCCCGCCTAGTTCCTGTGCACAGGCTAAAGAGGGAGGGGAATCACTTTGTGCCCTCTCCCGCTTGTGCACCTGCACAGAGGCTGACCAGAATTTGACCCGTCTCTTAAACACCGCTCATGCGGAGCAGCACGTTTGTAGAGCACTTCTCCTATTTAGGCGGCAAGCTCCTTGGAGCAGAAATCCCCTCTTACTCTGCTTGCAAAGATAAAAACATGAGAAAAGGGAGAAAGGTGGTGTGTGGATTATTGATGAGAAAAAGAAGGTAGGAACTGTGTCTTGAATAGGAGCTGTTCACAGAGCTATTGTTTGCACAGCCCACTCTCCGCCTCCAATCTCTGGGATGTCACCTACAAACCCTACACATGCTAATCTCCTTCTCTTCCCCTAAGCCCTTTTCTCCCCTCATCTCCCACAGGACCTTTCTGGATCAGGGTGCCTCTTCCTGATGACCCTCTTCCACCCAGAAACTCACAGGGGAGAAGCAGTTTCCTGATGCCGCAGATATTCGGGTAGCAGCTGCCTGTCCCTCAATGATAGGGGACAGACCCAGCCCCACTTGAAATCCGGATGTAAAGAGAAATGGGAAACAGCAACTGGAAGGACTAGGCTGGTTCCTATGGGTGGTAAGAGATTTTTAAGGGATCTTGCATAATACATGAACCTGAACCTCCGTATGATCCAGATTTGGGAACCCCAACCTGCAAGGCCCTGATAGCCCTGGAGACATACATTAGTGCAGATCTGACATTCTCTTCACTAAAGGGCAGTGTTGTGCATTCACTAGACCACACATAGTTAAAAACACCTGAGGTAATTGTGAGCCCTATCCGGTACATTTGGTTTGTTTAGGTAGATGCATTTCACCTCCCTTTGCATGTGCCAGCGTAGTACAGCATAGTGGGCAAAGCATTTGAACAATGAAGTTACTCAGCGAGATCAAGACACAGCATGACATACTGCCAAGCAGCCCTTCACACACCATAGGCTGACAGAGAAGAGGAGGTAAAAATAATACTCAGCCATTGAGAGGAAGGAGAAATAATGGGATCCTGTTTTAGAAGCACTTTCACAAGTACCCTATAAAACAAACGCTTTGAAAATTAATTTAGAAGGGGGCTCAAGTCAAACCCCAGAGAAGAATGCTCCTGAGCTCCAAAAACAAAGACTACCTGAAGATGCAAAACCCACCTCTGGATTTTAAGCACCCCTGAAGTTCAAGAGCATCTACAGAGGTTAGGGCTATTCTGAAACATTTGACATTTAAACATACAAATGTTATAACTAGTTAGTTAAATATTATAGCCCTCCATTTCACACATGGGTAATTTAAACCAAAGAGGCTAAAGGTTTCATGTTAAATACCACAATTCCATCTTAGCTATTATGCTGACAATTAGACAACTCCCTCTCACTTTCCTTTATTAAACCTCTTTCAGTTACCACAAACAGCCTTGTTTACTTACGCTGTACTGGGAAAACCATAGAACTGACTATACACAGTGTTGCCAAATGCATATTTCTCCTGTTTGTTTGGATGTTTCAAGCAGCAACACAGCAGAGGAGAACATCTTAAAGATAGGAAGATGCAGCTGGAAGGCCACAAAAATTGGCAGGGGAACGTGGGCTCCTTTGGAAACCCCAGCATTTGACAGTTTCCAAAAATGAGTGAAAAGTAGCTCCTTGTTCTGCTCCTGCCTCTAAAGAAGTTGGGCACTAGCTCCTTAAAGCTCCTTTGTGTCCTTTTAAGGGACTTTCCAGTCAACTGGGATTTGCATCTGGGATTCTCCAAGATTACAGTGGGAGTCACTACTGGAGCCAGGAACTCTATCATTTTAATCTCAGCTCTCAGTTCACTGAGCCAGGAGACATGTGTGGTCTGAGCGCAGGACTACACATCCAATTCATTGCATGCTTTTCCATTGCTCTTTGGACTAATCTTGCACTACTTAATTTATCTGGAATTTTCCTCTTGATTCAGGGGTGATAGGATCAGGCCATTGTGTTACGAGGGCTTCACCATGAGTCTTATGAATGCCATTTAAAAAAAATTATTAAAGCAAAGTTAAAATAAAACACTAACCGACTACATCATACATTACTTATTCAGGATAAGGTTAATACTCAAAGAACCTGGCTTGAGATCTGGCTTGCTGACTGGGGAGCCCCCCTCTCCTGAATACGCTAAACAAGGAAACCAAGTTTCTAAATACCTATCCTCTTTTTGGTGCTTCTCTTGTGCACATATTGGTGCGAAAGCTTTTCCATTACAAGGACAATCCATATTTTACCACCCCACAATTCCACAGGAGGAGAGGGTTGTGGGTGTCATATTTTCCCAATAATGTGTAATATAATGTTGAACTGTTAACAATAAAAAGAAATTAATTTTACTGGTTCCTTTACTGGAGCATTAAGTAAGCAGGTCCAGAGATCTCTAGGAAGCTGGCATTTTGTCATAAGAATTTCTTTCATTTCCTTACAAGTGGTCATAGGGTCACAACCATAACACGTGCAAGTATGTTTACCTTTCCCCACAACCACTCACAGAGCGCCTCTTAGTAGCACAAATATGATTGCTCTTAATGGAGTCAAATGTCATCTACACAATAATTATAAAAATTTTCTTTAGGAGCTACACAACTTGAAGAAAGTATACTCCCTTTCCGATATAGTGATCCATTAATACAAATCAATATATTTTGTTCAAATCTGTCTCCCATTTTTCATCTTGGTTTATTCCTATGAATGCATTTTTCAACCAAAATTGTATGCATTTTAGAAATTAAACATTTTGTTCTAGCTTGCTCCTGGCTTAACTCCTCAAATGTGGTTAGGATCTATATAGAGCTGCCTCATATCCAGATTTCACAATAAAATGTTTGACTTGTAAATATAGGAAATACAGGATAGCTATATTATTTATATTATTACATATCTCTTCATCTGATTTCAAACCAGAACCCAGGAACAGCTGTCCGAACTGAGCATTCTTAGCTCTTTCCTGCAACAAAGAATAATTTTGAAATTTCCTAGGGATAAATTCCTGATTTTTAATGCACGGAAATAAGGGAGAAGGCCACTGGGACAGAAATGTAGGAAATTTGTCCAAAGCTGCTAAGCTGATCTGGATGAAAAAGGGATTTTTTATTTTTGATCACGGACATTTCTTTTTAACCCAACAATTACTATGAATAGCTATATTTGGGCTCCTGTCTTATTTGAGTTATATCCAGTGTTTGGATGGGCTATTATTAATCCAATTGATCTCAGATTTAAATTGTCACGTGCTGAGTGCTATTTTTATGTCAGAGTAGGAGCATACTCTGCAGTAACAACGCTTACAAAAATAAATACAGAGACACTAGTGGTTAACTACATTTATATTTGTATCACGCTTTTTCTCCCAAGGCATTTTGGTTACACACACATTCGATCACTGAAGTGCAGAAACTTATGGTGCACACCTCTAGGAATTAAGGCTCCCTCCCAGGGCAATCCTTAGGATTTATGGGGCCCTTCACAGTATTATTAAACTGGTGCCCCTATGCCCGATGGCAGCCTGAGCTCGCAGCCCAGAAGGAGGATGGGGGAGGAAGACAGCAAAGGATAACGAGATGCCCGACCCACCTCAGGGCGGCAGAGAGTCACACTTCTCCGCGGAGAACCTCGTGCCATCTCCCTCACGCAGAATGGACATGCAGAACGTACCTAATTTAAAGCACTAAACTTGGGAATAAAAAATGTCAGTCACAGGTTTTTTGATATGCCCTGAAGTTTGTCAGACATTTTTTTGCAAAAACTTTGTAGTAAGGGTGAGTCAGCTGGCTTGCTGAATACAACATTAAGTATTATGGAATACACGATGCAGCTCTTCTTTGTTTTCCATTTTCTTAATCAATATTTCTAAGCTGATTTTATATTTTAAATGTACTCTTAACCCTTCATAAAGTAATCATTCCAGATTACTACCTATTTCACTCACTGAACAAAGACATTATTTTAAATTAATCAGTCACAGAGCTTGTGTGTTCATAACAATGTTCATTGCTTTTAGAAAAAGGGAACACTAATTCACTTTGTGCGATTTCCATAATAATAAAGTAGGGTAGGGGGTCTCAGGAGAGGGCAGTCAGGGGAGAAGGAGCAGGGAGGCTAAGATAGGGGGTAGGGTCCTGGGGGGCAGTTAGGGGTAGGGGTCCCAAGAGGGGGCAGTCAGGGGAGAAGGAGTGTGGGGTGGGAGGGTTGGGCGTGCAGAGGGGGGCAGTCAGAGGGTGGGAAGTGGATGGGGTGGGGCTCTCTCGGTGCACACCCTAATGAAATGTGCTGCGCACGCCTATGGTCAGAAGTAAAGAAAGGGAAACTCTTTGTCCAGCTATCTGGACAAAGTAAAGAGGTGTTGTCCCTTTAAGGGCTCTCTTCAATGGGGTTAGGGGTGGGGGTGCGGGGAGAGGGAGTGAAGGGAGAAAGGGATGGACAGAAAGGACAGGAAGACTTTGGATGCAAGTTTTTTTCACAATAGTAATTAGATACGTATTTTAGATAAAGGAGGTCTTTTGAAGGATTTATTTAAAAAACTATATGTCTGACGATCCAAGCATTTAAGGCTAATGATGATTGTGTATCTAAAAATCTATGCAAGGCTTTTTTAGAGATGTGATTTTATAATCTTCACCAACTCACTGGTTAAATATTTTTAAAGCAAATTTTAAACTAAAGTCCTGTAGATTGAAATGTTCTGAGTAAATATTACAGTAACGCGCAACTGTTTTTGCCAGTAAATTCAGAAACTGACAGTATACACCTGGGGTTTGGCAAATGCCTGTTAAATGGCTTCATTACCCCTTGAATGGCTCTTTAACAGTTTCAGTGTTGGGCTAATAGGTCTTGCAGGCTGGAAAGTTCTTTCCACTTTGAACTACTAGATCCCCTCCCCAGGAAGACTCACAGGGCTGCAGCAGCCAGCTGAGAGAGCCTGTAGGAAGGGTCAGAATAGGGGGAGGAAAGCCACGGGGGTGGGGGGACACTAAGACCTAGTGGTGCCCCACATTTTCAGGTGCCCTATGCAGCTGCATATGTTGCCTATGCCTAAGGACAGCCCTGCTCCCTGTCACTTTCCATAATTTGTAGAGATTTAACTTGATCTTTAATGTCATACAAAGTAGACAGGGCTTCCTCTTTTAAGGTTAACCCATAAGATTCCCCCTGGCTAAACTGCATGGCATGTGGTCTATCTACCTAAAGAATATGAAGGGCTGAGTTCAGAATGAAGAGATTTGAATCAATGGTATAAAAGGACCTCCTGCATGGCTCCTGTGACTTCAGTTGAATACTGGACTCTGGTAGCCAGAGTTGATGGCTTAATGGCCTAAACATCAAGGTCAAAATTTCCATAGTTGCTCATTTACTGTGCTTGCACACACATGCCCAACAGCAGATTTCCCATAAGAGGCAATGAAGGGGGTGATGAAAGGTAGAAAAGTGGGTGCATGTGGGCCTGAGAGAGATGATCTGGCTTCAGTGTTGCCAACTCTTGTTATTTTATCATGAGTTCCACAAATGTTTCTTCCTGGAGCCATGTCCTGGCACATGCAGGCACCGCTTCTTCACCAATACAGCTAACATTTTTACTGGATGGAAATCAAGTGTAACTGATTATTGCTGTAATTTTACTATCAGCTTGCTTGAAAGCTCCTAAACTGTCACTTGTTTGTAATTCAATCTAGTCACCATCAAAACCATCTGGAGGCATTTTTTAAAATGCCTGAATGGTGAGGTTTGTAGGATATTTGCAAAGTTAATGTAAACCTCTTAAACATAAGATTTCCTGACATTTTCATTTTATGGCTGTTCCCATGATAGTGTGTGTGTTTTATGATTAAAATAAGCATTTAATAATAGAATGGCCACCTGATATAATCTTCAGAGAGAATGTCACGATAAAATCATTTTTTTTTTAAAAAAGTATTACACATATGTATCTGTGTACTTGCCTGTAGCTATCTCTAGCAATCAGAGAGTTAAAAAACTATTACCTGTGTTGCTATTCATTATTATAATTCTCCATGTACTTATTTCAGCTGAAATCCTAGAACTTGGTCTAAATTCTACTCTTATGGTACGTGTACAGTATGAAATTAAGTCAAATTTATAGAAGTCAATTTTGCAGAAGAGATTTTATATAGTCAATTGTGTGTCCCCCCACTAAGTACATTAAGTCGGTGGAGTGCATCCACAGTACCATGGCTAGCATCGACTCTCAGAGCAGTGCACTGTGGGTAGCTATCCCACAGTCCCCACAGACTCTGTTGCCCACTGGCATTCTGTTTTTTTGAATGGAGTTCCACCTGCACAGATTCTTCTCTCCATACTGCGATCAGATCCAGAACCTCCCGTTCGGTCCATGATGGAGCTCTTTTGAGATCCTGGGACTGCAGGAAATGAAATTCAAAAGTTCCTAGGGCTTTTGCTGGGTACCTGGCTAGTGCATCTGAGTTGAAACTGCTGTCCAGAGCAGTCAGAATGGAGCATTCTGGGATACCTCCTGGAGGCCAATACCGTCAAATTGCATCCACAATACCCCAAATTCGAACCAGAGAGGTCGATTTTACCGCTACTCCCCTTGCCGGGGAGGAGTACAGAAATCAATTTTAAGAGCTCTAACTCGACAAAATGGGATTTGTTGAGTGGACGGATTTAATTTTAATTTGACATAATGTGGCTAAATTCTACATAATCGTGTACTGTAGACCAGGCCTTAGTTGCACTAGTGTAAGTTCATGTACATCAATGAAGTTACTCCAGTTTTTTACTGATGCAACTAAAGAGAGAGAAGAGACCAAATTCTGCTGTCAGTCAATCTTCTCCCTGTGTCTTGGACTGATTTACTATCAGCCTCTTCCTGCTTCTTTGGCAATTTCCCTTCTTTGGATACAAGAAAATCTTCATCTGTAATTCTGGACATTTGGAACAGTCCACCTGTTTTTAAATTTAGTATGAAAGCATCTCTCATATTTGCAAAGACTCTAGTTTTTCTTTCCTTCTGCTTTCATTTTTAACTGTAATTCTATTTTAGTATGCACAGTATGTAAGAAGATGCTATAAAAATATAATTGCACTGCATTGTTCAGAAAGAATTTTAAAATCTAGTTCATTTTTCAGTACCTATGGCATTCAAGCCAAATCCTAAAGTCATTCCTCTAGTAAAAGATCCATCAGGATCATTCTGAACTCAGACTGATGTGATTTCCTTGGCTTTAATTAGTCTATGTGAGACTTAAAATCCAACTGAACTCAATGGTCCTAATTCTGCTCTGAATAAAGGTAGATGGTTTTCAGCTTCCACTGAAGTTAGTTGTAGGTGAAGTACTTAGGACCTCATGAGTCCAGGCCCCAGGGCATGGCCTGTGTTTACTTTTGTGGATCACTCAGTTTGGACACTGGGGGAAAAAAGATTTCTTTGTTTCTAGATACTTCCATTTCCTGGGTTTCACACGCGAGTCTAGTGCTGAGTGTTAAGGACTTTAGCTTTGCAGATGAATGTTTAAATGAAATATAAAGCAACCCTGACTGACACATTTTATATTTCTAGTTCTATTTTTGTAGGGGATCTTAGACACATTTTTCATCCTGGTGGACTTTGTGGAGACAGAGAATGTGGGTGAGGTAATATCTTTTACAAGACCAACTTCTCTTGGTGAGACAGACAAGCATTCCAGCTTGCACAGAGCTCTTCAGAATTAGAACTGTGAAAGTTAACTCAGAGTATCACAGCTAAATACAAGATTTGAACACATTGTTTAGCATAAATAGTTAAGACATATTTCAAGGGACCAATTAAAGTGAAGTAGCCCATTAACACCCCTCCAGTCATGAAGAGGAAAGAAAATGTGTGTGTGTGTGGGGGAAGCACCTGGGGGGCTGTTAGTGGGTTATAGATTGTTGTAATAAACCATAATTCCAGTTTCTCTATTCAGTCCATGATTTTTAGCGTCTAGCCAAGTTATGAATCTAAGCTCCTGTCCACACAGCTACTACCACTTGTGGGAGTGGATTAGCTACACCGATGGGAGAAAATCTCCCATTGGCATAGTAGCATCTTCAGTGAAGCGCTGCAGCAGCATAGCTGCACCGGTGCAATATTTTAAGTGTAGACCTGCCCTCAGACACTTCTAACCGCTGTACGCAAAGCTCCTCTGGTTAGTTTCTAGTGTTATGTGGATTAAAAATATACATGAACCTTAGTGAAATCTAGTTCCAAATCCAAATTACACAGCAGGCTTTCATCTATACAATGGACTGAACCCAAATTTTTGGATCCAGATACCCAACACTGGAACAGCTTTTATCTGGATTTGTATTTTGCAGTGCAGATCTTGAGCCTGTAGATTGTGGGGGAGCATATACCATCCCTAGACAACTCTTGTGTTGGAGAAATTTTCCCCTAGATTATTTCAGCTCCTGTGTGTCACTGGAGTAGTGACTGAGGATGTGGTGAGGAACAGATTCTTTGTTACTATTTCTTAATTAGTTTTAATATTTTCCTCTTTATAATTAAAAGTTCTCTCTCTGCTTCAGCACTTTATGAGGCTGCAGTTCAGTACCTGCAAAGGATGTGTGGCTTTCAGCGAGGCTATTGCCAATAGGCTGTGTGGGTCTCATTTTTTGTTGCCCTGAGCCTCTGGCAAACTAAGCCCAACACATTACTATTCTGATCCACTAGCAGCAATGTAAATAACCGCACAGGGCAACAGGGAGTCAAGTCCTGTGTTCATCCACAGGTCAAAAGAAGGGCAGTAACATTCAGATCACCAGTTATAACCCAGAACATCAGAGTGAAATAGAATCAGAGAGGGTCAATGGGCCTGATTTTCCATGGCCACGCACCTGCTGGAGTCATTTATACTCATGAAAAGTGGACGAACTGCCATTCTGAGGGGGTAGCACTTTACACCATTTTGCTCAGCTCCCTGTGCAGTCATTTATGTCTGTGCAATGGGTAAGCAGACCCAGTTAACTTAATTCAGCACTTGACTACCCCCAGTGCAGTTGTGGGATCATGAGAGGGTCTAACTTAGTGCTAGGTTTAAGATTAGCAGCCGTGTTAGTCTGTATCCATAAATAAGACGAGGAAGACTTTGTACATCCGATGAAGTGGGCTGTAGCCCACAAAAGCTTATGCTGAAATAAACTGGTTAGTCTCTAAGGTGCTACAAAGTCTTCCTCGTCTTATTAACTTAGTGCTGAATTTCATCCCAGTGGCCTCCACTGTGACTCATCCTCCAACTCAAGCTCTGATCAATCCACAGGGGGAGCAAAATTCCCTATGGATGACCTCTAATGAAAGCCTCCTGCCTCCAGACAGCACATCTGGGGACCATCAGTAAGGGCACATATGCTGCTTTAAAACCATTGCAACACCACAGAGAAGCTAAAGAGGTCCCTAATGTACATTAGTCAAGTCCCACACAAAATTAGGCAGTGCCTAGATGTCAAAACATATCCCTCGCTGTCAGTCTTGGCCTTCCAAACTTCACTGTCCTTAGTTCAGGGCTATATAGCTTTTGTGCTCTCTGAAGCCCGGTTGCTGTGCTACCCACCCTTAAAGAGGCTGTAGTGTGCACTCCCCACTGCAGAGGGCCAGCTGTGCTGGCTGGTTCAGAGGGAAAGATGTAGAAACAACTCCTGTAGTACAAAGACTGCAACTACACTCCGACGAAGTGGGTATTAGCCCACGAAAGTTTATACTTCAATACCTAGATAGGTGAGACAGAAGGGGAAGGAGGAGGGGCTTGTCTTCTTGGTGCAGTTATAGAGGCCAGATTATGCCCTGTCCCTCTATGTCTTATCTCCGCTTTTCACTTCTGCACAGGATTGTCCTGTGTCTCTCAACCCAGCTTATATTATTTAAATACTTTCACTTACCAGACACATCCAGGTGCTCCAGGTTTGGACACAGCGACACCACATCAAAGACTGCTTCATTGGAGATGTTGTAACAGCCTGACACCTCTAGCCTCCTCAGCTCTGGACAGCACTGGGCAATGGTGTAGAGTCCTCTGTCTGTGAGCCGCCTGCAGCCACTAACAATTACCGTCTCTAACATGAGACATACATTTGGCGTGTCCTGACAAAGCCTCCGGGTCAGCACTTTAAGAGCTCTGTCTACGTTGATTGTCTCACCTGTCAGGCGAATAGTCCTCCAAAGCCTTGGGTCCCAGGCAAGGTTATACCAGCGGCGACACACTCGTGCACAACGGCACAACTGGTTGGTAGGCAGGAACGAGAAAATTTGGATCATGGAGTGGTCTGGGAGACGGTCTATGTTGGCCTGTTCTTTCTGCTGTCTGGACGCCAGCCGGATGAGAGGATGAGTAAGGCGAGTTGGAGGAGGTGAATGGACCATAGCAACTGTCTCCCCGGTGACTGAGGATGAAGAAGTGGAAGATCCTCGGCCATTCTGGAAGCCGTGAGAATTCTGCGGACATATTAGTGCTGGGCTGGGTGTGCTGAGTGTCCGCATGCTCAGGTCGGAATCTGAAAGATACCAAAGCACAAAACAGTGTCCATTGATAGCATTCAATAGCACTTACAGTGTTTCTTTTGAAAAATAAATTGACCCTGATTTTTAGGCAGGCTTGTCCCACCTACCAATATTGCAGGCAAGAAATTGTGAGCATGATTAATGGCTTTCTGAGACACACTGTGATTTGCAGGTACAGCCAGGGTCAGTAGTTAGACATCTAAATGTAATATATCAGCAACACTGGATGCCATTTAAATGTACCCCATGGAGTATGATCCCTCCTGTCCCACACAACAATAAAACTCACATTCTGGTATTCTGAACTGTAAAAAATAATTGAGCACACACACACTTGCCAATCTTTCACTGCTGGCTGGAGCTGTGTGGCACTCGGTAGTTTCAATTCACAGGGATTCATTTCCTTCGGTGTTGGTTCATGCAGTTTCACATCTCCTGAGCACTCCTTTATGTTTCCATTTGGTTCAAAACTTGAAAATCAGAGCTGCCAAGTTTCACTATGATGGGGGCCAGAAACCAGGAATTCTGACTGCAAGTTCGTTTCTTTATGTTGTTGCACGGAAGGAGAGCACTGTGTCCCAAGTGATGTGCATTGGGTGACAGCACTGACCTGCATGCTCTGATAGGGTTGTTGGTACCCTCCAGGCAAGTACATGGTACTTGAGAGCATTGATTACATCACTGTTTCACCGCTCTGAGGAGTTCAGTATGTCTCAGACTCTTCAGGATGGGTTGATAACAGGCTGGAGAGCAGAAAGATTTCAATTCTCCAAAGTTTTGTTTAAAAAATATAAGGATTGCCCCCCGGCAGAACTTGCAGCTAGGATTTTCAAGCTTGCATGTGTAAAATTTGGTGCCTAATTTCATGTTTAGGCATCTACATGAAACAATCAGAAATGCTGCTCATCCTGCTGAAGTCAATGGGAGTTCTGACTGCTCAACACCTTTGAAAATCCAGTCACTTAAATACGTGCCAAAATACGAATCGGAAGGGGCTATCTTGAGGCCTCTGAGTTCAAAAATTTTGTCCTTTCATTTTATGGGCGTCCTTTCTGCTTGCTATGCCCTCTTAAATCATTTGCAAAAATGGAAGTTCCAGATGTGCCTCCTGAATAGAGTACAACCCCCTACACCTAAACTTGATATTCTTCATCTTCAGATCTGCTCCCCACCTCTGGTGCGGAAGCCTCCACATACACACCTACATCCCCAAGAGTAGTTCAGAATGAGATCACAGGATTGTGTTCTCGCTCAGACATGAGGGCCAGGAGAGCTATTACCATGCTATTGACCCCATAACGAAATTTTCTACTAGACTGGAATTCTTCCGGCAGCTTAGTGGCACATTTTACAGCAGTATTTCAGGCCCACCGTTCATTGCATACTGATAAGGGGGAAGAAAAAGCAAGTGAGTCCCAGAGCTTTTTGCCAGTAAAAACTTGGAGAGCTTTTCACTCGAGTCTAATCTCTAATGAAGCACTTCACTGGAATCACATACCCTCCACTCTTTACAGTATTCTAGGGAGGGACTTAAAGAATTATCTAAACCCACAGCAACTTTCTAAAACATCTTACTCTCCAGTATTTACTAAGTGCTGGCCTACAGTTTGAGATAGGATTTAATGACAGTGTGACATCCATAAATACAATTCCAAAAGGGCAATTTAATGCACACATGGCAATTTTCAACAGTTTCTCTCCAAGCAGATAATTGGCTGTATTCTACAGGCATTTTTTTTCAAGGCATTCTTCTTTACAGTCCTGGAATACATATTTACGTTTTGGTGACCTTAGAAAGTCAAAATTTACAAAGCAGCCCTGCACTTTTCCCCTTTGATTACCAATGCTTTTGTGCAAGATGCTTTTTATTATAGCCTTGTTCAGAGCCTAACGATTGTTTGCTGCCATAAAAAAAAATGAAGTTTCTTAATGGTCATAAAAAATCTCAGAGAAAGGCTGGGCCAGCAGCAGAGCTATAAAAGCTGACATGAAGTGGGGGGAGAAGGCGATGTGCACTTTGGGGGAATTTTCTTAGTCCATTAGGAAGCTCTGTTTTATTTCAAAAGTTTTTGGTTTTTATTTCCTTCCTAATTAATTTATAAGCTGCAGGGAAAATATGTAAATAGAGATTAACCAAATCAAAATCTAGTGTCTGAACACCCGTGCTTCAGCGAGGATGTGTAATCTCTGAATTTTAGTCAGTTAGACACAGAGGATCCATTCATGATCTAGCCACAGCAGATATGCGATCATTGAAATCTAGCATCTCTCTCTCTACATTTACAATGTGCCCCTATTCTGATAAGACAACTTAGCCAAGATGGTCAGGGATCCATCATCATACTCTGTGGGTGTCCCTAAACCTTCAAATTCCAGAAGCTGGGACTGAATGACCAGGTATGGATCGCTTGAAATTACCCTGTTCTGCTCACTTTTTCTGAAGCATCTGGCACTGGCCACTGTCAGAAGACTAGTGGCTGGCTAGATGGACCATTGGGTCTGTCCCAGTATGAACACCATCAACAGCCTTGAATTGTTTCTCTCTATGTCTTGCAGCAATCTAGTTTTCAAGGAGTTGTCATGTTCCCATCGGCTCCTCTTGCGGCACTGCAAATACTGCAGGATCAGGCGTTCTGTGCTTGCAATGCTCATAGCAGTGGTGCAGGGCTGTGCAGTTTCCAGGCTTTTAGCAAGGAGGGACATGTGAGTTTACAGGGATTTTGAAAAGAGATGTGAAATATTATGGAATACAGAAGCAGCATTGGGATGGAGAACGCTGCATTAGGGCAGGTTGACCCCTATGTTCCCAATCTCCCCCGTGCGACTCATTTTGGTCCCATGAGACATTGCAAAAATTTCCCAAAACACACTGTGCTGGATGATGAGTTGCACAGTGGGATACCTACCCACAGTGCATTCCCCTCTGCACTCTGATACAAGTACTCCCGGTGAGGACACGGACCTCTGATAGATGAAGAATAGTGTTCACACGCACAAGCTATGTAATAACTCCAGTGGCTGTATGCGACGTAACTTAGATCGATATAATTTTGTAGTGCAGACATGGCCTAAGTTTCAGAGTTTCAACTGCCAGATAAATAAGGGTGCTTAATGTTACTTTAAGCTAACTCAGTGTTACTTTAGGTGCAGTTACTGCATGACATCTTTAGTTCTCTTTATGGGGAGTTCTGTCTTGGGTGCTTATGTGTATAATGGGCAAGCCATTAGCAACTTTTACCATGACAATAACAAAGCAACCTCTATTGTAAGGGCTTGTCTACATGGGAAAGTTTTACCATTTATATCAGTATAATTAAAATCGATATGCGCTATCTCTGATTGAATTCCAGAAAAAGAGTTGCTTTTTTTTGCTTTAGTTTAAACCCCTTTTCAAGTGACATAATAAATTGGAAAAAACCCACTCTTTATACTGGAATAAAAATATCCACATGAGGAGTCACCCTGTTATGACTCTCTGGGTTAAAATTTACACCTTAGAACTCATCTAAGATATAGTGGCATAAGGCAAGATTTTTTCATTCATAAGCTGCTCTAAATTGTGAGAGCAATTGTTAATTGTTGTTTGCACTTTCTTTCATCAACAGCAGTTGGTCCAACAAAAGATCTTACCTCACCCACCTTGTCTCTCTAAATATATTAAACACAGATCCAGCATTCCTTGCACAACCAGAATCAGATAGCTAATGTCGAATGGCATTGAAACTGAAGTAATTGTTATAGTTTTTATTAATCAAATAAATTTTTCCTTATGAGAATGTGTTTGTGAAAAGCTGGAACTAATTCCCTCCTCCCTCTCTCTCTGCGACTTTGTCCCTTGCCACTTGGCAAGCTTGATTTTTCTTCCCATATTTTGAACAGAGCTAACACACCATGGCTGTTGTTGGTTAAAACAACAGTAACCTACATAAAACTCTACAGATAAAAACATCTTCAGCAGCTCTAGGAGTGAGTTTGTTAGTTTGTCATTGTTGCAAAGCCACTTAGATAAGATGCATTTTTGTAGCATTTACCTAGCTAGGGCCAATGTGGCATTCCTTGCATACATAAAGTTCTCACTAACATCAGTAGGAGTTTGAGGTTCGCAGAAAAACCTGGATCAGGTCCTTAGTGGCTACCATTGTTTTTCTGATTCTTGTACTTTTGGGAGACAAAGTAATGGATTAAAAAAAAATCCTAAGAATTTGGAATAAGGATTCACCTTTTAGGATTACAACAGATGAGCAACTTCAGCCAAGTTACTGAACATAAAATTATAGGAGGGATGCGTTTTCAAAGTATCTCCAGTTTGTTCATGTGGATCATACCCAAAACTTAAAGTGAACCTTCAGGCTCATGCAAATTAAACATACAGGGTTTGCATAGCCTGAAGCCGGACGCAGTCCAGAGGGAAGAGGAATGTTTGTGTCTTAGCAACACTGAAAGATGGAAAGATGTGATCACATGGTTGTGCAACTGAGATGAACTGGCTGCAAACAGTATTCTACAGCAAACATTCAGTTTCCCCAAGAATGGATCCTCCAGCCTATTTTCCACTTTTCCTCATCAGAAAATCATATTGTGTGAAATGTAGTGTTTTCTTCTAGGAGCAAATCTTGCCTGCTTTAAAATACAAAACACTCAGTGAAGTTACGGGACTGTTGAAGGAATGTGGCCCTCGAAACTTTAATACTGAGAGATGAGATTAGTGGAAAGGAGTAAACTAAACAGTGGAAGATGGAAAGGCGGAAGGAGGCTTAAAGCTAAGGGTCAAGCCACAGTTAAACTTGCTGTGCTCCACCCTAAACACTGTGATATTTAGATGCAAAGAATTACTTTAGTTGACTTTGGCTTAATCTAAATACCTTCCTTGAAATAGGCCTACGGTATAATAAACATAGGATTAACCTCTAATTCTGGGTGGGGGAAAAAAGAGCCCTCCAGATTCAGGTATGGTAATGCAGATGTCCAGAGCAAGGATCTCTAAATAAAGGTAGAGAAAGGTATGAAAGTGAGTTCCATGTGAGACAAACAGCCCAACTTGGAGTGGTCAGACCACAGGAAGACAATTTTGGCTTATTTGGTCCAGCTGCTTCCTGTAGCCCACAGGTGACCTGGGTGGTTAAGCAGCGGCGGTGACACGCAGAACAGAAATGCTGACCGATGTAATGTCTGTATTTCAATGCCTCAACGGCTAATTCAGTGGATTGGTTTAATCTCCAGACTCCATTTTTCCTACTATTCACATAAGTGTATGTGCCAGGCCTGTAAGGCAGATGATAAAGGGGAATGAGGAACAATACAGGGGAAATAATAGCTATAATGGAAAAAAATATGTACATCCTTATTCTGCGAAACAGCTCTTCAGGTTTTTATACTATGCTCATCACCATAGTAGCTGAACACCTGAACCACAACTATAAGAAACTACATCTGAGGCCACTGACCAAGTAAGGTTTTTCCAGACTTCTAACTAAAGGTATTTGCCTCCTGCCTGACACTACTACAGACACCTGCAATTTGTGAGGCGTAGCTGTAACTGAAAGCTAAATTAGGGCATATGCTCTATATCTATTTATATTGCAGTTTCCTGAGTTTATTTTCCTTTTCAGTTCTGAAAGTGATCCATCACACCTGCTAGAAGGCTGCAAAGTATTCTCCTTTTAGCTAACAAACACTATATTTTTCTGGTTGTTGTTTCTTTCCCCCTTCCTTTTGAAATGTGGCCAACTTGCAAAAGCCTTTCAGACTAGAGATTTTCCTAGTAGCGGAACGGGTCTCTAGAGACTTTGTACAAGTAATGAGATACCATAATTTTTCCAAATTTTAACTCTGTCTCCAGACTCAAAACCATGCAATGCCACCCCTACCACTTCTAGCCAAAGAATTATAGAAGACTGTCTTTAAAGCCACCCTTAATGAGATGAAGGTGTCATGGCTAATGTTAAAAGTTTCTTCTTCAGGAGAGAAGCGTGCTACCTCCTAAATTTCCAACCCAGGGATTAAGAGACTGTAATAAAATTTGACTCTCCAGTATGGCAGGTCAGGGTATCACTCCAGTCTGACTGGTACACAAGAGCCAAGAGCAAATTGCAGCGTAAGTATTATAATTCAGAGATGTAGCACCCTGGAACTCTAGAAAAGACCCTTCATCTTCAAACCCTCAGCCAGGCCACAATGTCTGGTTGACTAGGCTGAGGGTTTGAAGATGGAGCTCCTTTTCTGGAGTTCTGCTTCTCTCTCAAAAACTGCTCTTAGTGCTGAGAACCTCCTGTGAGGCACCCTCAGGCCATGTCTGCCTTTGGGGGTAGCACCAGTTCAGCATTGGTGGCCAACACTTCATGTAGCTCATCAAGTGCAAAGTGCAGACAAGGCCAAGCTGTGGCTTGGACCAACTGAGTGTGCAGCGGAGGAAAGTCTCTGCTACTTCATTTGATACATGTATGTCCTTGTATATATTTAGCAGTCAGCACTGGTGCAGTGTCATTGATTGCTGACCACAGAATACTGAATTGAGGTTATTACTGCGCCTAGACCAGAACTTCAGCGGGTACTCAGTGGAAATTGAGGGTGCTCAGCACCTTTCCTGATATATTCTGAACCTTGTGGATTCGAACCCTTAGACCTCAACTCACCCTCTTCATTATGTATATATGGCAATTACAACCTACAAAGAAGCCCACAAGGATTTGCATTTCAACGATCCTCCTATTTAACATAAGGGCTAAAATATCTCTTGTTAAAGTCCCTCAGGTTGAAGGCATGCATTGTCCTGATCAATGAACTCAACTACTAGAAATCTGCTTGGTTCGACAAATTTATGTTTCCTTTTAAGAGACAGAAATCTCCAATACTTCCTAGCTCATTCAGATGCATTTGTGTCTTCATTTCATTTTTCTTTACATAGAAACTGCACAATGGTGGGTTTAAAAATGAAAAGAAAGTGAAGGGAACTTAATGCTTTGAAAAAGGGCTGGACTGCCAACCATGCAGATGGAAGTGTTCATTTGACATGCCACTCCCTCAAGAAAGGTATAGGTGCAAGCAATTTGAATGCCAGTTTCCTAACATGCCATATAAGACTAACAGTATCCTGTATCTGTGTGAATTTCAGTAGCTTCCCAACCTCCTAGAAGCCATGACATGTAATTTCAAGTTTATTTACTTTATGTTACATCAAATATTAAATGAGTGCAATTAAAAATAACTCACTGTGATGTGAACTTATCAAAACTATATACGGATTTTTCTTCTATTCTTGTCTTAACTGATTTTATGGTATTGCAATGTCATTCAATAAAAATTAATAGAAACAAAGGAACGTGTCCACAGACAGGGTGCATATCTCTTAGGGTTTCCATTTGTCCGGCTTTTTTGGTCAAAAATAGTGTCCGGGGGCGGAATTTATAAATATCTACAAATGTCCGGGATCTCCCCCATGCAGAGCACGGCATCTCACAGGGCTGCTGGCCGGATTCAGCCACTCGCATGGAGCTCTGCAGCCACAGCCCACCCCTCCCCCGCAGCTCCTGATCACTGGCCAGCTCCTCCCCTCCCCCCTTCCCCTCCCCCTCCCAGCATTCGCAGATCGCTGGCTGCCCGGGGCCGTTGGCAGATCCTTCTCCTCTGCTGCCCAGCACGGGGGCGGGGACTGGCTGTGCAGGCAAGTGCAGCAGCATGTCGGGCTCCAGGTGGAGCCTGACACGCTGTTTTGAGCAGCACGGTAAGTGGGGGTGGATTGAAGGGGTTTCTGGAGGGGGCAGTCAAGGGACAGGGAGTGGGGGGGGGTTTGGATGGATCGGGGGTTCTGTCAGGGGGGATAAGGGTCAGGGCAGGCAGAGACTATTACTGGATAGGTTCCTAGGGGGGCAGTTAGGGTTGGGGGGTCCTCAGGAGGGGGCAGTCAGGGGACAAGGATCAGGGAGGCTTAGATAGGGGATGGAGTCCTGGGGGGCAGTTAGGGGCAGGGGTCCCAGGAGGGGGCAGTTAGGGGGCAAGTGGGGATTGGGAGTTCTGAGGACGGTGGGAAGTGGGAGGGAGTGGATGGGGTCGGGGCAGGGCTAGGGTGCCCTCTCCTCGTGTCCTTTTTTTTGATAGCTGAAATATGGTAACCCTAATATCACTTTAAAAGTTTGAAAAAACATTGTTATCTAAATATCCTTGAGCATATATCTCAGCCTATTATTTTTCACGTCAATTTTAATCCACACTGGAGCGACAACTGATCAAACCCCACCACAGATGTTTGCTGGAATATGTAGATGTTAAATATGTCATGAGGTTTAGTATTACCAACCCATGGAGTCATCTTAAGAGGTAGGTTTAAACTGCTGGCGTGCGGCATCAGCTTTTGAAATAAAGACAAGTTTGGGGATCCTGACAAAATAAAAAGCAAAGATTTCTTTTCCTTGTTAAGCCAAAAACAGAGAAAAAGATCCTCCATACAAGAATACTTCACTCACCAATGATCCCAGCTCGCCAGAAACGGAAAGCAAAGTAATTACCCTCTTTGAACAGCCTGCACATGACAGCATTTGGAACTACCCCACTCTAGTTCTGAACCTGATTGCAAAACATGGTAAGCACCTCCAAGGATAACTTTCATTCAGTTCCTGTTACCGCAGTGGGAGATGAAGGATCTTAGTGCTGCGTTACAAAATTAGTCTTCACTGCAAAGATAACTCAAGTTGAAACTTGAGTGTTGCACCTAAGTTGCATCCCGTTCACACATAGAACTCCTTAACTGGAGTGTGATGGGGCTGGTAATCAAGTTATTTGGCCCATCTGGGGGAATAGGTTAAAACTCATGTGAGCACAGCCGAGCTGTTAACAAAACAACTCTGCAGTGTGGATGCAGGCTAGTGCACTTGAGTACTGCTAGTCCTCCAATAACTTCACATTATTCCTACCATGTGGCCAAACAAGTTCTCCCACAATTCATAGTGTACATTCACAACACATCTCAGGTTACTACAATGCAAAGAATTATGGGATTTGCCCTTATAAGTCTTAGTGCCACACACTAAGCTCCACCAAGGACACAGCAACTCAAGTGTTATGTCACAGTGTAGACAATTCCAGTTAACTCTGCAGTGAAGGCCTACCCTCAGCAGCTGTTTAGGATTGTGCATTTGAAAATGCAGGAGACACAAAAATTAAAGCTTGTGAAAGGTGCTAAGATGACAACCTTCATGATTACTTAACAGAATGGGCCCCAACACCATTTGCAGTAGTAGAAGTTTCCCTACACAACCCTGGCAAAATGATTTAGCTCTGTTCAGGACGGGATACTTCCTGGGGTAAAAGGGTGGTTTAAGTCTAAAGATTATCAAAATTTTTCACAGAGGCTATTGAACAGTCTTCAGATGGTACTAGCTTTTGATCAGCAACATAAAGCAGGATTTTCCTCCTAGAAATGCTTTTGGTCAGCATTCACTTGCTCTGGATTTAAATCAGTGACCCCCAAGGTAAAAGGCTCTGTAGCCATTAATAATCCAATGAGCCATCCAATCTCTTCTCCTGGGAACCTTGCAGAAAAGAATACACTAGATAAATCTGAGACAATCCAGAGAGGGAGGATAAAGGAATGATAAAAAGATTAGGGTACATGAACCAAGTTAAAAGGCTAAGGAAACTTAGCATGTGCAGCTTGATGGAAAGGTGATTAAAAAGGACTGTGCTAACTCACATTATTGCTTCAAATATTTGTAGATATGAGGTAGGGAAGGGATTATTTACAATGCTTGAAAATGGAGATAACAAGCAGCAACAAGTTTCAAACTAAAAGTTACATTTTAAAATTATCAGCAGCATGAGCAACTCGGCAAAGGCACAATCTGTCTAAAGAGGGGATGGGGGCGGGATGTCTAGAACTGTTTAGCAGGCAACTTGATAAAACAAATGAGGAACCAGTCTAGGAGGAAAATCCTGCTTTATGTTGCTGTTTAGACAAGATGACCCAAGAAGTCTTTCCCATGCTCTGTCATCAACAAGAGATTATTATTTTTCTGACAGCCTAGCTTTTCTGTCAAACAGTACACACAAAGCTTTTATTATTATTTTTTTAAATGCAATGCTTCGTTGAAAAATGTTGGCACATAAAGGCAGGACATAGGAAAAGCAAGGGGCAGGGATAAGCTAATCAAACTGTGTACCCAAAGGAACACTGATACTGTGTACCAGAGTCTTTCCCAATGGAGCTTGACCAGTGTACACCTGCTCAAGATCTGTTTCCCTATCTACTTTACACAAATATTTATTTTAAGCTAGACAGTGACACATTACTGATCTTGGAAAGTTATAACCAGAGTACCTTTCAGAATGGACTTCTATAACCTCCGTAGTCTGATCATATTTCGAAGACGTCTGAAATGATTCCCCCAATAGAGTAGACAGAAGATGAAATTCACTCCAGAGCATAAGGCCCACACAAGGCCACATGCACTGAAAGACCCAAGTTAAATAGTACAAGATGACCTCTGCACTTGCGTGAATTTTACCTAATCTTCCTCCCCTACTCTTTGGCTGCAGTGTGCTGATAACTTTGATAATTCTTGTATAAATAACAATGTTAAAAATATGGCTTGGAGATCATTGATTGAATGGTTGTATGTTTGACCACTTCTGAACAGGTTCACAGAAACTTCTGAGTTACAGATTCTGTTGCATTGTTCTTTGGGCTGTGGGCAGTTTCATTGCTGTGTAGACTTTCAGGCTGGAGCCAGAGCCTGAGGTCTGGGACTGTCACACCTCACAGGGTCGTCGAACCAGACTCTAGCTCAGGGGTCAGCAAACTTTCAGAAGTGGTGTGCCGAGTCTTCATTTATTCACTCTAATTTAAGGTGTCGCATGTCAGTAATACATTTTAATGTTTTTAGACGGTCTCTTTCTATGTCTATAATATAGAACTAAACTATTATTATATATAAAGGAAATAAGGTTTTTATAGATCATAGAATATCAGGGTTGGAAGGGACCTCAGGAGATCATCTAGTCCAACCCTCTGCTCAAAGTGGGACCAATCCCATTTTTGCCCCATATCCCTAAATGGCCCCCTCAAGGACTGAACTCACAACCCTGGATTTAGCAGGCCAATGCTCAAACCACCAAAATGTTTAAGAAGCTTCATTTAAAACTGAATTAAAATGAGCCTCCTGGAATGGTGGCTAGGACACAGGTAGTGTGAGTGCCACTGAAAATCAACTTGTGTGCCGCTTTTGGCACGCATGCCATAGCTTGCCTACCCCTGTTTTAGCTAGTGCTGGAGCTTTCCAGTTATACAAGAATGGACCACCACTCCTGACACTTTGGTGATCACAGTCACAGAGCGAAGTCAGCCAAAGAGTACAACAAAGGGGACTTTCTATACAATTCAGCAAGATTCACTATACAAAACATGGGGAAAATGGGTTTTAAGGAGGGACTTAAAAGTGAAGGAGACAAGGGCCTAGTATAGGAACTCTCAACTTTCTGTGCATGGACAACTAGAGTGATGTGGACTCCCTGTCCTCTCGCTCTGTCTCATTCACAATTGCACAACCCACCTCCCTTCCAAGTCACAATCACATAACATCCCTGTGGCAACTAAAGTGAGAGTTTACACAGAAAAGTAACATAAGAAAATAGCGTATTTTTAGCAGCTTTTAATATTTGGAAACAAGGAGGAAAGTCATCATCATGTGACCATAAAGTAAAACAGTCACAATTTTAGCTCATCCAATGAGGAGATTAAAAATAGTTTATATTAGGAAATATTTCAGAGACCCACAGTGACTTCATATTTTCCAAACTCCTGATTTACAAGTTGAAAGTCCAGTCCCGTAGGGTGCTAAGTGCTTCCTGAGCGGTACAGAACAGCTTTCACTGCCATTGGCTAATGGAAGTTGAGCACCCTCAGCATTCCGCAGGGTCAGAATTTCTGAGTGTATGTTAAGTCTGCAGTTTTTACTGTGCTGGTACAGTCTCATTGCTATATTCTATTTATGGCAAGAGTCATGTTTTGCTAGCATTATTGATAATTGCCTGTAAAGTATACCTCTCATTTTATACTGCTGAATTAGATTCCACAAATGCCAGGTTTGTGTCTATTTATAGCACAGGCCAAGTTCCCAGGAAGCATGTAGCATATACAGTAACACAACGCAGAAAAAGCATCAGTAAGTGAACTCCTGTGTTAAGAAGAGAGGCTGCTAAATCTAGTCCATTATTATTAAAAGTGGTTTCAGTTGTATTTACTCATTCCCTCACCTTTAATTCAGTTTAGATAACATCCAGTTCAAATGCCAGTTGGTGACAATATCTTTTTTTGTATTAGATACCGTTTTGGAAATTATTATTGCAGTCTGGAGGGAACTGGGCAATTTGGGGGGGAGGTTGATAAAGAAACATGGAGTCTTTCACCATTTAAAATTGCATCTAATTTGAAAGTAACAGCTTTCACTTGCTACCTCCTGGCTGTTCC
The DNA here is from genome assembly GCA_007922305.1 of Dermatemys mawii. Lineage (NCBI taxonomy): Eukaryota > Metazoa > Chordata > Testudines > Dermatemydidae > Dermatemys > Dermatemys mawii. The sequence continues at coordinate 7,594,565 of ML677334.1, read as the reverse complement.
TTAGCCTATGTGAATAGGTATCTGCATCACAAACCACCATCACCAATTGGAATGCTTGTTGACAGTCTCAGCAAAAACCAAGCAAAGAGTAACCAAACAGACCAAAGCATCATCCTTCCTCTGTCCGTGAGGAAATGCACAGAAGCTTACATGCTACAGAGGACCATGGTGTTGAATTTCTTGGGCCTGACTCTGATCTCACATCAGTGTAATTCAGAGGCTTTCTAATTTTAAGATGATTCAGCTCCATGTACTTAGTGAGAGAACAGACTTAGGTCTTTTGTGAACTTTACCCATTCACTTGCACTTTACAGTACGGTAAAATGGAACACTTTAAAATGAATCAGAAGCTGGGAAATGAGGTGTCCAAGAGCTGCCTGGAAATCTTTGGGCTTGTCTACTTAACAATACTGTTTAGAAACACAGTTAAAGTGGTACAACACATTTGTATGGACACAATTATATCAGTTTAAGGTTTTCATACCAGTGTAGTTTATTCCTGTCCATGCTGGCCTTGCATGGGCTGGTGCAGAATACTAATGGGAAGGCAGACTGGGATAAGTACCTCATAGAGGCAGATTATTTGAGCTTTATGTTGGTGGAATGGCTTTTGCGCTTATTGAATAATATTTTCTCCTTAAGGAAAAAGGCTACGTAATTCAGTAGGTAGTTAGCCTTGCTGACTTTCTGTAGTTGTAGTTAAAATCAACCAGGCATTAATATTGCATTGCCTCTCTGTTTATTTTCACAGTCGTCTCTATTGCCTCACTACCTTCTAAGGAACACAAGCTTGTATTCCCAAATGATCTTGTTTTCTACAAGCCACCTTAACAATCTGAAAAACAAGTGATAAGAAAAGAAGTAGGTTGGATAAAATTGATACAAATACTTTAAGTTAAATACACTTTTTAATAAACCTCTTTAAAATTAATTTTGAAATTGGCAACCTAAACTTACGATAATATGCTAAAATCATTGAAATTAAAAACAAAAAATAACAGTAAGCAGTACATATTTGCTGTCAAGGTTTAAAGTAAGTCAAACCCCTGACCTGGTGGAACTCACTGGCTAAGCACCTGGCTAAGCAGAGTTTGCAGAAGTGCTAAACCAGATTTTGAGACCAGTAGCTGCTTTTGCAGGAGCAGAATTTTTTTCCTTCATTTTAATTAAGAACATAAAATAAGAATGACCACTCTTAGTCATATTAGTTGTCCATCTAGCCCAGTATCCTGTCTTCTGACAGTGGCCAATGCCAGATGCTTGAGAGTGAATGAACAGAAGAGGCAATCACTGAGTGATCCATTCTCTGTTGTCCATTCCCAACTTCTGTCAGTTAGAGGCTAGGGACACCCAAACCATAAGAGCCACTGATGAACCCATCCTCCATGAATTTATCTAATTCTTTCTTGAACCTCGGTAAAGTTTTGGCCTTCACACCATAACGTGGTAATGCTCCACAGGTTGTCTGAGTGTTGTGTGAAGAAGTACATCCTTCTGTTTGTTTTAAACCTGCTACCTATTAATTTCATTGACTGACCCTTGGTTCTTGTGTTATGACCAAATAGTACTTCCTTATTCACTTTTTCCATACCAGTCATGATTTTATAGACCTTTATCATATTCCTCCTTAGTCATCTCTTTTCCAAGCTGAAAATCCCATTTTTAATCTCTCCTTAAATGGAAGTTATTCCATACCCTTAATCATTTTTGTTGCTCTTTTCTTTACCTTTTCCAATTCTAATATATTTTTTTCTGAGATGGAATTGACCAGAACTTCATGCAGTATTCAAGGTGGAGGTGACCGTGGATTTATATAGTGAGATTACATTTTCTGTCTAGTCTAGTTCAATGACTAGTTCATTCAAAGTTACGAAACCAATTAGGAGTTGAAAAAGTAGAAAAGCTTGTTTTCCTCTTCCAATCTGTGACTAAAAATTAGGTGTGAGAGAATGAGATCTGCTAGTTTTAAAATCTTGAAGGACATAGTGACCAGAAATCATCAGTTCAATTCACTAACTACAGAAAATATTTCTTTCTTTAATAAATCAGTGAGTTTTAACTGCAAAAGATGTTTTGACAAACTTGGATATATTTTTCTTTATTTTTTCAGCACAGTAAATGTAAAAAAATTAAAGTGATATATTTGTGCATTTCATTGGATCTGAATTTCCATTCAAATAGAGCTTAACACAAATCCCATATAAAAAAATGAATAATTTAGTAAATAAGAAATGCATCCATCACCATTTTCTAACATAACCCCCCCATGCATCTGAATAAGTAAGCTAATTAAGTACTAAACAAGCTAGCAAGCACTTAAATAAATGTATATAAAAACTGTGTATCCTTCCAAATTGGTGTAAAAACTGTATTTAGTTGCAAATCAACATATTTTAATGGTTACCAATGAAAGAGAAGCATTTTGTCTTTAGGAAGATAACTAAAAAGTACAAATGCAAAACACAATTAAAATCAATTATTTAAATCAAGATTTCCTGCTTGCTGATTTAAATTATTAAAATTGGTGATTCAAATCTCTTTGATTTAAATCAGGGGTGGGCAAACTTTTTGGCCCGAGGGCCACATCGGGGTTGCAAAATTGTATGGGGAGGCCGAGTAGGGAAGGCTGTGCCTCCCCAAATAGCCTGGCTCCACCCCCTATCAATCCCCTCCCACTTCCTGCCCCCAATTGCCCCCTCAGAACCTCCAACCTATCAACCCCTCCTGCTCCTTGTCCTCTGACAACCCCCTCCTGAGACCCCCCAACCTAACTGCCCCCCAAGGACTCCACCCCCTACCCAATTCCCCCGATCCCTGTCCCCTGACTGCCCTGACCCCGATCCACACACCCCCCGCCTCCTGACAGACTCCTGGAACTTCCACGTCTATCCACCCCCTATTCCCCATCCCCTGACTGCCCCCCTAGTACCTCTGCCCCATCCAACTGCTCCCTGTCCCCTGACTGCCCCCGGGACTCCCTGAACCCTTCTCCAACCTCCCCGCCCCAGCCCTGCCCCCTCACCATGCTGCTCAGAGAAGCGTGTCTGGATCCACATGGCCCACTGGAGCTTGCAGCCCTGCCCCCTTACCATGCCGCTCAAAGTGGCAGGAGCTCAGGCCCTGCCTGCGCCTGCGGCGCTGCCCAGGAGCGGTGGGCCAGAGCTCTGGCGGCGCGGGGCGCTGAGGCTCCAGGAGAGGGGGGAAGGCAGGGAAGCCTTCCCAGCCAGGAACTCAGGCAGGCCGGACAGGCCGGTCTCGTGGGCCAGATGTGGCCCGTAGGCCATAGTTTGCCCACCCCTGACTTAAATGAGTCCACCTTGTTCAGAGGTACCCAGAAAGTAGCACATCTGAGCTTATATGTAGAACTAGCCTTGCCCAGACAGGACTCTGGATACATCCCTGAGCAGTTGATACCCATGTTGTCAGCTGTACTGCTATTATTACTGGAGCTAGAGTTGATCTAGCTAGAACAAAGCTAGCTCAGGATTATTTAAAGCTTTACGTTTGTTAGATTACTTTGGTTTGGTTATATTCAAATCCATCATAATTTTGAAAATACAGAGCGACGAAGATCCTTGTGTCATCAGCATTGATTTGAGTATCTTGGGTAGTGTGCACACATTTGGGGTGCATGTGTGCGTTCTGTACATCACCTACGTACCATAAAATCATTGCTAGCACTGGTACCAAGACAGGCAAATCGAAGCCAGTGGTTCTCAACCAGGGATATACATACTTCTGGGGGGTACTCAGAGGTCTTCCAGGGGATACATCAATTCATGTAGATCACTGGTTTTCAAACTTTTTTTCTGGCAACCCAGCTGAAGAAAATTGTTGATGTTCGCGACCCAATGGGTTTGGGGCGTGGGAGGTGGCTCTGGGCTGGGGGTGCGGGTTGGGGGAGGGGGTGAGGATTGGGGCGCAGGCTTACCTCCAGCAGCTCCTGGTCAGCAGTGTAGCAGGGGTGCTAAGGCAGGCTTCCTGCCAGTCCTGGCACCATGGACCATACTGCGCCCAGGAAGCGGCCAGCAGGTCCGGCTCCTAGGTGGAGGTGCGCAAGTGGCTGTGCGTGGCTCTCGCCTGCAGGCCCCGCGCCGCTCCCCCCCAACTCTGTGCCCAATGGCCAGTTTCCAGCCAATGGGAGTGCAGAGCTGGTGCCTAGGACAGTGCGGTGTCAGAACAGGTAGGGACTACTAGTTATTACAGACCAGACACCAGAGTCCCTGTGTGCTGGGCAAGGTGACCCAGTGCCTTGCATTCCATGACTCAGTACTGGGCTGTGACCTGAACTTTGAAAACCACTGATCTAGATGTTTGCTTAGTTTTACAACAGGCTACATAAAAAGCACCAGCAAAGTCAGTACAAACTAAAATGTCATACAGACAATGACTTGTTTATACTGTTGTATAGACTATACACTGAAATGTAAGTACAATATTTATATTCCAAGTATTTATTTGATAATGATATGGTAAACATGAGAAAGTAAGCAACTTTTCAGTAGCAATGCGCTGTGACACTGTTGTATTTTTATGTCTGATTTTGTAAGCAAGTAGCTCTTAAATGTGGTCAAAGTTGGAGGGTATGCAAGAGAAATCAGAGGTCTGAAAGGGGGATAGCAATCTGGAAAGGCTGAGAGCCACTGATCTAAGCAAGTATGGTGGCTGTGATTCCAGCACTTGCTCCCATCCCTAGAATACAACAAAGAGGCAGTATAATGCAACTATTGATACCCAAGAAAAGTTTTAATTGATATGGCCCCCATTTCCAATTTCAAATGAGTGTAAACCTTCAAGCCCTAGGTAAACAAACTCAGGGTCTGCTAACTCGAGTTCTACTACTCCTGGAGTTACATTGCTGTGTAGACATACCCACAGAGAACACACTTCTAAGGCCAAAACCAAGACTCAGAACTGCATTTGGGGCCTGATATTCTCCAGTGTTGAGTATTTGCAATTGACTTCAGTTGCTCAGCCCTCTAAAATGAGGGTCGTGGTGCTCAGATACTACACAGGTTGATGGAATACATATACAGACAAAATACTGTGATTAAAGACAGCCAAAAATGACTCAGCAGCATTGTCAGCTTTTAGAATTTTATCATATGTTTTATGACATTTGGTGTTGTTCCTAAATCCCCAGTGCCTAGAGTCACATGAATGCATGAAAATCTCAACTTCCATTTATAGCAATGCTTCTCGCCCAGACAGCACATAAAAAGAACCCAAAATAGGCTTAAAAGTAACGTCATGTGTCTGGGAGGCAGGGGCACCATTTAGGTATGTGTGAGTGTGGGGAGGTCCCCTGCCACACCTCAGGCTTCATACTTCATGTTAAAGCTAAAATCAAAACTTACCTGTTTGCCCTGTGCTGGTAATTTGGGTGTAGTAAACCTATACGAATTATTACTGAATATATAGAAAATAATCACAACAAATGTTCTCCAAATAGCCTGATTTTTATATTTGATTGTTCGTGCCACAACCCTGCAGGTTCCACAGCAGCCTCCTGGGCAGGGGCTTAACACCCTCTTCACCTGCTCTGCACACCCTGGGTCCTTCCCCTCCAGGAGCATGGGGATCCTCCATCCCCAAGGCCTCCTCCTGAGCCACCTCTCTGGTCGTGTTCACTGAAGCACCTGAAGTAGGGTTCTTTGGGCCCTAGTACACATTGCTACCTCAGGGCTCAACTGTTTCCTGCCGGTGCTGTAGCTGGCTGCTCAGTTATGTCGGTGGCCAGCAGCAGCCTGGAAGAGTTTTCTGCCTTTGGACACTGTGCAGGCAGGAAGGGACAAGTTGCTTCTAGCCACCAGGAGGTGGGGAAGGGATAATCTCTGCAAAGACATGGGCCATGTCATCTCTTCCCCCCAGCCCTCCTCCCCTACAGCTGGAAGCAGCTCCCCTCCATTCTCTCTTGCACAGTGCTCAAAGGCTGCTCCTGGCCACGTTCAAAACATAAGAACGGCCATATTGGATCAGACCAAAGGTCCATCTAGCCCAGTATCCTCTCTACTGACAGTGACCAATGCCAGGTTCCCCAGAGGGAATGAACAGAACAGGTAATCAAGTGATCCATTCCCTGTCGCCCATTCCCAGCTTCTGGCAAACAGAGGCTAGGGACACCATCGCTGGCCATCTTGGCGAATAGCCATAGATGGGCCTATCCTCCACGAATTTATCTAGTCCTTTTTAAAACCCTGTTTTAGTCTCAGCCTTCACAACATCCTCTGGCAAAGGCTGACTGTGCGTTGTGTGAAGAAATACTTCCTTTTGTTTGTTTTAAACCTGATGCCTATTAATTTCATTTGGTGACCTCTAGTTCATGTGTTATGAGAAGTAGTAAATAACATTTTATTTATTTTCTCCACACCAGTCATGATTTTATAAACCTCTATCATAATCATCTCTTTTCCAAGCTGAAAAGTCCCAATCTTATTAGCTGTTCTATACCCTTAATAATTTTTGTTGCCCTTTTCTGAACCTTTTCAATTCCAGTATATGTTTTTTGAGAGGGGGTGACCACATCTGCACACAGTATTCAAGATGTGGGTGTCCCATGGATTTATACAGAGGAAATATGATATTTTCTGTCTTATTATCTATCCCTTTCTTAATGATTCCCCACATTCTGTTCACTTTCTTGACTGCTGCTGCACCTTGAGTGGATGTTTTCAGAGAACTATCCACAAGGACTCCAAGATCTCTTTCTTGAGTGGTAACAACTAATTTAGACTCCATCATTTTATATGTATAGTTGGGATTATATTTTCCAATGTGCATTACTTTGCATTTATCACCACTGAATTTCATCTGCCATTTTGTTGCGCAGTCCTCCAGTCTGGAGAGATCCTTTTGCAGTCTTCACAGTCTGCTCGGGATTTAACTATTTTGAGGAGTTTTGTATCATCTGCCAATTTTGTTGACTAGACTGGTCCCAGACCCCTAGAAGTCTGTGTCCATTATATCAGGATTTTCATATTTTTATCCCTGGCTGCAAAGACTAGCCAAAAAGAGAGGCAGAGTGAGTGATACATATCCCAGTAATAGCCTTCAGATGCATTTGCCACCCTGAGAGGTGACATACAGTAGAGCAACATTAGAGAGGCTTATTTCTCTGTTTGAAAATGGGTTTTAATCCATCACACCAAAAGTCCCTGAGGGACACCACTATTTACCTCTCGCCATTCTGAAAACTGACCATACATTCCGACCCTGTCTTTTAACCAGTTACCAATCCATGAGAGGACCTTCCCTCGTATCCCATGACATCTTACTTTGCTTAAGAATCTTTGGTGAGGGATCTCATCAAAAGCGTTCTGAAAATCTAAGTACACTATATCCATTGAATCCCTCTTGTCCACATGCTTGTTGACCCCCTCAAAGAATTCTAGTAGATTTGTGAGGCAGGATTTCCCTTTACAAAAATCATGTTGACTCTTCCGCAACAAATTATGTTCATCTATGTGTCTGACAATTTTGTTCTTTACTATTGTTTCAACCAGCTTTCCAGGTACTGAAGTCAGGTTTACTGGCCTGCAATTGCCGGGATCACCTCTGTAGCCCTTTAAAAAAATTGGCATCACATTAGCTATCCTCCTTTCATTTGGTATAGAAACTGATTTAAATGATAGGTTACAGACTACAATTAGTAGTTCTGGAATTTCACATTTGAGTTCCTTCAGAACTCTTGGGTGAATACCATGTGGTCCTGGTGACTCATTACTGTATAGTTTATCAATTTGTTCCAAAACCTCCTTTAATGACACCTCTATCTGAGACAGTTCCATTCTGGTGTGAACCCTGGCAGAAATCTGGGGAGGGGAGGCATGTGACCCTGCGTGCCCCTCCAACATGTGTTGCCTTGGGAAGACACAGTGCCAGGTACCAGGCCTGGAGCATGGAGATCGCTGGGCAGGGAGGGTTGGGTTGGTTGGTCACCCCCTATGTGAGAGAGGTGTAGGGGAATGTGTGTATGCCACCTCTTCCATGTGAACCCTAAAGACTTAAAGATAAGAAAGTAAATAAAAAGAATCCAACTGTACAGTATTTCTTTTAAACAGGGGCTCAGTCAACTTGATGTTAATTTGAACGTTTGTACTGATTGATTTAGTGTTGCCAACTGTCTAATCACACAAACCCAAACACCCTTGCCCTGCCCCTTCCCTGAGGCCTCGCCCCACCACATTCACTCCATCCTCCTTCCCTTCATCGCTCACTGACTCTTCGACACACTCACTCACTTTCACCAGGCTGGGGCAGGGGTTGGGGTGAGGAAGAAGGTGCGAGGCCTGGGCTTGGGCTGAGCGGTTCGGCATATGGGAGAGGGCTCTGGGCTGAGCCTGGGGCAGGAGGTTCAGGTATAAGCTCTGGGAGGGAGTTTGGGTGCACGAATGGGCTCCAGGCTGGGGGAAGGGTATTGGGGTGCAGGAGAGGATGTAGGATGCAGGCTTTGGGAGGGAGTCTGAGTGCAGGAGAAGGTGTGGGATACAGGCTCTGGGAGGGAGTTTGAATGCAGGAGAAGGTGTGGGGTACAGGCTCTGAGTCGTGGCTCAGGGTGGGGCAGGGGACTGAAGTGTGGGAGTGGAGCCTGCCTTAGCCCTGCTGGGCAACTGACTGGGAGCCACCCGAGGTAAGCAGGGCCAAGAGGCCCCACGCACTGCCCCCTCTGTGCGCCACTCCTGGAAATGGTCAGCACATCCCCGCAGTCCTGGGGGTCTGCAAAGGGCTCTGTGTGCTAACCACCCCTTCTCTCCACACAGTGGCCACACGGATGTGCTGGCCACTTCCATAAGTGGCATGGGGACAGGGCAGGAATGGAGCCTGCGTTAGCCTTGCTACGCTGCTGGACTTTTAGCATCATAAAATCTCCCAGTTTGGCTTCAGTAGCCTCCGGGAGATAGGGCCTGATTCTGGGAGACTCCCAGCAAAACCTGGATGGTTGGCAACCTTAGATTGATTGCCGTTGAATTCACTTGACCACTAGTAAGTTTACCAGGTGTCCTGTATTCAGCATAGGGCAATATGGTCACCCTATATAAAATACACACAGCATTTTTGTAAATCAGCTTTACCCCTTTCACTGTTTCATTCTAAAATTACCTAAAATGTTTCTGAACAACAATTTGCCTGTAGCAATAGACTCCCTTGTAGAGTTCCCAAAACTAAGTCTGAGTCAGAGGCACTTTTCCTGGGATCAGGCCATTTCTAAGCTCAGTTAATGTGGAGTCCTAAAAACAATCACAGACTAAGGCAGCCCATATTTTTTTTAAACGAGCATTAGACATATTTACAATGAAGAAGCACTTATATAGTTTTCATTGCAGCACTCCTCAAGACTGCTCTGCTCATCGGTGTAATACAAAATTAGGGCAGTTTATTACAGTATGATACAGTAATCGGAGATGATACGCTGCTAAAAAATAAAACTTCTACTGGATTCCAAAATACTTATACCTTGTTAAATTAAATCCAAGCTACATAGAGAACAACTTTTAGCTGAGCCACAGATCCTCTGACCCGCAATCAGGTGAAAGCTCCCTAATTCAGACACCTGGTAATGAGGTTCTTTATGCTTCCAAGGGCCTCGCTTGGGGCCTCAGCTGCAGTCATTTGTGTAATGCATACAGAGCAAGTTCAGCCACCACACAGACTCTGCTAATTGGTCAATTAATGTTACCACTTTTCTTCTTCAAAAGGCTTTCCAAACATTCACTAATTCTCCCAATACCCTAGTGAAACAGGTGGCTTAACCTTCATATTACAGATGAAAACAACAATGCAGCTCCATGAATTGACCTGTCCTAAACAACAAAGACAGTGTGTCCAGATCACTAAATTACATCTCTTTGGCAACTGACCATCAGGTAGCAGATATAACACTAATTTATATCAAAAATATGACACATACAAAGTATTGTTATTTATTATATATAATTTTAGGGATGACCCATAAGTGTGAACAACACGCACAGAAGATCAGACATTACACATAACAGCAACACCCACATTTGCCCTTCCATAAGCCAGTTTGTACCTTTTGCTTTTTGTCTCTCCGTAACTATGCCTGCCACTATGATTTCCTCTTGAGAAATTCCCAGAGCCAGCTCCTTTGTCTGCTATAAACACAAGGAGCGAAACGTCAGCTAGAATGTAAACTTGGCAGAGGCTCACAAAATACACAACCAAATAATTCAGGGCCTTGTTGAGTCCAGCCCTTTTATTGCACGCAACCATAACCTTGACCAGACCGCCCTATTTATATGGTTCCCAAGTATATAAAGTATGGCTGTTACATTATGAGTATCCTACATTTATGAGAGCAATTAGTCTGTTTGTTTAGAAAAGCTATTTGTCTGTCTCCTGTATTTTAAATGCTTCCCCTCCTTCTTTTGCCCAAAGCAAAACAAAATGATGTTTGGATTTTTAATTGAGGGTGGGCTACATCCAAAGTTCACTTAATGCAAGGAAAACTCTTATTACATTCAAAATTATTGGGGGATGATAAACTTTCATTAGAATTGGAATGTCCCTTTATGATGAGAGACTATAATAGAGCATGTGTGTTTCAGGCATACATAAGGGTTTTATTTTTAAACCTCTTTATCCAAGTTCATTAAGACAGGAGATTGTTTTGTTTGGAAATATTGTATTAAAAACCATGCAAAGTGAATGACAGAAACCAGAATGCTTTTTATTTGAGGTGTGGGTTTGTGGTGATAGTTTTGTGCCCATGATGAGGACAGGTCTGGAGGTAGAGTTGCATGACTGGGAATGTACCCCTTTAAATACAATTTTGCAGTGGATTGGAGGAAGGGATGGAATAAAGGGGGCACAAGACTTTTGGTGAGATGCATTAAAACCCATTTTCAAAAGGAGAAATAAGCCTCTCTAATGTTGCTCTACTGTATGTCACTGCTCAGGGTGGCAAATGCATCTGAAGGCTATTAGTGGGATAAGTATCACCCACTCTGCCTATCTTTTTGGCTAGTCTTAGCAGCCAGGGATAAAAATATGCAAATCCTGGTGTAATAGACACAGACTTCCACTGCATATTGCAAAAACAAGATCCTAGATATCAACAGTATTATTTCTACAACTTGGAGCCTTAGGCACTTGTTTGAAGAGTTGTGTGGCTGGTAGCCAATAGACTATTTACATCTATGAGGGCAGTTCATTCTCTCTTAGCGGGGATAGCATCTCATGGCCTCTGCTTTAGGGGACCCCCAGATTAAGTCTTAAATCTTCAATCTCAATGAAAAAGAAAACTTACCAGGCAAATTCAGCAGCTGGGAAAGTTAAGAGAATAGAGTTACCCTTCTCAGCACCTTTGTTGTGCTATTGTGTGTGATCTAGTCTCTCCTCTTCCATATGCATTTAGCCCTGGTTAGTGTGGATGAAAGTTCTATGTCAGGGGTCGGCAACCTTTCAGAAGTGGTGTGCCAAATCTTCATTTATTCACTCGAATTTAAGGTTCCGTGTGCCAGTAATACATTTTAATGTTTTTAGAAGGTCTTTCTAGAAGTCTATAATAAACTAAACTATTGTTTATAATAAATAAACTGTTGTTGTATGTAAAGTAAATAAGGTTTTTAAAATGTTTAAGAAGCTTCATTTAAAATTAAATTAAAATGCAGAACACCTGGACCAGTGGCCAGGACCCAGGCAGTGAGAGTGCCACTGAAAATCAGCTTGCGTGCTGCCTTAAACATGCGTGCCCTCGGTTGCCTATCCCTGTTCTCATCACTACATATGCCCTTGTAGAGGAGACCCATTGCAACACTTACAAGCATATGATCCTGCAGAGAGTCTCAAAAGGGAGGTGAGGACACATTAGGGGTAGTGGAGTGGCCATCTTGGAAAAAGGAAAAGCTAGATAGGAGTTTTTAAAACCGGAATTGCATAGTTCAATCAATAAATACAAGGAAATACATGGACAGCTATCATTATGAGAGCTGGGAAATAGACCAAGACTCTCCAGTCAGTATTGGGACAAAGAATGTAAACACGGCATGAAGGAAGATTTAAAGGAAAACTGTGCCTGATTTGTTCAGCATGATGAGAACACACTTGGTTAAAGGCACTTCTCGTGTGTTCCTCCTGGGGCAATTCTGCACCACTGCAGATGCCACTCTGCCGTGCATATTTTTGTCTGCAAAATAAAACTTCTGCCAGAAAGTTGCTGCAGTAACGCTTTTTGCCCACCGGAGGCCACTGTGGTGCTAGGACTGAGCAGCCACTTCCAAGCCTTTCACAACTGTGATAGGGAAGAGAAGAGGCTGCTTTGCCAGTAGGGATATGGAGGGACAGACAGCACATCCCCATGGGGCACATGAGGCTGCTAGGGGTCACAGACTGGAGTT